>OY755046.1:31825989-33044323 GCA_963576565.1 Aspidapion aeneum | reverse complement strand
CTGCACGAGACTGGAACTGTCCTGTCTACAAGAAAAAGCAAAGACAAGCACAACAGACCATAGACTACGGAAAAGCAGACTAAAACACAAAAAAGAAAGCAAAAAGACTACAAAAACTACATAATATGTTAAAGGTTCTACAAATAAACGTAGATAGGGGAAAACAAGCGGCGGAACTATTTATAAAAAAACTTATAGATGAAGAGATAGATATCGGTATTGTCAACGAACCCTACCATAGACATATAGATATCCCACAGTACGAGATACATACAGGCGGTACGAACTCAAAAACGCAGCTCTGGATAAAAAAGAATATACCTAACGTAACAACTAGACAGGACCTAACAGACAACAACAGCACCACAATACAGATAGAATTAAAAACAACCATTATTCTTATAACCACAATATATGACGAACCTGGAGGATTACACAACAGACGCTTACAAGAGTTTTCACAAAAGTTTCAAAAACAGAACGTTAAGCACTTACTAGCAGGGGACATAAATGCACACAACACGGCCTGGGGAGGAAGTACAACAGATAATAGAGGAAGAGATTGTGGATTGGGCCATAGCTAATGAATATGACATTATCAATGATCGCCTTCAACCACCAACTTATGTAGGACCAATGGGCAATAGTGACATAGATATGACCCTTAGCAAAACACTAATTATAGAGAAGTGGACAGTTTCTAAGGAAGAAAGCTTGAGTCAACACAAATACATACAATACACAATTAAGACGCAAGACCACAAGCGCAAGACAAGAAGGAAAATATATGACTTTGAGACTACGAACTGGACCGCATTTAGAAACTACCTGAAACGTAACGTGGCCTCTAACTGGTTAATTGAAGACATCTACCAGCTGGAATTGGCAGCAGAAAAATTTAACACAATTTGCAGCAAAACATGTAAAAAGAAAATAAATATTAAATTCGAAAACGAAACTGAAAATAATGCAACACAGTGGTGGAATGAACAACTTAATAAGCAAAAACGAATCTGCAATAGACTAAGAAGGGAGGCACAACGAGAACAAAATAGAAATGAAAGAAGAAGAAAATTTGGAATCTATGGGCTGGAAAAAGAGCGCTATAAAAAAGACATAAAATCTGCAAAAGAAAAGTATATTCAAGAAAAACTAGTTTTATTAAGCGAGGACCAACCATGGGACCAGGTGTGGAGAGTTCTTAATTTACCAAAACAACTAAAACCAGCACAAAACATACAGAAAGAAGACGGAACATTTACAAAAAATGAGAAAGAAAGAGACGAATACTTACTTAACAAATATTTTCCAGATGACAACCAAGAAGAGGACACACCAGAAATGAACTACATCAGACAACGGCAAAAAACTTTTCAACAAACTAATGAGCCAGAAATAAATATGCTTGAGCTACAAGACATAGTGACCTCTCTAAAAAAAAAGCAACGGGACAGGACAAAATACCAAATGAGGCACTGATTCATATATTGGAAGAAACACATAACATTGTATTGTATATATTTAGTAAATGCCTAACATTTGGAGTGTTCCCAAAAGTATGGAAAACAGCAAAAGTCATTTTCATACCCAAAAAAGACGAAACAGTAATACCAATAAGTCTCCTTCCCGCAATTGGAAAGGTTTTGGACAAACTTATTAACAACAGGTTACAATTAGTCCTCGAAAGAACAGAAAAAATAGATAACCGACAATTTGGATTCAGGGCAGGTATGGGAACCATAAATGCACTAAGTCGACTGACAGAACAAGTACAACAACACAAGTACCAGGGTAAACATCAAATAGTGGCAGCTTTAGATTTAAAGAATGCCTTCAATAGCGCATGGCCTCCTTACGTCGACTTGCAGCTTGAAAAAGCAGGAGTGGGACGAGTTCTACGACAAATTTGCTACAGTTTCCTCACAGATAGAATAGTAGCAACAAGTAAATCGTGCAAAGATATTCACAGAGGATGCCCTCAAGGCTCCAGTCTTGGCCCAACACTATGGCTCCTAGTAATGCAGGGGTGGTTTCAAACAATGGACGAGGCGAATGGAATTTACGCAGAAGCCCATACAGATACATTGACAAAAATACAAGCTTGAGCAGATGATCAAATATGCACTGCAACAGGAAAATCACGAACAGAGATAGAAAGAAATGTCTGTCTGTCTGTCTGTCTGTCTGTCTGTCTGTCTGTCTGTCTGTCTGTCTGTCTGTCTGTCTGTCTGTCTGTCTGTCTGTCTGTCTGTCTGTCTGTCTGTCTGTCTGTCTGTCTGTCTGTCTGTCTGTCTGTCTGTCTGTCTGTCTGTCTGTCTGTCTGTCTGTCTGTCTGTCTGTCTGTCTGTCTGTCTGTCTGTCTGTCTGTCTGTCTGTCTGTCTGTCTGTCTTTCTGTCTGTCTGTCTGTCTGTCTGTCTGGGCGTAGCGCTTGAAGCGAGCAGACGTGTTTATCAAGCGCTGTGCTGAAAATTAGTACAAGTGTATTAATTCGGTCGATTAATAGTTAAAAATAGTGCAAAATAAGGGATAAGTATAGTGTGCATAGTGCAATCTTAATTATTTATTTGTAAACAATATAAATTATTCATATTATAATAGTGTATCGAAATTCATTGAACGCATTGCTTTGTGCTGTATCAGCGAAGGTGGGGTACCCACACGGTGCCGCGGTCGCTGTTATCAACAGGTCGCGGTACCTACTTGCGTAGGCACAGTAGAGTTAAAATAACAGTTACAACTTTTAAGAAGTAGTACCATGGAGAAAGAAGGAAATGAACTGGTTGATAAAACTGGTAAATTTTTGAGAAGGGCATCGATTGCTAGAACACCGCCTGGAAATAAAAATGAACTGAGCAGCAAGGACCAACATTTCTTTAATTCGAATCCAAACAGTGACGCGTTTGATTCGGATAAAAAAGGGGCCTCGAAAGTCCATTGGACATTGAAACCAGAAAAAAAGGGAAAAAAGGAACTAATGGACATATTGGACAAAATGGAGGAGACGCGGATGACGAATTGGGAGAAGATGAAATGGAGGACATGGCAAATCAAATCAACATAGAGGACAACCTAATCGGAGAGTTGCAAAATAAAGAACGCAAGCAAAAAAGCTCATATAAGGCAGACGGTCGATATGATTGAAAATTCAAAAAGCAAAATTTTAAATGTGACAAACAAAAGGGGTGCTTCGGGAAAATTATCATTTAATTTGGAAGACAGTTTAATAGTTAGGGACAATATCGAAGTGATGACAAAAACTCTAATTCAATTGCTAAACAGGGAAATAGACGAAAGTTTATCATTAAAAGTAGAAGAATGTAAAAATGAAATAAAAAATTTAAAAACTGAAACAAATAGATTAGAGGGGATTATAATTAAGTTGTTAGATACTGTTAAAGAAGAAAATCAAAGAAAACTCATGTTACCTAGTGCGACCTCCAATCATAATTCCATGAGAAATAGTTCCTTAACTTCACAACATGTTCTAGAGCAGGTTGCACGGGCTCATACTCACATCGCTAACACAGTTACAAATACAGACAATGACAGCCAAAACGAAGACAATTTTATTCATCAGAGACGTAGACGAAGAAGAAATGAAAAAACATTCGCAGAAGCACGGATGGATAAAACGGGAGAAGAAACTGAAAACGGCAAAAATCTAGTATGGAAAACGCCAGAAAAATACCCTGAAAAATTACAGACAATACTTACTCTGCCAAGTGAGGGCAACACTACCATAGAACCAAAAAAGGTAATGGAAACCATAAAAACAGTTGCACAAAACGAGATACCAGAACAAGGTGGCTTAAAAAATATAATTCCTTTAAGAGGCGGGAAAGTTATTATACAATATAAGGACGAAAAACAAAAAGAGACGGTAACAAAAGCATTAAAAACAGCACAGGATAACAACATAATTAAATTAGTTGGTGAAAAAAAGGCACCAAAATTTAGAATAAGCGGAGTAACAAAAGGTTATACTGACAAAGAAATACTAGACACCATATCAGAAGAAAACGAGGATATTAAAATCACATATGGAGAAAATTTAGAAAATAAAGTTAGAATAATTGCAAGGAGAACTTGCAGAAATCCATACAAAGAAAATATTATCTTGGAAGCAAATGACACGGACACTTGTAAATATTTTGTAAAAAAACAAAAAATTTACATAGACATGACAACTGCATATATTGAAGAGGAAATTAATGTGACACTATGCTTTAAATATCACAGATTTGGACACGTTTCAAAATACTGCACAGACAAAGCAAGGTGTTATGTATGTGGAGGGCCGCATGAGGGTAGAGATTGTATAAAAGACGTTGCCGACTGTCCCAATTGCGCAAGTATTGGCGTAAAAATGGAGGAAAGGCGACACACTGCACGAGACTGGAACTGTCCTGTCTACAAGAAAAAGCAAAGACAAGCACAACAGACCATAGACTACGGAAAAGCAGACTAAAACACAAAAAAGAAAGCAAAAAGACTACAAAAACTACATAATATGTTAAAGGTTCTACAAATAAACGTAGATAGGGGAAAACAAGCGGCGGAACTATTTATAAAAAAACTTATAGATGAAGAGATAGATATCGGTATTGTCAACGAACCCTACCATAGACATATAGATATCCCACAGTACGAGATACATACAGGCGGTACGAACTCAAAAACGCAGCTCTGGATAAAACAGAATATACCTAACGTAACAACTAGACAGGACCTAACAGACAACAACAGCACCACAATACAGATAGAATTAAAAACAACCATTATTCTTATAACCACAATATATGACGAACCTGGAGGATTACACAACAGACGCTTACAAGAGTTTTCACAAAAGTTTCAAAAACAGAACGTTAAGCACTTACTAGCAGGGGACATAAATGCACACAACACGGCCTGGGGAGGAAGTACAACAGATAATAGAGGAAGAGATTGTGGATTGGGCCATAGCTAATGAATATGACATTATCAATGATCGCCTTCAACCACCAACTTATGTAGGACCAATGGGCAATAGTGACATAGATATGACCCTTAGCAAAACACTAATTATAGAGAAGTGGACAGTTTCTAAGGAAGAAAGCTTGAGTCAACACAAATACATACAATACACAATTAAGACGCAAGACCACAAGCGCAAGACAAGAAGGAAAATATATGACTTTGAGACTACGAACTGGACCGCATTTAGAAACTACCTGAAACGTAACGTGGCCTCTAACTGGTTAATTGAAGACATCTACCAGCTGGAATTGGCAGCAGAAAAATTTAACACAATTTGCAGCAAAACATGTAAAAAGAAAATAAATATTAAATTCGAAAACGAAACTGAAAATAATGCAACACAGTGGTGGAATGAACAACTTAATAAGCAAAAACGAATCTGCAATAGACTAAGAAGGGAGGCACAACGAGAACAAAATAGAAATGAAAGAAGAAGAAAATTTGGAATCTATGGGCTGGAAAAAGAGCGCTATAAAAAAGACATAAAATCTGCAAAAGAAAAGTATATTCAAGAAAAACTAGTTTTATTAAGCGAGGACCAACCATGGGACCAGGTGTGGAGAGTTCTTAATTTACCAAAACAACTAAAACCAGCACAAAACATACAGAAAGAAGACGGAACATTTACAAAAAATGAGAAAGAAAGAGACGAATACTTACTTAACAAATATTTTCCAGATGACAACCAAGAAGAGGACACACCAGAAATGAACTACATCAGACAACGGCAAAAAACTTTTCAACAAACTAATGAGCCAGAAATAAATATGCTTGAGCTACAAGACATAGTGACCTCTCTAAAAAAAAAGCAACGGGACAGGACAAAATACCAAATGAGGCACTGATTCATATATTGGAAGAAACACATAACATTGTATTGTATATATTTAGTAAATGCCTAACATTTGGAGTGTTCCCAAAAGTATGGAAAACAGCAAAAGTCATTTTCATACCCAAAAAAGACGAAACAGTAATACCAATAAGTCTCCTTCCCGCAATTGGAAAGGTTTTGGACAAACTTATTAACAACAGTTTACAATTAGTCCTCGAAAGAACAGAAAAAATAGATAACCGACAATTTGGATTCAGGGCAGGTATGGGAACCATAAATGCACTAAGTCGACTGACAGAACAAGTACAACAACACAAGTACCAGGGTAAACATCAAATAGTGGCAGCTTTAGATTTAAAGAATGCCTTCAATAGCGCATGGCCTCCTTACGTCGACTTGCAGCTTGAAAAAGCAGGAGTGGGACGAGTTCTACGACAAATTTGCTACAGTTTCCTCACAGATAGAATAGTAGCAACAAGTAAATCGTGCAAAGATATTCACAGAGGATGCCCTCAAGGCTCCAGTCTTGGCCCAACACTATGGCTCCTAGTAATGCAGGGGTGGTTTCAAACAATGGACGAGGCGAATGGAATTTACGCAGAAGCCCATACAGATACATTGACAAAAATACAAGCTTGAGCAGATGATCAAATATGCACTGCAACAGGAAAATCACGAACAGAGATAGAAAGAAAATGGACAATAGTATGGAGCGCGTGCCAAAAATGGGAGAAGCAAAGCGCAGTAAAGTATAACCAGCAGAAAACTGAAATACTATTTATACCCAAAGGGACATTAACAAGAGCACCAACTATACGTACCGACGCACAAACAATTATAAAAGTTTCTGACAAAATTAAGTATCTGGGAGTCATCATTGACAAAAATTTAACATACCTGCCACACGTACACTACGTACGAGACAAAATAGGACAAAACGCGACAAAACTCATAGGACAAATATCAAGAAAATATGGCCACAATAAAGCTACCTTCAAGAAAATTGTCGATAACGTGTTTAGACCTGCAGCTCTCTATGGCAGTGAGATTTGGGGCGTAAAAGCAAGCAATGTACATATGAAACGACAAATGGATGCAGCTTTAAGACCACTTTTGTTACTGATTAATAGAGCCTACAATACTACTCCAAACGCAGCGTTGCAAGTTATGGCGGGAATTGCCCCATGGTTGCTTGAAGCCCAAAGAAGACACTATGAATGGACCAGACAACTAACAGACATAGAAAATGCAAGACTTAAGACAATCGACAAACCACATCCAACTATACGACAAATATTGGACCAGAATAATCCAGATGAAAATGTGGATATCATCCATACAAATGCTGCAGTTGGGCAGGACAAGAAAACTGGGATTGGAATACATTTATGGAATCAAGACAATATCCAAACTAGAGTTAAAGACACAGACACTCAAACTGCACAAATGATTGCTATTTTAGTGGGAATTAGAGTAGCAACAAAACAAGGAAGAACAAACATAGATATAAGAACAAATTGTTTAGAAGCGCTCAAAACCATTAAAGAGTATAAAATAAAATACAAAATAACAGGGCATATATTAAAATTAGTAGAGGATAGGAACTTAAGAGGCTGGAAAACAAATATAAATTTCACCAACGAATACGACCAAGGACAGTTAAGGGCACAACAAGCCGCTAACCAAGCAAGGACAGCAAATAATATAGACGAAAATATGTGGCAAGATTATTGGGACCATGTAGATAAGGGCAGGACATTCTTTCAGCACTGCGTGGAGGTGGGCTTTGACAGAATACCTCTCTCATTTAAAGCGACCCAACTAACTACGGGACATGGCAATTTACGAACATATACTAACAGATGTAGACTCAACGACAACCTGCCATTTTGCGAATGCGGACAGGGGGAAAATGAGAGCGTGCAACATGTAAAAGAGACGTATCCTAGAATATCGAATAAGGATACGACAAGAAATTGAAAACAATTATGGAAATCTAGAGATCAGACTGCGGAACGAAGGCAAAATTTTAACTAGCCATTGTTCAAAAATTAACAGTTGGGCGGAGGAAGCAATAGCTAACACAGATGTTCATCTGTAAATATAATATAATAAAATTTATATAACACTGAATCGTTTAGGATAACCATAAGTAATTAATTTTAGAGATTTATTGATATTTACATTTAATGATTAAAGTATTTTTTGGAACTTAGAAATAGCAAAAAAAAAAGAATACAAAAAAAACCAAAAAGAAAGAAAAAAGAACAAAAAATTATGTTGGCAAAAAAAAAGTAGCTAAAAAAAAATATTACTACAGGTTAATAAAACGTGAGAGCTAACAAGGTCTTAAGCAAAAAGAGCCATAGTTGATTTTAGGAAAATACGATGCTAATTAGATTTAAGGTAATAAGTAGGTTAATTTTGTAAATTTAAATTTGTAACAAAATAATTCTTGGGCAATACCACAAAGGAGATTCTTTAACACAAAAACAAAAAGAGACAAACAACAACAAAACTTCACAATAAGAAATGGGCAGAGGGTCATGGGATAGAAAAGAAATGTAAACTAAAGATATAGAAATAGTACACAAATAAGGAAACTAATAATAAAGGGGCAGGATTTTGGGATCGTCTGAAATGGAAGTAAACGTGACGTGTGAATGAAGGCAGAAAAAAAATTAACATCGGCTAAAGGGCGTAGACCGTAAGGTAGGAAGCCAGCTATTTCGACAGGTCCTCTCGCTCTGGTTAGCTTCGGCGCCGGCGACGTCCGTCTGTCTGTCTGTCTGTCTGTCTGTCTGTCTGTCTGTCTGTCTGTCTGTATGTCTGTATGTCTGTATGTCTGTATGTCTGTATGTCTGTATGTCTGTATGTCTGCCTGTCTGTAACGACCAACGCGCATAACTCAAAAACCGCTTGCCCGATTTTAATGAAATTTGGTACCTAGGCTGGGTCTTGGGTCGAGATGGTCCCATTTAAAAATGAACAAAATCCACCGAACACAAACCAAATAAAAGGGTGGGGGTAGATTTCAAAAATTAGAGTTTATGTGAAAATATGGCGTGTGTGATATCAAACGAAAGGTAATTGAGTCTGCAGTTAAACAAAATACATTTTAATTTATTTAAAAAAAAAAGGGTGGGGGTATATTTCAAAAATTTGAGTTTAAGTCAAAACATGGCTTGTGTGGTATCAAACAAAAGGTAATTTAGTCTGGAGTTGAATAAAATATATTTCAGTTTTTAGTTATATTAGCTCACACGTACACTATAACTATAGTACCTAGTGTGAGCTTAGGGGCCCATATATTGGCAGAGTATTTTTTTCTCTGGGCCGAATGTTTCCAGGATATGTCATATTTCCCAATTCGATTTGCTGACTCATTCTCAGATGCAGATTAAGCAGTTAAGCGCGATGACAAGTTTAATCGCGATTAAGTCCTACTTGCTCACATACAAAACAACAACGAGGGAAAATGGATTAGCAAAGCTTTGTTATGGTGCTCCTGATGGTTACAGGCGCAGATTACAGGAAATTTTTTATTTACATACAAAACATTCTTCTAAAATGTAGCTCATTGCACACAAGAATATAACCATAATAGGTATAACCGGATTATTTTCTGACAAGCTGCATGAATCTCTGATTCTTTGGGATAGTTTTAACTAGCTGGCTAGTGCTTAGGTTAGGTTCGGTGGGGCGTTAGTGTAACCATTTTTCTATGCCTAAATACAATCCTAAAAAACCATAACTTTTTATTGTCGCTTGCCAGACAGTTGGTAACTTTTTTTTTACTCAATGACCATTTATTTAAAGCTCAGTTGATTGGGAGCCGCTCCTCTGTATCTCGACATAGAAAACGTCAAATAAATCCTTTCTATAGCAATTTGTGTAAATTACTAGATTTTTAATTTTGAAATTTCTAAAAAAAATGCGTAAAAATCCGCATTTTTTTTTTCTTGGAAACAGTATAAAAGACCTAAACTTATCATTCAAAAAGAAACACGCATTTTCAAGCATCGAGTTAAAACCTAGTAAAACCGATTATTTTATTTTGAGGCCTAAACTGACGTAGGTTATGAATAAACATTGTAATCTTATCACGATTTCTTGGAGAAACCTCCGAACCATCGGCTAATTAAAATTTTGCCACCCTTCCTTAAGCCAAGTTATGTTTTTGTTGTTTTTGCTTTAAAACATTTTCTGATAAAACAGGTAGGCGTATCTTCACGGATTTAACACGTTTTTTTTCAATTTAATTAAAATTTTTGATATTTTCCGAATTCAATATTCCATTTAATTATGTCATGTCCTCTTCTGTGTTCGGCTTTATTTGTTCCTCTTAGATCGTTGTTTGGATTACTTCCCCAGTGTATGAACTCTTGAATGGTTGAGAGGGACTACTTCCTCAAAATTCAGTGAAAGTCAAACTGCGCATACGATCTTACTTAATTTACGCCTCTCTATTATTCCTGACAAGAGAATTCCATACTCTATATAAAGCCTTACATAATCCAATGGGAGATGCCTTTATCTCAAGTCTTATGACCATTTACAGACTTTGTTAGAGTACAGTACTCTATACTCCACTCTACTATATTAGAACTGTAGTCTTTTTCCAGTCTATAATATGACTTGTTGCTTTTACAAAAACATAAAAAATTTTTGAAGAATTTGGTTTATATTTAAAAAAAAATTTACCTGCGACGCTATAAAATCATGAACTTTCACAATTTTAGTTTAATTTTAAGCAATCTTTTGACAGTATTTAAAACGCGTAAAATATCGCGTTTGTAGTATAATCTTCCCTTTTCTACTAAAAATTTAATTCTTATAAACACTAAGGCGTAGGTGCCGAAACTTTTGATATTTATACATATTATTATATAACACTTCAGAAATAGGAAAAGGTTTGGAAAATTCAATTTTGTGTGCAATATGACCCAAGATCCCTTTAGACAATTTCAACTTTATTTTGTATTTGTGCTGGTGATTTTCGTTCCTGTTTTTGGGTCAACATTTCTCAAAACTATAAACAACAAGTGAAATTAAAGAAAGAAAAATAAGAAAAAAGTTTGCCTGTCTTCGGCCGGGACTCGAACCCGGAACCTCTTGCTCTGTACGCAAACGTTCTAAGCATTGAACTACCGAAGACCATACACAAATTTTCGGAAAACTTCCAGGTTCCGGGTTCGAGTCCCGGCCGAAGACAGAAAATGGTATTTGAGAATTTCTCAAAACGTTGTGAAAAGGAACAATACCTACTTTTGTAAATGATTGTTCGAAAGGCGGGGTTTTGACCTGTTTGTTTGGTGCATAAACACAATTTTAGCTGGAAAAAATTATAATCAAACGAGACAGGACCGCCCGCCCCTTGTAGGCGCTGCCCAGGTCAAATAGCTAGTTACGCCGTTGTTCATTAAATAACGTATTTTTTACGTCGAAAATTGGTCATTTGGTAGACCAGTACGTTACCTGCCAAAAAAATATGTCCTTAAGACTTCACTTTTTTTACGTCTTTTCGACATGTTATGTCATGTTTGATGTCTTAAACACATCATTTATTAATAACTACGCACAAAGTATGTCATAAAGACGTATATTTAACAACGGGTGTTGCTACTAGATGGTGCATTAATATATCCAAATATATCAACATACAGGGGTCAACTCTAGCTATGGCTAAAATATTTTTTTTCGTTGTGTATTGTACATTTATTAGCTCACACTACTACTATATAAGTAGTGTGAGCTATGGTGATCCTAATTTTTTCGAGCAAAAAAAAGTTGCTCCGCTTTCAAAATTTTTTATATATCTTTGCGTTTCAGATGATTTTGAAACTTTTTTGTTTTGCTGTCTGTCTGTCTGTCTGTCTGTCTGTCTGTCTGTCTGTCTGTCTGTCTGTCTGTCTGTCTGTCTGTCTGTCTGTCTGTCTGTCTGTCTGTCTGTCTGTCTGTCTGTCTGTCTGTCTGTCTGTCTGTCTGTCTGTCTGTCTGTCTGTCTGTCTGTCTGTCTGTCTGTCTGTCTGTCTGTCTGTCTGTCTGTCTGTCTGTCTGTCTGTCTGTCTGTCTGTCTGTCTGTCTGTCTGTCTGTCTGTCTGTCTGTCTGTCTGTCTGTCTGTCTGTCTGTCTGTCTGTCTGTCTGTCTGTCTGTCTGTCTGTCTGTCTGTCTGTCTGTCTGTCTGTCTGTCTGTCTGTCTGTCTGTCTGTCTGTCTGTCTGTCTGTCTGTCTGTCTGTCTGTCTGTCTGTCTGTCTGTCTGTCTGTCTGTCTGTCTGTCTGTCTGTCTGTCTGTCTGTCTGTCTGTCTGTCTGTCTGTCTGTCTGTCTGTCTGTCTGTCTGTCTGTCTGTCTGTCTGTCTGTCTGTCTGTCTGTCTGTCTGTCTGTCTGTCTGTCTGTCTGTCTGTCTGTCTGTCTGTCTGTCTGTCTGTCTGTCTGTCTGTCTGTCTGTCTGTCTGTCTGTCTGTCTGTCTGTCTGTCTGTCTGTCTGTCTGTCTGTCTGTCTGTCTGTCTGTCTGTCTGTCTGTCTGTCTGTCTGTCTGTCTGTCTGTCTGTCTGTCTGTCTGTCTGTCTGTCTGTCTGTCTGTCTGTCTGTCTGTCTGTCTGTCTGTCTGTCTGTCTGTCTGTCTGTCTGTCTGTCTGTCTGTCTGTCTGTCTGTCTGTCTGTCTGTCTGTCTGTCTGTCTGTCTGTCTGTCTGTCTGTCTGTCTGTCTGTCTGTCTGTCTGTCTGTCTGTCTGTCTGTCTGTCTGTCTGTCTGTCTGTCTGTCTGTCTGTCTGTCTGTCTGTCTGTCTGTCTGTCTGTCTGTCTGTCTGTCTGTCTGTCTGTCTGTCTGTCTGTCTGTCTGTCTGTCTGTCTGTCTGTCTGTCTGTCTGTCTGTCTGTCTGTCTGTCTGTCTGTCTGTCTGTCTGTCTGTCTGTCTGTCTGTCTGTCTGTCTGTCTGTCTGTCTGTCTGTCTGTCTGTCTGTCTGTCTGTCTGTCTGTCTGTCTGTCTGTCTGTCTGTCTGTCTGTCTGTCTGTCTGTCTGTCTGTCTGTCTGTCTGTCTGTCTGTCTGTCTGTCTGTCTGTCTGTCTGTCTGTCTGTCTGTCTGTCTGTCTGTCTGTCTGTCTGTCTGTCTGTCTGTCTGTCTGTCTGTCTGTCTGTCTGTCTGTCTGTCTGTCTGTCTGTCTGTCTGTCTGTCTGTCTGTCTGTCTGTCTGTCTGTCTGTCTGTCTGTCTGTCTGTCTGTCTGTCTGTCTGTCTGTCTGTCTGTCTGTCTGTCTGTCTGTCTGTCTGTCTGTCTGTCTGTCTGTCTGTCTGTCTGTCTGTCTGTCTGTCTGTCTGTCTGTCTGTCTGTCTGTCTGTCTGTCTGTCTGTCTGTCTGTCTGTCTGTCTGTCTGTCTGTCTGTCTGTCTGTCTGTCTGTCTGTCTGTCTGTCTGTCTGTCTGTCTGTCTGTCTGTCTGTCTGTCTGTCTGTCTGTCTGTCTGTCTGTCTGTCTGTCTGTCTGTCTGTCTGTCTGTCTGTCTGTCTGTCTGTCTGTCTGTCTGTCTGTCTGTCTGTCTGTCTGTCTGTCTGTCTGTCTGTCTGTCTGTCTGTCTGTCTGTCTGTCTGTCTGTCTGTCTGTCTGTCTGTCTGTCTGTCTGTCTGTCTGTCTGTCTGTCTGTCTGTCTGTCTGTCTGTCTGTCTGTCTGTCTGTCTGTCTGTCTGTCTGTCTGTCTGTCTGTCTGTCTGTCTGTCTGTCTGTCTGTCTGTCTGTCTGTCTGTCTGTCTGTCTGTCTGTCTGTCTGTCTGTCTGTCTGTCTGTCTGTCTGTCTGTCTGTCTGTCTGTCTGTCTGTCTGTCTGTCTGTCTGTCTGTCTGTCTGTCTGTCTGTCTGTCTGTCTGTCTGTCTGTCTGTCTGTCTGTCTGTCTGTCTGTCTGTCTGTCTGTCTGTCTGTCTGTCTGTCTGTCTGTCTGTCTGTCTGTCTGTCTGTCTGTCTGTCTGTCTGTCTGTCTGTCTGTCTGTCTGTCTGTCTGTCTGTCTGTCTGTCTGTCTGTCTGTCTGTCTGTCTGTCTGTCTGTCTGTCTGTCTGTCTGTCTGTCTGTCTGTCTGTCTGTCTGTCTGTCTGTCTGTCTGTCTGTCTGTCTGTCTGTCTGTCTGTCTGTCTGTCTGTCTGTCTGTCTGTCTGTCTGTCTGTCTGTCTGTCTGTCTGTCTGTCTGTCTGTCTGTCTGTCTGTCTGTCTGTCTGTCTGTCTGTCTGTCTGTCTGTCTGTCTGTCTGTCTGTCTGTCTGTCTGTCTGTCTGTCTGTCTGTCTGTCTGTCTGTCTGTCTGTCTGTCTGTCTGTCTGTCTGTCTGTCTGTCTGTCTGTCTGTCTGTCTGTCTGTCTGTCTGTCTGTCTGTCTGTCTGTCTGTCTGTCTGTCTGTCTGTCTGTCTGTCTGTCTGTCTGTCTGTCTGTCTGTCTGTCTGTCTGTCTGTCTGTCTGTCTGTCTGTCTGTCTGTCTGTCTGTCTGTCTGTCTGTCTGTCTGTCTGTCTGTCTGTCTGTCTGTCTGTCTGTCTGTCTGTCTGTCTGTCTGTCTGTCTGTCTGTCTGTCTGTCTGTCTGTCTGTCTGTCTGTCTGTCTGTCTGTCTGTCTGTCTGTCTGTCTGTCTGTCTGTCTGTCTGTCTGTCTGTCTGTCTGTCTGTCTGTCTGTCTGTCTGTCTGTCTGTCTGTCTGTCTGTCTGTCTGTCTGTCTGTCTGTCTGTCTGTCTGTCTGTCTGTCTGTCTGTCTGTCTGTCTGTCTGTCTGTCTGTCTGTCTGTCTGTCTGTCTGTCTGTCTGTCTGTCTGTCTGTCTGTCTGTCTGTCTGTCTGTCTGTCTGTCTGTCTGTCTGTCTGTCTGTCTGTCTGTCTGTCTGTCTGTCTGTCTGTCTGTCTGTCTGTCTGTCTGTCTGTCTGTCTGTCTGTCTGTCTGTCTGTCTGTCTGTCTGTCTGTCTGTCTGTCTGTCTGTCTGTCTGTCTGTCTGTCTGTCTGTCTGTCTGTCTGTCTGTCTGTCTGTCTGTCTGTCTGTCTGTCTGTCTGTCTGTCTGTCTGTCTGTCTGTCTGTCTGTCTGTCTGTCTGTCTGTCTGTCTGTCTGTCTGTCTGTCTGTCTGTCTGTCTGTCTGTCTGTCTGTCTGTCTGTCTGTCTGTCTGTCTGTCTGTCTGTCTGTCTGTCTGTCTGTCTGTCTGTCTGTCTGTCTGTCTGTCTGTCTGTCTGTCTGTCTGTCTGTCTGTCTGTCTGTCTGTCTGTCTGTCTGTCTGTCTGTCTGTCTGTCTGTCTGTCTGTCTGTCTGTCTGTCTGTCTGTCTGTCTGTCTGTCTGTCTGTCTGTCTGTCTGTCTGTCTGTCTGTCTGTCTGTCTGTCTGTCTGTCTGTCTGTCTGTCTGTCTGTCTGTCTGTCTGTCTGTCTGTCTGTCTGTCTGTCTGTCTGTCTGTCTGTCTGTCTGTCTGTCTGTCTGTCTGTCTGTCTGTCTGTCTGTCTGTCTGTCTGTCTGTCTGTCTGTCTGTCTGTCTGTCTGTCTGTCTGTCTGTCTGTCTGTCTGTCTGTCTGTCTGTCTGTCTGTCTGTCTGTCTGTCTGTCTGTCTGTCTGTCTGTCTGTCTGTCTGTCTGTCTGTCTGTCTGTCTGTCTGTCTGTCTGTCTGTCTGTCTGTCTGTCTGTCTGTCTGTCTGTCTGTCTGTCTGTCTGTCTGTCTGTCTGTCTGTCTGTCTGTCTGTCTGTCTGTCTGTCTGTCTGTCTGTCTGTCTGTCTGTCTGTCTGTCTGTCTGTCTGTCTGTCTGTCTGTCTGTCTGTCTGTCTGTCTGTCTGTCTGTCTGTCTGTCTGTCTGTCTGTCTGTCTGTCTGTCTGTCTGTCTGTCTGTCTGTCTGTCTGTCTGTCTGTCTGTCTGTCTGTCTGTCTGTCTGTCTGTCTGTCTGTCTGTCTGTCTGTCTGTCTGTCTGTCTGTCTGTCTGTCTGTCTGTCTGTCTGTCTGTCTGTCTGTCTGTCTGTCTGTCTGTCTGTCTGTCTGTCTGTCTGTCTGTCTGTCTGTCTGTCTGTCTGTCTGTCTGTCTGTCTGTCTGTCTGTCTGTCTGTCTGTCTGTCTGTCTGTCTGTCTGTCTGTCTGTCTGTCTGTCTGTCTGTCTGTCTGTCTGTCTGTCTGTCTGTCTGTCTGTCTGTCTGTCTGTCTGTCTGTCTGTCTGTCTGTCTGTCTGTCTGTCTGTCTGTCTGTCTGTCTGTCTGTCTGTCTGTCTGTCTGTCTGTCTGTCTGTCTGTCTGTCTGTCTGTCTGTCTGTCTGTCTGTCTGTCTGTCTGTCTGTCTGTCTGTCTGTCTGTCTGTCTGTCTGTCTGTCTGTCTGTCTGTCTGTCTGTCTGTCTGTCTGTCTGTCTGTCTGTCTGTCTGTCTGTCTGTCTGTCTGTCTGTCTGTCTGTCTGTCTGTCTGTCTGTCTGTCTGTCTGTCTGTCTGTCTGTCTGTCTGTCTGTCTGTCTGTCTGTCTGTCTGTCTGTCTGTCTGTCTGTCTGTCTGTCTGTCTGTCTGTCTGTCTGTCTGTCTGTCTGTCTGTCTGTCTGTCTGTCTGTCTGTCTGTCTGTCTGTCTGTCTGTCTGTCTGTCTGTCTGTCTGTCTGTCTGTCTGTCTGTCTGTCTGTCTGTCTGTCTGTCTGTCTGTCTGTCTGTCTGTCTGTCTGTCTGTCTGTCTGTCTGTCTGTCTGTCTGTCTGTCTGTCTGTCTGTCTGTCTGTCTGTCTGTCTGTCTGTCTGTCTGTCTGTCTGTCTGTCTGTCTGTCTGTCTGTCTGTCTGTCTGTCTGTCTGTCTGTCTGTCTGTCTGTCTGTCTGTCTGTCTGTCTGTCTGTCTGTCTGTCTGTCTGTCTGTCTGTCTGTCTGTCTGTCTGTCTGTCTGTCTGTCTGTCTGTCTGTCTGTCTGTCTGTCTGTCTGTCTGTCTGTCTGTCTGTCTGTCTGTCTGTCTGTCTGTCTGTCTGTCTGTCTGTCTGTCTGTCTGTCTGTCTGTCTGTCTGTCTGTCTGTCTGTCTGTCTGTCTGTCTGTCTGTCTGTCTGTCTGTCTGTCTGTCTGTCTGTCTGTCTGTCTGTCTGTCTGTCTGTCTGTCTGTCTGTCTGTCTGTCTGTCTGTCTGTCTGTCTGTCTGTCTGTCTGTCTGTCTGTCTGTCTGTCTGTCTGTCTGTCTGTCTGTCTGTCTGTCTGTCTGTCTGTCTGTCTGTCTGTCTGTCTGTCTGTCTGTCTGTCTGTCTGTCTGTCTGTCTGTCTGTCTGTCTGTCTGTCTGTCTGTCTGTCTGTCTGTCTGTCTGTCTGTCTGTCTGTCTGTCTGTCTGTCTGTCTGTCTGTCTGTCTGTCTGTCTGTCTGTCTGTCTGTCTGTCTGTCTGTCTGTCTGTCTGTCTGTCTGTCTGTCTGTCTGTCTGTCTGTCTGTCTGTCTGTCTGTCTGTCTGTCTGTCTGTCTGTCTGTCTGTCTGTCTGTCTGTCTGTCTGTCTGTCTGTCTGTCTGTCTGTCTGTCTGTCTGTCTGTCTGTCTGTCTGTCTGTCTGTCTGTCTGTCTGTCTGTCTGTCTGTCTGTCTGTCTGTCTGTCTGTCTGTCTGTCTGTCTGTCTGTCTGTCTGTCTGTCTGTCTGTCTGTCTGTCTGTCTGT
This sequence comes from Aspidapion aeneum, assembly GCA_963576565.1. Lineage (NCBI taxonomy): Eukaryota > Metazoa > Arthropoda > Insecta > Coleoptera > Brentidae > Aspidapion > Aspidapion aeneum. The sequence continues at coordinate 33,026,878 of OY755046.1, read as the reverse complement.
CTGTCTGTCTGTCTGTCTGTCTGTCTGTCTGTCTGTCTGTCTGTCTGTCTGTCTGTCTGTCTGTCTGTCTGTCTGTCTGTCTGTCTGTCTGTCTGTCTGTCTGTCTGTCTGTCTGTCTGTCTGTCTGTCTGTCTGTCTGTCTGTCTGTCTGTCTGTCTGTCTGTCTGTCTGTCTGTCTGTCTGTCTGTCTGTCTGTCTGTCTGTCTGTCTGTCTGTCTGTCTGTCTGTCTGTCTGTCTGTCTGTCTGTCTGTCTGTCTGTCTGTCTGTCTGTCTGTCTGTCTGTCTGTCTGTCTGTCTGTCTGTCTGTCTGTCTGTCTGTCTGTCTGTCTGTCTGTCTGTCTGTCTGTCTGTCTGTCTGTCTGTCTGTCTGTCTGTCTGTCTGTCTGTCTGTCTGTCTGTCTGTCTGTCTGTCTGTCTGTCTGTCTGTCTGTCTGTCTGTCTGTCTGTCTGTCTGTCTGTCTGTCTGTCTGTCTGTCTGTCTGTCTGTCTGTCTGTCTGTCTGTCTGTCTGTCTGTCTGTCTGTCTGTCTGTCTGTCTGTCTGTCTGTCTGTCTGTCTGTCTGTCTGTCTGTCTGTCTGTCTGTCTGTCTGTCTGTCTGTCTGTCTGTCTGTCTGTCTGTCTGTCTGTCTGTCTGTCTGTCTGTCTGTCTGTCTGTCTGTCTGTCTGTCTGTCTGTCTGTCTGTCTGTCTGTCTGTCTGTCTGTCTGTCTGTCTGTCTGTCTGTCTGTCTGTCTGTCTGTCTGTCTGTCTGTCTGTCTGTCTGTCTGTCTGTCTGTCTGTCTGTCTGTCTGTCTGTCTGTCTGTCTGTCTGTCTGTCTGTCTGTCTGTCTGTCTGTCTGTCTGTCTGTCTGTCTGTCTGTCTGTCTGTCTGTCTGTCTGTCTGTCTGTCTGTCTGTCTGTCTGTCTGTCTGTCTGTCTGTCTGTCTGTCTGTCTGTCTGTCTGTCTGTCTGTCTGTCTGTCTGTCTGTCTGTCTGTCTGTCTGTCTGTCTGTCTGTCTGTCTGTCTGTCTGTCTGTCTGTCTGTCTGTCTGTCTGTCTGTCTGTCTGTCTGTCTGTCTGTCTGTCTGTCTGTCTGTCTGTCTGTCTGTCTGTCTGTCTGTCTGTCTGTCTGTCTGTCTGTCTGTCTGTCTGTCTGTCTGTCTGTCTGTCTGTCTGTCTGTCTGTCTGTCTGTCTGTCTGTCTGTCTGTCTGTCTGTCTGTCTGTCTGTCTGTCTGTCTGTCTGTCTGTCTGTCTGTCTGTCTGTCTGTCTGTCTGTCTGTCTGTCTGTCTGTCTGTCTGTCTGTCTGTCTGTCTGTCTGTCTGTCTGTCTGTCTGTCTGTCTGTCTGTCTGTCTGTCTGTCTGTCTGTCTGTCTGTCTGTCTGTCTGTCTGTCTGTCTGTCTGTCTGTCTGTCTGTCTGTCTGTCTGTCTGTCTGTCTGTCTGTCTGTCTGTCTGTCTGTCTGTCTGTCTGTCTGTCTGTCTGTCTGTCTGTCTGTCTGTCTGTCTGTCTGTCTGTCTGTCTGTCTGTCTGTCTGTCTGTCTGTCTGTCTGTCTGTCTGTCTGTCTGTCTGTCTGTCTGTCTGTCTGTCTGTCTGTCTGTCTGTCTGTCTGTCTGTCTGTCTGTCTGTCTGTCTGTCTGTCTGTCTGTCTGTCTGTCTGTCTGTCTGTCTGTCTGTCTGTCTGTCTGTCTGTCTGTCTGTCTGTCTGTCTGTCTGTCTGTCTGTCTGTCTGTCTGTCTGTCTGTCTGTCTGTCTGTCTGTCTGTCTGTCTGTCTGTCTGTCTGTCTGTCTGTCTGTCTGTCTGTCTGTCTGTCTGTCTGTCTGTCTGTCTGTCTGTCTGTCTGTCTGTCTGTCTGTCTGTCTGTCTGTCTGTCTGTCTGTCTGTCTGTCTGTCTGTCTGTCTGTCTGTCTGTCTGTCTGTCTGTCTGTCTGTCTGTCTGTCTGTCTGTCTGTCTGTCTGTCTGTCTGTCTGTCTGTCTGTCTGTCTGTCTGTCTGTCTGTCTGTCTGTCTGTCTGTCTGTCTGTCTGTCTGTCTGTCTGTCTGTCTGTCTGTCTGTCTGTCTGTCTGTATGTCTGTATGTCTGTCTGTAACGACCAACCCGCATAACTCAAAAACGGCTTGTCCGATTTTAATGAAATTTGGTATCTAAGTTGGGTCTTGGGCCGTGATGGTCCCATTTAAAAATGAACAAAATCCACCGAACGCAAGCCAAATAAAAGGTTGGGGGTAGATTCCAAAAATTAGAGTTTAAGTGAAAATATGGCGTGTGTGATATCAAACGAAAGGTAATTGAGTCTGGAGTTAAACAAAATACATTTTAATTTTTTTTAAAGGGTGGGGGTAGATTTTAAAAATTAGAGTTTATGTCAAAACATGGCTTGTGTGGTATCAAACGAAACGTAATTGAGTCTGGAATTGAATAAAATATATTTCAGTTTTTAGTTATATTAGCTGACACGTACACTATGATTATAGTACCTAGTGTGAGCTTAGGTGCCCATAGATTGGCAGAGTATTTTTATTGTTTTTCTTTTGTTTTAGGTATGCAATAACAAACTCTTTCTACGAACATGAAAAAACTACAATGTTAATATGTTAAACATTTACCGTCTTTATAAGGACAAAGACTTCGGTTTGTTACAACGGCTTTATATATTCTGACTCTTCTGTTTGCTTCATAAGGATCAGAATCCGAATAAACATTGTATAGTTAAAGCCGTGGTAACAATAGAACTACTTGTAGTCAAATTTCATAAAGACACGGAAAAACCTCTTGCCTTATAAAACAACAACAAAAATATTTTTTCTAACGCATACGCATAATGCAAAAATCATACCATAGCTTTCTTTACACTGTTTTTACCAATAGAGCAATTCCACGCCAAGTCATCCAATTTACAAAAAAAGTGTTGCCGTGACATTTATTTTTTTTCTTTAATCATGCCTACTAAATGAAACAGCTTATGCTTAACCACTTTTGCATAATTTTAGATGTTTTAATCCAATTAGTCTGTTGTACACGCATTTGAAAAGTCCAAAAACGGGCAAAATGGGACTTTAAAGAAAAAAATTATGCTCATAGTAAACAGCACCTAAAAAAAATTAACCTATAATTTTGAAAACATGCATAAAAGTAGTTTTCAAAAAATGTGATGTTTAGCAAAATCTTTTATACTGGCTTAATTAGAGCAGTTTAGAGAATATCCAAAAAACGCAAAAATTTTCGAAGTTTTCATATTTTTTTGGGGTATAAATGTAATGTTTTCTTAAATTTTTGATACAGTGTTGGAAAGCTATACTCAAGGACTATATCTTCCTTGTATAAAACATATTTTAAAAGTAGACGTTACCTTGGAGTTCCACGAAGAAGTTAAGAATGTCTGGGAAATCCCTCAACTTCAGCATCAAAAATGACCCTGTCTATCGGGGTGCTGGTGGTAATCAAGTAGGGTAAATTTTTCACTATATCATATACTTTTAAAAACAAGAATAAAAAATCTGGGTCTGTAATCCTTAAGGTCACTACACATTTTTTTGTTATTTTAATATTTTTAGTGATGTTAAAATCACAAATTACAGGCGTGGATCTACGGGGGGGGATGCCCCCTCCAAATCTGAAACTTTACTCAGTTTTGACACATAGAATACACCTCCTGGTCAATATGCAAAATAGTTTTGTGAAATATTTATTATGATATTTTCCCCCAAAATAAAGTATCTGGATCCGCCCCTGCAAATTAAGGTTTATCAGAAGGTAAAGTTTATTTATATAAGCACTGTTCAATAAATTATGATCTAAACTCTCTTCATCGGGTTACTACACAAATTTTTTTAAAGTTTATTTACTTTTTTAGTAGTTACCTACTGTCATATTTAAAAAATCGGAAAAAAGTTGAGTTCTATAATTTCAGAAACGGAACAAATTTTTTTTTTCTGAGCTTGAAGTAAATTTAACATCTATAGTTAAATCATCCAGAGGAGTGAAAGAATGGTGTCCAGTTGTTATTTGTTTCAGATTTCAATGTAAAAAAAATCGTTTCACAGTACCTCCAAACGCATCACATGGGCTTTTACCATGCGTTAGTTTTGTACTTAGTTTTTTTAATGCCCAGTGGCGTATGTAGAAATTTTCCAAGGGGGTTGGGAGAGGGGGCTTGAGTAAAAGCAAAGTCCTGGAAAACCATTTCAGAAAAATTTAATCTTTAGGAGAAGTTATTTAATGGTTTTGGAAAGATTAGGCCTCCAGCCCCCTCCCTCCTGCGTACGCCACTGTTAAACCTGAACCATTTCATTTATTAAAAAAACAAACTAATTAATGTCCGTGTCTCACCAAAAATGTTTTCTTAAAACTAAAAAAAATTTCCGACAGTGTACGAAGATCGGACTTGAACCCACAAACTAGGATCTCACGGAAAACAGTATGTGACTATAAATACGATCCCCTAACGATGATTTTTATACATAATTTTTTTCCTTTAGCCACTCAATAAAAAAAATTTGATTTTTTACATGCTTTAACCAAATAGCTTAAAAGTTGATGTTAAAATGACAGAACCAGATTTTTTATTTTACTTTTATTTAGACGATACATTATCAAGTAAAACAACGCACAAGCGAAGTTTTAATAGACAGATAGACATGACAATTTTTTTAGTCAAAAGTTGCCAATTCTGAGGTTTTTGCGGTTTTTCCAATTTTAAAAAATTTAGTTTTCTGAAAGCAAAAGACCTAGAAATTTTTCTTTTGCCTTGTATGATAGTCAAGTCACTGAGCTTTAATGTGCATATAGACTTTTTTTTGATGGACCATATTCCGCACCGGTCTAAATAATTAAAAATCGAAAAAATCATAAAATTTACTATTTTTTTAAAACTATTTTTGCCATGTCAAAAAAGTGAGGTTAATTTTTTTCTGTATAGGATTATCCAACCAATATTAAAAATTTCTTCCGTCAAATTTGTTTTTACATAAGATTTGATGCAATAGAAATGAAAAAAAATAAGGCCACAACTGATTTTCTTCTTTTTTTTACTTTTAAAGTGGCCTGTAAAATACGGGAGGCGACATTAAAAATTAAAATTTGTTAATTTGGTATTCCTAAGGACACTAATACATGTTATTAAAATTTGGATTTTTTTTGTGACATGGCAGCTACCCCCATTGGATGATTTGGCGTGGAATTACTCAATAGTTTTGCATTTAGTCATTTTTTAGGAATAAATACATGAATAATTTTTATATGGTTTTACAAATAAGTATAAATTAAGTTTCAATAGAAAACAGTATTTGGAAGTCAAATATTATCGTGTTTTTTAACTTTTCTTAGACACGATTAATTTTTAATTGCTTATCTTATTTAACGTCCTAAAATACGCTAATAATGCTACTAGTTTAAACTAGAGGCCCTCGATATATTTGACAATGGTGTAAAACAATTGTCAAATGTATCGAGGGCCTCTAAACTATTACGTGTCTTTAACACACTTTATTTAGAAGGTGTGCTGTGACAGCTGACTACGTCGCTGCATGATAGCACCGATCACCTTTGTTAGGTGATCCGGGATGATAGACACACGGACGTGAAACTACGCCTTTTTGACCGTACGTATTTTAGCTAGCTTCGTAGGCACAGTTTCCATTGCGAGCCTGAACAATCAAGTTGTCGGATTCATATCTTTACGACAACGATTGCGTTATACAAAGTGCTGATCCACTTTAAGTGTCTATTACTACTACTATTTGAACGTAAGAATTTAAAAATGTTACTAAATGTTAACCAAAACGTTGTGTTTTAAATAAATAAGGGCAATAGAAGTGCAAAATTTTGTTTCTACTCAATTATTGTCTACGAATTTCAAACATAGAGTTAAAGGACAGTACGAACCCAGAATCAGCAATCTATTCAAAGCCTACGGAAAGACCAAAATGAAAGTGATAAAGGAAGAAGAATACACTTAGGTCTTATGCGAGGCGCGCCACAAGTGTGTCATTCCGGTTATTTTCTGCCTAAAAGCAAATATTCCAGGAGTAAGAGCGAAGAATATCTAAGGAGGACCAGCCAACCATTAATGCGATCCCAAATCAGTTACATCATCTATGGAGGAAAGCAAACTTCAACACCAACATGCAGGAGCGTTTTAAGGAAATTAGACGACACACTTGGGAGAAAGACTACGAGTCAATACTAAATAAAATCAAAAGTACGTGCAACAGACGATGACAGAAGATAAAATCAACTCACCTAGAAAACTGAAGAAACTACAGACACGTACCCAAGATAAACCAAACTCAACAACACCAAGCTTTATAGTGAACATCTCAAATAGGACATTATTGCGGCAATAGAGACCGTTAGTTTACCTCAACCCGAAGCTTTTCGTCATAAAAAAGAACAACCTTTGATAGAAAGACGCAACAAAAGGCAAACATCACCAGTCGAGAAGAACGGGCAATCAAGAACCCATGGTTGTCGTTCCGTCAATCAAGATTCTACCTGCCGACAAAGAAAACGCAACGGTAAACATGCATATTGAGATATACGATAGAAGGATCGAAAAAGTTCTGGAGAAACGAGGAACCAGTCACAAAAATCTACAGGACGTTGTAGCAGTATGTTGTTATATACTACCTGACCACACCACAGTAAGGCACCATATTTTTATGAACTACCAAAGATCCACTTTGTCGTGGTTTTTGTTGGATATATTTTAACCATTACAGGGTAAATCCAAATCTTTTGTCGATATTTTAAAAACGATCGAATTAGATCCCGACGATAGATTTGTAAGTTTTGATATAGAAAGTCTTTACACCAACGTGCCAATAAATGAATCACTCAGTATCATCAAAAACAAATTACAAACTGATGATACACTTGACGAGAGAACAACGCTATCGGTGGAGGGGATGATGATGGAGCTCTGTCTGTCTGTCTGTCTGTCTGTCTGTCTGTCTGTCTGTCTGTCTGTCTGTCTGTCTGTCTGTCTGTCTGTCTGTCTGTCTGTCTGTCTGTCTGTCTGTCTGTCTGTCTGTCTGTCTGTCTGTCTGTCTGTCTGTCTGTCTGTCTGTCTGTCTGTCTGTCTGTCTGTCTGTCTGTCTGTCTGTCTGTCTGTCTGTCTGTCTGTCTGTCTGTCTGTCTGTCTGTCTGTCTGTCTGTCTGTCTGTCTGTCTGTCTGTCTGTCTGTCTGTCTGTCTGTCTGTCTGTCTGTCTGTCTGTCTGTCTGTCTGTCTGTCTGTCTGTCTGTCTGTCTGTCTGTCTGTCTGTCTGTCTGTCTGTCTGTCTGTCTGTCTGTCTGTATGTCTGTATGTCTGTATGTCTGTCTGTAACGACCAACCCGCATAACTCAAAAACGGCTTGTCCGATTTTAATGAAATTTGGTATCTAAGTTGGGTCTTGGGCCGTGATGGTCTCATTTAAAAATGAACAAAATCCACCGAACGCAAGCCAAATAAAAGGTTGGGGGTAGATTCCAAAAATTAGAGTTTAAGTGAAAATATGGCGTGTGTGATATCAAACGAAAGGTAATTGAGTCTGGAGTTAAACAAAATACATTTTAATTTTTTTTAAAGGGTGGGGGTAGATTTTAAAAATTAGAGTTTATGTCAAAACATGGCTTGTGTGGTATCAAACGAAACGTAATTGAGTCTGGAATTGAATAAAATATATTTCAGTTTTTAGTTATATTAGCTGACACGTACACTATGATTATAGTACCTAGTGTGAGCTTAGGTGCCCATAGATTGGCAGAGTATTTTTATTGTTTTTCTTTTGTTTTAGGTATGCAATAACAAACTCAAACATGAACATGAAAAAACTACAATGTTAGGTAAGTGCGGGTTGGTATGAGTAGTGAAGTATTGTGAAAAGTTTACAGACTATAAAATATGTTAAACATTTACCGTCTTTATAAGGACAAAGACTTCGGTTTGTTACAACGGCTTTATATATTCTGACTCTTCTGTTTGCTTCATAAGGATCAGAATCCGAATAAACATTGTATAGTTAAAGCCGTGGTAACAATAGAACTACTTGTAGTCAAATTTCATAAAGACACGGAAAAACCTCTTGCCTTATAAAACAACAACAAAAATATTTTTTCTAACGCATACGCATAATGCAAAAATCATACCATAGCTTTCTTTACACTGTTTTTACCAATAGAGCAATTCCACGCCAAGTCATCCAATTTACAAAAAAAGTGTTGCCGTGACATTTATTTTTTTTCTTTAATCATGCCTACTAAATGAAACAGCTTATGCTTAACCACTTTTGCATAATTTTAGATGTTTTAATCCAATTAGTCTGTTGTACACGCATTTGAAAAGTCCAAAAACGGGCAAAATGGGACTTTAAAGAAAAAAATTATGCTCATAGTAAACAGCACCTAAAAAAAATTAACCTATAATTTTGAAAACATGCATAAAAGTAGTTTTCAAAAAATGTGATGTTTAGCAAAATCTTTTATACTGGCTTAATTAGAGCAGTTTAGAGAATATCCAAAAAACGCAAAAATTTTCGAAGTTTTCATATTTTTTTGGGGTATAAATGTAATGTTTTCTTAAATTTTTGATACAGTGTTGGAAAGCTATACTCAAGGACTATATCTTCCTTGTATAAAACATATTTTAAAAGTAGACGTTACCTTGGAGTTCCACGAAGAAGTTAAGAATGTCTGGGAAATCCCTCAACTTCAGCATCAAAAATGACCCTGTCTATCGGGGTGCTGGTGGTAATCAAGTAGGGTAAATTTTTCACTATATCATATACTTTTAAAAACAAGAATAAAAAATCTGGGTCTGTAATCCTTAAGGTCACTACACATTTTTTTGTTATTTTAATATTTTTAGTGATGTTAAAATCACAAATTACAGGCGTGGATCTACGGGGGGGGATGCCCCCTCCAAATCTGAAACTTTACTCAGTTTTGACACATAGAATACACCTCCTGGTCAATATGCAAAATAGTTTTGTGAAATATTTATTATGATATTTTCCCCCAAAATAAAGTATCTGGATCCGCCCCTGCAAATTAAGGTTTATCAGAAGGTAAAGTTTATTTATATAAGCACTGTTCAATAAATTATGATCTAAACTCTCTTCATCGGGTTACTACACAAATTTTTTTAAAGTTTATTTACTTTTTTAGTAGTTACCTACTGTCATATTTAAAAAATCGGAAAAAAGTTGAGTTCTATAATTTCAGAAACGGAACAAATTTTTTTTTTCTGAGCTTGAAGTAAATTTAACATCTATAGTTAAATCATCCAGAGGAGTGAAAGAATGGTGTCCAGTTGTTATTTGTTTCAGATTTCAATGTAAAAAAAATCGTTTCACAGTACCTCCAAACGCATCACATGGGCTTTTACCATGCGTTAGTTTTGTACTTAGTTTTTTTAATGCCCAGTGGCGTATGTAGAAATTTTCCAAGGGGGTTGGGAGAGGGGGCTTGAGTAAAAGCAAAGTCCTGGAAAACCATTTCAGAAAAATTTAATCTTTAGGAGAAGTTATTTAATGGTTTTGGAAAGATTAGGCCTCCAGCCCCCTCCCTCCTGCGTACGCCACTGTTAAACCTGAACCATTTCATTTATTAAAAAAACAAACTAATTAATGTCCGTGTCTCACCAAAAATGTTTTCTTAAAACTAAAAAAAATTTCCGACAGTGTACGAAGATCGGACTTGAACCCACAAACTAGGATCTCACGGAAAACAGTATGTGACTATAAATACGATCCCCTAACGATGATTTTTATACATAATTTTTTTCCTTTAGCCACTCAATAAAAAAAATTTGATTTTTTACATGCTTTAACCAAATAGCTTAAAAGTTGATGTTAAAATGACAGAACCAGATTTTTTATTTTACTTTTATTTAGACGATACATTATCAAGTAAAACAACGCACAAGCGAAGTTTTAATAGACAGATAGACATGACAATTTTTTTAGTCAAAAGTTGCCAATTCTGAGGTTTTTGCGGTTTTTCCAATTTTAAAAAATTTAGTTTTCTGAAAGCAAAAGACCTAGAAATTTTTCTTTTGCCTTGTATGATAGTCAAGTCACTGAGCTTTAATGTGCATATAGACTTTTTTTTGATGGACCATATTCCGCACCGGTCTAAATAATTAAAAATCGAAAAAATCATAAAATTTACTATTTTTTTAAAACTATTTTTGCCATGTCAAAAAAGTGAGGTTAATTTTTTTCTGTATAGGATTATCCAACCAATATTAAAAATTTCTTCCGTCAAATTTGTTTTTACATAAGATTTGATGCAATAGAAATGAAAAAAAATAAGGCCACAACTGATTTTCTTCTTTTTTTTACTTTTAAAGTGGCCTGTAAAATACGGGAGGCGACATTAAAAATTAAAATTTGTTAATTTGGTATTCCTAAGGACACTAATACATGTTATTAAAATTTGGATTTTTTTTGTGACATGGCAGCTACCCCCATTGGATGATTTGGCGTGGAATTACTCAATAGTTTTGCATTTAGTCATTTTTTAGGAATAAATACATGAATAATTTTTATATGGTTTTACAAATAAGTATAAATTAAGTTTCAATAGAAAACAGTATTTGGAAGTCAAATATTATCGTGTTTTTTAACTTTTCTTAGACACGATTAATTTTTAATTGCTTATCTTATTTAACGTCCTAAAATACGCTAATAATGCTACTAGTTTAAACTAGAGGCCCTCGATATATTTGACAATGGTGTAAAACAATTGTCAAATGTATCGAGGGCCTCTAAACTATTACGTGTCTTTAACACACTTTATTTAGAAGGTGTGCTGTGACAGCTGACTACGTCGCTGCATGATAGCACCGATCACCTTTGTTAGGTGATCCGGGATGATAGACACACGGACGTAAAACTACGCCTTTTTGACCGTACGTATTTTAGCTAGCTTCGTAGGCACAGTTTCCATTGCGAGCCTGAACAATCAAGTTGTCGGATTCATATCTTTACGACAACGATTGCGTTATACAAAGTGCTGATCCACTTTAAGTGTCTATTACTACTACTATTTGAACGTAAGAATTTAAAAATGTTACTAAATGTTAACCAAAACGTTGTGTTTTAAATAAATAAGGGCAATAGAAGTGCAAAATTTTGTTTCTACTCAATTATTGTCTACGAATTTCAAACATAGAGTTAAAGGACAGTACGAACCCAGAATCAGCAATCTATTCAAAGCCTACGGAAAGACCAAAATGAAAGTGATAAAGGAAGAAGAATACACTTAGGTCTTATGCGAGGCGCGCCACAAGTGTGTCATTCCGGTTATTTTCTGCCTAAAAGCAAATATTCCAGGAGTAAGAGCGAAGAATATCTAAGGAGGACCAGCCAACCATTAATGCGATCCCAAATCAGTTACATCATCTATGGAGGAAAGCAAACTTCAACACCAACATGCAGGAGCGTTTTAAGGAAATTAGACGACACACTTGGGAGAAAGACTACGAGTCAATACTAAATAAAATCAAAAGTACGTGCAACAGACGATGACAGAAGATAAAATCAACTCACCTAGAAAACTGAAGAAACTACAGACACGTACCCAAGATAAACCAAACTCAACAACACCAAGCTTTATAGTGAACATCTCAAATAGGACATTATTGCGGCAATAGAGACCGTTAGTTTACCTCAACCCGAAGCTTTTCGTCATAAAAAAGAACAACCTTTGATAGAAAGACGCAACAAAAGGCAAACATCATCAGTCGAGAAGAACGGGCAATCAAGAACCCATGGTTGTCGTTCCGTCAATCAAGATTCTACCTGCCGACAAAGAAAACGCAACGGTAAACATGCATATTGAGATATACGATAGAAGGATCGAAAAAGTTCTGGAGAAACGAGGAACCAGTCACAAAAATCTACAGGACGTTGTAGCAGTATGTTGTTATATACTACCTGACCACACCACAGTAAGGCACCATATTTTTATGAACTACCAAAGATCCACTTTGTCGTGGTTTTTGTTGGATATATTTTAACCATTACAGGGTAAATCCAAATCTTTTGTCGATATTTTAAAAACGATCGAATTAGATCCCGACGATAGATTTGTAAGTTTTGATATAGAAAGTCTTTACACCAACGTGCCAATAAATGAATCACTCAGTATCATCAAAAACAAATTACAAACTGATGATACACTTGACGAGAGAACAACGCTATCGGTGGAGGGGATGATGATGGAGCTCTATCTCTGTAACTCTTACTTTAAAGTGAAAGATAAGTTTTACGCGCAAAATGATGGGTTTTGCTCTTTCGCCAATGCTAGCAAACATCTACATGGAGTGATTCGAGGACCACACTTGGATACAATATGATGACGAACTGCAGAATTTTCTAAGCCATCTAACGGTATTCGACCAACAATCAAATCCATAATGGAAATTTAAAAAATTTTGACTTACCTTTTTTGGATGTTCTTGTCAAACGACAAGACTGAAACAATTAAACCACTGTAAAAAAGAAACCAACACACACGGTACAGTACCTACATTTTAAGTCATTCTGTTGCTACAAAACAAGGAGTTATAAGAAGCTTGTATTTAAGAGCCGTAAATATTTGTAGAAATAATGTAGAATTACTATACTATTATGTCGGTTTAGAACATTTTTCTATGTTGTCCGACACCTATTCTCCACCTCCTTCGATCCTAAAAATCATCTTTTGTCAGATTTTTTCGACTCATTGATCTTTGAATTGACTGTTGCAATTCTAGTTTCGGACGCCCTCTTTTTCTGCGCCCTCTTGGTTGCCATTCTAGGACCTGCTTTGGTAATCTTTCGTCGTTCATCTGTTGTACATGGCCGTACCATATCAGTTGCCTTTTAGTGATGTCATCCGTTATGCTTCCTTTGATTCCCATTCTTCCTTTTATGATCTCATTTCTTATGTGATCTGTTCTAGATATTCTCATTGATCTTCCTATTGCATCCATTTCGTCACTTTCCATTTTTGTTTTGTATTTTTCTTTTACGCGACAAGTCTCTATTCCATACAACAGCGTGCTTCTCACCATTGTTTTATATATGGCAAATTTTACATTCTTTTTTATCTCTCTGCTCCATAAAATACTGACCTTTTTTGCTTTTACTATTCTTTTTACCAGTTCTTAACAATCTGTTCCTGTCTTATCAAATGTGACACCCAAGTAAACATACTCATTGCATGGAGATATTACTTGTCCATTGTCTAGTTCAAACTCACTGGATTCGTTTCCAACACATAAGAACTGTGTCTTTTCCACGTTCACTTGTTAATCTCCACTTTTGGTATTCTTCCATTAAATTTCTCATCACCATCATCAAAGGAAATTCTCAAAATAATAATCCGTTGGGTGTTATTAACATTTCATATTTTCAAAGGGTTTCAGAAAACATAAGACGAATAGTTATTAACTACACTATCATAATAACACATTTTTTTAAATCGGGAAATACAGTAAGGGGTTTTGTAACTGAAACAAAACCAGAAAATCCCTTAAATATTAAGGAATGCTTTTATCCAAATCCGTGTGAGTGTGGTAAATCATACGTAGGTTGAGAGAAACGCCCTCTTCAGGTTAGAGTAAATGAACATCTAAAAAGTAAGATAATTAGAAGATCTTGAAAACTCCGGTTTAGCGGATCATGCATGATCACAGAATTCAATGGTCTGAAACTCAAGTTTTGCATGAGAAGACGCATTGACAAAATGTAGCTGCATTTTTATTGCAGAACAAAGAAGTTTTCAGTCGACCAAGTACGGCCATACCAAACATATGCAAACCGCTCTTTTAGGAAAACAAGCATCTTAGGATTTAAAAAAAGAAGCGGGCCGTCATACCTGACGACACACACTAAATTATTTAGTTTACACTTAAAAAATATTCGAGATATTTGCTAACTGAAATGTCGTGTTTAAAATAAATAAAGACAATGGAAATTCGAAATTTTGTTTCTTAAAAATCTTACTTAAATGCCAAATCTTAAAAATCCGTGGAAGCCAGACGAGAATTCCTATTGTTTTTCATTGTAACTTAAAACGACGCCGGTATCTCAGCTATAGCTACGCTATTCAGCGAGATTTCTAATTAAAATGTATAACATCACGCTCACCTTAAATCAAAAAACCATTAATATTTTAGAATTTTTAGAAAGGCTACTTTGTTTCCCGTTCAAGATAGAAAGCGGGACTAGTCATGAAAACCATTAATTTTTTATAAAAAAAATATGAAATGGTTTTAAAAAACAAAAGAAATTTTATGCTAACGAACATTGATTGGGTGAAGCTTTTAAGGAGTTGCAGTCAGAAAATCATTTTAAAAATTTGTCTCATGGATTACAACAAAATCAATTCTTAATTTTTATTATTATCAGACTACTTTATAGACAAATACTGAAACCCGTATGAACATATGATATTTAGCTACAGGGTTGTAAGTAGTCAAGAGAAATTTTAAAATAAAATACTAAGGGCCCATCGCACCGACTTTTAAAATTCCCTTTCTTAACTATGGATTGCTTTAATTTGAAGCATGCCTTATTTTGAAATTTGTTGCACCGAGCAAAAATCTCCTCTTCTTTGTTAAGATGCGGCCACCTTGTGACCCAATCAGGCAACGCCGCTGTTTCAATCAACATAATTTTTAAACGGGTCGCGGTTCGTTTGTCGAAAACACGTTTATCGAAAACATCTTTATCGAAGACATTTTGATCGAAAATGTTAATTTCGAATGACATTTTGATCGAATGACATTTTGATCGAAAACTTTTTTATCGAATACAACTTTTTCGAATGACTTTTTAATCGAAAACATTTCTAACATACATATATTTTTGTAAAACATACTCTCCTGACCTCTTTCCCGGGATCCTAGAGAATGTGAAACCTAACCGTTGTCAATCGATCGCCAGCGTAACCGAACCGTGTCAATGTAGATAGAAATTAAGATTTTCGATCAAAATGTCATTCGAAATTAAGATTTTCGATCAAAATGTCATTTGATCAAAATGTCATTCGAAATTAAGATTTTCGATCAAAATGTCTTCGATAAAGATGTTTTCGATAAACGTGTTTTCGACCAACGAACCGCGACCCTTTTTAAACTATGAAAAAACAACAACAACACCCAGTACGTCCCAAATTAGTTTTGTCAAAACCCATCAATTTCCTGTCAAGTCGCCTTTAAAAATTTATTTACAAAAAATGAAAGTTCTTGAATTTTTGGAAGAATATTTGGAAGATGATGAAATCGAGATGGTGCTACTCGATTTTTTGGAATTTGGGTGTCCTTGTCGCCTTGTTGGTACAGTCGCGTATTTTTTCCCGGGCTGTTTACGGTTCCCCATCCCGCCTAGAACAAAATCCGCGCCCGGCCGAAAAATCTACTGCTCCTAAGGCACAGGCCAATAAGGCACCTGCCATAAGGCAGCGGCCCATATACCCCTGGATACAACCTAAGGATTAAAAATCAAAATGAAAGTAGGGTAAAATGTAAAGGCAGAAAGGAAAATCGTTTTGTTACTTCATGCACTGCAGTTTCATTTAAATGCAATGGTTTTCTTACATTGGTCAGTCCTATCCTACCCTTACCGCTGTACCCACCAGGCTGTGAACAACAGTTAACCCAAAAATGTGACGAAAATACTGTAATAAAAATTGATTCAATTTTATTTAACTTATTTTTCGGTTCGATACATAGGTATATTTTTTCGCAAAAACATAGTGCCAAAAGAACCAAAATCTAGCCGTTATCTTGTGCAATAAAGTTTTTCAAAATCATTTTTATTTATTTAAAAAAACATGTTTTTTACTATTTACTTAAAAAACACAAAATTCACTTTAATCAAAACACTGCTCATTTGTAGGTATTGTCAGTTGCTATGGCTATGCCAGACGGGTAACATTATGTGACCAGCATCTTATCTTTAAGCAGCTCTTAAGGCACAGTAAAGTCACGAAAAAAGCTGACTTAAGTTTAACAACACTAAGGAAGGAATAAGTCTTATTATAATACCTTATTTCGTAAAATTTCGTTGCACCGAACTTAAAGGCAGACTTATTCCTTCCTTAGTGTTGTTAAAATTAAGTTAGCTTTTTTCGTGACTTTTCTGTTCCTTAAGAGCTGCTTAAAGAT
This sequence comes from Aspidapion aeneum, assembly GCA_963576565.1. Classification (NCBI taxonomy): domain Eukaryota; kingdom Metazoa; phylum Arthropoda; class Insecta; order Coleoptera; family Brentidae; genus Aspidapion; species Aspidapion aeneum. The sequence goes on along the minus strand of OY755046.1, from coordinate 33,010,758 downwards.
AAGATGCTGGTCACATAATGTTACCCGTCTGGCATAGCCATAGCAACTGGCAATACCTACAAATGAGCAGTGTTTTGATTGAAGTGAATTTTGTCTTTGTGCATTAAAGCACAATATAACGGCTAGATTTTGGTTCTTTTATAAAAATAAACCTATGTATCGATTACAAAAAGATTTGTAAGGAAGAAAAATAAAGTTGAATCTAATTTTTATTACAGTATTTTCGTCCGATTTTTGAGTTAACTGTTATTCACAGCCTGGTGGGTACAGCGGTAAGGGTAGGATAGGACTGACCAGTGTAAGAAAACCCTTGCATTTAAATGAAACTGCAGTGATGAAGTAACAAGAAGATTTTCCTTTCTGCCTTTACATTTTACACTAATTTCATTATAATTTTTAATCCTTTGGTTATAACCAGGGGTGTAGGGACCGCTGCCTTATGGACAGGAGCCTTTTGGGCAGGTGCCTTATTGGCCTGTGCCTTAGGTACATTTTTCGGCCGGGCGCGGATTTTGTCCTGGGCTGGATGGGGAACCGTAAACCAGCCCGGGAAAAAATACGCGACTGTACCAACAAGGCGACAAGGACACCCAAATTCCAAAAAATTGAGTAGCACCATCTCGATGGGTTTTGACAAAACTATTTTGGGACGTACTGGGTGTTGTACAATTATGTTGGTTGAAACAGCGGCGTCGCCTGATTGGGTCACAAGGTGGCCCTGGGTGGCCGCATCTTAACAAAGAAGAGGAGATTTTTGCTCGGTGCAACAAATTTAAATATATGGCATGCTTAAAATTAAAGCAATCCATAGTTAAGAAAGGGAATTTTAAAAGTCGGTGCGATGGGCCCTAAGAAGCATTTTGAATGCACCTTGTTATGTACATAGATGACGTTTATTCTTGACTGTTCGCGAGGTTCAGCAGAAGTGAGCCGCAGATATGGGTTTTGGAAAATTTGCTGTTTACAGGGCTTAATGTAACTGGCTGAGTTTTGCAAAAAAGGGTATTTTTTTTGACAAATAAATAAACCAATAAGGAGACTTCTCCTACAGTTATCTGAGTGTTTTTCATCTATCTCTGTGTGTATTATACAGTGCCATTCATTTTATTTGTGTGTTATTGTTCAGAGTTAGATCTCAAATGACATCTCGATTTTCCTTTATGAAAATATATTCTTCTCCAGCTCTGAATTCTGGGATCCCTCGTTTAGTCTTTTAAATATTATTTGAGTCGTTCTCATCGGCATATCTTAGGCTATACAGAACTTAACTATTAATAGGAGTTATGCTTTAAAGTCACTTACAAGCTTTATTAAAAACTGCTTCACTTTTGATATTGAAAAGGAGCGAGAAAATTATACAGCCCCAACGAACACCCTTTAGAATTTTTACTTTCTCTAACAAGAGTTTTTTAACTTTGACTCTAGCTATAGCAGGGTAAAATATAAAAACCCCCGAAATATTGGGGAGTTATTGGAACGCTTAAAATTTTTACGAATTTGACACCTGTGTCATTATTCCTGAAATTTCGCCGAGCAAGTACTCCTCGAAATTCAAGCGAGGACCAATAGAGATGCGGAAATCAATTGAAATCGCATGCGCAGTTTGATTTTCACCCGATTTTGAGAGAGTACTCCTTTTCACTCGTTCAAGAATTCGTACACTAGAAACAACAAGTGAAATTAAAGAAAGAAAAATAAGAAAAAGGTTTTCTGACGTCGGCCGGGACTGGACAGAAAACTTTTTTCTTTTTTTAATTTCACTTGTTTATAGTTTTAGGTCATTGCATTATTTGCAATTTGGTATTTGAAAATTTATACACTGTTGTAGAACCACTAACACGAACCGATCTTCCTTAAAGTTTTGGAACACATTTAGAACTGTAAGTTGCCAATATTACAGAAATAAAACAACGTTCAATCTTTGGACGTATATTACAAAATAAATGTTTTGTATGTTGGAAACTTGTAATTTAATAAGAAATGGACACCACATCAAATTTTTTAGATAGCCTACGGTATGACATATTCTAAAAAAATAGAGACGCGACAAACTTATCAAATTCAAATTTATTTAAGTCAAAATCATAAGAGTCGGAAAATAAAACTAAAACCCGGTTCCCATCTACGACTTTCTCGTGCTTGCCCGCGCACGCGTCACATGACTGTCATAATATTTCATATTGAGATCATGTGACGCGTGAGCGGGCACCCACGGGAAAGTCGTAGGTGGGAACCGGGTGTTAACCATTTTTGACAAACTTTTGCAGAGGGTGACGGACAAACGTGTTTGTCTATATATGTTGCATGATGATTGATGTCACTCACCGCTGACAACATAAATTTTTTTAGTGAAACGCCAATGAACTTGGCAAGAAAATATCATAACCAAAAAATGTGAGTTTAAGTGACTTTGATTAAAATATGTCATACATACAGGGTCTCTAGCCTACGTCAGTGGTAGTGGTTCAAGATCTATAGAGGATAGGTTACCTGGTAACTTTTTTACCAATCAGAGCCAGTTGTTGAACGCGGTAAATGACGTCACCCGAAGTGCCCGTTTAAATAAAAAGCATTTAAAAGTGTAGGAAATCTTCAAGTTTCTTGTGTTCCTTTATTGATTTAAATGTAAATATGTTTTGTTATTTTTCTTAAAGTGTCTCTAATAACAATATTCATAAATACACACACTAACTCAAATATGAAACAATGTCTTGGGAAGCTTTTAACTTTTGAAGTCCGTTAAATTAACTACAAGTAGAAAGTATAAGTAAACTGGAACAAGTATTTACAGTTTTTAAATAAATATAGTCCGAAAAAACCCCACAAACATAGCGCTCTAATTAAATCGTGGCGCTCCAAATGACGCGCTGTCACCTCTCACGCCGCTTCGACCATGGAGTTACCAGGAAACCTATCCTCTACAGACCTTGGTAGTGGTCAATCACCACTACCGAATGACATTTAGGTAGAGCGCAGACGCAGATTATCATAACCACAATGAAGTATCAAATAAGCGTTTCAAAAATCTTCCTACTCTAGGGAGTTATAAAAAAATGTCTTGTATATTGGCAACTAGTGATTTAATCAGAAATAACCACAATCCCATCAAAATGAATCGTTAGCCTATAGCATCGGCAGTAGTGGTTAATCATCTGTAGAAAACTTCAAAAGAGACATCATAATTTTTGAGAAAAGGAAAAAGACTGAGTTTCCAGGTTCTTAACTTCTTTATTTTTTGTTTTTGGTCAATTAGCCTACGCGTTTCGGAGCCATTGTCAAAACTTCTTCGGCCTATAATGAAAACGACAAACGTATGTCAGTTATGACTACAAAAAACATTAAACACAAAGATTTAGAAAAAGTTAAAAAACAGCATCGTTTGTTTTACAAACTAAATAAAATCTTAAAATAAAAGTATGTGTGTGTGTGTGCGTGGTACTGAATCTTTACTACGGAATGACATTCAGCTGGTGCGCATACGCAGTGATCACCAAAACCACAACAAAGTGTCAAATAGGCATTGCAAAAACTCCCTATTCTCAATAATGCAAAAATTGTCTTCCAAAAGTCCGTTCAATCTTAATCAATCCTTTTGGCCACCACTCAAAACCACACGTAGAGGAAGACGTGTCTCGAGAAAAATCACTGTCATAAAAACAAGCTTCCAAAGAAAGTCCCTTAGTTCCCAAGGGAACACCTTATATTGATGGTCAATACTTCTAGAGTACCTAACTATATGTATTTATCTATTTAGCCTGCTTCGACTCATCTTTGGACCTAGGCCTCCCGCAATATCTTCCACTCTTCTCTGTCTCCTTTATTTTCCCAAAGTCTCCAGTTTACAATACATTTGTTGCATCGATCGTCTTTCTGTCTGATGACCGGCAAATTTCCATTTTAATGTTGCTACTTCTCCTGTGACATCCCCTACTTTTGTTTTATTTCTTATCCATTCATTCCTTTTTATATCTGTTAGATTTACATGTAACTTTTGTTACCTTATCCATGTTTGATTTTGTAAGTGTCCAGGTCTGGGATCCATAGGTAAGTACAGGAAGGATACATTGATTATACACCTCAAAACACTCGTATTGAGGTACTTCGGATATTTTTTTTAAATATGTAGCTTAATTTACCTAATGCTGCCCTGGCCAGTCTTACTCGTCTCTTGATTTCAGCTGTTTGGTCTTTTTTTAGTTTAATAATTTATCCCAGGTTAAATTTTTCTACTTGTTCTATTTTTTCTTGGTTTATTCGGATCGTGCTGTGTTTGTTATGCTGCTTTCAGCATTTTTACCAGTTCTCCTTTCTTATCTGTTATTAAGGTGATATCAACAGTATATCTTAGGTGGTTCAAGTATTGTCCGCTTACTTTGATGCCTATTTCTTTCCAATCTAATTTTTTTAAAACATCTATGGCCTGGTTAAATAGTTAGGAAGATATTGTGTCACACTGACTGACCTCTTCTTATGAGGATTGGCTTGGTTCCTTCGTGGATTATGGATGTATGTTTACTGCTCTGTTATTAGTTTATCTTTAAAACTAGATATTACATCAAAAGAATTCCTTTGGGTGTTCATGCAAATTTGTTCATCAAACCAGATGCAGCCCTCAAGAAAAGCCAAAGTTCACACCTCGTAGTTGGTGGTCACCATACAGGGGTAATTTAAATGATGCACCAAACATTAAAAACTGGTATGAAATGTCAGAAGAAACCTCTTTGTTTTGAGATACACAGAGTCAAAATATATTTTTTTTATATATTTTTTGTTATAACTACCTTAAAAATTAGAACAGAAAATCGAAATTAGTAGAAGTATGCACTATAACAAACATAATAATTAAATGGTAAAATATTTTTGACATTAAATATCTTAAAATATGGTGGAACGATTTTAAGTCTCTTTCAAACAAGGTGTAACTACCAGTGTTCGCCGTGTTAATTAGGGAAATGTATATATCCCTACCCCTCATAGAGTGTAACTTTTTCACAAATATGGACGTGTTGGGCCGTTTTTTCAAAATGCAAACACAAACGACAAATAACCGAGGAAGGCCGTGTTTAGTTTACGTTATTTTTTTATTAAAAAACTTTATACTGGCAAAATGAGGAGTAGGTGCTCTAAGAATATATTCTTTTAAGATATTCTCCCTGAGGAGAGCCCTGATGCGGTCTCCTTTATACAAACGCTTGTAACGCCTCCTATCGGTTTGACCGGAAAGACGCATCAGCTTTTCCTTCTAAGTTCCCTGGGGAGTGCGACCGAGATTTATTTTTGTCAAAATATTTATATACTCATTCAGTGTTATAGATTCTTATATTACGAGAGAAAAAATAGAAACTTATAAGTAGCTAACGTCTCTCTCGGTTCAGCCTGATGAAGATTGGTTCGGTATAATTGAAGAGTTGGAGCTATTTGCCGTATGAGAGAGACACTGCTATACGTATGTAGTCAACATATATAAGAAAGCCTAAATAGCAAGACATCCGTATTTTAAACTGTGAATTTAAAGCATATTGTTTACATTTCAAGAAAATATTTATTTTTCTTGCATTCAAAAAGGATTGCTCTATAATATAGTAGTCACTTTTTCTAATCTGTACCTTGTAAAATTTTGGGATATTTTAAACTATATTAGCGTAACGCCTTAAGAAAATAGCTTTTCTGGTCCTCCAGTGGCCAAATTGATATCAACAATAAACCAGCTATTTTCGTAGAGTGCTCTATAATATTATTTTCAAACATAATAGCGGAATTTTGTTGTTTGTTTTTTAAATTGTGTTAGGTCAAATTATTGGACTGGAGCAATCTCGCCAACTTCCCTAACGTAAAAACTTCCTTAATTTAATTATAATTTAACGAAATAAGCAACCGTTTACGCTGAGGAACACGAAAAATAGTCAGTGAAATTAGCGCTACATTTGCCTGGCTCATTTTGAATTGAGACAAACCTTAATCTATTTTTGTTTACATCCCAGAAAGGAATATTCTATCTATAACTTCACTAATAATCACAGGAACAACAAGCTTTATTCAAGCTCCATCCAAGTTGTTTTTAACCATTAAAAATGTTTTAATAAAAAAGTAGAGAACACCAAAAAAACTAGCTTTTTCACAATCCTCATTTTACAGGCGGTTTTCCGAACCACTACCTTTGATAACACTTCTAAAAAACCTCGCATAATTGCACTAGAAACGTAAAAAAGTCGGAAACGTTAAGGACCCCTCCCGTTTGATGCCGTAAATTGCGAGTTTTAAGAGTTCTCTTTAAAGAACTAAGTTAAAAAGATAGAAGGAGCCACCGTATATTGTCGATTTTTTCTCTCCCCTCTCTGTGTCTCTCACCCTATTTTTTTCTCCGTCTCTCTCTCTTTCTCATGGAGACTTCAATCGTGATGCAGCACAATTCGGGATTCTAAGATTTTGCCTTGCATGTAAATGAAGTAGGGCATATTATGGGGCGTACTATTCGGTGCGGAGCAGTTTAGGTTAGGTCTGTTTAGGTTTGGTTAGGTTTTGTTGGACTAGGTTTGTTTTGGTTAGGTTTGGTTGAGTTTTGTTAAGTTTGGTCTTTAACGTATTTGTTGGTTAGTTTTGCTTTGGTGTAAGTTGATATATTTTAGTGTGAAACGTTTGGACCAAGTAGGCGCAGGTTAGGTTAGGGCTATTTAGGTTTGGTTAGGTTTTGTTAGACTAGGTCTGATTTGATTAGGTTTGATTGGGTTTCGGTTTAATCTGATACCTTCCTAACCTATTAGCACCCTACAAGTGAACTTCATATAACACTATATCAGCATTGAAAACAGTATTTTATATACATCTTAAAAACAAAAGCTCCTACGAAGATTTTGGTTATATATATATATATACCGGGCCGCATATTTATGCAATGCTCTGTTAAACAGTTAGCATTTATTCAACTTTTAAAGCCTCAACCGGACAGACATACACACAAACACACAGACATCACGACGATATTGCTAAGTCAAAATACAGCATAAAACATGTTTGGCGTTATCTCAATTTTTTTTTAAATCATACATGGCGTCCCAAAGCAAAACTCGCCTTATCGACTTTCCTCAAAAAAACATCTAAATACCGCATATTCTTGTTCATTTTGCTCCTCACACAATAGTAAAATAACTTTCTAGAAAAAGTTGACTAAAACCGTTTAAATTCTAGGTTGAAATTTGATTTTCAAGACAAGACTTGCTATATCCACACGCCTTGACACATCAAAACTTGTCTTATCCGCTCCGCCAATGACATTGCTTCATCTGTGGGCCACGTCATCAAATTTTCATGTGACCTGTCGTTTATTTTTTATATTTTAATTTATTTTAAAATTAGTTTAGTTTTTTTTTATATGTTATAATTAAGTTGGTAGAAATTTAATTAAAATAAAATAATCCTGCAAAACTGCTCTTATATCAAACATATTGTAGGAAAACTTGTTATATCTAAAGTGAGAAAGCAAAACTTGCCTTATCTATGATTTATTGCTCTTTTTTTGAAAACCTGGAATGTTTTTTTAATTTTAGATTCATTGGTGCATTTTTTCTTCCAGTAGTTAGCTCTAGAAAGATTTTCTTAATTTAACGCCAAAATTCAAAAAGTGGATAAGGCGAGTTTTGCTTTGGGGCACCTTAATACCTTCTCTAGCCATTGCTGCACGGGCTAGGAAGGTACAAATAAAACACTTGAATAATACAAAATAAGGAAATTATTTTCTACAGGTCGCAATCATATACCTCTCTTGTTTGCAATGCTGTACAAAAAAACAAAACGGATATCCTGCTTTACAATTTCGGAAGATTTGATGATTGGTTCTAGCCTTTGCCTTTAGTTCTATTTTTTGATCTCTATCGTCATTTTACCTTTTTCCCGAATAATAAAGTTACTCTGAATTGAGTCCCTGCTTTTTTAAGCGGACCCAAAAACGCGTAAATTTTTCTAGTTATCACCAGACCGGGAAATAAAATAATTATTTGCGGTGGCGGTGGCGGTGGCGTTTTATTAGCACCAGGAGACTTCATCTGATTCTTAGTCTGCTGTCTTCTTCTGTTTTAGTGGTGCAAAAGAGCTGTAATTAGCCAAATTGCATTTCTGGTAACAGCAAGTTTAAAGTTTTGATAGTAATTTATTAATTCCTTGCTATACAATACTTTCTACAAAAATACACTACCATGTTAATTAACGAGCATCAATTTCTACACCACATAGATTGACAGAGCCTTTTTGCTGATCCAATTTTTTAATATCCTGACTTTCTGCGTTTACGCTTACCATGCTAATACGAGCAGGTGCCGCACGATGGTCGAATTTCTAGAAAAGCTGGCCATAATAAGGTTATAGGTTTTAAACAACCAGTGAAATTAAAGAAAGAAAAAAGTTTTCTGCTTCGGCCGGGACTCGAACCCGGGATCTCTTGCTCTCTAGGCAAACATTCTTAGCATTGAACTACCGAAGTCATACATAAATTTTCGGAAAACTTCCATCTATGCAGGCTGCGGTGTCTCAATACAAGAACGAGAAGTTCTCAGGGTATTAACTCGACCAAGTCATCCAACTGATCTCTTTAATTCTTCTTTCCCATTGTCAAAGGTATGATAACTCAAATTAGACGTAAAGAATCAACGTCTGAAAGCATGAGATCACCTTTTTGCAATTTAGTATTTGATAAGGTTATTACACGTTTAAAATATCGTGTTTTAGATAAATATGCCTCATTATTGAATTTTTGGTTTTGGTTCTACTTCACCCTGGAGAAATCTACGATTCTATAAATATAAAATAGGCATTTTAATAAATATACAGTACAAATATTGGGCAAAACCTTTAAATAATTTTAAAAATCACCCAAAACGCCAAAATTTAAAAAAATTATTTATAAAAAATGGTGCAAATTCGGGCAAGGTTTTTTTCTTGATATCTTTTTTCAGAATCGTAGTAAATAATTTAGAGTATATTTGTAGTCAGGAATATGGTGAAATCATTAATAAAAATATTAAATTACGACATTGTAATTATTATTTGACTAATATTTCAACCTTTTACATTTTAATTCACCAGCGCTATGCAATAAGCAGACAAATAAAAATATTTTAAATATTAGTTACTAAATACCTAGTAAGGAAGTATTGTTATCCATAACTAATTAAAAATGTCAGTAGATTTTTAAAACCGCCAGATGAATGCAAACTTTATCATTAGGTGAAATTTATAACGCTTATAAGAAAGCATTATAAATTGACAGGACGCTGCAAACAAATGAAAATATATCAATTGCTTTTTTCAAGGCCAACTAGAGTACTATAATGTTATAAATAATTATGTCATAAATTTGATTAAAAATACCGTAAACAAAAATATCTATTATGGCCAGCTTTGCGGAAAATTCGACCAGTTTGCCGATTGCAGTATGGGAATGCGCTGGGAGTGATAGAGGAGGGCAAAATAAAAAAAAGTTCTTACAGGGTGTCCTATTTAAAAAGTTTCACCCGGGATTTCTCGAGAACTGCTAAAAATTATAAAAAGTACCGAGACACGTCGATTTTGTTTGCGAGGGGCACAGTTTTTCACGATTTTGCGACATCTCTATCAACTCCTAGCGGGATCGCGTCTCACCTCTGATTTTGAATAGGGAAAGTGGGTCGAGTGATACCTCGTTTGAAAGTTTGATTTTATTTTTTATATCAGCAGTTACTTGATTTATTATTTATTAAATGAGCAATCTGAACTAACCGCATAACTTCACTTTAAAGTTTTAGTTTAAGTCTACGAAAATGTTCTGTTCCTTTCACAAACAAATTATTTTCTCCAATGTTATAGTCAAACTTGAAGGACGGGGATGGCTTTATGAATTACGTAGTCCTTATAACGATAACAATGCAGCTGCCCAACTGTATTGTTATCGTCTAAGTGAAATTATGCGGATAGTTTAGATGTTCAGAATGTTAAAAGAAATTTCTCAGTAACACAAATAGGACGAAATTTGTTAACAAAATGCACATTTCAATTTAAATTTTTTAATCCCTTTATTCTTCTAACCGAATCGAACCGAACCGAACCGAACCGAACCGAACCGAACCGAACCGAACCGAACCGAACCGAACCGAACCGAACCGAACCGAACCGAACCGAACCGAACCGAACCGAACCGAACCGAACCGAACCGAACCGAACCGAACCGAACCGAACCGAACCGAACCGAACCGAACCGAACCGAACCGAACCGAACCGAACCGAACCGAACCGAACCGAACCGAACCGAACCGAACCGAACCGAACCGAACCGAACCGAACCGAACCGAACCGAACCGAACCGAACCGAACCGAACCGAACCGAACCGAACCGAACCGAACCGAACCGAACCGAACCGAACCGAACCGAACCGAACCGAACCGAACCGAACCGAACCGAACCGAACCGAACCGAACCGAACCGAACCGAACCGAACCGAACCGAACCGAACCAAACATAAAGAAGAGTTTTTCGACGGCCTAATTCTTGTCAAGAAGCCTCTGTACCATGGTGGAATTGAATACCATTGTTATTCGGTCTAGGCTATGTTTTTTTTGTCCAGCACTAATGCAAATTCAGTCCAAAGTGTTTTTTTATTACCAATGGTCCTTCCCTCTCTCAAAATAAAAAAAAAACTCTAGCGACTTCCTTTATACTTACCTCTTCATGTAAAGGTCATGTTAAAACTAAAAATATCGCCGCTTTTCTATGAACAATCTCAAGTTGACCCACTCCCGCAGTTTTAAGATCTGCTGACCTAGTAAGATCGAATAGTGAAGACCCTTGAGCCTCTTTTAAAACAGCCCTTAAAATGGGGTTCTTCCCAAATTACAATTCTAAATATTTTCGATAATTCCAGTTAATCCATAATTATATTTTTTAGTTTTTTATTGTTTTAAATAATGGGCGTTTACGTTATTAGTCCATTAAGCTAAAGTAAGTAGGGAGGTGAATTTGACACTTGACAACTCTACAGTCAATTTAAGGGACCTTAGCTGTCATAACGCGGAAGAACTTAAGGCCACTAGATTCCACTTATCATTTTTAACCAATAATTTGGTGATTCTTTGCACGCAACGCTGTCTGCAGTTAACTCAAACAAATGATAAAATGTGAGGCAAACCAAGCAGCACTTAACAGCTACTAATCTCCTAAAAATTCGCTAGAACTCCCCTCGCAGTGTTCTACGTAAGTAAGGGGGGGTTAAAGTGGGTAATTACCCCCTGAATCGAAAAAAAATTATAAGGTGTAAAGGCGGCTAACTACTACTACTACTACTATTTAGCTCAAAAAGGGTGACACTATTTGATAGATTTGAATCTTCCACTATTTTAAATAAGACTTCTAGGACATTCAAAAATAGTTGTGACCATCTATACTCCAAAATTGTCCTGTGTGCGGCCCCAGTCCATGTAAAAACGTTTCACGCTAGTATTGCCGAAAAAACGTAAGATATTCATGAATCTACTCATACCATTTACGTATTGATCACCTCTAATTTAAACTAAAAGCTTGGAATTTTAAAAATTAGTGGAAAACCCCACTGCCTTTGTTCTCAGATGAAAGACAAGAGATCAAAAACATTCAACTAAAGGTAGACCCCGTATAGAAATCCTAAACTTCATCACACACAAAAAGCATTATACTGGGGGTTTCATTCAAATTCGCAACAATGTTGCCAGTACTTTTATAACTTGTAATTTTGAAGTAGGTACATAAGTAAAATGGTAACTAATACAAATCAAAAGAATATTTTGTTTTTGAGTTCGGCTTACGTTTTGGATTGCTATACATGTACCTGTAATAGAATATGTTTACCATCCTATGTGAGAAAAGATATTGTTTTCATTGATTTTTTTTTTGAGATCTTATCATTTATAATGTTTTTCTATACAATTTGATTCTAGGTTGTAAGTATAACCTCTAGATATTTATGTATGCATGTCTGTCTGTGTGCCTATATGCACATATGTATATAAATGTTTGAAAAAAATTTTTTTTTAAGTTAGAATATGTTATCCAATAATCAATCGGTAAATTTTTGTTTACATAGGTACCTAAACTTAATAAAAATCATAAAACATTTGCTTTTTAAGTCCCTGTTTATATAGATCTACGTGGCGGTTTAAATTCTTACCTATTTTGAATTAAAAGGAAAGTATAAATTAGAAATAATCAGCTAAAGTTGGTTTTTTTCGAAGATTGTTGATTGTCGATTTTTATAGAACGTACAACGATTAGCACAAAATTGCAATTTTTGTGCAGTCAACCAACTTGAGCTTGTTTTTTGCAGGCACACAAAATAACTAGCGGCTATATCCTGTAATGCAAACCATTTTTTTAAACTGCATATGCGCACCTCTCTCTTTCTTATCACATAAAATTATCTTCCTCTTACTAACTTCACACATGCTCGACCACAGCTGAGAGGGAGATAATTTTATGTGAGAAGAAAAAGTACGGTAGCGAATGCGCAGTTTAAAATATTGATTTGGTTTTCAGTTTTCTGAAAGTGTGAAAAACATTCAACTAAAAGTAAGTTAAATTAAATTTCTTTGGTGTGAGGTTAGAGTTCATAAATAGTTTATTAGTTTTGTCTTCCTAGGTGGTATTTAAAAAGTTATTAAAACCAGATGACTAAACTGCACTTTTAACTATTAATTATTGTTCTCACTACAAATGTTTTCGGTATAAAAATAACTCTTGCTTTTAGTCCAAATAAAGTTAAATGTTTTGATCACAAAAGTTAAAAAAACCTTTTCTTTATATAATATATATATATATATATATATATATATATATATATATATAAAGCTTAAAAAAATTAGTCTACAACCTTCCCCTGGGCAACTCTGGAAAACTCAAAACTTCGCAGAGAAAATCGTTGTTGACAAAAAAAAAATTGTAAATTGTAATAATACTGGCCTTCATCTGCATCATCATATTGCTCGCTGAATGTTCCTCTCATAGTTAGTCGACTCGAGCCGACTTCACCCGAATGAGCGTTACATAGCCGAGCCTGACGGCTCAGTTCAAGTCTAAAAGAAGTTTACACTTCAAAAATTCCTTTACAATTTTTCTTTAAAGGTTATAGCTCTAGACTTACATGTATAGAAGATAGAGGGCACCAAAATTGACAAAAATCAGTTTTTTGCATTTTACGCAAAAACGGTAAGTCGTAGAGAAGAATTTTATTTAAGAGAAATATTACCCATACGAGTCTTTACAATCAATATCCATAGTCTATAAGTCTACAACGACATGTTTAGAAGGTAGATGGCGGCTAAGTTGTCAAAAATTGTGTTTGTTTTATTTTACGCAAAAACGGTAAGTCGTAGAAAGAAACTTTATAAACATAAAAATGTTAAAGGACACAATTTTCTACATTCTTTCCTTTTGGGCCACAGGTTTACAACTACGCGTAGAACACATAGGGCGCCAAATTTGCAAAAATTATTTTTTTATTTTATTTAAAAACGGTAGGTCCTAGAAAAAAACATTATAGACAAGAAATCTCCAGGACGCCATTCTCGACAATTCACCTATGTGAGTCACAGCTCTATGATTTATGGTTTTTGCGTAAAACGCAAGAAGTATATAATGGGCATTTTCGGCACCCTTTGTCTTCAACACATGTGGTTGTAGAGCTGTAAATTGTCATTGTCGCATTGTAGAGAATTGTGTCTTGATCATTTTATGTCAATAAAGTTTTTTTTATGACTTACCGTTTTTGCGTAAATTGCAAAAAACATAATTTTTTGAAATTTTCTTCTAAACATGTGGTTGTAGACCTATAGACTATGGAGACCGATTGTAGGGAATCCTATGGGTAATATTTCTCATACATTAAATTTTGCCCTACGACTTACGTTCTCGCGTAAAATGCAAAAAACTGATTTTTGTTCGCTATTTTTCAGAAAAAAAATTAATAGCGGCAACCATGTAGACCAAACGTCACCCTTGCATCATTTATCGTTGCCTTTGAGAGGTTATCCGAATAAACGTGCGTTTTCGTTGTTTTTTTGAGATATTTATCACAAAATAAAGATTTTTTTTATTAAATAACTTTAAAAATGCCTAAGAAGTGTATCCTGTGTGACAAAAGTAACGAGAAGTGGCTGGATTTATCATTTCACCGGTAAGTTTAAATCTCTTCCAGAAACTGTCATATTGTTTACGATTTGGTAAGACAGTTTATAACTTTTTTTTACAAAATATTAGTGATTTATTTTACAAAAAAGGTTTAAGAAACATTATTTATTGTTACAAATTCCCTTATTTTCCCACCTCTAGTGTTTGGGTTTTTTTGGAAAAGTTTCTTAATTTATTCTGGCAATAATATATAACTCAAAAATATATTTCTTATGTAAACAACCATTTTCACTAAGTAATGTTATGTTATGTCATGCTACTGTACAGTTATTAAACATTTTAAAAATATTCAAATTTATGAGTTTTCTAGGTTCCCCACTGATCCAAACAAGAGAGAGCTTTGGAGGGAGATTATTGACCTTAATAAGGAAAAAATTCTGTCAAAATGGGCATGTCTTTGTTCTGACCACTGGCACTTTCTTGTACCAAATGCCTTGCCCAAGAGTGAAAACTTTGAGTTTTTGTCTTCTAGGTAAGAAAGGTCAGGTGTTAAAGACTAGTTCAAATTAAGAAAACTACTTACTACTTACTAGTGGTTAGTGGTTAAATATTCAACTATCTCTTTTTATTATAAAGTATACATAATATATTATCACTGGTTGTTTTTGATGTTCGATCATCATGTCATGATGTAAAAAAGTAGTTAGAATTAACAAATATAACTATAAGAAGAAAAAAGGTAGTACCTACTTTTACACAGAAAAAAAAAGAGTTTTAACTTCCTTTTCACTTACTTACTTATTAAAAAATTTTATTAAAATATTGTTCTTAATTCTTATATTTGTCAAATTTAATAATGTTTGTATATACAGGGTGTCCCATAACTTAGGGGCCATAGGCCAACAAGTGATAGAGGAGGTCATGTCTGATAAAAAACTTCCTATAATGCATGAGTCAAAACTTTTTTGTTGAGATACAGAGCATCAAATTTGGCAATTTTTTTAACTTTTGTGATAATAACTTTTTAAAAAAACGCAGTAAAAATATGAAATTGGGTAGTCTTGTATTAGAACAAAAGCAATAAATTGAAATTAATTAAAAAAAAATAATTTGAAAAAAGTTAGTCAGTCAATTTTTTTAGAAAATACTATTTTTTTGGTATAAACTTTTATGAATGCCATATTAAATGCAATGTTTTTTAAATATTTTTTGTTAATAAAAACAAGTCTCTAGCGAGACATAATAATGAAATATTATTGATATTTTTTAAAAGAGAAACCAAAAAATTAATTTAAAAAAAAATTATTATTTTTTATACATTTTCGAGGTTATTTTGACAGCCTGTACCTCCTCCACTTCTAATATTATCAAAAAAAGGAGTACCACATTTTTTAATCACAATTAGC
Source organism: Aspidapion aeneum (assembly GCA_963576565.1). Classification (NCBI taxonomy): domain Eukaryota; kingdom Metazoa; phylum Arthropoda; class Insecta; order Coleoptera; family Brentidae; genus Aspidapion; species Aspidapion aeneum. The sequence goes on along the minus strand of OY755046.1, from coordinate 32,995,233 downwards.
TGAGTATTCAGCTGGCTGTGACAGATTTTTTTGTATAACCCGTTTTCACCCACTCCTCTTTAAAAATCCTATATCTTAAAAACAGATGTATGTTGACCCCATGTTATATAAACTTTTTTCTTGGAAATAACCTCCTCTATCACCTGCTGCACTATGGCCCCTAAGTTATGGGACACTCTGTATAATAATCACTTAATTATAAATAATAGTTTTTTATTTTTATTTTATTTGGTAAATAAAATTTAAATAGATTTTTTTATGGAAATCAAAAGTATTTTGTTGATAAAACTGAATAAGTCATATTTTTAACATTTGCAAATGTAAAAAAACACAGGCTCATACCAAATATTTTCTAAAAAAACTAATTGCTAGAGTTTAATAAACTAATGAATGGATTTTGGTAAAATGCTCTGAATTTCGGGATTTGTGGATAATTTGCGTTATTTAGTTTTTTTTTTCTAAAATTAAGTTTAATATCTACAAAAAATCTTTACGGGTACATTTGACTTTTTTTAGTAAATGCAATTAATCATCTTGAAAATTTAAAATTTTTGTCTTATAAATTATTTTTTTAGTTTCACTTCATTATCGTCAGCCGTTGACACTCCCAAATCTGCAAATATACGGCCTGATATCCAATTTGATGATTTGATTGAATTCCCTAACAGGCAAACTTGGTCAGTTTAACATTAGCATACAGCAGGAGGTGTAAAAGTTATGGTATATGTCATAAAAGTGATTAATATGGGCAAAAGTTTTGAAATATGGTATTTTTAAAATTTCTTATTTATAGACTATTCTTTCTACAATTCTCGGGACATTTAAGATACATAACTTTTATGTTTGCCTAAAATTACATAAAAAAACCTTTCTTTTTTTAATATGACAAAAGAAGAATACATGATTTTGTGCGGAAAATACCCAAAACACTGGAACTGGATTGATTGAAGTTTTCAAATGCATTACTTGTGCTTTGATAGTTGGTACAGGATCAGTTTTGTATAAAATTTTAGGGGGTTTCTCGACTTTTGGTCAGTACTGTTTGTTGGTACCAATAAAAGAAAAAGTCTTAAAGCTCACTACAAAATATAAATAAATATAAAGGGAAGGTCAGGTTTCTTATGTGCTGATGGATGTGAAGTAAGTTAATCTAGATCCTAGGTAGTTGCATATTGATTATTTTTATGTATTAATAAGTTAAGTCTTTATTAAACTTTATGTACCTATTATTTTTAAATACTAAAAAGTATTTTGAATACAATACAATGAAAAGTTAATTGCTTTAAAAAGTTATATTAAAATAATTTTAATAAAAAAACATAAACCAGTGCTTTTTATTTCAAGACAAGAGTTTTGCTGATAAAATATAACAAAAAAATCTATATTATAAGTATAGGCTGTCCCATTTTTATCATTTGGGTGGTTTCGGGAACTTCTAGAGAAGATTGAAGACAAAACGACTACACCTTAGTGTGCTTTAATTTGAAGAGAATAATGATGGTAAAAATCGCACATCAATATTATAAACATAGAAACCGAAAATACCCAAAAGTGTCGAAAATGCACCCTGTACACTAGGGGATCAAATAGACTCTTTAAATCCTGATGCAAAAATTTTGATAAATATCTCAGGGTCTGAGTATATAATTCAGAGTTTTTGACTTTTTTAACAGAACAAATCTACTTACTGTAAAAAATTTACTAAGAACAATGTATTACCAAGGTGAAAGAGTAAAAAACACCTTTGACAATTTGAAATAAAAAGAAACCCTTTTACCTGTGTTTTAAATTTTAGGGATTAAAGTAACACTTTTCTATATCCAGAAAAAAATAATATAAAGTAGATTTCTTATCTTTAGGGAAAAATAATAAAAATCAAAACTACGGATATTACCAGCTGTAAATAAGTTATTGATTTCTAATATTATAAATCGATAAAAGAATTAATTCTGTAAAAAGAGTCATTTAAATAGAATGGCTGTCAAAGCTGTACCGGTAATATTTTACACTAATTTAAATTTTATAATTTTGTGTTCAAAAATTTTATAGGAAAATGTCTATAATTTATTTTATTTTCAACAAAATCTGCACGCCCATGGTATTTTCATCGATTTCTCTTTTATACCTATTACAGTGTTGCCTGCGAGGATTCGGCAAAATTTTCTGAGATTTCATGCATGATGAATGAATTTGCCTATTAAATAATGGGGATGCGTCTTCTAGGGTTCCTTGAATTTCTTTGCAAGAGATAAAAAGATTTGGAGCCCTGGTAATTTTATGTTGCTAATTAATTTTTTTTAAAACCAACCCCACCGCCAATTTGTTTCAATTAAGACAAGGTGACAAAACACCATTGCATTGGTAACCGATAAAAAAATTTCGGTTATATAAATGCTTTGTAAATTGGTTAGAAGATTTTCCAAATGTTCACAGTGTGCCTGAATGAAGTATACGTTACATAAAAATGGTTCCAAAAACTAATTGCACATTTTGAATATATATATACATATATACTCTTTCCTGACATCACAGCCATATTCATATAAATCTTAGCTGATCCTCTTCTCGAAATTTTTGACATTTTTCTAGTTAGTCTAGGGGCAGGCTCCTGTCACGTGTGACTTAATATGTGCGCTCAGTTTGACTGCGGGGCTTTGTTAAGCACCCATAGCAGTATAAAAAAAAGTTTGGTCACGTGGTCAAACTCATGGTCGTTTGGCCGCCATCTTTGAAAATGGCCGCCAAATTAAAAGATTTTTTGTTTAAGCATATCTCCCTATCCAGTAGGCTGATTTAAATTTTTTAGAGCTTGTTTTACTCCTCTTTGAAAGGCAAACAAATTTTATCATAACACATTTTTTGATAAATTATGAAGTTTTTGACATATACCAAGATTATTAGTATTTCCGCTCGCAAAAGAGTTAAAATATTGTAGCTACAATATTATTGACATTTCTTTTTTTTTGTTAGGTAGAAGGCTTTAAACCTTTCACAGAAGAGGATATTGACTATATGCTTTTAAAGTTCGTTGGGCGGTACCCCTAAAAACTGCCTTAAAGAGGGTGGTTTCTGAAACTGTTCACAATATTATAGAAAAAGTGAATTTGTAGCCAAACTATGCATCATCCTAGCGAAAAACGATAAAATTAGTTTTTATAGTACTTTTAATTTCGCTTCTTCTGATGTATCACTTAGCATACTAGCTTTGACGGTTAGCTGTACAAGCCAGCTAAAATATTCATTTTTGTAAAAATTCCGTTTTCGTTCCAAAATCGATATTTTTTTAAAAATTGTAATAGATATGACATTGGTCAGAAGAAGCGGAATTAAAAGTACTATAAAAAATACTCTGCCAATATATTGGCCCCTAAGCTCACACTAGGTACTATAGTAGTGTACGTGTGAGCTAATATAACTAAAAACTGAGATATATTTTATTCAACTCCAGACTAGATTACCTTTTGTTTGATACCACACAAGCCATGTTTTGACTTAAACTCAAATTTTTGAAATCTACCCCCACCCTTACAAGAAAAACAAAAACTAAAATGTATTTTGTTAAACTCCGGACTCAATTACCTTTCGTTTGATATCACACACGCCATATTTTCACTTAAACTCTAATTTTTAAAATATACCCCCACCCTTTTTTTTTAAATAAATTAAAATGTATTTTGTTTAACTGCAGACTCAATTACCTTTCGTTTAATATCACACACGCCATATTTTCACATAAACTCTAATTTTTGAAATCTACCCCCACCCTTTTATTTGGTTTGTGTTCGGTGGATTTTGTTCATTTTTAAATTGGACCATCTCGACCCAAGACCCAGCCTAGGTACCAAATTTCATTAAAATCGGCCAAGCGGTTTTTGAGTTATGCGCGTTGGTCGTTACAGACACACATACAGACACACAGACACACAGACAGACAGACAGACAGACAAACATACAGACATACAGACAGACAGACAGACAGACAGACAGACGGCGCAACAAAAAAGTTTCAAAATAATCTGAAACGCAAAGATATATAAAAATTTTTGAAATCGGAGCAACTTTTTTTTTCTCGAAAAAATTAGTATAGTATATGTGTGAGCTAATTATTCTTAAAGTTTTTCGCTAGGATGCATCGTTTCACTGCAAATCAACTTTTTATATAATCTTGTGAACAGTTTTAGAAACCACCCTGTTTAAGGCAGTCTTTAGGGGTACCGTCCATCGAACTTTAAAAACATAGAGTCAATATCCTCTTCTGTGAATGGTTTAAAGCCTTCTATGAAACAAAAAAATGTCAATAATATTGTAGCTACAATAAAATGAGCATGGCTATTATTTTAATTCTTTTGCGAGCAGAAATACTATTAATCTTGGTATAACTTTAAAACTACTTCATTTATTAAAAAATGTGTAATAACAAAATTTATTTGCTTTTAAAAAGGGAGTATAACAAGCCTTTAAAAATTAAAATCGGATAACTGGGTAGGGAGATACGCTTAAACAAAAAATCTATCAATTTGGCGGCCATTTTCAAAGATGGCGGCCAAACGACCATGAGTTCAACCACGTAACCAAACTTTTTTATACGCCTATGGGTGCTTAACAATGCCCCGCAGTCAAACTGAGCGCACATATTAGGTCACACGTGATAGGAGCCAGCGCCTAGACTAACTAGAAAAATGGCAAAAAATTGATAAAATTTTGAGAAGAAGGGGCCCTAGGATTTATATGAATATCGCTCTGAGGTCAGGAACGAGTCCAGATTCAAAATGTACAATTAGTTTTTGGAACCATTTTTATGTAACCTATACTTCGTTCAGGCACACTGTACAATTGATTATCTCCCATTTTTGAGAATTTGAGCATAGTTTGCCAAAGTAAATAGTAGTAGTGGTGGTGGTAAGAAGACCATTTTTGGTCAAACGACTAGGCACATAGCGCGCCCTTTTCACAAACCCCAATTTGTCTGTACACCATATACCAAGATGCACTTGCCTTAGGATGCAAGTTTTCTTTCTCTAAGAGGACTTAATTTTGCCTCTTTGTCGAGGGCAGAGATCTTTATACTGCGTAGCATATATAAACAATGGACCCACGCTTTTACACCAATTCCGAAAGGTGGTCCTGCTACATGTAAACTTGCATCTATCTAGCATCGCTATCGTCCCAGTAGAACTTGGTTATATAGACTTCATTCCATTTTAGCGCAACAGTCGTGGTCGTCGTGAATTGACTTTAGGAGATTTATGCTGGCGCCATCCTGGTACCGACTGTAGGCTCCTGGGTTACTAACTCATCGTTCCTCGGCTGGCTACGTGGCGGCTCCTGGGCTACACCTGCGTATATTCTCGATGTCAACTTATGTTTTTGTGTGCATCGCACACCAATTCAATGACGACTGTTGAACGCTGAAAAGGAAGTGGGTGGCAAGGCGACGAGAGTTTTTATTTTGTTTGTAAAAAACATTAGCCACACCATCATTGGTAACCCGACTTTCCCTAATTTGCCTCTTACAGCAATTTTTAAAATTAGGGGAAAACCCCACTTCCATTTTTCTTAGATAAAGGGGCTAGAGACAAAAAAATTTAAAACCCTGGTATTTTCATATAGCTAATTTACTTCTTTGTCGTTTTTTCATTGAGGCCAGATCACATGCTAAAGGACCGTAGTTTGGTCAGGAAAGGACCACTTTTCTTTTAAAAATAAGGTTTTTACAACATAGATGATTGGACGGGGCCCCTTTTACCAATTTGTTCCAAATACAAGGTAATAAAGCACCATTGGTACACGCAAATTTTGTTTTTGGGGTTTTATATACAAGCTCCATACATGTTAAATTTCTATACAATTGATTAGCTTACATTTTTGGAAATTTTAGCAGAAAGGTTCAGCACGTTAAAACTTATTTAAGTAAATTAATAATAACCAAACATAAAGTTTATTCCGTTAGATCTATAAGATAATCCGAACACCTAAAGTCACTCACTTTTTATCTGTGCAAATCTTATCCCAAGTTGTCTTTTTATAAAATTGTGAACATCATTTTTAAACAAAATTGCAGCTAATCCTAATATAATCTAGTTGCAACACGACCAAAACTTTTATACGGTTTTATACAATCATAAAACTTAAAGCCATAACCATAAAGGCAGTAAAAATTCAAGTAAAATTTTGCAACAATGCACTACCTGTATTAAAGTGCCAATCGAAAAAGGTGTTTAATGCGAATACAATTTTTCTAACTTTGTAATAAAATAGATAGGTGAAAAGCAGCCTTATTCGAAATGATAGATAACACAACAATATAAGAAAAAAAATTGGAGATCCTTGAGAACGATGATAATATTTTAGACGCTGATTCCGAATCCGCGGTACAAAAAGTCCGTCATTTTTCCCATATAAATAAAGAATCCAAAATTTTCAAATTTTCTGAATAGTAGTTTTTGTTAATTAAATTTTTGAAAATCAAAACTGCCCATTTGGCTCAAACATGTACAAAATTAAATTCAGATCTCGAAGACTACTGACACAAGGAAAGTAATATTTGGCTCCTCTGAAAGGTCTTAAAAGTGCCTTTTGCAAAACAGAAATTTAAAATTAAAAAAAAATTAAATAAGGACATTTTGAATTTGTTTTTTGTAAAAAATCCATCATGTGATACATAATTATAAATTAAATACCTTTTAAACAAGCCCAATATTACTACCATGGTTTAACTAGTTCTCTGCATACTCAGACGTGCTCCTTGCTGGATAAGTTCTGATAAACTTTCTAGTTATGACTCAGTCTTAAAAACAACTCTAAAACAAATAACAAATTTCAATTTTGAAAGTCAATCGTGGCAACAATCTACACTTCCTGTAAAACTAAGCAGCCTAGGAATACGCGAATCATCTAAATTATGTTTGTCAGCTTTTTTAAAATCATGACAAAATGTACAAGCTTTGATTAAAACCATTCTTCCACAATCTATGTTAAATACTTCAGACAAAGATTATGATTTCGCTTTAAAATCCTGGACGGATTTATGCAAATTTAACAAAATTCCTATTAAACAACCAAAAAATCAAAAAGGTTTTGATTTGAGTTTGTGTCAAGCTTCCTATGAAAATCTTCTTCTTGATTGTCAAGACTCGAGATACATAGCGCACCTCCTAGCTCTTAAGAACTATGAAAGTAATGCATGGCCCACACTGAAGGAAGAGCGCTTCCTTCAGTGTGGGGAATTATCTTGAAGGCTCTGTTTTTTACGTTTTCATTGCTTTAAGACTTGGTCTTCCTATGTGTGAGGAGCATGTCTGTATTGGCAGTAAAAAAGCTGACAAATATGGCCGTCCAGGGCTAAACTGCGCAAAAAGTACAGGCAGGTTGCTCAGGCATAGGATGATTAATGAAATCATCAAGCGTCGTTTAAACTCTGCTGAAATTCCAGCTATGCTAGAACCCACTGGAATTTGTAGAAACGACGGGAAGCAGGTTGACGAAGTTTCTTTGATTCCTTGGAAGGCAGGGAGAGGTTTATTCTGGGACGCCACGTGCAGACACACCTTAGCTTATAGCTACATTGCAAAAACATCTAAGGAATCAGGTGTGGCTGCACAAATTGGCGAAACAGAAAAACATAGAAACTATGGGGAGCTGGAGGATCGCTATATTTTTATTCCTTTTAGTGTGGGAACTCATGGTCCAAGGGGTGGAGAGGCCAAAAATTTTTGGATGAATTAAGTTTGAGAGTTCAATCCAGAAAGTTTAAAGCCTTTTTCATTCAAAGGATCAGCTTGGCAATCCAGAGAGGCATTGCCATTCCTGTGTTGGAAACCCTTCGTAATTTCGCGGATACTGGTCTGGAAGAGATTGTCGCTTTTTAGTTTGACTTGGTTGTTTATTTACATTTATCTATTTCCATTTTTTTATTTCTGGTATTTGATTTTTATACAATGTTATTAATTTATTTTATTGTTATAATTGTTTATAATATTATATATAATCTTAAAAAAATAAAAGCAACATATAATTTTGTTTTTGTTGTTTTGATTTTCTAAAATTATTTTAACAAAAACTGCTGGTCGAAAACAATAAAAAGACTAGTGGTGCAGATGCAAGAATGAGATTCTAGCTTTCTAAAACACCGGCAAAATGGCCGAAATCCGAGCAAAAGGGCGGAAATGCTCCCCATTTTGCGGTGTCCTTCCTTTGGGCCGGATTTTGGAATGTGAATTTGTTGTTTCACGTGTTGGAGGTATATTCCGAAAGCCAAGAAAACTGTAAAAAAATATGTCGAATAACCTTGGTTTCCAGGTACGTTTTGCTCGAAGCAGTTATAAATCGCTTTGCCGAGTGACAGTCGTGGACCACCGTTTGTTACTTCATGCTTTTGTTACTCGTACATTTGTTAATCGCGGTTTTCTTACATCCCGGTTTTGTTACTCACGATTTTGTCACTTGCGTTTTCATTACAGAGCCCATTCGTAGTATTCTGCTTGCGTTGACGAAGTGTGTTTGTGCACCTGTCAGATTTTATACATACTAACAAAACATAGCACAAGTTAAAATTGCTATTGTCAAGCATATACCGTAAAAAATTTATTAAGTTTAGTTAAGTTTTTAAGTTTATTTATAGCGAATTCTTTTAAGAAAGTTAGTGCGCCACTCGTGGTCCACTGACACTGTTTTGGTGCTGTCAAAAAATTGCCTCAACACAGTTTTAAAAGTACAACATGAACTCGGAGAGCCCGTGGCAATAAACGTGCACTGAGTTCAACACTGAAGTAGCTCAAAAGAAAACAAAAAGTTCGGTATTATAATCGGTTATATTTGTGTTGTTGACAAAATTCTTAATTAACTCTCCTTAGCCTCAGGTTATTATTTTAATGAAAAAGCATTGTGGGTCTAAAAAACTGCACTTTTAAAACTACAACATTACTTGTAGCATTTTCAGAGAGTTTTGCAGTGATGTATCATATCACAACGTCCAATATTGCCACTTTAAATGGAGACATTTCTATTTTTCTTAATATAAATTGTTTATACACTGATCATCATGGCTGGGAACTGTACAAGAAAAAGTTTTCGTGACATTATCTAAAGCATTTTTGAAGATCTTTCCAACGATGTATTCACTGGCGCACTCAGAAACATGTCGGGGTGGGGAGGGGGCGACTCCACGATGTTGTATTTTATGCTCTTTAATTTTTTTATTCATGAAATATGTGGAAAACATTGTGTGCGCCCATGATGTATCACAACATCGAATCATGCCACCCATAATGAAGATATTTTAAAATTGAAAAATAATACCTTTCTCAGAAAGCAGCTTTGCAAAAGTAAAAAAAAAATTCCGTATTCTCACCTAGTCCTCCACCCTCTCTTTATGCATGGAAGCTATCAAGTTTCATCAGCAGGGCAGCGGGGCCTCGCATGTGCGACAAGGAGCTAAAAACTGTTTTCGAACGTGTTTCGAACTTATTATGATCTTGTTAGTGTGACATAATTCAAAAGCTGACTAAAACGGCTGACCAGCATATCCATAAAATTAAAAAATAATAAATTTCTCCCATAGTGGTGCTTTGTAAACTAACAAAAAAGAAAACTTCCGTCTTCTCCCGACTGCTCCACCTTCATGCACTGAACCTATACACCAGTATTTACTAAGATTTTAAAGCATTTAGGCCCATATACGTAATATTTCATGTATATGCTTCAGGCGCGGATCTACGGGAGAGGAAAAGGGGGAAATTCCCCCCCCAAATTTCAATTTATATTGAGTTTTGACACACAGAATAGACGGCCTGGTAACTATGCTAGTTTTATGCAATATTTATTATTATATTTCCCCCCCCCAAATGAAGCTTCTAGATCCACCCCTGTATGCTATGACCAAGGTCTAGTACTAAAGTCCATAAACTTGATACCGACTGGTTTAAGTGTATTTTTTTAATACTTACAGGTCAAATTACTACAAAAATTTAGTTTACGCCAAGGTGCAATAGCACAATAAGTGAGTTCTAACTAACAAAAATTCCAAAAAAAATTTGTAACGATATGTCATTTTTTGGAAATCTAGTCCGTGCAGTCATAGGATTCTCGTTAAAAATAGTCTCAAATTATAGTATATTAAAGTTCGAAAAACTATAGAAACAATCTATGGTAGATAATAAAAAATATATATACACGAATTCTAAAACTATTGCATTCACAGCAAAAATAAGTTAAACCTTTAACCAAAATCTAGGCTTGCAGACCTAGGATTGTAGCACTTAGCACCTTTAGTAAATACTGGTGATAAAGTTTCCTCAGCAGGGAAGGTTCCACATGTGCAACAAGGAGCTAAAAACTGTCTTGCCACAGACACGCGTTTCGAACTTATTATGATCTTCTCAGTGAAGCATAAGTAAAAAGCGATAACAGATATTTTCGTACTATCTTTGTCGCTTTTTGACATCGTTTATATTTTTCAAGGATTGGGTAGGAAAGGCTTAATAAAGGAAAGACTTTTAAGGAAAATAAATAAAAGTCAGAAAATAGCAACCCTTCACTTTTCAGGACACCCTCCATTAAAATACCAAGCCCCAGCTCACTTTAAGCAAGTCTGGCATATTTAAATATTAAAACCCTCTCCGCAATTCGCAATTTACCCTTAGCTTACTCTTCTCTGTCTGCTCTGACTGACTGACTCTTGGCTAGACTGCTCTAGCTTGACCGCAACTAAATATTTTCCGATTGTTACTTCGTTGTTGCTTTCAAACCTTTTAGCTGGAAAACTCGGGTGAAAAGGCACTTATTCTAAACGCAAATAATTCTTATAAATTCTTAAAAACAATCTCTTGAGTATGGGAGAGTTCTTAAACTAATCTGAAATCCATCCGATTGTTTCCATCGATGTCATAAGTCGATGGAACATATTATAACAGCCGTCAGCGATGAAGTCAACAAAAATTTTTGAATTTGAACCGCGTCTCGGGTCATTTGAAAATAGGATTAAAAGTCACAAAACTATAATGTTCCATTGTTTTCTCGACATAATCCAGGATTTTTGCATGAGGTTTTTGTGCACTTAAAAGAAGATCCTCTTCCGAATCTGATGAACTGGATGAATAATTATCATCCATCAATAAATTTGCTGCAGATTTCTTGCAAAAAACTTAAATTTGAGGTAATGATTTAGATCTATCAATCAACACGCATCGACTCCACGGGCCGATGGCTATTGTAGCCAACAATCGATAACATCGGAAATGTAGAAGAACTTGTTTGATGGAATGTGCACGGATTGCATCAGAACTTTTCAAGAACCCGTTTGATTGCATCGATTAGCTTATCGATGAGATTGAGAACTCTCCTTATATCGAACCATTAAGATGAAGACAATATAAATAAAATAGACACAGAACAGCCTTATATTTTATTTAAACATCTAGATTTGTTTTTGAGACTTTATCTAAAAAAAATAATAAATTAGAAAGAGATACAAAACATAGAAACAGAATTTCGGACTTCCATTGTCACACACGCATTAATATTACCATCTGCGGTGATTCTACGCAGTAATGTCAAAAAATAATGGAATTTTTATTTAAAAAAAATATCTAGTATTTTACTGGTAATTTTCCACATAGCCTCCTTGCTTATTATTATAATTTTGAATAATTCTTATAAATTTTCAGTAAACAGCTTGATAGATAGAGTGCGCGGAATTTCCATTAAGATCGACGATTGTCTGTACTATTTACTCTTGTAGAATTTGAGTGTTTTCAGCCTGTTGTAATACACCCTATTTTTTAGGTAGCCTTACAAAAAAATTTTCTGGCCATAATAATGTGTTTACTGTATTTAATATGGTTTGGTGGGTTGGTTGTCTTCTGCCGGGAAACTGAATATAATACTGGTTGCGAGCTATAGATGCGTTTTCATTATTTAAGTAAAACAATTTAATCGTATCCAGATTTTCTTCGGAAAAACCGCCTTTAACCACTCTTAAACCTAACCTTGGCAATTTGACAAAACCATAGCATCTTTTTTTGTTAATGCAATTGTCTTTTTTATCAGTGCTTTGATGTTTTAAAGAGTACCAATTTAAAGCGACAAATTCGATTCAGCCAATTTTTTAAGCAAAAGGCAACAAGGCAAAATATTTAAATATCAGTCAATAGGTGGCACTACATATTAGAGTCCTAGGGACACCTATTCGGTTTCTAAATTGTGGGCTTTACTAAAATTTTAGGGATGACAAAAAAACAACACACTTTGAGTTTGACACTTACGTTAATTTTTGCCTAAAAACACAAGTGGGCGGCTATTTTTCCAATAGCAACAGAAAAAATAAAAGAATAGAGTAAATAACAAAGCCTATTTTTTTGTCAAAAACCAAGGGATGACATTTCATCTTATAAATAAAAATAGAAAAAAAGTGTTTATTTACTGTGATAGAAAATACCGATAATCCCGAAGAAGACTTAGCCACAAAAGGATAATGTTACTATGAGCCTGCCTCCAAATACATCCAGAGCAAAATATATTTAAATACCTTCCGATATCATTGATCCAGAATATGAAAACGAAAATCTCCTGATCCACAGATGCTGCATAGGATAAGAAGTAAAGTTTTCGGCAATCATTCTAAATTAAATATAATAAATGAGTTGTTCTTATTGTAGTACTTTATTTTTGATTCCACAACCTCGTAGAAAAAATATTTTACCTACATACTTAACGAATGTGTGTGCGTCTTCCGCACTGGTTTTTAATAAATAAATAAATAAATGAAAAGGGCTTTATTTTCAACTCAGCAAAGTTAAGCACAAGCTTCTGTTAACTGAGCAATATACTTACTATCAAAAACTATCTTATAAATTGGTTCGTAACCCGTGATTTTGTTTTTACGCTATGGGCCCAGCCCTTAAAAAAACATTTTGTAAATAGAAAAAATTGTATATCTTTAAATACCTACTTATAATCATTTAACTTATATTAACTTATATTGAACGATATTTTATTTTTTCAAAATATCTGAAAATAATGTGAAAATCCGGGACAAGTGATCTTAGTTAAATTTTCTCAATCAAATTGACTTGCCCCCGGTATATGGGGGTGGCGCTTCAGTCAGCAAATAAAATTGAGCACGCTTTTGTAAATCCTAATAGATCTGTTCTATAAAAAAACTAGTTGAAACATTATTTCTGTTCATATGCAAGATTTTTTTTAAATCTTCAAACGTATCTTGTTAGATTTTTGATTTTCTTTTGTACATTTCCAAAAAATACAAAAATCGAAACAATTTCGCTACAGTTGTCTATAGTACAACTACCCAAGTAACATTATTACCACTCAAGGTTTTATCAATTTGGTTCCTAGGTTATTTAGAGGGTGCTGTTATGGGTTTTAGGATCAATTTAGCTACATAAAGGTAATTTATATAGCCAATTACCTAAAGGGGTGTTATACAACCAAAAAGTGATTTATAAAGGGAGTATAATAAAACTGATATTCCTTCTGTTCCTTTTAGATACTTTTGGTTTTATTGATTTCTGATTTATAAAGATGGTCTTATAAAACCATTTTACCTAAAGTTTTTAAAAGAAATAAATATAAACTTTGGTCATTTAGTTTTTTTCATTACTTTAGATTATCACAAAAGTGTTTTATAATAGAGTTAACAGGTTATCTTATATCTTTTTGTTTTTATAGTTACCAGTAGTTTAAAGGTAAATATGATTAGATAGGCGGCCATATAGAACCGAGTTTCCTTAAGGTTTTTAAGAGTGTTAAATATAAACTTTAGACTTTTGGTTTTTGCCATTACTTTTAGGCATTTTAAAAAGGTTTTATAGGAAGGCTTAAAGGTAAACTTAATTCTTTTGTATTTATATAGTTACCCATAGCTGTATATTAAATATTATTTAAATAGGCTGCCATATAAAACCTTGTTTCCTTCTAACAGAAATAAGTAAATACTTCCGTCTTTTATTTTTTTAGGTATTTCTTGTAAAAATAATAGATATACCTAGGTACAGATTGGTACCTACCTATTGCAAGATTGATTATTTAAAGCCCAATAATTAATAATTGTTGAGTTTCCGTCCTCCTGGGTAGGACACCCAGGCCTAGATAAGGCCTGTTTAGACGGCCAATATAAGAGGTTGCCCTCCAATCTGCAGGCACAACGAATATCTTTACACTGGCCCTCTCGATTGTGTCGAAATTGCACGATAAAAAACATTTAAAAGTGTTGAATTATACGCTTTTAATCACTTTATAAACAAATACAAAAAATTTAAGTGAGGTTATGTTGACTATGTTTACATTGTTCTTTTTTGTTGGTTTCATAAGGGCACTCAAAAATCCTTGTTGCGATACAGTAACAAATAAAACCAAGTGACCACTATAAAACCATAATGGCGTATATAAATTTATTTAAAAAATATTGTAAAGAGAAAATATTTATCTAGTCGTTTTAGCAGTGTTTTTTAACAATAATTTTACTTTAATTTTGATTTATGTAAACCAAACAGACTTTTTTAATGGTGAATAGTGTAAATGATTTTTTATTTTATTTTAAGTATTTGTTATTTTGTTATCAAAAAACTATTAAAAAGCATTCTTGAGCTGGCGCGCTTGTTTTGAGAGCTTTTTAGATACGATTTTATCAGAAAAATAAATCTGGCAGGTAATTTGATCATCAACAAAACGACAAACTCGGTATATTTTTACGTGATAAAATAATTTTGGGACTCTGACATTTTTTGCAATTTTGTGACCTAAATTATTTTATATAGCCATTGTGAATCTAAAATATCGCCATAGCTTTTATAGGAAAACTTCTTTACTCTAAAGGTATTATGGTATTCAACAGAATCGCCAGGATACCAAATTACCAAATCTAGTTTTATAATAGGATAGAGGACGTTTCTGAGTTGCTTTTAGAACCTGGCATAATAGCTTTAGGCTCTAAAAGGTTCTATACTGGTGGAACCGCTAGAGGGCGACGCTGGAGTTTATTTCTTATGGTTTTATAGTGAGTTTAATACATAGGTTGCCACCACCAATTGGTGAGTCCCATTTAGGAGGTCTAAGGGGTATATAAGGGTAATGGGAACGTGCTAGCGACCAAACATTGAAACTAATGGTTTTAAGGAAAGGCGCTGGCAACCTTTTAGCTTCTGCTATAAATAAAGAAATGTTACTTGGGTAGGCTACTGAAATGCCAAACATTGTTTTGAAATATTTGTTGTGTTTTAGCCATAACTTTTTTTTTTAATAAAATGATTTTGCAAAAAACTGCTAAGATACGTTTGTTAAAAATGCTTTAAAAAACTACCCCTGAAAATTTTGACGCGTTCCGCTTTCTCGTTTTTTATTTCTATTAGAACAAAGATTTGGCCAACAAACGCGATATCAGTGTTGTCAAAGGGTAAGTTTTCGGACGAAGTTTGCCCCCTTAAGTTTTTAAAATATTTGAACCCTTATAGCTCCAAAACTAATTAACGAAATATCCCATCGTATATATTCTTGAATTCAGAAATAAAAGATCTATAAAATTCTAAAATAATATACAGGGTGTTCCATTAAAAAAAACTATCGACCAGTCAAATTTTGACTATTTTTTTTTGATAGTTTATACTAAAAATTTTTAAAATTTGTACAAAATTATGAAAGTTTTGTAGTTATCATATTTTGATATCTATCTAAATAAACGTTTTGGATATGGTGTAAAAGTATACGGAAAAACCCTGTATATACCAGCCAGCGAAACGTTCAACAGTTTCTTACTTAATTTCAAGTTAGTGTATAACTGTGGTATCACCCATAATAGTGTTGCCAGGAGAATGAGGTCCACAACGTCAAACGCATGGTCCAGTGATTTGTTACAAGCGTTATCTATCTATTTTGAGGTCAAGAAAGCCGTGCCTTAAACCGATAACTATTATATTTACTTATTAATAGGCAAGCACCTATATTAATATTGCATTTATAGACTTTAAAAAAGCTTTCGATAGCATTGAGCACTGGAGAGTAAAAGCATCTGTAATTAATAGCCGAATAATCACAAATACACAGATTTTATAGCCAACATTTAGAGCAAAGCAACAACATGTGTCAGACAAGGTGACACAATATCCCCTAACTAAACTATTTGGTCGCCATCGTGGTGTAGTGGTAGCAATGTTTGTTTCCCATACCGGCGGTCCGGGTTCGATTCCTGGCTAGGTACTTGGTTGTTTGTGTTGTGTTTGTTTAAAAATACTTTAACTTTGCTAGAACTTTGCGAAACCGAGCGATTGATCTTGATTGGATGGAAAGTCCCAGTATAAATAAAAAAAAACTAAACTATTTAACCAGGCCAGAAGATGTTTTTAAAAACTTAGATTGGGAAGAAATAGGCATCAAAGTAAACGCACAATACTTAAACGACCTAAGATATGCTGATGATATCGCCTTAATAACAGATAAAAGAGAAAAACTGATAAAAATGCTGGAAGAACTGGATACAGCAGCTAAAATATAGGCTTCAGTATGAACTGCATTAAAATTAAAATTATAACTAACACAAATGAAGATATTAGGGTCAGAATAAACCAAGAGAAAATAGAACAAGTAGAGGAATATATATACAAACCTGGGATAAATTATTAAACTAAAAAAAAACCAAACGGCTGAAATCAAGAGACGAGTAAGATTAGCCTGGCCAGCATTCGGTAAATTAAGCTACATATTAAAAAATAACAAATCTCCATCACCTCAAAATGAAAGTCTATAACAAATGTATCCTTCCTGTACTTACCTATGGATCCCTGACCTGAACACTTACAAAATCAAATATGGATAAGGTAACAAAAGCCCAAAGATCAATGGAAAGACAAATGTTACATATAAAGCTAACAGATAGAAAAAATAATGAATAGATAAAAAATAAAACAAAAATAAAGGATGTCAGAGGAGAAGTAGCAAAATTAAAATGGAAATTTACCGGTCATTATATCAGACAGAAAGACGATCGATGGAACAAATGTCTTGTAAACTGGAGACCTTG
The DNA here is from genome assembly GCA_963576565.1 of Aspidapion aeneum. Taxonomy (NCBI): domain Eukaryota; kingdom Metazoa; phylum Arthropoda; class Insecta; order Coleoptera; family Brentidae; genus Aspidapion; species Aspidapion aeneum. The sequence goes on along the minus strand of OY755046.1, from coordinate 32,978,207 downwards.
AGAAAATAAATAAGTAGGGGAAGACCCCAAATCAGATGGGCGAACGAGTTGAAGAAACATACGGGAGCTAGATGGATGAACACGGCGACAGACAGGGAGAGTGGATGATATTGGAGGAGGCCTATTTCCAATGATGGAACGAAGAAGGCTAAACAGATAAATAGATAGACCTATATTTTAAAAAAATGACTATTACGCAATTAAATGGCTTAAACGTTTTTACAATACACTTGTTATTTAATTATCAAGGAATTTAATTTTGGGCGTTTATTATTGTATTTTTTTTAGTGAACTGTTATGGTTATTAATTTGGCCATGCATAAAGCCATAACGATGCGAATATGACCACAATATAGAGCTCAAACCGCAAATATAGGCCCCGGGCGGAGGCACGTAGCAGTTAACAATAATTGTAATACTCATGTGGAGTAGCATTTCTTTTTATATTTGTCAAACAAACTGTGTTTATTGTATTACAATCTAGTCAATAAGACTAATTAGCAATTTTGTTTTAACTTAATTTACTTGAAAAGCTATATTTAAACTTAAAGTTTACTCGACAGTTCTTCCCGCTTTGAATTCTGTAACTCACAATTTTGTTTTAAATAATTAATTTAGTTCACGAGCTCATACGGCATCACTCTTTTTAGTCTTCGAACTAGCATAGGTGGACAACACTCGGAACTAAAGTGGTATGATGTGCGCACACTTCGTGGTGTTACCTGTGGATCTGACCACCATCTGGTAAAAGCAAAAATAGTATTCCCTGTAAGGAAAACAAATATGGACGAAAGTATTAGAAAAAATAAAAATCTAGAATGCATCGAAGACAATCAAAAATACAGCCTTAGAAGTCTAGAAATCGAAAGTACTCAAAGATTGTATTAGAACCGATTAGATGAAAAATTAATAAACACAGATCACTCATTTGAAGAGATATATACAAACATAATAAAAAGCTTAAAGGAAGCAAGCAACGAAGCTGTTGGGTACCAAGATAATAGAAATAACAGGAAGATGTGGTGGACGGACAAAATACAGGAAATGGTCAAAGACCTAGAAATCTACAGGCACACCAGAAGACAGCTAAGAAATTTGATACGCACAGATAAGAATGAAATGTTCGCGCGCAAATGCCACGATATAAATACACACGTAGGAGGTAGGCAGAGTTCTGAAGTATGGAAATTCATTTCTACAGTAAAAAACCCAACAAAAGAAAAAGTAAACATCCAGATCATCAAACCAGAACAATGGACAGAACACTATAAGGGACTGCTGCAGGAGAGGAGACCCGAATATCTGGCAGCCTCTCCGAGGAGAGACATAGAAGTACATGGAGAGGAAGTAATCATCGAAAAAGAAACGACAAGGAACAGTATTAAAACGCTTAAATCCGGAAAAGCTAGCGGACCTGGGGAAATATATGCTGAAATGCACAAATATGGATCAGAGAAACTACTCGAAAATCTCACATATATTATCAATCAATGCATAAACGGACATCCAGTACCTGATGATTGGAAAATTGCATTCATATCCTCAATACATAATAAATTGGCAAATTTTTTTTAAGTCACAAGCTTTTATAAAATGCACTAAAAATTTTAAAATAATTTTCTAACATTCTAATATTATCATAATAATAAACGCGATGGCCGACTGATGGAAATTTTGACGATGTTAGCACGATAAGATATCCGTATCAATTAAATATCACTATTTGCAAGAATCAATCTAGCAGAAAAATGCAGAGGTACCAAACCCATACCCACCCAACCCGACCCAAGATACCCCAGCATTTCTCTGACATAGGTATGGCAATGGCATAACATAACATATCTTTGATGACCTGCTATGTTGAATATTCTTTAAGTGTTTAGATCACAAATTTAGATTAACTTATGCTTTGATTTGCGGGCATCGCTTTTATTATTATGATAATATTAGAATGTTAGAAAATTATTTTTTAATTTTTAGTGCGATAAAATGCACTAAAAATTAAAAAATAATTGCTTGTGACTTAAAAAAAATTTTTACCAATTTATTTTCTACTTTTTAGTCTCAGCTATCTACTCTATTAAATGAAAATATTTGTTCAATAACAGAACAGAAAAGTTTATTCTAGATTATAATGAAATTGCTGATCGTGAGTTGTTTGGAAACTCATTTTTCTATTGGGGGAAGGAGAGGGTGGGGGTAGAGGTAGAAATATATTTTTTGTTTGGGTTGTATTGCCATCGGACCTTTATGCATATACCAAATTTTATAAAAGTAATTTGAAGTGAAGTGTGTCAAAAACGCATTTTTTATGGAAGGGGGTGGGGGGTAGGATGGGAGGACATTTTTTCATTATTGGTGTATTGTCATCGGACCACTATATGTATACCAAATTTCATCCAAATCGGATAATGGGAAGTGTGTCAAAAACGCATTTTTCTATAGATGGGGGTGGGGGTAGGAGTGGTAGGATTTTTTTCAATGTTTTATTTATTGTCATCGGACCACTATATGTATACCAAATTTCATCCAAATCGGAGAATGGGAAGCGTGTCAAAAACGCATTTTCTATGGAAGGGGGTGGGGGTAGGGGTGGGAGGATATTTTTTTTTAATGTTGTATTGTCATCGGACCACTATGCGAATACCAAAGATCATCCAAATCGGATAATGGGAAGTGGGTCAAAAACTCATTTTTCTATGAAAGGGGGTGGGGGTAGGGGTGGGAGGATATTTTTTTCTTAATATTGTATTCTCATCGGATCACTATATGTATACCAAATTTCATCCAAATCGGATAACGGGAAGTGTGTCAAAAACACATTTTTCTATGGAAGGGGGTGGGGGTAGGGGTGGGAGGATATTTTTTTCTTATTGTTATATTATCATCGGACCACTATGCGTATACCAAATTTTATCCAAATCGGATAACGGGAAGTGTGTCAAAAACACATTTTTCTATAGAAGGGGTGGTAGGATATTTTTTTCTTAATGTTGTATTGTCATGGGACCACTATGTGTGTACCAAATTTCATCCAAATCGGAGAATGGGAAGTGTGCCAAAACGCTTCACAAGATTTGATAGATAGTTAGACAGAACATCTGAAGCTAAATAAAAGCTTGTAAAAAAGGAAACACTGGATTGCAACAATTACAGAGGAATTTCAGTAACCAGTACTCTAAGTAGATTGTACGGTAGGATTCTTAGAGATCTAATAGAGAATGATTTTCATGAACACGAAGAAGAGGAGCAAAGTGGGTTTCGTGCAGGCAGATCTTGTAGTGATACTATTTTTTGTCTTAAACAAGTAATTGAGAAAAGGAGCGCCAGAAATATAGAAACTCATGTTACCTTTGTGGACCTACAAAAAGCATATGATACCGTTCCAGTGGAAAAACTATGGACAGTGTTAGAGCAGACTAATATCAATCATACATACATAAAAGCGATAAAAGTACTATACAAAGGGTCAAAATCTAAACTTGGAAATCGACTTTCAAAAGAATTCCTGGTAACGAAAGGCTTAAGACAGGGATGTTGTATCTCTCCAACTCTTTTTAAAATATATATCGCAGTAGCTCTAAAAAACTGGAAACGCAAAGTACACGGCATGGGAATACAACTTAACGACTGATTTACCACATACACACTACAGTTTGCTGAAGACCAAGTAATTGTAGCTAATGATAAAGAAGACATGGATTATATGATGAGAAAGTTAACGGAAGAATACCAAAAGTGGGGGTTAACATTGAACGTGGACAAGACACAGTACTTATGTATTGGAAACAAATCAAGTGAATTAGAACTAGAAAATGGACAAACAATATCTCCATGTAATGAGTATGTATACTTGGGTGTCACATTTGATAAGGCGGGAACAGACTGTAAAGAACTGGAAAAAAGAATAGTAAAAGCAAAAAAGAATATTGGGGGTCTTAGTAGTATTTTATGGAGCAGAGAGATAAAAAAGAATGTAAAATTTAACATATATGAAACAATGGTGAAAAGCACGCAGTTGTATGGAATAGAGACTTGTAGCGTAACAGAAAAATACAAAGCAAAAATGGAAAGTGTCGAAATGGATGCAATAAGAAGATCAATGAGAATATCTAGAACAGATCATATAAGAATGAATAGAATCGAGGGAAGCATAACGGATGACATCCCTAAAAGGCAACTGATATGGTACGGCCACGTACAACGGATGAGCGACGAAAGATTACCAAAGCAGGTCCAAGAATGGCAACCAATAGGGCGCAGAAAAAGAGGTGTCCTAAACTGGAATGGCAACAGTCAATCCAAAAATCAATAAGTCAAAAAAACCTGACGGAAGATGACTGTCAGGATCGAAGGAGGTGGAGAATAGGCGTCGGACAACGTAGAAAAACGTTCTAAACCGACATAGTAGTACTAGCATTGTATTGTCTAGAACCTGAATTGCTTCCACATTCACATGTCCGTGGAACCTATCATGGCTTTTTGCGTAATTTTTTATAGTCTCCGCTTCAGTTTCGATTTTTAGTTCCCGATGAAGGTCACTATTTCGAATGTACCAAGGTGCATTCACAATATTTCTTAATGCTGATGTGGAGTAGCTTGGTACAAACTTAACACAACTTGTTCACACTTAATTTGGCCTGTAGCTCTCTTTTGTATGGGATGAAAATAAAGGTTGTTTCGCATACAGGGTGTCGCATTTAAAACGTTTCACCCGAGATTTCTCTGCTGACAATTTTAAAAATTGACGTATTGTTTGCGAAGAGGACACTTTTTCGCGATTTTACGAAATCTCTATCAACCCCTAGCGGGGGCGCGTCTCACCCCTTGATTTTTAATAGGGAAAGTGAGCCGATTGATACCTCGTTAGAAAGGTCTTTTAATTCTTTATGCATTTAGTGATTTTATTTTTTATATCGACGACTAGTTTTCGAGTTATTTGATTTAGAATTTATTACATGAGCCATCTGAACTAGCCGCATAATTTCAACTTGGACCTGCACAACTGCATTATTATCGTCATAAAATTATCTTCTCTCTCTCCGCTTGCAATCAAATTTGACCATAAGCCTGACCAAAAAACATTAAAGGATATTAATAAAATTTGGATCATTTGTGAATATTTTTTCCTATTTAAACCAGACTTTTTAATCTCGTATAAAAATAAGTGTATTTGACTTCTTAATATCTACTAAATCCGATAAAATATAAATATATTTAAAATTAATATACTAATAACAGCATTATAAAAGACAAGTAAATGGGTTAACTCAGATGTTTCAGACAATTACATATCTGTTTTGGACAACAAGTACATAAGCAGATAACCGATAATACAGAGAGGATGTAAAGGACTTCAATAGTTTAGTTCCAACAAATAGTGAACAAAATATGAAAATGTTGTAATTATATAAGAACCAATATCGTTTTACATCAAATGATTTATTTTTTAATCATCTCTTAGGTACAGTAAAGCAGATCTTGACAAGACATAGCAACATATGATTCTTCTTAGTCTCAGTTTAATCATGTTTCTTGCATTGCATAAAATTTTCTTCATGACGCTAAAATTAAATTGTGACTTTTCTATGCGTATTTTAATTTCTTTTGCACGTTTGTTATTACAAGTTACTGTAGTTTCAAGAGATTTGAGCTGGTACTTTGTTTTTTGTTTTAATTTATTTTATGGAACAGAGAGATAAAAAAGAATGTAAAAATTAACATACACAAAACAATGGTGTTTTCTGAGCTTGAAGTAAATTTAGCATCTATAGTTAAATCATCCAGAGGAGTGAAAGAATGGTGTCCAGTTGTTGTTTGTTTGAGATTTTAATGTAAAACAAATCGTTTCACAGTACCTCCAAACGCATCACATGGGCTTTTAACATGCGTTAGTTTTGTACTTAGTTTTTTTAATGCCCAGTGGCGTATGCAGAAATTTTCCAAGGGGGTTGGGAGAGGGCGCTTGAGTAAAAGCAAAGTCCTGGAAAACCATTTATTTCTTCTTTCAGAAATATTTAATCTTTAGGAAAAGTTATTTAATGGTTTTGGTAAGATTAGGCCTCCAATCCCCCTCCCTCCTGCGTACGCCACTGTTAAACCTGAACCATTTTATTTACCAAATAAACAAACTAATTAATGTACGTGTCTCACCAAAAACGTATTCTTAAAACTAGAAAAAAAATCCGACAGTGTATGAAGATGGGACTTGAACCCACAAACTAGGATCTCACGCAAAACAGTATGTGGCTATAAATAAGATCCCCTAACGATTATTTTTATACATAATTTTTTTCCTTTAACGACTCAATAAAAAAATTTGATTTTTTACATGCTTTAACCAAATAGCTTAAAAGTTGATGTTAAAATGACAGACCCAGATTTTTTATTTTACTTTTATTTAGACGATACATTATCAAGTAAAACAATGTACAAGCGAAGTTTTAGTAGACAGATAGACATGACAATTTTTTTAGTCAAAAGTTGCCAATTCTGAGGTTTTTGCGGTTTTTCCAATTTTAAAAAATTTAGTTTTCTGAAAGCAATAGACTTAGAAATTTTTCTTTTGCCTTGTATGATAGTCAAGCCACTGAGCTTTAATGTGCGTATAGACTTTTCTTTGATGAACCATATTCCGCACCGGTCTAAATAATTACAAATCGAGAAAATCATAAAATTTACTATTTTTTTAAAACTAGTTTTGCCATGTCAAAAAAGTGAGGTTAATTTTTTTTAATAGGATTATCCAACCAATATTAAAGATTTCTTCCGTCAAACTTGTGTTTACATAAGATTTAATACAATAGAAAAAAAAATAAGGCCACAACTGATTTTCTTCTTTTTTTTACTTTTAAAGTGGCCTGTAAAATACGGGAGGCGACATTAAAAATTAAAATATGTTAATTTGGTATTCCTAAGGACACTAATACATGTTATCAAAATTTGGATTTTTTTCGTGACATGGCAGCTACCCCCATTGGATGATTTGGCGTGGAATTACTCATAGTTTAAAAATGTTGTTGGTTCAAACAGCGGCGTTGCCTGATTCGGTCCCAAAGTGGCCGAATCTTAACAAAGAAGGCATGCTTAAAATTAAAGCAATCCATAGTTAAGAAAGGGACGGTGCGATGGGCCCTAAGAAGATCAATAAGAATATCTAGAATAGATCATATAAGAGATGAGATCATAAAGAAATTAATCGAGGTAAGCATAATGGATGACATCATTAAAAGACAACTGACATGGTACGGCCATGTACAGCGGATGAAGGATGAATGTTTACCAAAGCAGGTCCTAGAATGGCAACCAATAGGGCGCAAAAAAAGTGTACGTCCTAAACTGGAAAGGCAACAGTCTATCCAAAGATCAGTCAAAAAAACCTGACAGAAGATGATTGTCAGGATCGAAGGAGGCGGAGAATAGGTGCCGAACAACGTAGAAAAACGTTCTAAACTGGCATAGTAGTAGTAGTACTTTGTGATTTAACGTTTTGCTTTAGAGAATTTCTGCTTCCATTAAAGTTAAGCAAGTACGTGGTGGAAATATAGGCTTACGCCATTAAAGGTTCAGTGTAAATGCAAATGGTGTGTTTATTGTTGCATTGTTATTATTTTGGATATGCCTATATCTACCTACTCAAATTCAGGCGTACGGTGTGAGGAAATAAGATCTATTTAGAAAGTCCGAAATTATTAGTGAAATAAATTTATCGGTTTTTAAGCTCATGCAATTAGACGAATTTTCTTATGCATGCACGATTTGCACAATAAATTTTGCACAATAAATTAAGCCAGAAAGTTTGACTTAATTAAATCTGGAGCCGTGAGATAATGTGGTTAGAGCACTGGTTCGCAAACTATTCTCTATGGCGCCCCCTTTTTGAAATCTTAAATTCGTCACGCCCCTCCTTTCTCTCAATAAAAAAAAACTGTATTTTTACTACAAGAAACAGTTATTTAACAAAACTAACATTTTGTTTTACTTATTCTAGCTCTCTACGAGTTGAAAGAAGTTTGGTTGAAATTAATTAAATGTTAATGAATGATTGAATTTTTTAACGAAACATTGCATCAATATGCGGTTCCCGGAATATTGTAGAACTCAGTTTGCTCAACAATTCGCGTTATAACCAAAAACTTCGTAAGAACTTTCTTTTCGGAGATATTTATAAAAAACTGTTTTCAAGACTTTCATGTGTTGATGGGCTAGGAAGGTATCAGATCCGTCATGGATCCGATTTATTTTTGTAAATAAACACATGTAAAATTAAATATTTGTAATAACCAAAATTTATTAAAAAATGCATATTTTCTTATTAATACCTCAAATTTTCAACGCCGCTAAATTTATATTAGCTTACACTACTATCCTAATTTTTTCGAGAAAAAAAGTTGCTCCGATTTTTATATATCTTTGCGTTTCATATGATTTTGAAACTTTTTTGTTGCGCCGTCTATCTGTCTGTCTGTCTGTATGTCTGTCTGTAACGACCAACCCGCATAACTCAAAAACCGTTTGTCCTATTTAAATTAAATTTAGTACCTAAGCTGGCTCTTGGTCCGTGATAGTCCCGTTTAAAAATGAACAAAATCCACCGAACGCATTTGGCTTTCGTGGGGGTAGATTTCAAAATTTAGAGTTTATGTGAAAATATGGAGTGTGTGATATCAAACGAAAGGTAATTAAGTGTGGAGTTAAAGAAAATGAATTTTAGTTTATTTTAAAAAATGGTGGGGGTAGATTTCAAAAATTAGAGTTTAAGTGAAAATATGGCGTGTGTGATAACAAACGATAGGTAATTAAGTCTAGAGTTAAACAAAATATATTTTAGTTTTTTAAAAAAGGGTTGGGGTAGATTTTAAAAATTTGAGTTTAAGTCAAAACATGACTTGTATGGTATCAAACAAAAGGTAATTGAGTCTCGAGTTGAATAAAATATATTTTAGTTTTAAGTTATATTATCTCACACGTACACAATAACTATAGTACCTAGTGTGAGTTTAGGTGCCCATAGATTGGCAGAGTATTTTTGGTCACATTGACAAGAAATCAGCGAGGGCCCAAACTACGTTTACACAATAAATTTTATCATATTTAATTGGATAAATAGTTTAAAAATTTTACTAGCCTTAATATTCCCAAATCCTTGATATCGGTATATATATAAAAAGCTCAATAGAGACCATTAGAATAGTTCCGGCAAAAAGCAATATCTAAGAAAAACATTTTAGTGAAGTCACCCACTTACCTTTTTTTTATTTCATTCTAGTTTCAGTGGCGCACCCAGTAATATGTCTTGGGGGGACCCGAGGCCTCTTGGGGGGGGGGGAGGCCCGAAGCCTCATGATGTCGAATATTAAGCTATTTTTTGTGTTTTTTTTCTGAAATATGTGGAAAATATGTAAAAAAATCTAAGGCTTGGGGGGGGCGGGCCCCGGGCCCCCCCTGGGTGCGCCCATGCTAGTTTCAATGAGATCCCGTCTCGCCTGAGACGTCCACCCAAGTTTGGTATTTTTTTGTAGGACAATCACAATTCATTCATACCACATGATGACTCAGCAGGCCGGCCTGCTAAGCACCCCTGGTAGGCAATTTTCTTTTCTCAAGGAGGATTTAATTTTGCCTGATACCCTTTGTCCGGCACAGGGATCTTTATCGTGCTAGCGCCATCTACGCTCTTAACACGGGACCATCCGCTTAACGTGACTTCCGAACCACGGTCTTGTATTTTTTCATCAACTTTGCCTACTTCGTTGATGCCCAAACTGCTCCCAAGACAGGCGTTACCCCTACCTTCGGTGAATCTGTATTCACAAACGGAAAATAGGTTCGAGTTTGTCAAGGCAGGCATGGGGATCGAACCCATTACCCTCTGATCGAAAAGCGAACGCGCGTCCACTGAACCATCAGGTGCCCTCACCCACTTACCTATTATATTAATTATTGGTTAAGCATAGGCCAAACATAAAAAAGCAACTAGTGAAAACATCAACGTACCTACCAACGTAAAAGCAAAGATTATGGCTGATCACATGTTAAGCACTAACAATGCTTTGGCGTAGAAGGCGTTGTTGCCGGATTGTTAATATTTTCTTATTTTTAAATGCATTTGTCAATTATAACTTTTTGTCATTTTAAAATTTCAATTTTTTCAGGACTCCCGCGCCCCAGAGTTTGGGAACCACTAGGTTAGAGCAAATAAATAAACATGTAAACGACCCTTTAACTTCATAATGCAACCTCCTGGTAGTCAGTAGATGTATGGAGCGAATTTGCTAATAAGTTATGTCGTTCATGCGCAGGTAATTCCGATAAAATTTCTACACTAGCTACGAGGGTCACGAAAACTCTTTAGGTATTTCCAATCCATATAAGTTTAAACACTAGTTTAAACTGGCTGCTAAATTCTTTCAAGTCAGTGTTTACATGCAGCCGCAGAGCTTTATTCATCAGTAGGTGTTTTACCACGAACATGAATTCATCTCAGTATTTGGAAAATTTTGCACTACTTCTATAGAAGCCCCATCACGGAAAATAATTAGAGAATGCTATTATTCGTCGTCCTTATTCCACTCCATCAAACCCTTCCTTCTATTTTGTATACTAAAAAATACCAGCGGCAAAAATCCACGAAAAGTTATTTTTGTAACATTACTGTCTTTACAAAGTCATAAAACAGTATCCTTTTACCTCCTTAAAACAAAAATTGACTTTTTCCCTCTACAACGACACACCTTTTACACCCTTTGCCTTGTTTCTATTTACAGCGTCGTAAATTTCTTAACAAACGTGCAAAACAGCCCCTTAAACTCCATAAAATGGCCGCAAACTAGGGTGCAGGTGCATCAAATTCAACTAAAAACCACCTTAAGACCCGCGGCAGCTAGACTCGAATCGCGAGCGCCCTCTCTTGCCCCCATTGCGATGCGAAAAAAACTCATTCGTTTCCAGCCACTGAACTTTACACTTATACCGTGACAATCTTCGTGTATGTTTCATGAAATAAACAGCTCATTGAGGGACAAATACCAGTGTCATTATGTAATCTAATATTTAGACTAATAGACAATAGGTACATATACCAGGGCTATCAAAACGGACGGGCCACGATCGTCCACTTTATTGACGTCACATCCGGGGCTGATTTTTTATTGATTGTTGCGTCACAACACAGCGGATTGTCTTTAAAATATTGAAGTTGGAATGACGGTTCATAAATATTTGATTTTTTTTAAATAAAGCCGGTTTTAAGATTGTTTTTACTATATTCTTGAAGAACAAATTTTTTGAAATGTATAGTTATCCAGGGCTATCAAAACGGACGGGCCACGATCATCCACTTTGTTGACGTCACATCCGGGGCTGATTTTTTTTTTGATGGTCACGTCACGACACAGCTGATTGTCTTTAAAATATTGAAGATGGAATGACGGTTCGTGAATATTTGATTTTTTTTAAAATAAAGCCTGTTTTGAGATTGTTTTTACTATATTCTTGCAGAACAATTTTTTTAAATGTATTAGTAATCCTTAATTTTTCAGAGCCGCTTCATTAGCTCACACAAAAATTAAATTTAAAACAGCGATTGTGACAAACACATATGACAAAGTCAAATACTTGTCAAATATAACAGTTGCGGTACGTGGCGGGTAATTTGAATTCAAAATCAAAAATGCTAAATGTTGAAGATTTTAACCTTTTAATCACCTTGCATCCTTACAAAAGTTTGGTGGAATATGAGGATAGTGTCTGAGAATATTTGACTGAAATTTCGCGGAAATCTGTAGTGCCATTTTGAAAATATCATAAAAAAACGTCTGACCTCCCATAAGACCCAATGTAAAAGTCAGCCCCCGGAGAACAGCTGATTTTTTTAGGGTCGTGGCCTGTATTTTTTTGTCGGCCTTGAGTAATCCTTAATTTTTCAGAGCCGCTTCATAAGCTCACACTAAAATTAAATTTAAAACAGAAGCGAATGTGACAAACACAGATGACAAAGTCAAATACATGTCAAATATAACAGTTGGCATGCGGTACATGGCGGGTAATTTGAATTCAAAATAAGGAATGCGCAATCTTGAAGATTTTAACCTTTTAATCATCGTGAATCCTTACAAAAGTTTGGTGGAATATGGGGATAGTGTCTGAAAATATTTCACTGAAATTTCGCCGAAATCTGTAGTGCCATTTTGAAAATATCATAAAAAAACGTCTGACCTCCCATAAGACCCAATGTAAAAATCAGCCCCCGGAGAACAGCTGATTTTTTCAGGGTCGTGGCCTCTATTTTTGTGTTGGTCTTGCATGTACATAAAAGACAAAGGGGGAAATCTCCTAGGGCCCAAAAGAGCAACAATGGTACTTACACAAGGATCACCCTTAAGTCCAATACTCTTTAATGTATACATAAAAAACTTTTCAAAATTGTGCCAAAAGAAATAAAAATACTCTGCCAATCCATGGGCACCTAAGCTCACACTAGGTACTATAGTTATAGTGTGAGCTAATATAATCAAAAACTGAAATATATTTTATTCAACTCCAGCCTCAATTACCTTTCGTTTGATACCACACAAGCCATGTTTTGACTTAAACTCAAATTTTTTTAATCTACCCCCCACCCTTTAAAAAAAACTAAAATGTATTTTGTTTAACTTCAGACTCAATTACCTTTCGTTTGATATCACTCACGCCATATTTTTACTTAAACTCTAATTTTTGACATCTACCCCCACCCTTTTTTTAAAAATAAACTAAAATTCATTTTTTTTTACTCCAGACTTAATTACCTTTCGTTTGATATCACACACGCCATATTTTCACATAAACTCTAATTTTTGGAATCTACCCCCACCCTTTTATTTGGCTTGCGTTCGGTGGATTTTGTTCATTTTTAAATGGGACCATCACGGCCCAAGACCCAACTTAGGCACCAAATTTCATTAAAATCCGACAAGCGGTTTTTGAGTTATGCGGGTTGGTCGTTACAGACAGACATACAGACAGACAGACAGACAGACATACAGACAGACAAACAGACAGACAGACAGCAAAACAAAAAAGTTTCAAAATCATCTGAAACGCAAAGATATATAAAAATTTTTGAAATCGGAGCAACTTTTTTTTTCTCGAAAAAATTAGGATCACCATAGCTCACACTACTTATAGTAGTAGTGTGAGCTAATACTGGAATACGCAGATGACATAGGATTGGTAGTCACAGGAACAAATGTCATACAAATGACAAAAATTTTAAACCTAACTCTGGCAAAAATTAACCTGTTTTAAAAAAAACACAACCTGTCATTAGCAAAAAATAAATGTGAAGCCATTTGGTTTAAAAAGACAAACTCCATGGAAAACCCACCAAATATAATAATCAATGGGACAACCATTATTTATTATTTAGTCGGTTTAGAACGTTTTTCTACGTTGTCCGACGCCTATTCTCCACCTCCTTCGATCCTGACAATCATCTTCTGTCAGATTTTTTTGACTCATTGATCTTTGGATTGACTGTTGCCATTCTAGTTTAGGACGCCCTCTTTTTCTGCGCCCTATTGGTTGCCATTCTAGGACCTGCTTTGGTAATCTTTCGACGTTCATCCGTTGTACATGGCCGTACCATATCAGTTGTCTTTTAGTGATGTCATTCGTTATGCTCCCTTCGATTCCCATTCTTTCTTTTATGATCTCATTTCTTATGTGATCTGTTCTAGATATTCTCATTGATCTTCTTATTGCATCCATTTCGACACTTTCCAATTTTTTTTTGTATTTTTCTGTTACGCGACAAGTCTCTATTCATACAACAGCGTGCTTTTCACCATTGTTTCATATATGTTAAATTTTACATTCTTTTTTATCTCTCTGCTCCATAAAATACTGTTAAGACATCCAATAACCTTTTTTGCTTTTACTATTCTTTTTTCCAGTTCTTTACAGTCTGTTCCTGTCTTATCAAATGTGACACCCAAGTATACATACTCATTGCATGGAGATATTACTTGTCCATTGTCTAGTTCTAACTCACTGGATTCGTTTCCAATACATAAGTACTGTGTCTTGTCCACGTTCACTGTTAAACCCCACTTTTGGTATTTTTCCATTAACTTTCTCATCATATACTCCATGTCCTCTTTATCATTAGCTACAATTACTTGGTCGTCAGCAAACTGTAGTGTGTATATGGCAAATCGGTCGTTAAGTTGTATTCCCATGCCGTGCACTTTCCGTTTCCAGTTTTTTAGAGCTACTGCGATACATATTTTAAAAAGAGTTGGAGAAATACAACATCCCTGTCTTAAGCCTTTTGTTACCAGGAATTCTTTTGAAAGTCGATTTCCAATTTTAAATTGAGATTAGTCTGCTCTAGCACTGTCCATAGTTTTTCTACTGGAACGGTATCATATGCTTTTTGTAGGTCCACAAAGGCAACATGAGTCTATATTTCTGGCGCTCCCCTTCTCAATTACTTGTTTAACACAAAAAACATTATCACTACAAGATCTGCCTGCACGAAACCCACTTTGCTCTTCTTCTTCTTGTTCATGAAAATCCTTCTCTATTAGATCTCTAAGAATCCTACCGTACTAGTTACTGAAATTCCTCTGCAATTGTTGCAATCCAGCTTGTTTCCTTTTTTATGTATTGAGGATATGAATGCAATCATCAGGTACTGGATGTCCGTTTATGCATTGATTGATAATATATGTGAGATTTTCGATTAGTTTCTCTGATCCATACTTGAGCATTTCAGCGTATACTCCTTCAGGTCCGCTAGCTTTTCCGGATTTAAGCTTTTTAATACTATTTTTTATCATTTCTTTTTCGATGATTACTTCCTCTCCGTGTACTTCTATGTCTCTCCTCGGAGAGGCTGCCAGATATTCGGGTCTCGTTTCCTGCAGCAGTCCCTTGTAGTGTTCTGTCCAATGTTCTGGCTTGATGATCTGGATGTTTACTTTTTCTTTTGTTGGGTTTTTTACTGTAGAAATGAATTTCCATACTTCAGAACTCTGCCTACCTCCTACGTGTGTATTGATATCGTGGCATTTGCGCTCGAACAGTTCATTTTTTTCTGTGCGTATCAAATTTCTCAGCTGTATTTTGGTTTCCCTGTAGATTTCTAGGTCTCTTTGTTGTTTAGTACTGAGCCATTTCAAGTATGTGCGTTTTTTCTCTTGACCATTTCCTGTATTTTTCCGTCCACCACATCTTCCTGCTATTTCTAGTTACTTGGTATCCAACAGCTTCGATGCTTGCTTCCTTCAAGCTTTTTATTATGTTTGTATATATCTCTTCAAATGAGTGTTCTGTGTTTATTAATTTTTTATCTAATCGGTTCTGATACAATCTTTGAGTACTTTCGATTTCTAGACTTCTAAAGTTGTATTTTTGATTGTCTTCGATGCATTCTAGGTTTTCATTTTCTTCAATACTTTCGTCCTTATGTGTTTTTCTGAAAGGGAATAATATTTTTGCTTTTACCAGATGGTGGTCAGATCTACAGGTAATACCACGAAGTGCTCGCACATCATACCACTTTAATTGCGAGTGTTGTCCACGTATAGCATAGTCAATGATTGATTTAAGATTTCTTGTTGGCTGAATCCAGGTATATCGATGAATATCTTTATGCCTAAAAAAACCATTATTTATTTTTAGGTTGTGGGTTTCACACAATTGCATCAGTCTCAAGCCATTATCATTTGTTACTTCTTCTCCAAATGGTCCTATCACTTTGCTCTGGGTTTGTCTACCAGTTCGGCTATTAAAATCGCCAAGCATAATTATTTCTCTGGTATTACCGATTTTGGTGATAGTCTTATCAAGTTGGTCAAAGAACAGTTGTTTTGTAGCTACTTTTTCGTCATCTGATGGTGCGTAGACTGCTATTATGCTTATATTATGACCAAGCATCTTCATGTTCACTCGAAGTATGTTTTCACTAATGCAATCGTAGTCGGTAATCTTATTTTTTAGGTTTTTCTTTATTAATAAGGATACCCCTCTGGCTGCTCTTCTTTCTTTTGGGACTCCAGTGAATATATGGACGAAATTGCCGACACTATTTGTACCTGTTCCTTTCTTTTTTGTCTCTGTAAGCGCAATGATATCGATCTTACAATTCTGCACTTCGGTTGCAATAAGGACAACCATCCCATAGAAAAACAAACAAAATACTTAGGAACCATTCTTCAAAGAAACCTTAAATGGGATCTTCAAGTAAATAATATTACCAACAAGGCCAAAAAAGGAAATAATGTGATTAGAGCACTATGTGGCACATGGTGGGGGGCTGACCCCAAGACACTAGAGTTGCCCTTCAATGGGCTGGTTAGGACTCATTTGGACTTTTCTTCCTTTTTAATAGAACCTACAACTAAGAAAAATATTAATAAAATCAACTGCATCTACAATCAAGGACTAAGAATCATATCTGGCTGCATGAAATCAACGCCAATTCCAGCATTACAGGCAGAAACGGCCTCCATCGATCTAAACTCTAGAAGACTCATTTTAGCCAAAAAGTGTCAAAAACCCTGAAAAATCCACTTAATAAAATACTGGACGAATACAAAATAGCATCAAACAATCTAACAAACCAACAAAGGTCACTATTATTGAGAGCATATTTGGAATTGGAAGATTTACTCAAAGAAATGTATATGGAAGGGGTATTACCATGTTATAGTGAAGACTATATGCAATTACAATCGATCCCAATATTGGACTTGAAACTCAAAAAACAGACGGAGGGGAAAATTCACCTTTGTATATACAGATGCATCAGTAATGAACAACAAAGTGGGATATGGAATCTACATTCCAGAGCTTGAATATAAATATGCAGGAAAGCTACCAAACAACATTAATATATGCATAGCAGAGATGATGGCTATCAATGAGGGCCTGAGAGTCTGCCTCCAAAAAAACATAAAACATATAATCATATTTACAGATTCGAAAAATGCCATAGATAAAATGAACAAAAACAAAATCGATGCTAGAAATGAATATATCACTATACAAACAAAAATAATGATACAATTAATGAAACAGAATACAGACATTTTAGTGAGTTGGATCCCTGGACATTCTAAAATAAAAGGCAATGAAATGGCAGATAAGTTGGCCTCCATTGGGAGAAGCCTAAATATACCCAAAACATTAAAACCCGCGGATACTGACGTTTTTTGTGTGTCAAAGAAAGATACCTTGCCATTGTTTAGAACAAACTGGAAAGACCAGAACTTACACATAGGAAGATGGTATAGGAAAATACAACCCACCTTCCCTATAAAACCCTGGCATACAAATATTAAAACTCTAAACAGACAACAAATAACAACAATTACTAGAATGCGAACAGGACATTGTCTTACAACACAACATCTACATAAAATCAACATCAAAGAAACTCCCTACTGCGAGTGCGGCCAGATCGAGGATCTTTGTCATATTTTTCTGGAATGCCCAATAAACAGAATACCCAACCTAGATCTCTATTTTGCACTTGGCAGAACCATTCTCATTTGCAGATGTGCTAAAAAACATAAATAAAAATAGGGTTCTAATACTTCTTAATTTTTTAAATCACAATCAGATTAAGTTATAGTTTCATAATGGTCGGAGAATTACTTACACCCTAAAGAGGGGAAGATTATTAATAGAATAATACAAAGATAATGAAAAATTGGAGAGAATTTTTTAGATGTACTTTTTAAGTAAAACTAAAAAAAAGAAAGAATCTAAGTAGAGAAACTACTTAAAATAAAATAAAATAAAGCTTTAATATGTTCTATTTTCTTTGTTGTTTTTTTTTTGGTAATGTGCTTTATCAGTGAGAAAAGACTAATATCCGTTTCCTCCCAACCCCTCCCCAAACTGAATTTAGTATAAAACACTAAAATAAATCATAAGTATCAACCGGTGAGAAAGAGAACACTGCAATGCCTGAAGAAAGAACCAGAACACAGAATCTACAAGGACGAGGAAAGAGCATCAGATTCCAAGTGACCAAAGTGTTAGACTTTCTTGGAATCTACCGTTCAGTACTGGCAGATGGTCCCCTAGAAGAGACTGTGCCAAGAATTGAAACCTGAACCTGAAACCATGAAATAAAAATCAAAGGCAACAGAGTGTAGTGCTATTGCCTCATTCCTATACATAACATTAAAATAGGTGCACTTGGAAGATGGTGTAGTAATCAGGGATCTTGTAAGACTTCGACAAACCTAGTTTGCGAAGAACTTTCCGGATCCCACATCTGTTGTAGAGCCTTCTGTAAAGACCGGAATAATGGCGTCGTTTAAAACAGCACTTCCCAACCCTTCTTCACTGCTTGAAAATATTGAAAATAATTCCTTATTATAGTCCCTGTAGATTGCTGCTTGGAAAACTGCTAAGATTATTGCTATGGCAAATATTTTTGCCTTCCAAGCCTTGGTTTTTTATCCTTAGTGCACTTTTTGCAGATAACCCCTTGCAGAATATATGTAAAGACAGAGGTATCGCTTTCATTTTAAGTTTGTAGATATTGGATTACTATTGAAACAGAAATAGAGACAAGAGAAAATGTAGCTTAACCAAACTTACTATACTTGATTAATCGTGATCGCAGCCTTCTCAAAATGACGGAGAGTTGTAATTTTTTATGTGCTTTTGGTAAAAAAGAAACAATATCTCGGACTTTCTCTACTCTAATGAAAAAAGTAATATCTCAAGACCCTAAACAAGTTTTGACAGCTAGAGTTTATCTCAAATTTAATTAAAAAAACTGGCAAAAAATACTTTAAAAAATAAACAAAAACGGCGGTTGACAAGCACTTGACATTTCTAAATCAGAGAATGGAAATGTCAAACTAAAACAGGGACATCAAAATGGACGGGCTATCTACAACTTTGTTGACGTCCCAGCGAAGGCTGAATTTCTTTTTGATGGTCACGTCACGTGAAATATTGAAGTTGTTTATATTCGGCACACTTTTAAAACTTGATATAGTTATTTATACGTGTTTACACAAATTCCAACATCAAAAAAAAAATTCTACTGTAATTTTGACTTAAAAAGATTAGTACTGGTATTTTTGAATTTTAAATAAACTTGTAATACATTGTAAAAAATCATTTAAATATCGAAAACGTTTTACAATACAAACAAATAAACAAATGCCATGACAAAGTCAAATCTAACACGGCGGGAAATTTGAATTAAAAAAATAGAAATTTTCTTGCAAATTTTAACCTTTTAGTCTTCTTTTATCCTTACAAAAGTTTGATGGAATATAAGGATATTATATCGGAATATACCACTGAAATTTCGCGAAAATCTGTGGTGACATTTTAAAAATATCACAAATAAACCTCTATTCTCCCATAAGACCCGATGTAAAAATCAGCCCATGATAACAGCTGATGTTTTCATGGTCGTGGCCTGTATTTTTTGTTGGCCTTGACTGAAACAGCAGCGGAACAGCGGCCATCTTGTACTTGCCACTTTGGCTTTGGTCAAATCCAATCCGTTATGCTCTATAATCCATGCCTCCATTACGGCCCTTGGAGTTGTCTGTATGGGTCTTGTAATTGCCAGGTCAATTGCATGTAAAAGTCAGTGTTTTTATTTAGAAACAAAAAAGCCATCTCAGAGTGCGCGCCATTCCAGATGGCCGGATCAACGTGACGTTTTTATCCCTCTGCTATAATAATGGTTTTCGGGGGGATTGTTTCTTAATTGTTTTATGTTTACGGGATGTTTCTATTTATTCTTTAAGGAAGGCTTTGTGTTCTTGTGTCAACCAGATAGACAGACAGATTGGGACAAAACCCATGATTAAAACTAAGTTCGAAAGGTGAATTAGAAAAAGTCTTTAGGGTAGAAAAGTAGACAGACTACATTTTTTTTTAAAAACTTTATGAAAATAATATATCCGGAGAATTTTTGCTGAAAGTAAGAGTGTTCAGATTTTAAAATTGTATAATGGAACGACCACAAAAAATATCCGAGAAATTAAAAGGCGTAAGATCAATAATTTTATAAGAAAACATGTTTTATTATGTTGCTTAGGTTTATTTTATTATGTTGCTTAGCTTTTAAAATGTACCCTGACGTATTAGTGTATCGTGCCCTGCCTTCCACCAATGCATGCCCACCCCGATTCAAAAAACGCATCAGGTGACGGTGCATTTAAAACCGGTGACAATTCATGGCCCATCACGTGATGCGTTTTTTGAATCGAGATGGGCATGCATTGGTGGAAACAGGGTATAAGAGTTATTTGCAGCGGCAATTGCCAAGTTTAGAAAAATATTTTCAAACTAGTAAGAACCTTTCATTTTGAAATTTGTATTAGAGAACTTGACTTTCCTTTTATCTCAATTCTTTTTACGAAATACCATTTTCGCGGACTTGGCTTTTTTTACATGAAATGATTTTGTTATGATTTCACTCCCTTTTTTAAGGATTTGAATATTATTTAAGTTTTAAAGTAGTACAATATGCGGCATATTGTTAAAAACTTTTGCAATGCCTTTTTAAGAATTTTGAGGTTTTTAAAATTTTTTCTTATGGTTTTATCATAGTTCCTATCAGCCTTTCAAATCTCAGCACTCAGCAGAAACTTAAAATTTTGGTGTTTTAAAATTTTTTCCTAGTCTTATCATAGTTAGGGAAGGGAAGAAAATTAAAATTTTGGGGTTTTTAATTTTTTCTCATAGTTTTATTATGTTTTCTATTAGTTTGCCAAAGCTCAGCTCTGTAGCACTTCTGGAAGTGGGCAATGTTACTTTTACATAACTTTACATGTATACGGGAGGGGAGTAAATTAGAATTTTCGGGTTTGGTCATACTTTATATCAGTCTGCCAAATTGTAGCTTGTAGCATGTCTGGAAGTACAGTAGAATTTTTATGATCTATACATGAGTGAGTGAGTGAGTGGCAATTTCGACATTTTTTGAAATTTCTAAACTACTTTATTGCTTTGTGGAAGTCAATGAAACCTGGAGGAGTTGTTAGCTCTATGAAGATCTACGACTGTGCACAGTTTGAGTTTTGTAGCTCATTCGGAAATAGAGTTTTAGATAGGTCAAATATGGGCTGAATTGTTTCAAGAGAAGATGGTACAGCAGTTTAAGCGGCGAACTTGGCCGGGCACTGCCGGGTTCACAGATATTCTTTAGGCATTTGCATAAAATTTCACTAACCTACCCTATCAGTATTTATACAGGGGTTCCCAACTAAAAGGTAACAGATGTGTTTTTGGGTATTTTTCGTGCAAATTTATTTATTTATCAACGGGATCCATTTCATTGGGAGAAACGCTCGGACACGTCAATTTTGTTATGTGAGGGGGACACTTTTTGGCTATTTTGACATTTTTGTAGCACGCACCATCTTCGAGTGGTATACTTTACCCCTATATTTTGAATAGGGAAAGTTAGTCCAGTAATACCCTGTTTTGAAGGCCTCTTCAATTTCTTTACAACCGTGTAAAAATTTTAAAAATCTATCTAAATAATAGATTTGAGATAATTGCCTTCAAACTTTAAAATTTAACATGGACGTTTAAATACATTTTTTGGCTTTAATTTTTATTTTATCATTCCATGATAAATTTGAAAATTTGAATGCAAATATCTCGGAAACTAATCGATTGATTTTCGAATTCGCCACCCTGTAGGTTTAGACGAGATTTACAAATGTACCTTTTAAAAAAATAAGTATAAGATTTCGACATAGCAAGGATATATACAAAGTGTCCCAAAACTAATGGTACATAGTAAAACTGTAGATTTCTTGGATCATAATATTAAGATTTAGCTACACTTGTCTCAGTCTAAAACTTGATATTAACCGAGACACAGGGCATTAAACTTAATTTTTTCATCTGCATACCTATATCATCTCTTTCAATTCTTTAAAATTCTTTAAATTATTTTGTGGAAAAAATTATAATTTCTAGTTCTAGAATGAGAGGCTGATATTTATTTTCTGTTCTTATTTTTTTTTGTTGAAAAATCACAGCTATCCTGAAAACGTGCACAAAACAAAACAAAAGACTCCAACAAACATCGCACGACAAAGCAAATGGCTGCTTTTATAGAGTCCACTGGGGCCAGTCAGACAATCTACTAAAGAAAGAACATTTTTTGAATTTTTTATTTCTTTGGGAAATAAAATAAGAACGAGCAAAATACTTAATCTGAAATTGCTAATAATCAGGGGAAAGGGGAGCAAAATAGAATGCTTAATATTATAGGCTTATTTCTCCTATTAAATGATTACCATTGCATCCAACATTTGGAATTAAGTTGGCTAGATATGTTATATTTATGTTTTAATTTTCAGTTTAAATGATTTAGAACTCCATCAAGTTTTTATTTTTATTTTTGTAAAAAGTTGACTTTGCCCCATTTTGCCCCGCACACGGGGTAAAATGGGATACGTATATGTGGCCAAACGGGCGGGGCGGTTATGTCTTTTTGAATCAATATTTCAAGTTTTATTTATTAAAATACTAACCAAGTTTAAAATACTTATTTAAAAAATAAAAAGTTGTAATAAAAAATATATTTATAATAATTAAATTTAGTATTTACAAAAATTATAAAGAATTACAGCGACCTTTAGTCATTGCTGGTGACTCTCCTACACGAATTTTGCGCCCATCTCTTGCAAATACATCATAAAATTCCATTTTCATTAATGGTCAAAAAAAAAAGAATTTTTGGGTCAAAATAGGTCATGGGTTACTAGGTATAACAAGGTACCGTTTTGCCCCCATGAAAAACCCCGTTTTGCCTCAAACCATCAGTTAATTTCTGTAAAAAATGTACTTACCGTCAGAAAATGGGCAAGCTATTTTTACAATAAATAGGGCACAATATCACATGTTGAGCAAAAACCAATTGAAGCTCAGCCGACCGGCACCAATTATATTGCAGAGAGTTGAACCAGTCATGGGGATAAAATATCTGATTTTAAGAGGTTTAATTCTTGCGCAGTTTCGCTTAAACTGCATTATCCCCTTTTACCCCCGTATTTAATTTTCCTCCCCTTTCCTCTAAAGTATTAAACCAATCATATAAATACTGTGATTGACTTTTTATTTTTACCCAATGTCAAGAATTTAAACCAGGCCATCAAAATAGGCTTTACAAGTAAATGGGTTCCACGCATAGTCAGGGGTGCATTTAAAACAAATTTAAGAAGATAATTTCTTATAATTAATAAAATCCTGTGAACGAAATTTTAAAGGGAACGTTAATTTTTTTCGTTAATTTGTAAAAATGTTTAAATAAAATTCATAATTAAAATGTTTAAAATTAATTTTTTAACTAGGACTTTAAAAACCAAACATACACATCAATTTACAAAATAAAAAAAAATAAAAAATTAAATTAAATTAATTAAAATATCACAATCAGACCTATTGCAGATGACGAGATCAAAACGTGATAATAATAATAATAATAATAACAACAATAATAAAGAGAATATACACACACATACATACGCATGCAACAAAGTGGTTTACTAGTTACATATTATATTAATGAAAACTACAAAAGAAACAACCAAAACAAAAAAAAACACAAAATCGAAAAGTAAAAAGGTAAAAATGTAAAAAGTACTTACTGAAAACTAGACTTCTTTTGTAAAATGTATCAAGAAAAAAAAAGTCTAAATGGTCTAATGGTCAATTAATCTGCACAATTAATTTTAGAAAAACTACCATTTTATTCCACAATTTGATAAATTTTCACCCAATGAACTAATTTAAAAAAAAAATAATAGACATAACCGAGGGGTGGCTCGATTGCCGATGCTTGTACACCAAAAGAAAATACATACAGTATTTCCTGAGGTATTTCCTGGTATTTCCCAGTATTTCCCAGTATTTCCTCAAATTTCAATGGTATTTCCTAGTATTTCCCAAGCACTTCCCGGTATTTCCTAGTATATTTCCCAGTACTTCCCAAAGTATTTCCTGGTATTTCCTCTAACCTGTACACCAAAAGGAAATACCGAGCCACCCCCAATTGTCAAATAATCTAGTGACGTAACAGAGTATGTTCCAAAACCATCAAAACTGACGCATGCGCAATAACCGAAATCCTGTCTACCCGTAAAAGGAACATTAAGAATTAAATGGGGATCCTGGATTCAAGCATCGCGTGTGAGAATGCATGGGTATGCCCCATATTTATGCTCTAACGTATTTGAAATACCCTAATAGCCTTTTGTATAAAGCTACTATGTTTACCAATATTATGCCTGGAAGTTTTGGCAGTGATTATCACCTTCGAACATTACTATTTTCTAAGTTATCACCGTTTTTGTAAAGTGGCTTTTTAATACCCAGGGTCCATTTCTTAGAAAAATTTTTTGTGTCCAGATTTCTGTCTATATTTTATTTTCCGAGTTTTTACTAAATAGTTTGCCGGAACCCCGGAAAAGGCTCTAATCGCAAACATTTTTTTTTCAGAATGGAGGATCCCACTTGTCCGACTTCATTAAAAGGAATAACAACAAATTATTTTTTTCCCCATATAGGACGTCAACTAAAATTTTTCGAAAATTAGATACTTTTTTGGCATACTATTGACGTAGGTCAATTAAAATTTTAAAAAATAATTATGTGTTCGACTGTGACTGGCGATGCAAGGTGTCATCGTCCAATCGTAACTAGATTTTGATAACATACAAATTCTAATTTTATGTAGGAAAATTAAAATTTATGTTAAAAATTAACTCGTATTTAGCCTCCAATTTAGAAAGAGCTCTTGTATTCACCTGTTGGGAGTTGCCAGTGCGTGTAAGCTAAAGTGGAGAGACGATTTGAATATATTTTGTAAAGTGAATATCTAATAGGATTCGCTCTATACACATATGATCATCTCCTTAAGTGGTTTAGAGAGCTGATGTAAAGATGCCCCTTGGGAACGCGTGCTGCAAACAAAATTTTACATATGACACACCTTATCACCATACACAGGTACAGGGTGTAATTTGAATAATGCACCAAGGCTTAAGAAGTGGTATGTAGGAGAGGTCAGTATTTTTTTTTTATTATAAATTTTGCAGTTTTCTGACTTGATTTAATAAATGCTACAACTTGAAAATAAAAAACTTTTGCCCAACATTTATTTAAACTTTTTGTATACTTTTGATCATCCCCACCAGCCCTTAAAGTTTGGTGCATAATATAAACTACAACCTCTTAAAATCAGACCACATTGTGTACCGGACTGTTTTAAAGTGTGCCCAATCATAGATAGATTGTGCACACTTTAAAACAGTCCGGTACACAATGTGGTCTGATTTTAAGAGCAATCTTAGGTAATGATGCATTTTTGTAGAGGCTGTAGTTTACATTATGCACCAAACTTTAAGGGCTGGTGGGGATGATCAAAAGTATACAAAAAGTTTAAATAAATGTTGGGCAAAAAGCCTTCTTTGGACAAAGGCCTCCCCTAATATCTTCCACTCTTCTCTGTCTATCGCCGTGTTCATCCATCTAGTCCCCGCATGTTTCTTCAAATCGTCCGTCAATCTCATTTAGGGTATTCCCGTACTTCTTTTTTTTGAGATACTGAGAATATTTTTTATTTTTTAATATGTAGCTGAATTTACCGAATGCTGCCCAGGCCCATCTTAAACGTCTCTTCCGCTTTGCTTATTTCGGGTTGTAGTAGTTTAGGTTATATATTTTTTTTTGGAGTTTCTTTATGGCTTCCCGCGATGGTTCCCTTTTTGTTTGGTTTAATTCTGTATAGAATAGCTGTGTGATATTTATAATATCCTCTTTAACGTTAGTTAAATCTACCTAGAGTCGGTCTTAGACATTTCATATTTCTGTTATTTTCTAAAGTTCTCTCAACTTTTATTTCTTGGGTCTTTCTTTTATTTTTTTTTATCATTTTTATTATAATTATATTTATTTCTGTCGATTCTATCGATATTCTTTTTCCTTATTTTTCCAGGTTCCACCTTTTTTCCATTCCATTCCATTATCTCTTCTGATATACAATTTTCTCTCGTTTTACCTTTTTGTGCGACATCTTTTTCTACTTTTGTCATAGCTCTTGTCAGCGTATCATTTATGTCATCTATATTTTCATTTTCACATCGTACGTTTTGGGTTAGCTTTTCTTTGTATATAACTTTATTTTGCATAAGTTTATTCATGTCAAGTTGTTAATCAATTTCGTTTTTTATTATTCTATTAGGGCTGAGCCATGCCCACTTTCGTTGCGGTTTCTTCCTATACGAATTAATTGCATAATAAATAATTCATTTAGGTTGTGCCCCTGTCATTCCTTTGGCCATATCCAAAATCCCCTATTTTAGTTTCCTTCTATGTCCAATTACTATTGTAAGATGGGTTTTGTGTTCTTCCATAGCTTTGGAGATATCTTCATAGAGTGAAACTTGGATAACTTTAAGTGATCAATGCGATCTGAGATCCCTTTATAGATGGCAGTGTTTAATTAGAGAGAAAATTTATTATGAATCCTACTCTAAGGTTGCTGTTATCTTCGTTACCTTTATGGTATAGTAGATTACCGGAGTTTAGTTTTATCCGGTTTTCGGATTTTCGACGCACAACACACCTATGCAATTATTTTCAGGAAAAGTTAACCACAATTTACTAATAGCGAATTCTTTTAAGAAAGTAGATAATTATTATAGCCAGGCTACAATAGTGCCAGGCAGTATTCTGACAGTTTTGCATTGAACACTGACAGTTGATCCTTCAAAATTGAGATTCCAAAGTTGAATTTAAAACTTATTCGTTTATTTTCCGTTGATAAAGGAAGGCAGTATTTATTCCGGTTTATATAGCAAACAACGGCCGTATATTAAAAGACCACAGCTCATCTTACATCATGAAGGTGTCAAAATACTTCCTGGCACTATTAAAGCCTGGCTTTATTCCAATAATTCTCTAGTAAGTACGCTACTCGTGGTCCACTGACACTGTTTTGGTGTTGTCAAAAAATTGCCCCAATGCAATTTCAATAGATTACGATAGTGCACTAGTGCAACAAAGGCTTGAGGAGCTCAAAGTTTCACTAGTGCTTCAATCAGCGCTTCAGTTTTCTCAAAAAATTAGCTATAAATAAAGTAAAGTAATCTATACAATAGTCTCTTCTTCCTGCCCACAGGCTTGGTAGGTCAGGTTGTTCTCAACTCTTATACGTGTCATGTGCCCCTTAACAGGATTTGTCCAGTTAAAATACATATCAACGGTCCGATGTGTTTTCGTGTCCGACCCAGCAAACTATCTACGTCTGCTCGCTTTTA
Organism: Aspidapion aeneum; assembly: GCA_963576565.1. NCBI lineage: Eukaryota > Metazoa > Arthropoda > Insecta > Coleoptera > Brentidae > Aspidapion > Aspidapion aeneum. The sequence goes on along the minus strand of OY755046.1, from coordinate 32,950,896 downwards.
GATGCTCTACAAGCTATCTGGTCTGTCTACAATCTGTTCCTGTTGTCCGAGAAATTGACAGTGCGTCCTGGGCCCATTTGTTGAGCCCGGTCTGCACTTGTCTTTTCTATTAGCTATTAAGTATATGTTTACATGCATGAACTTAAATAAAAATTACCCTCTCTTACTGTTTTATAAATCGGATAGGCCATGAAAACTTGCACTAAGCTTGTTTGTTAATTATAAACGCCCTGAATATATTTTGACGCAGGTGCTTCAGCTCCTTTTTCCAGAGTAAATATAATCTAAGAATCTAAGACAGGACAAAAAATGAAAAATCGGAGCCGCGCCGCGACAGCAAAACCTAACGAGCGGTTGGTCACCTTATTACCTTTTAACAGATGAAAAACCGTGAGAGTTTCCCGCCATGGATTCGGTGCGAGCCCAACGTACACAGAAGCATTGTGAAGGCGATTTTTATTTCTCGTTCACCTGTGTCTATTCGATTTTCCGCGGGGTGAAGGCGTCCGTTGATTGTGATGACAACATCACATGCTTTCGCAGGGCAGAGAATCAGGTGTTGTACCTGTGTACATTATTGAACTTTTGTATTGTTATCGGCGTCACAGACCACCATGATCGGCGTATTGTTTATATTCGCTTCTGATTCGGTTTTATTTTAATTATTTTGAACAATGTTCCCTGTGTACGATGCAGTGTGTGTTTTACTGGAAAACCCGTTTTCGAGGTGGAACGACGATGACAAAAAAGATTTTATGAACTCTGGAAAGCCGTCCTCTATATTGAACGTACATAAACCGGCTAAGCTTAAAGACAAAGTGTACAGGGTGATATTTTATAATTGCAAGATCGCTATAATTCGGTTATTATTGGGAGTAGAAAGTTCAAGCAAAAACTATTCGGTTTGGTAAATTATGGCCACTTTAGGCCCACCATTAGTATTTTTTTATAGGTTATAATATACAGGGGGCGACAATCAGATCAATTTTTTTAAAGGGAACATCCTATATATTTTTGTATTTTTAAGTTCCGCAAAAAATTAGCTTTACAGATATATGTAACACTATGGCTCTATCTTTGTTAATTTTCGAGATATTGACGATTGAAATTCCGAAAATTAGCAAATTTTAAATACGGTGCGGAGTATTTCCTGTGACAAGTCACAAACAATATTAAGATGTGTGGATACCTAATGACATTGTCAGTGCCAAATTTTAAATATTTATCAACAATGTTGCTTTATTCCAATGCAGAAAAGCAAGAGATACTTTTGTGATATGCGAAAAATAATAAAAATGCCACTGCTACTGCGAGAGAATATCGAGAACTGTATCCAGCCCGACAATGTCCTAATATATCCACAATTCTTAGGATATATAGAAAATTTCGTGAAACATCGTCTGTGGAACGAAAAAAACGAGTTGTTCGTCCAAACGAAGAGGCTAAATTAAATATTTTACTACATTTTCAAGAAAGCCCACAAATTTCTATAAGAAAAGTATCTTCCGCATTAGTGCAAGAAAGACAGGAACGCTTGACGTTTTTTACCAAAGTAAGAAGTGTTATAAGAACAAATTCTTATTGGGCATATAAACAACAAGAACTTCAAGGCCTAACACCCGATCAGAAAAGGAAAAGGGTAGAATTTTGTCACTTTATGCATGAAAGACTAAACGCAGAACCCCGTTTTTTAAATCACATTTTGTGGTCGGATGAGTCGACGTTTACAACTTGTGGTCTACCAAATAGACAGAATCTTAGAAAAAGAAGGTTCAATTTCATTGGACAGAATAGCAGACTATGGTCCACGACTAACCCTAATTTTGTAAAAGAAATTAAAAGACAGGGAAGACAATCCGTGAATGTCTGGTGTGGCATACTGAACGACCGTGTTGTTGGGCCATTTTTTTTTTGAGCACTCTTTAACGGGACAAATTTATTTAAATTTTTTACAAAATTACTTAGAAAATTTTTTGGATGACTTGCCACTAAATCAAAGAAGAAGATTGATTTTTCAGCAGGATGGGGCTCCTCCTCATAATGTTCATGAGGTTCGAGAATTCTTAAATAATAATTTTAATGAATGGGTTGGGAAAAACGGCACAATACGCTGGCCACCCAACAGTTTTGATTTAACTCCTTTAGACATTTTTTTATGGGGTCACCTTAAAGATAAAGTTTACAGATTAGAAGCGAGGAATACTCGAGAGCTCAGAGAATTAATATCACTGTCTGTCAATGAGCTTAATGAAAATTTTTCTAATTTAATAACCAGAACAATAAATAATTTAAGAGACCGGTTTCAAAAATGTATTGAAGTCAATGGTGATAGGTTTGAACATTTGTTACGTTAATTTTTATTTATTTATGGAAACAATTAAAACATTTAAAAAATTGTCGTCTTTTGATTTTAAATTTCTATGAAAATTGACAAAGATGATTATTTATATTTATCAAACTGTCAGTCAATATTGTTTCAGTTTGTTATTTACAGTCTATACGTTAAATACTCCGCACCGTATACCTATTTAAAATTTGCTAATTTTCGGAATTTCAATCGTCAATATCTCGAAAACTAACAAAGATAGGGCCATAGTGTTACATATATCTGTAAAGCTAATTTTTTGCGGAACTTAAAAATATAAAAATATATAGGGTGTTCCCTTTAAAAAAATTGATCTGATTGTCGCCCCCTGTATATTATAACCTATAAAAAATTACTAATGGTGGGTCTAAAGTGGCCATAATTTACCAAACCGAACAGTTTTGGTTTGAACTTTCTACTCCCAATAATAACCGAGTTATAGCGATCTTGCAATTATAAAAAATCACCCTGTACATTCGACCATTTTAAAGAATAGAATAGATAAATTTGCCTCACATACAGGCAGTAAAATTTAAATTATATTGCAATTGCATCATCGTAAACCTACTACCTATCTGATTTCGCTGATTTTACTGAATTCACGTTCTTTATAGAATAGGTCACCTATAACGAAAGTCACGAGCTGCCACTGTTTGACAGTTGTTTTAAAGATAACGGTTTAGTAGTTAGCTACAACTGCTTTGACGTAGAATAAAGATAATCTCGATTAAACTTTCAATTTTGTATATCATATTACACTGGTAGAATTATATTTTTGACAAAGAAAACAAACCAGAAAAAGTCCTAAATCCTATAAAAAAGAAAATGTTTCGGCTAATTAAAAACTTTTCAAATTTTTTTAATTATTTAGGCATTTCTCCTGTCACAATCGATTAAACCGAAAACGAGGGGTGAACTTTCTTTTTGTTTCTTTTTCACCCCGAAAAAGAATGAAATTATTAATGTATAAACGGCGAGGAAGCGAAAGTTTATGATAATTAAATACAGAATAAAAAAATTAAGAATAAAGCGCTGTGAGTGACACTTATTCAGATCGGGATTGAAGATACATTTTTAATTAATTTTGTTTAGATAATCCCGACAAAAGAACAGGACATTTTTATCTACAATGCAAAAAACCTGTTACTAAAAATTAAGAAAACATTTTGTAAAGTATATTTGCTATATTTTTATAATCTGAGGACATGGCAGTGCCCGGCCAAATTCCCGGGGTAAACTGCTGTACCATCTTTTCCTGAAACATTTCAGCCCAAATTTGACCTATCTAAAACTCTACTTCGGAATGAGCTACGAAACTCAAACTTTGCATAGTCGTCGATCTTCATAGAGTTAACAACCCCAGTGGTAAAGTAGTTACGAAATTTCAAAAAACGTCGAAATTGCCACTCATTCACTCACTCATGTATAGATCGTCAAAATTCTACTGTACTTCCAGACATGCTACAAAGCTGAAATTTGGCAGACTAATAGAAATTATGACCAAGACCTTGGAAAAAATCAAAAGATCCCAAAATTTTAATTTATTCTTCTTCCCTATACATGTAAAGTTATGTAAAAGTAACATTGCCCACTTCCAGAAGCGCTAGAGAGCTGAGCTTTCGCAGACTGATAGGAAATATTATAAAACTATAGGAAAAAATTTAAAAACCCCAAATTTTAATATGCTTCCCTCCCCAATAAATGTAAAATTATGTGAAAGTAACATTGCCCACTTCCAAAAACCCTAGAGAGCTGAGCTTTGGAAGGTGGATCGGAACTATGATAAAACTATAGAAACAAATTAAAAAATCACAAAATTTTAATTACCTAAGTAACATAGCCCTCTTTGAGAAACGCTAGAGAGCTGAGCTTTGGAAGACTGATGAACTATAATAAAAATAAAGGAAAAAATTTAAAAACACCAACACTTTAATTTACTGCCCTCCCTCAAATGTAAAGTTATGTAAAAGTAACATCCACTTCCAGGAACGCTAGAGAGCTGAGCTTTGAAAGGCTGATTACTAAGGCATTGCAAAAGTTTTGAACAATATATCGCATATTTTACTACTTTAAAACTTAAATATTATCCATATCCTTTATAAAAGGAGTGAAATCATAAGAACAACATTTCATGTAAAAAAAGCCAAGTATGAGAAAATGGTATTACGCAAAAAGAATTGAGATAAAAGTAAAACCAAGTTCTCTAACAAATTTCAAAATGAAAGGTTTTTACTAGTTTGGAAATGTTTTTCTAAACTTGGCTATTACGGCTGCAAATGACTCTTAGGGACAGTGCTAAATTGAACATAAAGAAGTCTGGCTGTAATAGCAAAGTTTTAAAAAAATCATTTTCAAACTAGTAAAAACCTTTCATTTTGAAATTTGTATTAGAGAACTTGGCTTTACTTTTATCTCAATTCTTTTTACGCAATACCATTTTCTCATACTTGGCTTTTTTACACGAAATGTTTTTGTTATGATAGATATGATTTTATTCTTTCTGTGACAAAGTAAATGTGTTTTTTTTCCTTTTTCGTTCACTCCTAATTCTGCCCGTAGACTCAATGTTTAGTTTAATGCGATCAATTCCACCTTTGTCGTATTTGAGCTGGCTTTCAGCGTTTATTTTATTGTTCCCATCAAACAAGATACACTGACAAGACAAGAGTTATTGCATGTAATTCAAGAGAAATCATCATTTCTGGACCTGTGTAACCATTCTATGACATTGATAATGTCCATTCCAGATTAATTTTAAAATTTAAGATTTTCTTAGTTTATATACCTTCCTAGCTCATTAGCACACTCCAAATAAACTCCATGCTATATCAGCCTTACAAACAGTTTTATGTAAATATCTTAGAAACGAAAGCTCATATGAAGTTTTTGGTTAAAACACAAATTATTGACAAAAGTATGTTCTACTATACCGCATATTGATGTGATGTTCCGGTAAAAAGTTACCATAATGTTTTAAATTTTTTAACTGTAAAAATATTAAATTTTGACCCAAATCAAATTAGCTCATTACAGTGTCGAACACTATCTTACCAAAAAATTTCATGCAAATCGTCTCAGCGGTTTAAAAGCTATCGTCTTACGCCCAGACATACACACACACACACACACAGACGTCACGCCGATATTGCTAAGATACAACAGAAAGGCATCACGTGGTTTGTTCGCGTATTATGCGCACGCGTATTCGTGTTTTCCGTGGATACGTGTGCGCTTCTTCGTTAAAAGAAATTCTGCATTCTGTCCTCTAACTATGGAAAAGGGTGGAATCTAAAAATTAGCAAGATTGTGGAAACTCGACTACTCTAACTAGCAAGGTTTAGTTTTTCCAGAAAGCTGATTTAACGAATATTGACAACAAATGTAGTAAATTTCTGCTTTTTTAGGTCAAATTTAAGCACCAAATATGAAATAGGTAATTTAAGATCAATTGGTATGTACAAAAAAAACTCATTTGGTATAATAGCTATAAAAAAAATCAAAATTTTGTATTTTGATATTTGATAACAGAGGTTTTGAGGAAGTTTTTTTTCTGAAATATTTAACTTGTAGTCTATTTTGTGTATGCAGTAAATGTGTAAGTGGCAAAACAATGCTAATTTTTTCCTACCCGGCATTGATTACCACCGCACCCTACTGTATCTTAGTAGTAGTGGTAGCTTTCTCCCATCAAATCAATCCAAAATAAATAAAATACTCTTTTTTAAGGATTTTTATAAGAGGAGTCTCCACAGAAAACTGAATGACAACGAAATGCGCTTTGGGTATTATGTGGCGTCGGTTTTCCTCTGCTTTGTGTTTTCTACAAACTTTCTTTTTACTTTATTTTGTTAAAGACTTTATTAAGTTTTGCTCTGAGGGATTTACCTCTAAACAAGAATAAAAGACATTGCATTAAGAGAATATCTTGTGCTTTGGTGCATAAAAAATTTGTTGCAAGAATAGAATATAAAACATAATGGTACATTTTTTGTCTAATCTTTTTACAATGCAGGTCATCTTAAATAAATAAATACAAACAAAAAAAAAACAAAAAAACTGAAAACGTTAGACACTACTGTCGTTGTATAAAAACTCCGAATTTCATGGCTTGGCAACCCACGATAGTAAACCGGAGAAACATTTGCCAAGGACATACAAACGAGGAATAGATATAAGAAATCAAGCCGTAACCTTGTAAAAGTAGTCCTAAAAGTATGGTGTTTTTTAGGTAGGGGCCGAAGAGAACAGTGCCGTTATCTTTAAAAACCACGACGGATGTAGTTTTAACCAGTGGCGGCTCGTGAGTTGTAAAGCTGGGGGGGCGCAAATGGTTTAAGGGTAGGGTAAAGGATTTTTCACGCAGCACTTAACTGAGTTTGTAACATTCGAGGAAGCGATGGCAGCATACCTTAGGATAAGGGACGCGGGCGTGAGGAGAAGGAGCGGTAAACAAAAAGGACATTCGGAGATCGCGACTGTGACGGAAAAGGAGATTCCTTTATCGACGTACAGGCTAGCGATGCCAGAGAAGCGGTTAAGGGAGAAAAGGAGATACCGTGTAACCATACCGCTGTAACGTGTCATTTTTACGTTTAAGGCAACGTTACATATTTGTTTATTTAGGTAAGTAATCAAGGCTCTTCGACTCGTCTTTCTGCACACAAATTAAGGGTATTTTATAGAGCTAGGTTTGGAGGTTATATAGTGTCCAAAAAGTTACTTTATAAAGGAGACATTCCATCGAATTACTGTGGACACTACGCACACCGTATTATCTGGACATCGTGGTTGGAATTCGGGATATCACAGGTTTCGGGAAATCACATTGAAACTTTTGATTGTTTTGTTTAACTGGGGAATTTTGTGGTTTTCTTTGACGTTCACGAAAATAAACAGCTGTTCTGCTGGGGAATGGCGGCGTTGCCGCATCACAAATGGTTTCAGTAACAGGAAGGAAACATTTAGATGAACAGTTCATTCGCTTATGTTTATTTTCGAGGATATTGGGACAATCCGAACCTCATATCCTTCACGGATTAGCTAGTTTTGATAGTACGAAAACATATTTGGGTCGACCAGGAACAACCGAGGCTCCGCCCCTTTGATATCTTTATTAATTTGATGAGGAGAAGATAAAATAAATACGAGTTATGCACTTTTGTAAATGGGAGATAAACGAGGGATAAAAACCAAGACTAAAAGAATAAACGAAATCGTGTGAGTTAACATCTGAACACTCTTGTGCCGAGTTTAAGCAGTAGTTCAGTGTGTATTTTTAGGTTCAGGTTCAGAAACAACTTTATTAATGTAGAAATGTTTTACAAAAATGGCGTCAAACCATATGAATCTTAGAGAAAACATATATAAAGAGCAAAGGAAACTTTTGACTAAAACTGTAACTAAAATACAACGAAATTCTACACTTAGTACAGCTTTACTCATATGGGAATTGGTTGAGTGTTCGAATATTCCTGGGTTTGATGCAAGCTCTGATCTCCAGTAATTGATTTTACAGTTGATGGTTTCAATGCTGAGCTTCTTATAGTCCGTCTGGTTATTTTCCTCCTACTTGCTATGTTGGCAGGGGTCCGGTAGGCAAATGTTCGGTCTATTTATGGAGGCTGTCTCGACGTCCTTGTTATAAAAATTCCAACCGTGGAAATAGATCCGACAATACCTCAGTGTGCGTTTTACGTATTTTCTATCCCCTTGGTCGGTGCTGCCCCCTATATACCGGTACGAAACTATTGATGTATTTCCTCATTGGTTGGTTTGAAAACCGCGGGTTTTTCCTCCAGTGTTGCAAACCGCATTTAGTGATTTTTTGATGAGAGCGTTTTTTTTATAAATAGGTTTGCATCCTTATTTGAATTTAACCGGGAAGATTAGGTTGGTACTGTCCCCACCACATTTACAAAGCGGTTTCCTGCGGCTTCATTTTTTTGTGTTCTCGACAAAGTGCCTGGTCTCTTTGCTAACGAATTTTGGCTGGGTCGGCAACAGGTCTCTGGGATCGCCATTGTTTTTGGTTAGTGGCACTGCAGAAACTGCAGGTTCTGTCCCAGAGACTGGGAAGAGTGAGTCCGTCGTGTTTAGGCGAAATCTAGAGTGTCGCTCACACCCTTTTGAGGGGGATCTCGGACTGGGTTGCTGTCTGTCTCATTTTACCTAACGTAGAATGATGACAACAGATATTTGGTCCAGATCTCCCCTATGATGGAACGATTTTGGAAATGTGTTTTTTTTAACAATCAGTTTTGTAAGTGAGTCTTACACTACTGACTCAAATGTAGGTACACTGTGACCAGTTGGAAATGTGCATCTACCTATAAGGAACTTTCTATTTGTGTCATTTTGATTCATTTGGGAATCTATTAAATTTTATTCTGTTTATTAGTCAATTTTTTTGATTTTTTTAATTACACAAATACTCTGGAAGCCTCGGAAGTAGGTAGAATTTCATTGTTTGGCTACAACGTTTGGGTCGAACTGTATTTTATTTAAGATCTTCTTTGTAAAACATTGGTATTAAACACTGTGGCGCACTTAAAATTTTCTTATTTCTGAACCCCCCCCCTTCTCCACTGTATAAAAGTTACCGGGCATATCAATGTTTTACCTAGCTGGAAAATACAGTTCTGCTTCCAGATATTTGTTTAATTATTCAGTGGTTTTGTTGTGTCACAAGCTGGCAAATTGTTATTATTCGAATTACAGTGTCACAAAATGGCGGCAACGTCTTTAAGCTGCCACAAATGTCACCCTACGCATTTTAATAGGCCACACCGCCAAGGGATGCATGGAAGGAGGACGGAGTTGAATTCCTTAGCGACGCCACGGTCTGCTATACAGACGGATCAAGGCTGAGAGACCGGAATTCGACCGGTGCAGGAGTGTACATGGAAAGCAAGGGCATTGGAAAAAGCTACTCGCTGGGATCCAATGCAACAGTCTTTCAGGCAGAGGTTTACTGGCGGTAACATGGGAGGAAGAAATTAGGACCGAAACAGGAAAACGCCTCTGCATCTGCTCAGACAGTCGAGCTGCGCTGAAAGCACTGTGCAAACCAACCATGTCCGCGGGTTTGGTGCAGGAGTGTGCGGATGCACTTCAGGAGTTGGCCGGCGCCGGCGTAAGAGAAGTAGAGCTCGTATGGGTCCCAGGCCACTTGGAAGTCCCCGGAAACGAGAAAGCGGACGGACTCGCCAGGGGAGGATCCCGGCAGAAATGCGTCGGGCCAGAGCCTTTCCTGGGGCTCACAAGAGGGCAAATTAAGTCGGCCCTAACAGAGTGGACCCAGAAAGAGATACAAAGGGAATGGACCAACACAGGAAACGCCAGACAGGCGAAGGAGTATGTGACAGGATATAGCAAATCCCGTAGGGACTGGCTGCTCCGTTTTTTTTTTACGGGTATGCGCACTCGCAAGGAGATCCCTATCACGCTCGAGAAGCGGCAAGTGCGCGGAAATGTTGGTGTGTGTTGGTTTTGAAACGGTTCAGGCTGTAACCTGCAGGGAAAACTGTCGCAGGGAGTTTATTCCACAGCGATGCTGTTCTCCACAGATATGAATTCTGATATAATGAGGTTCTTGGTGCCTCTATTTTGACAATAAATTGATGGTTACCGTCTGTTTGACATGTTCGCCTAGTAGGTGTTACTCCCGGGGGGATCATACGTGCCAACTCTTCAGAGCATTTTCCGTGATAATACCTGTAGAAGAGAGATAAATCGCCCACAGTTCTTCGATGTTCGAGACTATCCAAGCTACGGGTAAGTGCGGGGTCATTGATCAGCTTGTTAGCTCGTTTTTGCACGGTGTTCAAAAGCATTAAGGTATGTTTGGGTGCCGCACTCCATATATGTGAGCAGTACTCCATAGTTGGTCGAATCTGGGCTTTGTAGAGTGTCAGTAGTTGGATTGGTGTATACAGATGTCTTGTACGAAATAGCACCCCAAGCTTTTGGGACGCCCTTTTAGCTATATCTGCCACGTGACTGTGACTAAGATGTTCAACTGGCTCTGCAATGCGACAGCACTTCTAGATAGCATGATGTTTGGCTCACCGGTGCTAATCTTTTTTGAAAACAGGGCTACTTGGGTTTTCTGCGCGTTGAACTGTACAAAGTTTTTGTTGCCCCAGTCCTCTATTATCTCCAAGTCGTTATTTATCTGTGATATTTCAGTTAGTCTAAGGTAATGGAATTCACGTGCGGAGAGACATGTGGGTGGTATGACTGAGGAGACTACATTGCCATCATCTGCAAAGCAATAAAGTGCATTTACTGTCCTATCTATGAGGTCATTTATGTAAATCAGAAAAAGTGTTGGCGAAAGGATTGCTCCCTGTGGCACACCAGCATTCATTTGGTAAGAGTTGGAGTTCCGGCCATCCAGTGCAACATAAATGGATCTATCCTTAAGGTAACTTTCAAACCAAGTGCAAAGTCTCGGCGACAATCCCGTTGCTTTGAGCTTGTTGAGCAGATTTTCATGCCAGACTTTATCGAATGCCTTAGATATATCCAAGGCAATTGTTCTTGTTTCACCTCGCAACTCAATCGCTTTTTGCCATAAGTGAGTGACGTATGTAAGTAAATCGCCAGTTGACCTATATTTTCGAAATCCGTATTGCTTGTCGTTGATAATTTTGTACTTTTCCAAGTACTTGGTTAGGTGATTGTTCACAACTCTTTCCATTACTTTTGATATCACCGGAAGTAGAGCAATTGGTCTATAGTTTAACGGATCTGTCTTTTTTCCTTTCTTTGGAATGGGTTGTACTGCGGCAGACTTCCATGATGATGGATATACTCCTTGCCTATAAGATAAATTGAATAATTTTGCGAAAGTTGGGGTGAGTTCGCTAGCACAATTTTTGAGTACTATCGCGGGAATGCCATCTGGACCCATTGCTTTGTTTGTATCCAACTTTTTAAGGGATTTTCGTATTTCTCTGTGACAAAAGGGTACCTCTGGCATACTGTGGGAAACCCTTTCAATGAACGGTGGAGTTTTTCCATTTGGCACTGTTAGGTTTGAGTTGGAGGAAAAGATTTTGGCCAGCATATTGGCTTTTTCCTCTGATGTTGTGGCTAAGTGAGTATTTTTATCTGTAAGTGGTGGTATGGATGACTTGGTGAAGTTTGATCCAACGGCTTTTGCAAGAGACCAAAAGGACCTAGAACTACTTGGACAATTCAGCAACCTGTTTTTTATTCTGTGATTGTATGTTTCTTTGGCGGCGTCGATAGTAATTTTGCAACTATTTCTGGCTTCTATAAATTCTGTGTGGTTTTGAGCGGTTTGTTGTCGTTTCCAAAGGTTATATGCTCTGTGTTTTTTCTGTACCGCCGTTTGACACTGGCTGTTGAACCAAGGTTTTGCATTAGCTCTGCGTTTTATTGTATGTGGGATATATGCATCCATTCCAGATAAGATTACTTTTGTTATTTCATTACAGCAAATAGTGGGATCAGCTGTTTTAAAGCAAACCTCTTGCCATGGAAAATCCATGTAAAACTGTTTAAGGTCGTTCCATTTTGCCGATTTATAGTGCCACATTTTACGAGGAAGTGATTGTTGGCTTGGCGGTATGAACATTTCGCACTTTGTTCTTATAAGTTTATGATCGGATGAACCAAGTGGGGGATCTACTTGAATTGTGTACAAGTCAGGATTTGTAGTTAGGAACAAGTCAAGAAGCGCTGCAAATTCACCCCTTTCTGAGATACGGGTAGGTGCATCGACAATGCTGCGTTAGACCACAACTTATGGCAAAAGCTTCTGCTTCCCTGCCTTCATTATCTGTTTTGTTGTGGTGTTTTAGCGTAGGTCATTTTTAATGTATACACAGATCCCAAAATTATGTCGAAATCGGTGGTGTAGGTCATAGCCGGGATAAAGATAGTTCACAATAGGTGTTGCAGAACTGATTTAGTTTCAGTGAGAAAAAGGATGTCAGGTCTTTGTTCTTCAAGATGTTGGTGAACTGAATTCATGTTGGTACCCAATCCTCTTATATTGCTAAAAGCAATTCTGAGTTGAGTTTTTGGTCTTCTTTTAATATCTTTGCATGAAGGACCCCCAGGATCACCCGACGCCCGGAGATCCGAGTGGTCGGGTATTTTACCTCCGGAATATTTTGATCCTGGAGGCGCCATCATGCTATCTCTTACTCATTGTTGAACACGAAGAGAGGTGGGAGCCATAGTGGGAGAACCTAACCGGACACTGCGTCCTACAAGGACACCTGGCTAAGCTGAGAGTGAAGGAGGACGCGACGTGCGAGCGATGTTGGGCCGAGGACGAGACCTCGGCGCATTGCCTCTCATCATGTGAAGCATACAAGGACGCAAGAAGAGAGGTATTCGAAGAGGAAGCCTTTGAGACGGAAGACCTTCTGAATCTGAGGTGGCCCGATATTCTGGCCTTTGTACAGAAGACGGGCAGATTCCTTAGCGAAGGAAGGACGCAGTAGGGGGGATGCCTGGGGCTTGGCGAAAAGGGCGCTTTATGTGCCTAGTCACCAGGCCTAGAGCCTACCCCACACTACTACTACTACAAACATTCGTTTTACCTAACAATGCAAATTCAGTGCAAGAATTCATATATTCTCTGGAAGATTCATCTTTTCTTATTTTCTAAAGAAGATGGTGCAAATCTTTCACACCCGTTGGTACCCAATTAGGATCAATTCTTGATGCTGCATTATAAACAGTACAACAAGTTGGTTAAATCACACTCGCAAATCCAGTTATTTTTCTTATAGATGTCTCTAGAAAAATGATGCATGAAACTTTCTTCTATTTTGTGTCCTTCTTTGACTAACTTGAGTTAGGTTTAGATCTGTTATGGGCCTACCCAGTTTTTTAATTTTGATTTTATCTTCCAAAAAAAGACTAGAAAAATTGCTTTTTATAATAAACGTGGAATTTCGTACCCGTGAATTTAAAAATCAAACAAGTTTCGTGGCTAATCGGACAAAAAAGGAGTTTTTGTTTCCCTCATATTTTTCCGTGGGTAGCCTGAAAGCTAAACCTCGCGGGGGTCCAAGATCTAATGGACACCTAATAAGTGTTGACAGTTAACTGTTTCGTCCTTATGGGACTCCTCAGAACACTGCTGGTCAATGTGACAAATCTTGCGAAGTTAATTAGACGGTTTTGTCTCTAATCAAATATAAATAGTGAAACTTGTTTGATTTTTATATTCAGGGGTACGAAATTCCACGTTTGTTAGTATTATTTGGCTTAAAAATTCCGTTGATTGACGCTCACTGTCTTGATGATGGGTAAAAATGCAATACGTGTTGATCCGGCCTGAAAGACAAAGAGCTGTCGTAGGTCACGGACTATAGTTGTTTTCTTTTATTTGCATTCGATCTTTTCATTGATCGATATTGTATAGCAGTGTTTCGCCTGCTTTTATTTTTTTGTTTCTCTCGTATCTCGGTAGATGGCGCTTCTTGCTATAGTTTTCTCACTATTTATATTTGCTTAGAGACAAAACCGTCTAATTAACTTCGCAAGATTTGTCCCATTGACCAGTAGTGTTCTGAGGAGTCCCATAAAGACGAAACAGTTAACTGTCAACACTTATTAGGTGTCCATTAGATCTTGGACCCCCGTGAGGTTTACCTTTCAGGCTACCCACGGAAAAATATGAGGGAAACAAAAACTCCTTTTTTGCCCGATTAGCCACGAAACTTGTTTGGCTTTTTATAATATTTATGACGCAGCAAGCAAAACAATATGAATAAGGTACAAAACTACCGTACAATCATGTTATATTAATCAGACTGGCCCATAACATATTCACAAGCGGACCGAACCGCGATATTCTGTGGACTGGCATTAAAACCGCGGAATGCACCCCCTCCGGTCCCAACCGTTTCCATCGCAACGCGGGCTGCGAGACGGCTTGCAGCCCGTGAAAGTCGAGAGGCTACCGTACTTAATCGTATCAGCAGGCAGTCAGACCCAGTGTCGGAGCTAAACTTTAGTCAAGGTATGCGTCGAGGTGAAAGGGAAAATTATAGAATAAGCAAATAATTAAATAAAAAATATTTTTTAATGAAACTTACTGTTGTGTATTGTTGAGGAGAGGCGCGCGGCCATGCGGGCTTAAAGAACACCCGCCCCTGCGTTTAAAAAGTTAATTTTTCACAACGAAATCATATTATTAATAATCACAAAAATGACCACAACTATAACTAAATTGACATTTAACATGAGTGACGAAAAACACTCAATTAATGTCATAAAATGGGTAAATTATGCTTTAAGCATTTGGGTAAATTATAAGCGCCATTTATTAATCATAGATACGGTTAAGGTCATGGAGGGGTCGAATCTCGCGGGAAACAGATGATTTATACATTGACAACCACCATATAAAAAGGGCGATCCCTTTTCAACCCTTAAAATTATTGGACCCATACGATCAAATAAAAAATTCACCCTTTTGCATATTGACACCGAATTTTATTTTCTTGTGTACAAGGACCAAACATGGGATACCTCTTTGAAAAAAAGTTTCGCTGCAACACCCCCTGCATATAAAGTAGCGAGTGTTGCATCAAAATGTATCAATTAATAATATAATGGTTTTTTCATTTTTTTTAAGGAAAGACCTTGTACTACCACTACTATGTCGATGTCCGTTTAGACCGACGACGCCTATTCTCCACCTCCGTTGATCCTGACAATCATATTCTGTCAGGTTTTTTTGACTCATTGATCTTTGAATTGACTGTTGCCATTCCAGTTTAGTACGCCCTCTTTGTCTTCGCCCTATTGGTTGCCATTCTAGGATCTGCTTTGGTAATCTTTCATCGTTCATCCATTGTACAAAGCCGTACCATACCAGTTGTCTTTGAGTGATGTCATCCGTTCTGCTTCCCTCGATTCCCATTCTTTTTTGTATGATCTCATTTTTAATATAAGATCTGGTAATTCATTGATCTTCTTATTGCATTCATTTCGACACTTTCCATTTTTGTTTGGTATTTTTCTGTTACGCGACAAGTCTCTATTTCATACAACAGCGTACTTTTTACCATTGTTTCATATATGTTAAATTTTAAATTCTTTTTTATCTCTCTGCTCCATAAAATACTACTAATACTAGACATATTTTAACCTATTTTGCTTTTACTGTTCTTTTTTCCAGTTCTTTACACTCTGTTCCTGTCTTATCAAATTTGACACCCAAGTATACATACTCATTGCATGGAGATATTGTTTGTCCATTATCTAGTTCTAACTCACTTGATTAATTTCCAATACATAAATACTGTGTCTTGTCCACGTTTACTGTTAACAACCACTTTTGGTGTTCTTCCGTTTACTTTCTCATCATATACTCCATGCCTTCTTTATCATTAGCTACAATTACTTGATCGTCAGCAAACTGTAGTGTGTATATGGTAAATCGGTCGTTAATTTGTATTCCCATGCCGTGTACTTTACGCTTCCAGTTTTTTAAAGCAACTGCGATATATATTTTAAAAAGAGTTGGAGCAATATTACATCCTTGTCATGCCTTGCGTTACCAGGAATTCTTTTGAAAAGCGATTTTCAATTTTAATTTTAGATTTTGACCCTAGTATAGTTTTTTATCGCTTTTATGTATGTATGATTGATGTTAGTTTGTACATTGTACTACATTACATTTTTAGATTCTTGATCTTTTACTTGTTTAGTCCCGATTTTAAGTAATAAGTACCAAGGTAAATTTTCATAAATCTAATTCTAATAAATCCTATCCATCGTTATACAAAAAAAGGACAAAAAAGAATCGTTCAAGATCTTAAAGTAAAATATTAATAACCGAACATTATCCAAAACGGCATTCCTCATAAGGAGAGAATAATTAAATAATTAAAAAATGTTGCCTTAAAATGTCAGCTACCCTGACTGATGCGGCAAATCGGCAGTTGGTCTGTTTTCAGTAAATATTCGTGTTTAATATTTCCTTTTCAGACTTCATCATAACCATTCATCGTCCCTTCACACTGGTTACGCTCGTACTGAAGAGGGCCCAACAAGGCCGAAACTCGCGGGTAGTATACAAGCTACTAATATCCCCCTATTGAGGACTCGCCCACAAAATAATTTTTTCTTTTTGTTTTTTGACTATGTCTTCGCAATATTCCTTTCAATTCTTATGTATAATGTAAGAGTATGAATGGAGTGTGTACTCTAAAGGAAATTTAAACCGCTCTTTTCACAACTACCTAAATAAATATAGGCCTTTGTGTACATACAAATAAATGAAATTCTTGTTGCCAAGTTTATTTTTATTATTTAATTAAATCTCATGCTAATTAGCACTTTTAATAATACTTACAGGCCGTTTAGAAATACTTACGATGATATTTACGACAAACAATCTGCCTATGGTTAGAATTTAGAAATTAAGCTTTCTCCATTAATTCGTCGGCAGGGTACTGCCGTGGTATGGTCGTCGGCTTCACATGCCGAAAGCACCAGCACCTCGAACAACGATGAAAAACAAAAAAAAGATTCGTCGCCCTGTCGCCCACTTCCTTTTCAGCGTTCAAAAGTCGCGATCGAATTAGCGTGCGATGCGATGCACGCAAAATATAAGTTGACGTAGGTGACAATACGCATCCAGCCGAGGACCAGAAATAATAACCCAGGAGCCTGCTATAAGTGGTATATAGTCGATACCAGGATAAATCTCCTAAAATCAACTTATGTTGACCACCACTGTTGCGCTGAAAAGGAAAGACGTCTATCGTCTATAACAAAGTTCTGCTGGGACGATAGCGATAGATAGATGCAAGTCTACTATAAAGCAGGACTACCTTTCGGAAGAGGTGTAAAAGCGTGGGTTCACTGTGTATACTTGCTACGCAGTATAAAGATTCTTGCTCTCGACAAAGACGTACCAGGCAAAATTAAGTCGTCTTAGAGAAAGAAAACTTACATCCCAAGGGGCACGTTCATCAGTTTGGTCTATGGTGTACGGACAAATCGGCTCCTTAGGCTCTACGCGGCAAACAGAATGCATGCAAGCCCAATTCGAGAATTCAGCCGCGTCCTTTGGCCTTGAAATAAGCAGTCTATTCGATTACGTACATACACGTTTTACAATGGCGTGCCAGCAACAGGCTTCGATTGCGGTAAATGATATTGACCAGGCCGTCAAAAATATACAGTATTGTGACTGTATAGTGTGTTTTTGATTAACAAAAAGTTTTCTTCCCAAAGTTTTTATGAACAGATAAATAGGTATTATAAATAATGGTAGGCTAAAGCAAGAAATTGAAGTTTACCAAAAACTAAAAAGGATAGAAAAATACAAATAAACAAGTTTTAAAAAATTGCTTTCTTTGTCTGCTACTACTACTTCCTCCATTAATTCAATGCTCCTTAGAGGCCAAAGTTTTTTATTGGTGCAAGCCTTGCATAGACTTATTCACGAGGCAGTGGGTCCAATAAGTCCTTCTATATTTTCCAGCAAACCTTGCTGTTTGCTACGTGGCCTGAATGCAAATAAGACATTCTGTATTGAAAAAAATCGCCCTTACATATTGGAAAAAACCGGTCGTCAAAAAGGACCGTTTTCGCCCATTAGAAATGCGAGAAGTTAATGATGTTTGTGTTAGGTTTCAGACGTTTTGAGACAGCAAAAAATAAGGTAAACGAAGTAAGTTTTCTTTTCTCTACCCTGAATCATCGTTTCGACTTTCGTCTTTTTGCAATTTTATGCTGAGTTTATATAGGATAAAAAAATAAAATAAAACTAAATAAACAAATTTTACTTGTGGAAAACGCTATTCGTGTTTATAGAGCAAGCAATAAAATAAATTAAAATAAAAATAACCTCTTTAGCTTTGTGGTTTTTTGGAGAGAGAATAATATTTTATTTTTGCTTTTAAAGATTTTATGATATATGATAGGGACATTTTAGGTCGCGTATTTTAAAATTTACCGTTAGTGTTATTACTAAATCTGCGCATTAGCAACTTCGCGCTCCTCTTTTGTTATTTACGGCAACGTTGCCTGGTACTTACGGTGGTCGTCCTTTAATGTTACAGTTCTTTGGTTTGCTTGTTGGCATGTAAGATTTAATTGGGGATAATTTGTTTTTCCATGTTGTTAGAGAAGTAACGCTGAAATTCTGGGCGATCATTGGCAATTCCTCATTAGACACTTCACTTTTTCTAAATGTAAAATTATGTTACTCAAAAACAAGGTTTTCTGATTGATACCTATTTTGAAGTCGAATCTAGCAAAAATTCTATTGCGAATAATGTATATTTCAATGTATGTGGCTGATATGAGTTGATCATTCACTAGGATTTTGTTTTTCAGCCAGACTGAGAGTGTAACCAATGCAGATTAAATTCAGTCGTATTTTGCCACTGGGATAGATAGAATTGAACAATTCCAATATTAAGCTTCACAAAAGCGATAATTCTGAGCGATCACTAGCTGTTATTCGTTAGACATTTCACTTTTTCTAAATTTAAAATTATATTGGCAACTCCTTAAAGATATCTGAAGTCGATGATTGTGAGTGTATAATTATTATAGCCAGTAAAAGAGAAACACTCACAGTAATCTGATTAGATTTTCGCATAGCGCACTTTTTTTTCTCTATGCGCACCGGAGGTATTTGCCTCAGAAAACGCAAAAGTGAAACACCCACAGTAAGCTGGTTAGATTTTCCTAAGCTAAATTTTATAGTCCATGCGCATCATCATCGGCTGATATTGAGCTGACTGACTAAAACCACCAATATTAAAGTCGGGTATCAAATTTTTAGAGAGCCCAGGCCTAGTCGGAGCAAAACAAAAACAAAATATAAAGAGTTTCAAACTACAGAAATTAAAGCAATTTTTGCCATCTTTTTGCCGCAAGGTCATTATTATCACTATCAAGTCCCCAAAAAGATTTTTAATTTTTAACTAAAGTTTCAAAATCAACAACATTGAGGTTATGATATAAATACATCGATTAATATGTATCACCTCCACTAGCCGATAAAAATTATTGGAAAAATTGATTACATCGGAAATTTTGAATAACTTGTTTGATAAAATCAGAACTTTACAATAACCCATTTGATTGCATCGATAACCTCATCGATAAAATTGAGAACTCCCTTTTGAACGAACATTCTTTTAGAAACTGAAGTCATATTAATCAGCACCGGACTATTACTATTAATGTACTGTATTGCTTTTGTTTTGATCATGACGACACAAAAGTAAGAACAATATCACTGGTTAACAAGATTTTTGTCCCAAGCGCAAAAATGCCTGATTCCAATATAATTTTGCATGCTGAAATCAACTATGTTTTTAGAATTTGTCCATCACCCTTAGTTTTTATGTTCCAGTATATTCGATTGTTTACCTAAAAAATACACGCATAGGTATGTACTATAAGAGTTATTTAACAAAAAACCTGTATCACGCATTGCTATTTCATTATTTGTGTAGTGTAATAATAACATAATAAAACTAGATATCTTAAAGTGTGCTTTGCGTATCACGCGGAACATGTTTTGGCGTGTTGAGACCTGCAGTTCCCATTGTGTATGTTCTATTATGAAGGCGCTTGGGCATGAATATGATACAAATGAATGGCGTTTATTCATTGACTATGCGAATGGGACAGTCGTGATAGGAAAAATCACTATGAAAAGAAAGAGTGGTCAATACGAATTTCCCTGACACCAGCAAATAACTCCGCAAAAAATGTATTTACAACCTTCGCACATTAAGCTTGGGTTGATAAAGAATTTTGTTAAAGGTATGGAACTAACAAGGGGTTTGCATAATATGTGAGTGATAAAATCAGTAATGCCAAGGTGTTTTTGTGGGACCTCAGATCAGACAAATACTTCGAGATGAAAAATTTGTTGAGGCTCTGAAAGGAATTTAAAAAAGCAGCATGGTTGTCTTCTAAGGATATTTGCAACGGCTGCTTGGGAAATCGTAAATCCGAAAATTACATAGATATTGTTAACAATTTATTGGACTCATATAAAGCCATGGATTGCAACAGTTTTAAAATACACTTTCTTCATTTACACTTGGACTTTTTCCCAGAAAACCTTGGAGCAGTCAGTGACGAACATGGTAAACAATTTTACCAGGAGGTTCTAGTCATGGAGAAGATATTATGGCAAATGGAGCCCCGCTATGTTCACAGACTATTGCTAGACGCTGAAGAGAGATGTTTCTGATGCAAAATACAGTTGAAAGTCATATATGACTACATGTTCCAAGTAAATATATCACTTTGTACTTAATTTTTCATAATTTATACACATATATTATAATATATACTTTCGCAAAATTTTATTGGTTTGTCACTTTGAAACTCTGCCTGATAGAAAAATTCTGAAAACATATGTGAGATATGTGTAAAAAGTACTACCAAGTACACCCACTTCAGCTCGTGGGATAGACTTTTTTAAAATTTTGTTGACCAGTGTAATTAGGTGTTGTTTGCTGGTTTAATCAAGAATGCCAGTTAATTTTTTAATTATTCTATCATTTAATTCCTTAAATATCCCAACTCCCTTATACAACAAAGACGAAATTTTAATCATTTTGCTGAATGAAACTAATTGAGAATTAGAGAATCTTGATTAAAGAATGGTAATTGCCTGAAAATCGAAAGGGTTATCTCGAGGGGGTAAGAGTTTCGGCGTCATCCCCAATAGGGGTAATTAGATATAACCCTAATTTCTTTGTTTGTCTACAGGAAAACGGAAATTGAAACTACCAGGCAAACCTTTAAAGAGATAAGGAAGGGAACATACAGAGTATTAACATAAAATATGTATAGTTGCGGTCACGGCCAGTTTAACTTTAACTTTCAATTTATACATTTAGAGTAGATTGTATGTACAAAGAGCCAAAATCTAAAATTAAAATTGGAAATCGAAAGAATTCCTGGTAACAAAAGCCTGAAGACAGGAATGTTGTATCTCTCCAGCTCTTTTTAAAATATATATCGCAGTAGCTCTAAAAAACTGGAAACGTAAAGTACACGGTATGGTATACAACTGAACGACCGATTTACCATATACACACTGCAGTTTGCTGACGATCAAGTAATTGTAGCGAATGATAAAAAAGTGTATGATGAGAAAGTTAACGACAGAATACCAAAAGAAGAGGTTAACAGTGAACGTGGACAAGACAAGTACTTATGTATTAAAAACGAATCAAGTGAGTCATTCAGGGACTAGACAATGGATGATGTCACATCTGATAAGAAGACAGGAACAGACTGTAAATGGAGAATTATTGGAGTAAAGCCAGGCTATAGTAGTGCAAGGCAGTATTTTCCTTCAAAATTGACATACTAAAGTCAAATTTAAAACTAAGATGTTTATTTTTCTTTAATAATGGCAGGCATATTTATTATTTATTCTGATTCATATAGTAAACAAAGGCCATATATTGAAAGATCACAGCTGATCCTAAAATTTGAAGGTGTCAAAATAGTGCCTGGTACTATTATATCCTGCCTTTATTCCAATAATTCTCTAATGTAAAAATTATTAAGAGAAATCAGAAATCAGTTCTTAACAAAAAGTTTCACGGGCAAGACCTCAGAGGTAAAGGTAGCTTAATGAGGCAGAAACGCGTCCCCGTAGCTACCTTTACCTCTAAGGTCTTGCCCGTGAAACTTTTTTGTTACGACTTTATACCTCGTGAACTTCCTTCAAATTGAAATCAGTTCTTGTTGGCCACTTAAAGGCCTTCACCACACATCCGTAACATGGTGCATAGCATGGCATAGCATTACACATGAATCCGAATATGGCGCCCAAGTCTATTTCGCTCCTTCTCCATCAATAATCTGTCTCTTATATTTAAAAAATCACTGTCAGTTATTTTTTTTCCACGTATTTTCCAAATGGCATGTGACCACGTGCTACGAAACGGTAATTCTATTGGCTATGCATAAGATAACTTCATAAAAAGTTCAACCTTACGGAATTTTCTTTTACAAATCCAATATGGACGCGGCTATTCGATCGCTGATTGGTTGAAAGCTACGCGTTCTGCGGCCTATGCAAGTTTGTGTGTGCTCAGCTTAAGGGCTATCAAAACTGACGAGGCACGATTTACCACTTTAATCGAATTTGGCGGTTATCGTTCCAAATTGGTAAAAACCAAACGTTTTTTAGCCCTGAGGATGACGCGGAAGGAGTCGAAACGTTGGCTGTTGAATTAGACATTTAAAATAAAAGTCCACAAAAGCTGAAAACTACCTTTTATTAAAACCAAACGTGTTCTAGTGGTCATGGTTATCTTTGGTTCAACTATATGACGTCATAGATGAAGTCGTAAAACATCATCGGTTTGAACAGAAATTTACCCAGGTCCGGAGCTGTTTTCAAATCTTGGTTTTTCCCACTTCTCCTAAGTATTTTGAGGTTATGCTGGCTATTTATTACTATTTTTTTTTAAAAAAGATGTGTTGGGCTTAAAATTCGAGTATTTACTAGAAAATCAACATCATGAGATATCAGGTCCCAATAAACTACTTTGGTCCCCACTGTATTTTTTTTAAACCCCTTTGAGGTCTAGTCCCCATTTATTTTCTCCATACGGAAAAGATGAAAGAACTGGACATTGTTATAGTTTATAATCCAGTTTTCAGTTGTCGTTATTTTGGGGTTCCTATTTCCATGAGCACACTCGCTTTTTTATTTAAAAACGTTCTCCCGAGATACTTAATATCTTCCTCATTTTCAAAGAAATAATAAAATAAAATAAAAAGTTTTTCATAATAAAAACCTTCCACAAACAAACCGCAAATAAAACATTGGAATAATATTCCAAAAAGTAGAGTTAGAGTTTTCACCAAGTTTGTTTTATTGGTCCGGGCTGGTTATTAGTGAGAGCTGATATCAAAGTCAAAGTTGAACCGCAGTTCGATTGACCGCTCAAATTTGTTTTTTGTTGACATAACAAGCGCAGGCCCAATTTTTTTAAAGTGTCGGTTTTTGACAAACCGCATTAAAGATTATTGTGTTGGTAGTTTAATTTTGTTTTGAAATTAATAGCACTAACACTTTTGGTTTTGGTATTTATTTTACTGTAAAATTCCAAAAAATAGTTTAACATAAACAAAAAAAAACAAACGTTATAACCAACCTTAAATCAATGTCAATCAGACGCGGCGCATGGCGGGAAATTTGAATTTAGAATAAACTATGCTAAATTTTAAAAATTTCTACATTTTAATCATTTCACATCCTCATAAAAATTTCCTGAACCTTCGGGATGTTCTTGGTATATACTTCACTAAAATTTTTTGTTTAAAAATATCCCTCCATAAAATTCACTGTAAAAATGGGCCTTGAGATATCAGGGTAGTGTATGCATATGCATGCTATATCTTTACGAAGAGGGATGGGGCGCCACAAACCGCATAATTGACAGCCAATGTCTAATTAATCAAAGTAGTTGGCTCAGAATTTGACGTATTACCATTACTATCGTATGCAGCTTTTAGCTGTTAGCTGAGATATTATTATGTCTAAGCGTAATCATTTCAGATTTATCAGGAAAACAATTAATACTAACCGAGATATTTGTATATTATGTATTAAGATATATTAGTAAAGGTTAGTCCAAATGCTATCTTAGTTTGGGGTTTTGAATATTTCTAAAGGATTCAAAAATCTGACCCCCACTTCTCACTTTATGAAAAACTTTAAGAATTTTTTAGAATTTACAACAAAAGTGGAGAAAAATTTTAAATAACTTTTGGGCAAAAGTTTTTTAGTGGTGTAACTGTAAATGTTAAAAATGACAAATACAGTGTCAAATAATAGTTTAATTCTTTATAATCCAAAATTTCTTTTTGCTTTTTTTTAATTATAGGTTAAGGCACAGCCCCCTCAAATGAGGAACTTGCGTTCAAAAGCGGCTATATCCATTTCGAAAAAATGTTCAGGAATCGAAAAAAACTTCACGTCGGTCCGCCTTTATACATAGCAAAAGGCCGACTTTATATGCGATTTTAAAATACAAATTGCCCGTTTTGAACGCAAATGAACGTGCCGGTTGATAGATCTTGTGAAACTTAACCGAAAATCGCAAAAAAGCACATCGACAAAAAACCGGATATAGCCGCTTTTGAACGCAAGCTCCTCAAATTAACAAGCCCGACCCTTCTTTGTAATAAAACACTGTCAAAGGCTGACATTTCCATTATTTTCTTGTCAGCCTATATTTTTTTTTCAAAATAGTCAAAATTTTAGATCTGTTAGCCTTCAGCCTCAGTAGGATCAGGCTTGATAATTTAAGGGGGCTGTGGTTAAAGAGATACACTTTGGCAAAATAACAAGTGCAGTGACGTATATAAAGGGGAAACACTCCCCCCTCCTCCCCCAAAGCTAAGATTTTTTAAATATATTTTTTTATCTTTTGGCTTTTTTACCACCTCATCAAGTTTGGTGTATTACATATTTAAATGTATAATAAATGTAACTTAGAGAAGCATAGCACTGAAATAACATAAAAATTGTGTTTTACACGTTTAGTAATCGTATCCCTCTTTCAGTTTGAGTTAAGTCTGTTAAAAAGTAATAATGTTTCCCATTGTGTCATTTACGTTTGTTTTGTAATACAAAGAAATTTTATTTGTATTGTCACCGGCGTACTTGGTTTGGTGTATTTAAAAGTAGGAAAGAAGGATGTAGTTAAAAACGCTGTTGGAAGATTAGTAACAATTCACACCCCCAAAAGAAAAAAAAAGACCTTACTCAAAAAATACGACTTTTCAGGAAACGCAAATAACTGATGATATGTTTTTTGTAAATTTTGTTTGTTTTTATATATAAATCTGGATTCAAAGTAAAGCACCCTCCGGCCACATAATCGAGTTTTTCTTTCATTTCATTACCAATTGATAGTTAGCTCTCATTTAAAGTCAGATTTTGACATAAACTCGATTTCCCAATTTTTAAGTTAGGTGTTGTTGTTTCGGGGGTGCAAAATGTAGTAAAACTCAAATGCATTATGCAGGGACAAGCTAAAAATAAATAAACAAAACAAACCACTATACCAATTAATATAGAATCTGATATAGCACCGCTTTAATTCTAGCCTGTAACTGTAATACGTACAGAACTAATTATTGTTTTGAAATCCCTTAACGATTCCAGTGTGCGCCGGCGGCACAATAAATCAGCTCTATGTAAGATGCAGGCATTAAATTGCGATTCCTGGAACACCTGAGACACGGTATGGACCGACGCGACAATCTGATACGACAGTCCCGCAGAATAAAAAAGTAAAAAAAAAATAAAAAACATAAAAATGTAAAAAAAACTTTTTGTACAAATACTATGTCGGTTTAGAAGGTTTTTCTACGTTGTCCGACGCCTATTCTCCACATTTCTTAATCCTGACAATCATCTTCTGTCAGGTTTTTTTGACTCATTAATCTTTGGATTGACTGTTAACATTCCAGTTAGGACGCCCTCTTTTACTGCATCCCATTGGTTGCCATTCTAGGACCTGCTTTGGTATTCTTTCCTCATTCATCCGTTGTACAAGGCCATACCATATCAGTTGTCTTTTAGTAATGTCATCTGTTATGCTTCTCTCGATTTCCATTCATTCTTTTATGATCTCATTTCTTATATGATCTGTTATATATTGTCATTGATCTTTTTATGGCATCCATTTCGACCCCTTTCATTTTTGTTTTGTATTTTTCTGTTACGCGACAAGTTTCTATTTCATACACCATCGTGCTTTTTACCATTGTTTCATATTTGTTAAATTTTATATTCTTTTTTATCTCTCTGCTCCATAAAATACTGTTTATCCATTGTCTAGTTCTAACTCACTTAATTGATTTCCAATACATAAGTACTGTGTCTTATCCACGTTCACTGTTAACCCCCACTTTTGGTATTCTTCCGTTAACTTTCTCATCATATACTCCATGTCTTCTTTATTATTAGGTACAATTACTTGATCGTCAGCATATGGTAAATCGGTCGATAAGTTGTATTCCCATGCCGTGCACTTTACGTTTCCAGTTTTTCAGAGCTACTGCGATATATATCTTAAAACGAGTTGGAGAGATACAAAATCCCTCTTTTCAGCCTTTCTTTAGCAGGAATTCTTTTGAAAGTCGTTTTCCAATTTTAGTTGTATTACCCTTTGCAGTGGCGTATATAGAAAAAAGTTTTTGGGGGGGGGGCAAGACAGTTTCGGGGGGGGCCGAGACCTCATAAGGCCGTATTTTATGCTATTTTATGTTTGTGTTCATGAAATATGTGGAAAATATCTAAAAAAATCTTAGCTTCGGGGCGCCCCCCCCCTTATATACGCCACTGATCCTTTGTATAGTTCTTTTATCGCTTATATGTATGTATGATTGATGACTGGAACGGTATCATATGCTTTTTGTAGGACCACAAAGGTAATATCTAGATATTTTTGGCACTTCTTTTCTCAATTACTTTTTTGTATAAACAGCCATTTTTCGAAATTTTATGGTTTCCAGAAGCGGTCGTAAAACTATTTTTTCACTCGAAAATATGCACGGTCAAAATTTTTGTCTACAATGAAAAAACGTTCTATTCTTGAATAAATTGTTTTACCTTAAAACAATTTGTTTTGAATTAAAATATTTCTTTTTAGTTCAACGCAGCGTTTAATCTTAAAATGAGACTTCATTTGTCTTCTTTAATAGTTTTGTTTCAGTATACTCCATTTTGTAACAAAGCAAATTATCTTCATATAAGTAATATTTTGCTTCCACAGAAAAAGGTGCCTTAAATCAATTTAGTTGCAATTAATAATAAAACAATTTCTGTTTCACATTCAAGCGCGGATTTGAGGGGGGTAACGGGGTAATTAACCCCCCTAAAAAAAATATGCACTTTTTCTTAATAAAATAAGGTAAAACAGGAGAATGACCCCCCCCTAGAAAAAAAATTATATTATAAAAAAAAATTGTCGACTTTTACTCCTCCTAGATTTTGACCCAGATCCGCGCTTGTTCACATTAAAATAAAGAGGCAAGACATTCTTTTTGCAATATCAAGAAAATATTCTCTTGGTGAATAGGAAAGCACAAATTATTTTACTCCAAAGCAATTTGTTTTGATCTAACATTTTTTTTACCGTGTGAGCTTCTGGGAGCGCCAATGAATTTTATAAAGTCTTATAAAGTCTTATAAAGTCTTATATAAGTCTGTTGTGAAAGAGAGATTAATTCCAATGCCACCTTTTGATAAAATATGTAGATGATAAAAAAGGGTACTAGATTTTACAGCTAAAAGAAACTTAAAATGTTTGTACAAACGTAACGCTTAGTACTCGTGAAAAAACAAATTTTCATGGCTAAGCGGGTGTAGAAAGATTTTGTTTCTCTTGAATTTTTCCGTGGGCAGCTTGAAAGCTCTACACCTACGAGGGTCCAAGATCTAATGAGCTCTTCAGAGCACTGCATGGTGAATGTGATACTTTTGTTAAGCTTAATATATGGTATATAAATCCCGTCTTACGATATAAATACGAGAAATGAAAAATAATGCCTGCGATACTGTATGCTTTTTAAACATCTGGTGACATCTGCCAAATACAAAAGAAACTACTAGAGTAAGAACAAAAGGCAGGCAGATAACACGAGAAACGGTACCCATGACCGTGACATATTTTGTCCCTCAGGTCGGGTGAATGCATATTGCATTTTTTCTGGCTTCGCGACGTTTTATGTCGGGTCAGCGTAGTGTGAGCCAAAAATACTACAAACGTAAATTTTAGTACCCGTGAATAAAGAAAACAACAATTTTTCGTGGCCAAGCGGGTATAGAAAGATTTTGTTTCTCTTGAATTTTTCTGTGGGCAGCTTGAAAGCTATGTACCCACGGGGGTCCAATATCTAATTGACATCTACTAAGTGTTGACAGTTAATTGTTTTATTCTTAAGGGATTCATCAGAAAACTGCATGGTCACTTTCATAACGATTTTTGTAAGAGAAATGAAAAATAATACCTGCGATACCGAATGCTTTTTACACAAGTGGCGACACCAACCAAGTTTTTGTGCAACTTATTTTTATTTTCTAGTTTGATTTTTAGCTCGTATTATTGCGAGAACTCTTCATCTTTACAGCTCTCTTATTGTATCTCTGTTACACAGTGGGCCCAGTAGGTAACCCTAAACAACCTCAATTAGCAAGTTTGACACAGATCGGTTTATAAATAGGATAGACCACCCTTTTGGATAGGCAATGTTAATCTCCTTCAGTTTGAGTCGAAAATCATAATCAGTGAGTTTAAACACTGCAAAGTTCCAAATTGGAAGCATTTCGGTTTACAAATGGGATAATCCACCAAAAACTAGAAAAGATAACTTTTAAATTATTTTTCTTCATTACAAAACTTTTTGTAATCGATACATAGGTTTTTTTTCACAAAACCATTGTGCCAAAAATATAAAAATCTAGCCTTTTCTTTTGCAATAAAGTTTTGCAAAATCATTTTTATTTATTTTAAGATTTTTTTTAGTTTTTCTTTTTAAAAACATATGTTTCATACTTTATTTACTCACAAAACACAAAAAGACACCTTCAGTTTAATCACAACACTGCTCATTGTCGGTTGCTATGGCTATGCCAGACGGGTAACATTATGTGACCAGCATCAAAAATATTGACAATATTATTGTTCGTGCGAGGGCCGCTTAAAGCAGCTCTTAAAGGCCGCTTGACATGGTGCATGACGCGCTGCAAAAATTTGCAAGCAAAAAATTTCGGTCAAATTGTTACCTGCAAAAAATCTTCTTTTCGTTTGACATTCTGCATGACCATGCATGGATTCCCCAGAATCTAGGTAAAAATTCCCCAGTTTGCATGCAAGTACAGTTTGCATGCAAAAGAATGGCACCGGACCGATAAAAATGGATTGCCTGCAACAATCAGCTGGATTTGTTCTGCGCATGCACCTGGGCAAAATTTCATGCCATTTGCCTGCAAATTTTATTGTCATGCACCATGTCAAGCGGCCTTAAGGAACAGTAAAGCACAGTAAACTAATTATTTATTATTTTCTCTGTCATTGGTCTATGCAGTAGTCACGAAAAAAGATGACTTAATTTTAACAACACTAATGAAGGAATAAGTCTACCTTTAATTTCGGCGCAACGAAATTTTACGAAATAAGACACATTCTTTAGGCTAAGAAACGATGCGATGGGCCCTAAGCACTGCAAAGTTTTAAGTTTTAGACAAATCGCAAAATTTAAAAAATGTAAAACAAAAATACCAGTTTTTTGGTAGGCCGGGTCAAAGTTTGTTTTTTATGGAAGGAGAAGATTGGTCAAAACGTTTAAGGCTTTTTTCAAATCGTAAAAATAATGAAGCAAAATTCACGTTTTTCTTATTTTGTCAAGCATCCATTTGCCGTAGAATTAAATCATCAAACCTTAGGTGCCGAGCTGTAGCAAAAGAGATCGAACTTACTTTTTAAATGTATTATTTAGCAAAGCTAATAACGATATTCAATTCAAATTTCAATTAAATTTATTAGAAACAAGCATGTTATTTCTAAAAATGACCAAAAATATATTGTTAGCTGTTTTTTATCATGTTTTATTTTATTTATTTTATAAACATGCATCCTTTGTAAAATCTAAATGTCAACCCGATCTAATATATTATATATTGCTTAAAATTAAATTTATTTATTTATTTAATACAAGTATCAGATTTTTTTCAAATTAACTGTACATACATTTCCGCAAAGTTCTCAATTTTTGTTTAAAATACTCTTTTTTTTCACAAAAAAAGTTGAATATGACCTACTTTAGGGCATACCCATGCATTCTCACACGCGATGCTTGAAGCCAGGCCCCCCATTTAATTCCTAATGTTCCTTTTTCGGGTAGAGAGGATTTCGGTTACTGCGCATGCGTCAGTTTTACGTGTGTGTCAAAAATTTAAGGTTATGTCTTTTTTTTTCTAAAAACTAGTGGATGGAAATTTATCAAATTGTGGATTAAAACTGTGGTTTTTATAAAACTAATTGTGCAGATTTATTGTGGACATCATGAAGAGTGGTTAATGGCATCTAGAAACCACTCTTAACTTTATTAAAAATTCTAAATAAAAATACAAGTACTTATCTATGGAATGACAATCCCTTACTTCTCACAGACATTTTTTCACAAACCTCACATGTTTCACGTCAATTATTTGTCATTTTTCATAGAAAAAACATAATTTTACACAACAAACGTAAAACACCGCAAAATGTAAATAAACAACAAACATGGCGTTCATCCACATAGCAGCTGTGTGTCCACGTGACAAAACACACGCATGCGCACTTGAGAATTCGCGTTTGCTAATTTAAATTTGCCATTGTTTCCAAAGCAAGCTATCAGTGCTTCACTTTTTGGTTTTTTGAACATGTATTTATGCCCCACCGTATTCGGTAGCTACGCCATCGGTCAAAGAGTAGTCGTCAAAAATTTCCAAGTTAAATAACATTAAAATTACAGTTGAAATGTACTTTTTCTGTTATATTCTTAAAAATTCTTAGACTGCGGACTTCACTTTCCACTCTAGTCGGTGTCGAATTACAAAAAGGCCCCATCTGGCTGGCGGTTTCAATTTGCCAATTTTGAATATTTATATTTAATGGGGTGCTTTGCCTCTGAATATATATTTGCTATGACGGAGCTCATATTTTCTTGCAGCGACGTGTACGGCGGATGTACAAGACAATGTGAGACGTTTTGTTTAAATTTGCTCGCATTTGTATTTGAATAAGTCATATTTAAACACTACAAAGGTATATGTCAAGAATAAAGTATATATTTTTGGAAAATATACGATCCGTGTCTCGTAAAATAAAAATAAAATAAAAACATGAAAGTGATCTTAAATTGAAGAGAAATAAATAATCAGCCCCCGGTGCTCCTTGGTTTATTTTTTAAGTTATTTATGTATTATTAGTCTGTATAAAAAATCCCTTTAGGGTGGTACTAAAATTTAAGACTATCAAACGTGAATTTTAGTACCCGTGAATTTAAAAAGCAAACAAGTTTTCGTGGCGAATCGGGGAAAAAGAAGTTTTCGTTTCTCTCATATTTTTTCGTGAGTAGCTCGAAAGCTTAACCTCACGGGGGTCCAAGATCTAATGGACACCTAATAGGTGCTGACAGCTAACTGTTTCGTCCTTATGGGACTCCTCAGAACACTGCTTCGTCCATTTGACACTCTTACACAGTTAATCAGACCATTTTGTCTCTCATCCTACGTTTAGAGTGAGAAAAACCATGCTCACTCAACAGCCCGAGGTCTCTTCGTGTCCGTCCCAGGAACCATTTAAATCTTAAACCAGTAACAACAAGTTTAAATTTGTCTCACTTAATATATGTGTCTTATCTGTTCCAAAAAAAATTACAGTAATTTTATTACTCAAGCCCAAAAAACATGTTTGTTTGCTTAAAATTCTCTAGAACCCTAAGCCCAAATAAAATTAGATTTCAACCTGAAAAAGCGCCCAACCTACACACCAATACAATAAAAGACGCTTTAAGGCCTTACAGCCCATTTGTGTCCAGAAATACCGCGAATTTAAACCAATAAATTTTAAAGCACTCTACTAGCGTCGGAGCACCAGAAAGAAATCTTTTACACCACTAACCCGTTTTTCAGCACCGCATCCTATTTTACCCTTTAAGACAGTGAATATGGAAACCAGTAAGAAGCACCAGGCCATCAAACTCATCATTTCCTGTATACCACTCACTTATAAAGGGTATTGCTTAATACTCAGTACACACAGATCCAGTATTGTCTGTATTTTATCATATAAATTTTGCCTTCCTGCTTCAGGATTGCTCCTTTGCATATTGTTATCGAATGCAAGTATCTCTCTGTCTCTCTCTATTTTCTTTCTTATTGCTTCTCACAAATACATATATAATTTTTTTAAGCTCTCTAACCCCCTCCTGGCCCCTTCTTGGAAAAGTTTCCTTCTTTATCACTGCTTTTCTTGTTTGTTAAAAAATTTTTCGTCCTCCGAGCAGTTCAAGATCAATGTCTTCAACTTATCTTAAGGTGATTCGTTTTCCTGCTCGCGATATTTTTCCTCGCACTCCCTGAAAGAATTATTTTCTTTGTCACTGCCTTTCTGCCAAACATTTCAAGATAAATGTATCTTCAACGTATCTTAAATTGATGCCTTCCTCCTCGCCTAAGTTTTCATTTTAGCAGTATTCCCTTTGGTGCTACTATCAGTCAGTTAATATTTTTATCACTGCCTTCCTGCTTCAAGATTGCTCCTTTGCATATTGTTATCGAATGCAAGTATCTCTCTGTCTCTCTCTATTTTCTTTCTTATTGCTTCTCACAAATACTTATATAATTTTTTTAAGCTCTTTAACCCCCTCCTGGCCCCTTCTTGGAAAAGTTTCCTTCTTTATCACTGCTTTTCTTGTTTGTTAAAAAAATTTTCGTCCTCCGAGCAGTTCAAGATCAATGTCTTCAACTTATCTTAAGGTGATTCGTTTTCCTGCTCGCGATATTTTTCCTCGCACTCCCTGAAAGAATTATTTTCTTTGTCACTGCCTTTCTGCCAAACATTTCAAGATAAATGTATCTTCAACGTATCTTAAATTGATGCCTTCCTCCTCGCCTAAGTTTTCATTTTAGCAGTATTCCCTTTGGTGCTACTATCAGTCAGTTAATATTTTTATCACTGCCTTACTTGGTTGCAAAAAGTTTTCCTCCTTCGTACACTTCAAGATAAAGGTGTTTTCAACGCATCTTAACTTGATTATGTTTCCAGTCCTCAATATTCTTTCTCGCTCTCCCTGAAAGATTCTTTTGCTTTATCACTGCCTCTCTTATTTGTTCAAAAGTTCTTCTCCCTCCAAATAGTCTCTCTTGTTTGTTAAAAGTTTTCCTCCTTCGAACAGTTCACTGTAAAGGTGTTTTAAACGTATCTTAATTTAATTATGTTTCCAGCTCTCGATATTCCTCCTCGCCCTCCCTAAAATAGTTTTTTGCATTATCACTGCTTTTCTCGTTTGTTAAAAAGTTTCTCCTCCTCCGAACAGTTCAAGATAAATATGTCTTCAACGTATTTTAAATTGATTTTTTTTTCAGCTTTCGAAATTCTTTCGCTGCCTTTCTTGTCTTCTTTGAAATAATTATCTTTATTACTTCCTTTCTTGTTTGCTAAAAAGTTTCTCCTCCTCCGAACAAATCAAGGTAAATGTGTTTTCCATGATTTCTTTATCGTTCCCTTTGTTGTTTGTTAAAATGTACTTTTTCATCACTACCTTTCATTTTTGTTCACAGATTTTCTCCTTCACTGAATAGTTCAAGATAAAAGTTCCTCTCCCAGCAAATAGCCTCTCTTGTTTGTTAAAAGTTTTCCCCCTTCAAACAGTTTACGATAAAGGTGTCTTGAACGTATCTTAACTTGATTCTTTTCCCAGCTCTCGATATTCTTCCTCCCAACAACCCACCTGAAGGAGTTTTTTGCTTTATCAGTGCCTTGTTTGTTAAAAAGTTTTTCTCTCTGCCATTAAGTACTCTCAAACCTAACCTAACCTAACCTAACCCAACCAAACTTTTATTCAGATTTGTAGGCTTTTAAGCTAAAGCATAAAATGTTTCGATACCGTCATGTCTTTCTAGGAAAACTTTCTCCACTCAAAAGGACAAAGCCTTTATCAATTATTTGTGGGTCATTTATAGCCCATTGCACTACTTTGACTTTTTTTTTCGTTACTTAGCCTAAAGTGTTCCTTATTACGTCATATTATGATAATATTAAGAAACGCTTTAAGCTATGGAACCGGAAAAAAAGTCGGTGAGATGGACCCTTAATGTGTATTCTTCTGCTCCTTATCTATCTTTATCGAGAATCTAATAGCGTTTAAAGCGGTCGTTTGTAAGCATTGATTTACAAGGCAAATGTATAATTTGTAAATTTTTTAAAAATGGGCAAATCCTCAGAGGAAAAGGTAGCACGGAGACGCTGCTTAGACATTTGTCTTTATACTTCATATTTTAAACTTACTTATTTTTATTGAGATTTTTGGGTGTATCTGAAATCATCCTGTTAATCGAATTTTTTCTGTGTTACTAATATTTTAGAGCTTTTTTAAAAAGCTTTTCTGAATTCACTGATCGAATTATTAAATAAAGTCTCTTAAAAAACGGACAAACACACCGTTTGGTTTTAATAAAAAAAATCTAAATCGCTAGAATTGGTCGTCCTATCTTTAGTGCTTCTTGGAATGCTGCTTAAACAAGGTCTCGAAAATCCTGTTTTACCGAGAATTGTCCCGGCCTCACGTCCACTTAAATTGCTAAATAAGATTTGCCTTGGCGAATTTATTTATCTCCAACGTCCGGAAAATTTATTTATCCCGGACGTATAGGTCGCTTTTTTGCCTCCAGCTGGGCTAGCATCAGCTATCCCTCTAAGCCTACAAGTTTTTTTGTTTTGATTTTATTATTATGTAATTTTTAAGACAAGTATTGTGATATGAACGCCGAAGAACAAGCTCTAAAATGTAATTATTTTAAATCAAAACTAAATTACTATTTATTGGATGCCACACAATTTTGTGAAAAATTAATTTTCAAAATTAACAATTAAACAGTAGTTGCCAAAATAAAATAAATAAAAAATACTTTTTAAGTTAAAGGATTTTATTAAAACATTACAATAAAAAGCTAAAAATAATTTAGCAGATTTCTGTTTCCAATAGTGTTAATGGCACATTATATTTATGATATAAATTCCTGGCGCGATTATTAAAAATGAATCACCCAATTTTTTTTATTATATAGTCATCACATCAAATCATAAATCTGGAAACGGCATGTTTGTGTCTATTTTGGTTCCAAAGTTATACATTTATCCCCGTTACACCAATTTACATCTCTCAACCAGCCCCTAGCCGTCAAATTTTACTACATTACTGTACCAAGTTTCACTCAAATCGCTTCACGAGTAGTGTGTCAAAAACCAATTATAAGATTTGATAGACAGACGACAGCCAGGCTGAAAAGTTAAATAAAATCATTTTAATAAACGCATAAAGAGTCGACGCAGTGTTGCCAGACTTTTCTGACGACGATTTGCAGAATATTCAACTTTTCCTCAAAATAGTCAAAATCCTTTAAATGTGGATAAAATCCTTTAAATGTGGATAAAATCCTTTAATCATTTAATAGTCAAAATTTTCAAATCTGGCAACACTGAGTCGAGGGCCACTGGCTAGATGCTTCTGAACTTCGACAACAATGAGTTACGTGAGAGGGAAAGAGAGAAACAAGATTTCAGACTTGCATTCTCTTTATTCATTTTAAACACGACGTTTCGGCTAGTAAGGCTCTCTAACTGTTTTAAGTGTTTAAAAGAGATGCTGACCTTAAAATATGAAAAAGTTTGACAGTTTGGTATCTTCAACAAACCCTTTGAAAAGAAAGTATTGGGAAAATTAAAATGATTTAAATGGACCCCCCCTCCTTGAGCGTTATGTAGTTTAAGAATGGTTCATAAGGTGCAGAAAATAGCGTAGGAACATCTTCATAAAGTGTTTTTAACAAACGTAAATTTTAGTACCCGTGAATTTATTTGGCTTAAAAATTGACGCTCACGCCTGAAGGTGGGTAAAACGCTACTCAGTATTGAGCTGGCCTAAAGACAGAAGTACTGTCGTAGGTCACAGATGGTTTCTTTTTCTATGCAATCGATCTTTTCATTAATATATATATATATATATATATATATATATATATATATATATATATATATATATATATATAGCAGTTTATACTCACCTGCTCTTGTTCTAGTGTCTCTTGTATCTCAGTAGATGGCGCTTCTTGTGAGGAGTTTCTCACTATAGACGTAGCATGAGAGACAAAACGGTCTGAGTAACTTCGCAAAGGTGTCACATTGACGAAGCAGTGTTCTGAAGAGTCCCATAAGGACGAAACAGTGTTCATTAGATCTTGGATCCCTGTGAGTTTAAGCTTTCAGGCTACTACTATGTCGGTTTAGAACATTTTTCTACGTTGTCCGACGCCTATTCTCCACCTCCTTCGATCCTGACAGACATCTTCCGTCAGGTTTTTTTAACTCATTGATTTTTGGATTGACTGTTGCCATTCCAGTTTAGGACTCTCTCTTTTTCTGCGCCATATTGGTTGCCATTCTAGGACCTGCTTTGGCAATCCTTCGTCGCTCATCCGTTGTACATGGCCGTACCATATCAGTTGCCTTTTAGTGATGTCATCCGTTATGCTACCCTCGATTCCCATTCTTTTTTTTATGATCTCATTTCTTATATGATCTGTTCTAGATATTTTCATTGATCTTCTTATTGCATCCATTTCGACACTTTCCATTTTTGCTTTGTATTTTTCTGTTACGCGACAAGTCTCTATTTCATACAACAGCGTGCTTTTCACCATTGTTTCATATACAGAAATAAAATTTCGGGCTTCCATTGTCTTTATTTATTTCAAAACACGACGTTTCGGTTAGTAAGTATCTCTAACCGTTATCAAGTGTAAACTAAACAATCTAGTCTCTAGGCTACTACTGATACTACTTGGTGTGCAGTCAGGTGTGGCAGCCCGACCCCCCATCATTTTCCGGCCATATAATAAATGTGTTATCCATGTATCGTAGCCATAGTTTTGGTTTGACTCTAGCTGTGTTGATCGCATGGTCCTCGGACCACTTCATGTAGATGTTTGCTACCACTGGCGAAAGAGATGAACCCATTGGGAGTCCATCATTTTGAGCGTAAAACTTATCTTTCACTTGAAAGTAAGAGTTACGGAGACAGAGCTCCAAAAGATCCATCACCCCCTCCATCGATAGCGTTGTTCTCTCGTGAAGTGTATCATCAGTTTGTAATTTGTTTTTGATGATACTGAGTGACTCATTTATTGGCACGTTGGTGTAGAGACTTTTTACATCAAAACTTACAAATCTATCGCCGGGATCTAATTCGATACCTTTTAAAACCTCGACAAAATGTTCCGAGTTTTTGACAAAAGATTCGGACTTACCCTGTAGTGGTTGAATTATGTCCAACAAAAACCTCGACAAAATGTCGGTCAGTCCCTGGAGCTGGTAATTGGTCGCAGTGGTATATCCTTCTTATGGATCTTTGGTAATCCATAAAAATGTGGTGCCTTACTGTGGTGTGGAGTCAGGCGGGATCTAACAGCGTCCGGGATATTTTCAGCATACTTCTTCAAAGTCCTGTAGATGCGTCCCTCTATGGTGGTGGTTGGATCTTTGGGTAGTTGCTTGTAGTCTCCTTTCTCCAGAACTTCTTGGATCTTTTTATCGTAAGTCTCGACATCCATGATCACCGTCGCGTTTCCTTTGTCGGCCGGTAGAATCTTGATTGATTTGTCAGCCTGCAGGTTCTTGATTGCCCGTTGTTCTTGACTGGTGATGTTTGTCTTTTGTTGCGTCCTTCTGTCCAACGTCGTTCTTACTTTATGGCGAAACTCATCAGCTTCGGGTTGAGGTAGACTAACGGTCTCTATTGCCGCAATAATTTCCAGTGTTGGTGTTTGTGCCGGTGCAATGGCGAACTTAAGTCCCTTACTGAGTACCAATTCTTCGTTGGTGCTCAGAGTCCTTTTGGAGATGTTCACTATAGTGCTTGGTGTTGTTGAGTCTGTTCTATCTTGAGTACGTGTCTGTAGTTTTTTAAGTTTTTCTCGGTGAGTTGATCTTATCTTCTGTCGTTCTCTGTTGCACGTACTGTCAATTTTACTCAGTATCGGTTCGTAGTCTTCCTCCCATGTGTGTCGCCTAATTTCTTCAAAACGCTCCTCCATGTCGGTGTTAAAGTTGGCTTTTCTCCATCGATGGTAACTGATTTGGGATCGGATTAGTGCTTGGCTGGTCCTCTCTAAGATCTTCTTCGTTCTCACTCCCGGAAAGTTGGCTTTTAGGCGGAAACCAACCGGAATGACACCACTGTCGCGCGCCTCGCACAAGAATGAAATGTGTTCTTCTTCCTTTATCACTTTAAGTTTGGTCTTCTCGTAGCCTCTGAATAGATTGTTGATTCCGGGTCCGTACCGTTCTTCAACTCTTTGTTTAAAACTCGTAGACAATGATTGTGTAGAAATAAAATTTCGGACTTCCATTGTCTTTATTTATTTTAAAACACGACGTTTCGGTTAGTAAGTATCTCTAACCGTTATCAAGTGTAACCTAAACAATCTAGTCTCTAGGCTACTACTTATACTACTTGGTGTGCAGTCAGGTGTTACAGCCCGCCCCCTTTTTAATCCTAAGACGCCTGTTTTCCTTAAGGAGTGGTATGTCCGTGCTTGGTTGACTGAAAACTTCTTTATTCTGCATTATAAACGCGGCTTCAATAAACTTTCGTTTTCGCCAATGCGACTCCTTATGTAAAACTTTAGCTTCTGACCACTGAATCCTGTGATCATTTGACCATGCATGATCTGCTAAACCGGATTTTTCAATATCCCCTAATTGGGTACTTTTTAGATGTTCATTTACTCTAACCTCAAGAGGGCGTTTCGTTTCACGTACATATGATTTACCACATTCACACGGGATTTGGTAAATACATTCCTTATTATTTAAGGGATTGTCTGGTTTTGTTTTAGTTACAAAACTTCTTATCGTATTTCCCGAAGAAAATACTGTTTTTATATTATAGTGTTTAGCTATTCGTCTTATGTTTTCTGAAATCCCTTGAACATATGGAATGTTAATAACACCTAATGGTACTTT
Source organism: Aspidapion aeneum (assembly GCA_963576565.1). Lineage (NCBI taxonomy): Eukaryota > Metazoa > Arthropoda > Insecta > Coleoptera > Brentidae > Aspidapion > Aspidapion aeneum. The sequence goes on along the minus strand of OY755046.1, from coordinate 32,911,716 downwards.
TACTTTGTTTTTAATTTTAAATATCGTTGAGTTTATTAATTTCTCGGAATAACCATTCTGTTGTAAGTCCTTTTTAATGTTGTTAATTTCTGTGGTTAATTCTTTATTATTACTACAAATATTTACGGCTCTTAAATACAAACTTTTTATAACTCCTTGTTTTGTTGCAACAGAATGATTAGATTTAAAATTTAGGCACTGTCCCGTGTGTGTAGGTTTCCTATATACAGTGGTTTGAATTTAATTTTAAAATAAATAAAGACAATGGAAGTCCGAAATTTTATTTCTACACAATCATTGTCTACGAGTTTCAAACAAAGTGTTTTATATATGTTAAATTTTATATTCTTTTTTATCTCTCTGCTCCATAAAATACTGTTAAGACAATCAATAACCTTTTTTGCTTTTACTATTCTTTTTTCCAGTTCTTTACAGTCTGTTCCCGTCTTATCAAATGTGACACCCAAGTATACATACTCATTACATGGAGATATTGTTTGTCCATTTTCTAGTTCTAATTCACTTGATTCGTTTCCAATACATAAGTACTGTGTCTTGTCCACGTTCACTGTTAAACCCCACTTTTGGTATTCTTCCATTAACTTTCTCATCATATACTCCATGTCCTCTTTATCATTAGCTACAATTACTTGGTCGTCAGCAAACTGTAATGTGTATATGGTAAATCGGTCGTTAAGTTGTATTCCCATGCCGTGTACTTTGCGTTTCCAGTTTTTTAGAGCTACTGCGATATATATTTTAAAAAGAGTTTGAGAGATACAACATCCCTGTCTTAAGCCTTTCGTTACCAGGAATTCTTTTAAATCGACTTTCAATTCTAATTTTAGATTTTGACCCTTTGTATAGCTCTTTGTATGTATGATTGATATTAGTCTGCTCTAACACTGTCCATAATTTTTCTACTGGAACGGTATCATATGCTTTTTGTAGGTCCACAAAGGTAACATGAGTCTCTATATTTCTAGCGCTCCTTTTCTCAATTACTTGTTTAAGACAAAAAACATTATCACTACAAGATCTGCCTGCCCGAAACCCACTTTGCTCTTCTTCTTCTTGTTCATGAAAATCATTCTCTATTAGATCTCTAAGAATGCTACCGTACAATCTACTTAGAGTACTGGTTACTGAAATTCCTCTGTAATTGTTGCAATCCAGCTTTCAGGCTTTCGACGATAAAAATATGAACAAAAACTAATTTTTACCCGATTAGCCACAAAAACTTCTTTGATTTTAAAGTTTATATCTCTTCGTGTATAATATACTATTTTTCTTACATCACCAAACAATTTCCTTTCCAATGTAAATAGCACGACTATTTGACGATTAATTAAAACTAGGGTTTCAAATTAATCTGATATTCTATTAGCTTTCCAGTTCGTTTCTCTTGTCAACTAATAACGTGGTATAGTTACATAGTCTAAGCGACACTGACATATACAGGGTTATTAAGCCTGGATCTTGCATGCACGAAGGCCGTATATAAACCGACAGAACATAAAATAATGTTACGGGTTCACAACAACAAAGAAGAGAGCAAAGGTCAAAAACAATATGTCAATTTATTTCGACAACTCAATGTACAAAAATGTCACTAAAACTCATTAATAACTCACTACTGAAATCGACTTATTAACTTTATGTTAATATCTCGCGATTACTACAGTTCGTTATCTCTGGCTGATTCTCGTTGCGATGTCCGGCCTTATATAGGGTCTTTGATCTTTTGCGAAGAATCTATCTATGTTGGATAATAGAAGGTTCACGTCTAAGTTCGAGTGTGAGTCATAGATAAGCAACTAAAACCTAGACTAATAATACAACCAAAAGATAAGTCAACGTAATACTACACTAAACCTAAATAAATTTAAACTATAAAATTTAAATAACTTAAATGTGTAACAATAAGAAACAACGAGACGGGTATAAGACGATGTTATCACCAGTTTAAAAGTGGCCAGTGTACACGGTTCGTAAAGAAATGGTTGAAGCCTATGACATGGCAGTTATACTGCTCCACGATCAATAAAGGAAGATATATAAATCACATTATAAGAGAAATAAAGATGGATCTATTTAAAAGTGATTATTATTATAAAAATTCCAATAATTATATAAATATTGAATTAAGGACACCATTATAAATACTTTTCCTAACTTAAAACTCTCGTGTTCAATTTAATTAAACTTTTTTAACCGAACTCTTCAAACGAGTAGACCAAAATGATACCAATTATTGGCCAAGGGCTTATAAGTCCTTGGGTGGGCTTAGAAAAAGCAACATCAAATTCTAATCACAGTCTTGATAACACGTAAGATGAGCTGAAAAATGTGAATGTTTGTGTATTCTTTCTTTTCAAATATTCTCTTATATCTGATACACAACTTTTGTTTTGTTCTTGTAGATCGGATCCATCCCTAAATTATCTAACCGTTTGTTACGCATTATTAAGAAAACGTATATAAGAAAATTATAAAGTATTATGCAAGACTATATTCCCACTCCCCCCCCCCCCCTTTCATCGAGCGTTATGTAGCTTAAGGATCGCCCAATATTTCTAAAAAAGGAATCTTTTTTACGGTTTTTTTTTGTAACCCCTGTAACTTAATTTTTCCGAAAAAATATTATATTTTGCAGTCTTTTTATCTGTCCTAAATTATAATAAATACAATAATAAAAATACTTTAAAAACCTTTCAAAAAAATGTTATAAACACAACAACGGTCACCATGACAAACACCATAACAAGAGTTATATGCAACAGAACTGAGGCTAAGAATAGCCAGATGCTCTGTTTTTCCACATCAGGTAAACGTAGGTGAGATATAACATTTTAAGGCGAAACCCATAAAAACGATTACAGAGAAAAAATTCCGGAAGCACTTCTTAACGACACAAATTTTACTATTTACGTTAATAAATGTATTTCATTAGTGCTCTTCAAGAGACGTTGTCTACCATTATAATTTTCTTTTGAATCAGAGCAAAAAAGTACATCCAGCTTAAAGTTCGTATTTGAATATAAACCTGTCTGTATCACAATACAGCACAGGTTCAGTAGCTATTTTTTACATAAGCTGATTTCATATGGAACTCCTGGTCTACTGTGGTAGAACAGGTGTGAAAAATGCCCTCATGTATACATATACTATTGTTACGGGTTCATTACCACAAATAAAACGAGTGAATGTCAAAAACAATATGTCAATTTATTTCGACAACTCAGTGTACAAAAACGGCACTTAAACTTGCTAATAACTCACTACTTCAATCCGATCTTATTAACTTCGTGTTAATATCTCGCGATGTCTATAGCACGTTATCTCTGACTGACTATCGTTGTGCATTACATAGGGTCTTCGATTTTTCGCGAAAATCTATCCTTTTTTATTACTAGAAGGTTCGCGTCCATGTACGAGTGTGAGTCATAGATAACGCAACTAAAACCTAAAATAATAAGACAACCATAAAATAAGTCAACCTAATACTACAATAAGCCTAAATAAATTCTAACTAGAAAATTTAAATAACTTAAATCTGTAACACTATCCTCCTCTTCAGGTTTGATCGTCTCGATTAGTCTGTCCAGATGAACAACTTTAATCTTAGATTTCGGACTTCTCTGGATTTGGTAGACTAAATCATTAATTCTCTTAACAATTTTATAAGGTCCTTCCCATGGTGGTGTCGACTTAGGTGATCTTCCTTTCTTTCGTTGAGGATTGTATAGCCAGAACCCTGAAGAGTTTGCTTTCAGGTCATATATTTCTTTATATCCCATTTTGTCCGTGAGTGCGGTACGGTACGGTTTCCAGCCCTATCCACCTTCTCTTTCCTGGCTTTACCGCGACACTTTTATTTTAAGATTTAATCAGGCTTACTGAGATGGCAATCGTATTGTCAATCTGGTTACCATCTTTGAAGATACCTACTTTTTGTCGTTTATTATATAAAAAAATCGTCTTTTCCTGGCAAACAATAAGCTCTAAATTCACAATTTAAAAGATCAATATTCTGCTGTTTGAGCTCTCTCATATAAGCTGCCTATAGATCACAGTATCTCTCTTATTCTAAGGACTTTGTGATCTTAAATTCTACACTTAGTGCTTTTTGCTTGGCTTTTACCGATATGAAATAAGATTTCAGTTCTTTCCTGGTAACTAAAAAGTATATCAAAATCCAAGTCAATGGGTTAAATGAATTTTTTATGACTGCTCTTGTAGCGTATTGTTTTAGGTTTTCTAATTAGCATTTCGTTTGCTTTCTTTATTTAAACAAGGTTATTTTCCTACATTTTGTGGAATAGTTACATGTGCACAACGCGGCAAATTGGCTTTTTAACCACAAATAAATGAAGAAATAATATTATTAGAAGCAAAAGGGAAAACCACGATCTGGCAAGTAAGCCTCAACGTGGGCATTTTGTGCCTGCTACCGAAAATACATTCTTCTAAACCTTCCTGTTTTTCGAATTATTGGCGTAGTCAAATGCTTTTTTCTTTTCCTAAACAGGACCTCTTGGTTTTGACACGTTAAAAGTTTTTTATTTAGCCTGCCTTCAGCCGTCCGAATTGACACACGGTTTTATCTACTGCTCTAAGCAGATGATTCGACTTTATGATACACCAGTATCTTAAATTCTTTTGCCAGGATGATCTTCTTTGATTTCTCTTGTGTTTTGCATTATATTGTGTAGCAACTTGTATTTGGGATATCTGGTTACACGACGTAGTAGTTCAACTTTTTTTACGAGTCAGAATAAGTTCTTCCTTTTTTTGAATTTCCTGCAGCAGTTGACTTGACCTAGCCACACCAAAAGATCACTGTTAATTTTGTAGTGACCTTCTTTATGTGTTTTTGAGGAAAGGAAAAAATACTGTTTTTGCAGGTTCTTAACCTTACGTTAAGCCGACGCGTCTCGGAGCCTGGCTCCATTATCAAGGCTTCTTCGGTCTAAAACGAAAAAGGACAAAAGTATGACAGTAATGAGTACAAACAAAAATTAAACAAAGAACAAATATTTAGAAAAAGTTTAAAAAAACAGCACCGTTCGTTTTACAAACTAAAAAATTCTTAACATAAAAGCGTGGTAAAACATTAAAATAAAATACTTACATAAGGCCCCTACCTATATCTCAACCATCACCAAAAAGTTTGCTACAACAATCATGGGTATGTTCAATGATTGTGTTGAAAATTACTATATTAACAAAAAAAATCTAAATTTTATTTTAATTTTACAAAATTGTAATGAAAAAACTCAAGCGCCTCTCACTCAACAGTGAATCAGGCGTTAGCACAAGTTGCAAAGGTTTCCAAAAGATGGCGCCAGTTTTCCAAGGTTTTTAAACATTTCTCCTTTACTTTTCGGTACAAAATAACTTCATATGCCTGTTGTAAGTGGTTGAAATTTGTAACCATATCTGCGCTAGATACCAGTCTAATGTAACTTAAGCGATGCATATGTACTCCTTCAACGTTTTGGAAAGAATTTTTTTGTATAATTATTTTTTGGTAATAATTTTAAATTTTTTCGATTTTTTTGGGGAAAATTATGGCTCCCCTGTCTTCTTTTTGGGAGGTCCAAATCAGTGTTAGCCTAAGCGTCAAATGATCGCAAACGGATCCTATCCTGTCCAGGCACTCTCCGGTTAGGATACGTTTGCGATCAATTGACTACGGTATAAGGAGGTCAGGTAAGTTATCATTTTAAAAATCCCGCCTAAATATATTTATTGTTTACATATAATATATAATTTCATACTAACACGTAGAACTGGCAACAAACAGATGAGCTGACCCTGTCCACAGACTTTAGTGACAAAACAAGAATATTGAGCGGTTAGAAGCTTGACTTGTCCTTGTGATTGCTATATTGAAAGCCCGTTTTTTAAATGGTAGATTGCACCAATCATATATATAAACCTATTTAAGTTGTAACAGTTATTTGCTCTGGTTTGTAGTTGATCGTCGATTAAAGTGGCGGAGTGTCAAAGAGTAGTGTAGTGTTATGATTCTTTATGTGTGCCTTCTACTTTTAAATAAATGCCAACTTTTTTTTCGAGTTATAATAACTATATTTTAAATTTCCTGCATCGGTTGGCTTGACCTAGCTCCTACTATTCTTTCTTTTCAAAAGGTCACCGTTAGTAGTGTAATGACCTTTATGTGTGCCTATTAATTTTAAGCAAATTAAAAGGTACAAGGATCGACCCACCAAAACGTAATCATACAATATTATTTTTGTCTCTCTCCCGTCCTTAAAATTTAACTCTATCCGCCTCTGTTTAATAGGATTTTAGCAACTCATACAAAAGAGAAAATTGGATAAGAATCTAATACAAAAAAATTGATAATCATCTTTTACATTGCTAAAAAGCAGAAAAAACCCGGTGGTTTCGTGACTAGTTATATTTTATCGTGTTCTAGCACTGTTAATATCAATTTGATAATTAGAAAAATGCCAGCTCGACTGTTTTTATGATAAAAAATAATATATCAGCTTTTATTAATTTAATTTTTTACCCTACCTTGCCGGTAGGGGTTCATCAGACTGTAAGTAATGAGATGGAAATATGAGTTGCATTTTTTATTTTTTCATTATAAAATTGCAGTTTTGTGTTCCTATTTAGCTGAATATTCGTTGTCCATTTTAAGACTGCGTGTTCTCGACAGTTGCTCTTAATTATTTTGTCCTCTTAAGGGTACTGTTGTAAATCTGTGCTCTTTTCTTCCGATCAATGGAGATCGATGGTACGAGAACGCTGGTTTTTAATCTTAAGGTGGTGCGCAGGAACAGGGTACGTTAGTCAAGCCATATTATAATTTAGGTTGTTTTACCCGATCGATCGATTATTGAACATTGGATTTAACCAAAGTTATAGTGGCAAATCCAAAATGGCCGCCACCCGGCTTCCTTAGTTTGACATTTCGTTTTCTGGTTTTAAATTACAGCACGCATTCCTATGTCTAGTCGTGTCTTGCCTTAGGTAAGTAAAATAACGAGGCATTTGAGAAACTATCACTTCGCTGTATTCTATCTGTCATCTAACTAAACCGGCTTATATTAAAACCGCAAGCGGCGACGTCAATTAATAAAATATTCAAATTTTTATAAAACTCTCGATACTGATACGTTGTACTTATTTGGAGTACACACTATTTACAAATTTTTATCGAAAAACATTAACCGGTTTTTAAATTATAGCTCCTTTGTCCTCCTTTTGGGAGGCCTAAATTGGTGCTGAACTAACCTTGTGTTAAAAAATTGAAGAATGATCGACCACGTTTAATATAGAGCAATGGTCAATTGATGGGCAACGTATTCTAACCTGTCCAAATAGGCTCGGTTAGGATAAACTAGCAAACAATTGATCAAGCTGTGTGACCTAGGTTAGGCTTAACATCGATTTCGGCCCCCAAAAGGAGAACATGGAAGCTCTAATTTAAGGAAAAAAAGTTAAATTAGGACCCCTTGTTAATTCTCTCCATCACAAAACAGAACCAAGAAAATTCACCTGGAAGACTGCCTTATTAACTATTCACGCCAAACACTTAAACTATTTGTATTTTTTTTTTAAATCAAAATAATGAAAATTATTAATTTACTTTATATTTTTATTAGCCTCTAGACTTTTATTTACTCATAAATAAAGTTACTTAGATATTGTTGGATTAAAGGTGTTTACGTTTAATCAGGATAAAGTAATATTTTTTTGTATTTTTAGATCTATTGGACCAGAAAAAAAAGTTTAGCAACGTTTGAGTATCTGTAATAATTCGTTATTACATAAACAGAAAAATTAGTTGCCCCAATTTGCCCGAAAGTAAAAAAAAACTAAAATATTTCTGCCTATCGCGTTTTTTCATAGGAAAAAACACAGAGTAAATTCTAAATGCCAGTTGTCATATTTCGACGTTTTAATAAACTGTCGTGTTTGACAGTTCAAAAAAATTAACAGGCGCCCTCGGTATTTACCTCTTATCATTTCAACAAGGTTGACATATTGTCAAATTTTAATAAAGACAAAAAATATATATTTGTGATTTTATGATAAATATGGGAAAAAAAAATTTTTTGGTCTGGAAGGACAGTGGAGCAAAAACGACTTCGTAATGAAAAAAAACTGAAAATTCAAGTTCAGAACCAGGACAGAATATTAGTTAATGTAGTCAAACAGGGCAAAGGAACAATCAATACAGAAAATACTTCTCGAAAATATTTCAGCTATCCTGTTCTGACTTGTGAACTTAATGAAAATCTTGTTCTACGTTTTTCAGTTGTACTAAAAGCGATTGCCTCGGGGAATAAAATTAACTGTAATAACTTTTCAAAATATTGTACAGAATTACAATAGGAGATATTATTAATACCTATTGGGCAGTTAAGTGAGGAAGCTCAAGAGGCAAATCATAAACTGTTTAGGTCCTATCGCTTAAACCATGCTAGGAAAACATCGAGAATCTCAAATAATGAAGATGTGTTTCATCATATGCTTCTTGCTTCTGACCTAATGGGTACTAAATATCGGAATTAAATTCCTCCTAATTCACACGAATTACCACCAGATGTTTTAGACTTATTAGACTTGGCCGACATTTAATTATCTAATTTAAGTTGATATTAAAGTTAAATAAGTGTTTGCCTTATTTTAATTTTAATTAAATACTCATTTATTATAAACTATAACTATAAAATCACATAAATGGATTATTTTTTGGACACCCCTGTATGTATTCTGTTAGATATTTAATAATTATGACTCGGTTTTATTCTAAAACATGTTAATAAATATACTTAATAATGTATACGACATATTATATAGTACACTCATTTTACATTTATTATCCAATAAATTGGGATGATTGAATAACCTGTATAATTAAATATGACTAAGAGTTTAATTTTCTTTCTATTGGTAGATCGGTCGGTTACTTAAAATTTCTTAATGCTGATTTAGCTGAAATCTCATTCTAAATAAAACCAAGAAATAGAAACCCAACTTTTGATATAAAAGTAATATACATATTTTTAAAAAGACATTTTAAATTTCTCGAAAGCAGAGCAAGGCCCATAGAAGGGCGTTATAGAAAATCCCTAACTCAGCAATAAACATCATTCCAGTTTTCTTCACGTATCTGGGATTTCCCGCTAACAAGATTTCCAGCTTTCTCTCAACTTATCCCGTTGCAATTTTGAATTCTCGACACTCGAAGCAGTTCATATCCTAGATAGGTATAGATATTCTTTTTCAAATCTCTTTGATATATTACATGTTATATAGTAGTATCGGTTGTAGTAGTAGTGGCGTGAAGACCAGCTACTAGGTATCATCGAAATACAAAAATAAATATAATGCTTGTCAAACCGCCATTTTTTTAAAGATTCAGCAACGCCAACTTTGACAGGCACGATTTGAAAGGCAGCGAGATTGAACTAAACTCATGGTAAAACCACAGAACACCAAAGGGAAGAAATGCAAACTACGTGTTAAACCGTTGGTAACACGAGAATAACCTTAACACGGCCCAGAAAGAGAGAAGACTATAGCTCTCTGTCTAGATCAAACATGTCGGGACACAGCTGATTTTTGTCAAAATAAATCAGCTGATATCACAGAACACCAGCTGAGCTGATATTTGTTAAAATAAATCTGCTGGTCAGTGAAAATCAGCTGTTGATGGGAAAAACGTTTGTTTTTGTTAAAATGTATTTTTTCAGAACCATCCCATTTAAATCATGGCATACTTTTTCCATCAAATTTGCACAAAAATATCGTCAAGTAAAACTTTGTGGACAATAATTTTTTTACAAAATTTATGGAAAATACCAAAACTTTATATGAAATGGTTCTGAAAAAATACATTTTAAACAAAAACAAACTTTTTGTACCATCATCAGCTGATATTCAATGAACAGTATTATATTAATATTTAAAAATTAATTAATAAACATATTATAGTACTTACCAGCTTTCTTACAGCTAAAGATACATTTATATGAACTGTGATATTGTTATTTCAGTGTTGAGCAGATAGTAAACTAAAACACTTTCCGTGATAGACACAGTTTATTGAACTTAAACACTTTTCCGGATAGACAGTTCGCTCAACTAAAACCCTTCCCAGGACAGATCCTGCGCCGAGGGACTGATCAATGCGCTTCGGACTAATAAAAATCAGTAAAAATTAGGTCCTGGCAGGACCTTTGGTTTGGTATTATTCGTTAGTCATTTTTGTCTTTTTTTTTATCACTTTATACCTAAATAAGACCAAGAAGGACTTACAGGACCAACAAAAATATGGATTATGTAAAGAACTGTACACAATTTTTGCTATTGATCAGCCTTTCTCCCTGCAAGGAATTGCAAGACAAGCAGTGATAGAACCACCATACAGCAAGACCTTCTGCAGAGCAGAGGTGCTCCCACCAACTAAACCTTTTTAATTTCGCTGAAATCATTTTTTACTTATCAATGTGTGTGTGTGATCACTCCAGCCCTTCGGGCTCTCTATGAAGCATACGCCTCTCAGCAACCCTGTGCCTTGCTGCATTGTAGTTCTGCCACTGTTTATTTACATATTGAAATAAGTTTTTATAAAATACACATTATACAGGGTGTTTCATAATTCAATAACATAATTTTAGTGTTGAATTCCTTAAGTGGTTTCAAAGCAAAATTTTTATATAACCTTAAACGCCTTGTTTTAAAGTTTTTTATAGCTATTGTACTTTTCGAGATATTTAGTTCAAATTTGGCATATTAAGCTATAGGCACTACACTTTTAGACATGCCAAATAATAGTAAACATGTACAGAGTGACCCTTTTTCAGGGGTCATGTCGCCTTTTCCCCCAGATTTTTTTTGTTTTAAGCCACTGGTAGGGAGAAGTAGGGATTTTAAAACAATAAAATCTTTGTTTCATTTGCAAACTTTTTTGTTTTTCCGAAATTTTTTGCATCTTTAACCATTTTAGAGAAAATCGCTGTTGCACCAAAGGCTGCTATCATAAAATAAAAAATGCTCCAGTATGGTATGGCGAGTATATCAAAATAAACAAATTAATTAAAACCTATTTGACATGCCTTAACTTGTAGTGCCTATAAGTAAATATACGAGCTAAATTTGAGCTAAATATCACAAAAACTGTAAAAGCTATATAAAAAAAGTAAATTTAAACACCCTGTATCTCTACTACTAAGTGTTTGTAGACCTTTGTTTATATAAACTTTTTGTCTTGAAATCACTCTAGGAAATTATCTTTAAAAATATTTTATTGAATTTTACATCACCCTATATAACCCATTTTGGCTTACATGCATTACGAATAATGTTTCAATATTGCACTAGTGCTATTATACAAATCCTATTTATTTTTTTGTTGTAGTCTGCAGTTTTTTGTAGCGGTTGACAAAAATATGCCTGCTTCCCCCATTAAAAAACAAGCACATTGAATATAATGCAAGGCTAATCCTCTCCCCCTTGAGCATTACATATTTCAAGAATGGAGTCAAACTCATTAGGTAATATAGGCACACTATATCCCCAAATGTTAAACACAATACAATTAGGAGCTTTCATTGGAGCAATATGAGCTCACTATTATATGTAATAAAAATAAGACAAAATGGGCCACTTGTATATACAGTTTGACTTATTGTATCTGATCCTCAGCACAGAAATCAAAAAATATGTTTTTACACAATACACAAGTCAAATTTTATGAATTTATATGATTTTGTGGATATCCTGATATTGTATAGTTTTGAATTTTACACAATTGGGCTTTATGTTTTGTGTAAAAATATATTTTTTGATTTCGGTTCCGAGATTACTTAACAAAGTAATGTGAACTTTCTATTTTATGCCTAATTTACCCATAACATAATGCACAATGGAAAGATTTAGTGTTTATACTTTATGTCTACAATACTAAGGAAATGGAAACAGAGATATTAAAATTAAGCAATGAGTTTGTTCATTGTGCATTAAGTTTTTGGGTAAACCAGGCCTTACTTAGAAAAATGCCATGATAATATAAGTTATGTGAATAATGACCTGTTCTGTTTAAAGATTTCTGAAGTTTTGACATGTAATAGAATTTGCAGACAAAATAACAACTACCTTTTTCAGATAGAACAGTCACACCCCCCCACCATATTCAAAAGTTTAAAAAATATATATATTTTTTACATGTGTCAACAAGTGAAAAAAAACATTTTTTGACATTACAATTGACATGTAAAAAAATTATTTAGTTGTTTTCTTTTTTCACAAGCTATAAAATATTGTTTGTGAATAGAATCCTCTTTTGGGGGACCAACAAAAATTTTTATGTTAGAAAGAAAACCTGTCTAAAATAATTAAATAAAAATAAATAAAACAAAAAAAAACTTTGTAAAATTTTTATTTTAAAAGATTTTACAGTAAAAATTGCGAAAAATAAATAATTACTACTATTACTACCATAAGAAATTATTATTATTTTTTGACTTCACCAAACCAAACTTTCCACTAAGATTGTTAAAAAATTTAGATTTATTAAAATAAAACTTAGTGAAACTTTATAAAACACCTTAAAAAACATGACTGCTGAAGCTCCAATTGACACCTGTTCAAAAAACATAGCATTACTACCCTGAATACAAATTTAGCTTTGAGATTACATTGTCCGGTAATTATGCAGAATAAAATATTATTTTACAGCTTATGCAGTGGAGCACCCAGGAATATGTCTTGGGGGGGGGGGGGGCGAGGCTTCATGATGTCGTATTTCATGCTATTTTTTGTGTTTATTCATGAAATATGTGGAAAATATATAAAAAAAATCTTAGGTTTGGGCCCCCCCCCCCCTGGCTGCGCCCATGGCTTATTGCATTACAGATTTCTTGACATTAGCCCAAGATTTACATGGCATTATTGGCAAAACAGTACAAATTACAGGTTAGCTGTTACCACTTGGTTAGTACTATCTGAGGTGAACACAAAGCTGCCTTTGCAAAATTAAAAAACAGTGTTTGTTTTACTTAAAAATAAAACAAATTTTCATTCATTTCCCAACAAAGCATGCAACTTGTTTGTTCTGTCTCTCTTTACTGTAACATCATCTGAGTGAGAGAGAGGACACAAAAGTTGCATGCATGGAAAAGTTGCACAGTCCGAACAGGGTATTAGGCAATAAAAAATGCTATTTATAAAACTCAAGGATACTGTTTCAGTTCCATATTGACACATCTCTTTCTCCCCAGAAAAGAACAGGTATGTGCCATGATCAAATTGATACAGTAAAGTTGAGTTTATAGTTGGGGCTGTAAAGCTGGTTTGTCACTATGAAAGTTTCTCTAAAATGCATGCAACCATCTCATTCCAAGTGCCATCATCGGATATAGTGACATGGGTTTGATGCAGTCAGAACAGGGCTTAAGTCAAACTTATTAAGCAGGGAGGCAGGAATTTTAAAGCTATATAGCAATACCAATAACAAACAAAGCCATATTGCCATAAAGTAAGCAGTAAGATGCAACAAAAAAATGTATTATCCTACAAACATGGGTCTACACAGTGGCATATATGTCAGGGGCAGCCCCCCCCCCCCAAAAGCTAAGTTTTTTCTAATATTTTCCACATATTTCATGAATACAAATATAAAATATGGCCTCATGCGGTACCCCCCCCCCTACCTATATTTTACAGATCAAAATTTTAATGACCTTTTTATACTTTTCGATATTGCAGCGTATTGTTTGTGGTTAAAACAAACCCTAACTAATAAATCACAGCTGCTACCACTCCCAAACAGTTACCTATCTATCTATCACTTAGGTACAGATCAGGTTTACACTAAAAACCAACTACTATCCTTTTGGATTACCTTCTACCACCAAAAAACAAACTACTACCAACTTTTGCTACCTTCTACCAGCAATAAAGTAACTACTTCCACCTTCCCCTAGCTTCTACCAGCAAAAAACCAACTACTACCAAATTCCCCTAGCTTCTACCACCAAAAAACCAAATACTACAATCATAATCAAAGGAGGTAGTAGTTGGTTTTTTAGTGGTAGAAGATAAGCGTTGGTAGAAGTTGGTTTTTTGGTGGCAGAGACTAGGATAAGATGGCAGTAGTTTGTTTTTTAGGGGTAGAAGCTCAGCGAAGGTAGTAGTAGTTTGTTTTTTGGGGTTAGAAGTAGGGGAAGGTGGTAGTAGTTGGTTTTTTGGGGATAGAAGCCACAGAAGGTGGTAGTAGTTGGTTTTTTGGTGGTAGAAACTAAGTGAAGGTGGTTTTTGGCATAAAACTGTGTCGCAGCTGAGTGATAGATCACTGTAAATCTTCAGAAGTAGTAACAGCTTAGACTTATAAGTTAGAACCTATTTGTTTTTATCATAAACAAGGCGGCCTTACTTAAAATAGAAATTTCCATTGTTCATAGTGGAAAGTATAAATAAATGAACTTACCCCTTACCTTACTTTAACGAACAATAAATCCACCTTAAAACTAACTGGTATGGGGTCGTTGAATTGACTGCTTTTTATATGCTGCTCCTTGTTTTTTATACTGCTGCTGCTTCTTTTTTACACTGCTACTGCTTGTTAGACTCACAAAATATGCCGATCTAGTACACAATGATTTGATTTTAGTTTTTTTTATCAAAAATCAGATTGAGGGGAACACCCGACAAAAATGACATTCACCACAGAATAAATTCAGGTGTGTCGCGTGTCTCTCTTTCTGTCTGTTCTGGTGGGCTCTCTCTCTTTTCCACAACAGCAGTCAAACCACAGAACAGGATGACACTGTCAAACGTCATTATGTTTAGTTCCAATTTAGTCCCTTGTCCAGATCGCATCGCAGGCGCTGTTCGCGCTGTTATATTCCGTATGTCATTTTCACGGGAGTGGGTAAAACATCATATGGATCCACTGATCTCAATTAAAGATATTTGACATAGCGTCACTGTTTATTTTCCACGGCAACCTCTAGTGGTTGTGGCTTATACTACACTTGTAAGGTCACTGCGTTCTGAAGACTGGCGACGCAGTTTTTTGATCCAGTGACCCGATATGCTTAATCACCATAACGACCTCTAGGCGTAACAGCTTGTACCTAAAATCTGTGAAAAAGTGGCGGCCAACGTTTCGTTACAAGTACCAAACTGATGCTCCTGCCCCTTAGGATGTTTGCTTTCTCCAAGAAGATTTAATTTTGCGTGGCACCTCTTTGTCGCGTAGCAAATATACACGTACACTGGCTCCTGGGTTATCATTTCTGCTTCTTTTCTACTCTGAATGCCGCTCTATTGAGAAAAAACCCACTTAAGGAATCAAAGACCTCTTTATTAAGACATAGTGAAAATAAATCATGTGTGATGATGATTCAGTTATGAGTGAGTTATTACGAGCCCTTTCAATTTGACTATCAGCGAGTCTATTGTGGCTCAATTTTAAAAACGTCCACAAAGAATTTTTTTCAACAGGCTTCTAACTTGTTTGCGTTAGGTCTTGTCTTCCGCGACGATCTAAGATTTTTAAAATACCTGTTTATGTCGATTGGTTTTGTTATTCTCTATACAGAGTCTGCATTCGGTCTCTTCTGTTAAGCCTATTCTATAAATTGGTGCTCTTAGTCGACAGTGTCTAGTATAAAGGATAACAAAGGATAACAATTATACGGATTCCCTGTCTCGTAAGTCCTATAAGTTTCTTTGCTTTATTTTTTCATGGTTCTATGACCTTGGCATGAGCTAGTTCTGAAAGGTTTCTATAGTACTATTGGAAGATATCTTCCATTTATCTTAAAATGATTTTCTTTGCAAACAAAAATATCTGAGAGAGCAAAACTTTATTTCTTTGACGTTAACGAGATACAGATTTTTCAGCCATTTCTGGTTTCATTTTATTTCGCTTCACATAAGTTCAAATGGTACTCGTATCACACAGTCAAGATATTACCGTTCACTACTTTAAATGGTGAAAGGTAACTGTAAACATTGGTGAAAAGCACGCTGTTGTACGGAATAGAGATTTATCGCGTAACAGAAAAATAGAAAACAAAAATTGAAAGTGTCGAAACGGATGCAATAACAAGATCAATGAGAATATCTAGAACAGATCGTATAAAAAATAAGATCATAATACAAAGAATGGGAATCGAGGGAAGCATAACGGATGACATCACTAAAAGACAACTGATATGGTACGACCATGTACAACGGATAAACGATGAAAGATTACCAAAGCAGGTCCTAGAATGAATCGCCTTTCACGTCTATCTGTTCATTGTTATTCTACGCCTTCTTTGATATTTTTAGTTTTAGTTTTCTTCATAATACATGTCAAATCATACACTTAGCTATACGGAACTAGTTTATCCATGATTTATTGAATTATACCACGTGACGTTTAATGAAATAGATCACAATGTCCTCATTTTCGTCAGTTCAGGTTATATTTCCGCTCAAGTGTCAAAATTATTAATGAACCAATTTGACGATTTAATTTAAGCTTCAAAGCAATCAAAAGTTCATTTCCGTATTGGCAACTCGGTCCAAATAAGATTTTAATAAATAAACTGACCGACCGGCATTGGCAGGGTTATTGGCCATTGGGCCAATATGCATCCAAAGAAGATATTTAATATAAGAGGGGGGAAAATAAACTCAGTAATCCTTCTACGAACTTATTTAAATAATAAAATTCTTGGGTTTTCACATTTTTTTAAAATTAATATTTGGGGATATTCAATAATATAATTTCAAACTGGTTTAATTTTTTTATGCCATCAAAAATTATTTGGAAATTATTTCACACGTTTCTATGTCGAAAACTTCTAGCTTTTAGTGCATGGCGTCTGCGTAGCAACATATTGCAGTATTGCAAGGTTTTTGTGAGGCGATTTTTATTGGTCAATGACAATCGTATCGTGAGAATACGCTTTTAAACACAAATCGATTTTAATATAGGACATGTCATGTGCCAAAGTCTAGTCCTTCTTTAAATAAAAAAATACTATTGAAAAAAAAATAAACGTAATATTTAGTTACGAGGTACAGCGGTAATTACTATGGTTTGAAATCAGCCGAATGCTAAAACCAAATGAAACCGCTTGGAAAGATTTGGTTTAAGAAATGGTACTTCAAAACACATCCATCAATTGCTCCGAGGCTTTATTTAGGGAAGCATAATAGATGACATCACTAAAAGGCAACTGATATGGTACGGCTACAACGGATGAACGAGGAAAGATTACCAAAGCAGGTCCTAGCATGGCAACCAACAGGGCGTAGAAAAAGAGTCCGTCCTAAACTAGAATGGCAACAGTCAATCCAAAGATCAATGGGTCAAAAAAATCTGACAGGAGGTGGAGAATAGACGTCGGACAACGTAGAAAAAGGTTCTAAACTGGCTAAATAAAAAAAAAGTTCAAAACACATTCAAAATACCGTGCTTACAATGGTGACGAATTCAAAATTGTTTCAGGTCTTCACAAAAAAAACAAGTCACACAGCACGCATTTACGTATTAATAATCAAAAAAGCTAAAAATTTACAGCAGCCGACATTAGCACACCATTTTCAGTAATAAAGATAACTACAATTAGAAAAAGTCGGGAGCTGGGTATTATCTGATCGAAAGTAATGACGTCATCTATGACGTCAGATGTTTAACCATGAAAACCAAATGAAACCGCTTCGAAAATTTTGGTTTAAGAAATGGTTTAGTTCAAAAAAATGTTGAATTGTCAATCTATAAACCAACGTTTCGATTTTAAACTATTTGATCACATTGGAAACCGACAGCAGCCGACATAAGCACACTATTTTTAGTGATAAGGACAACTGCAACCTGGGTATTATCTGACTAAAAGTAAAGACGTCATCTTAGACGTCAGATACTTTAACTATGAGCCGAATTTTAAAACCAAATGAAACCGCTTGGAAATATTTGGTTCAAGAAATGGTTTAGTTCAAAACATTTTTGAACTGTCAATCTATAAACCAACGTTTCGATTTTAAAATATTTGAGCACAATGGACACATTCAAAATACCACACTATTTCCAGTGATCGGGATAACTGCAATTAGAAAAAGTTCGGGACACGGGTATTATCTGGTTAAAATTAATGACGCCATCTCTGACGTCACATGCTTCAACCACAAGCCCTTCCATAGAGTTTATATTTACCAAATGAAAATGTTAATTTCAAATGACGATGACGGCTTGGACAGCTAATAATTCGAATTGAGTGACACGCGTTATGAGAGAAAACGGTCTTACTCTCTACGTTTAATTGCGATATTTATAACCACAACCGCCTCGTGTGAATCGCGCTTAAGATAGATGAGCAAAAACGATTTACAATATTATTATTTTTATGAAGACTCAGACTGCATAATTTTTTATATATTTTTTTCAACGCATGTTTGTTTCATATCAAGCACCAATCACTGGGAAAGCTCCCGAAAAATAGGAAAAAAAAACGACGGTCGATTGACGACGTGGAACGTAGCAGATGGGCTTTTCGGTTCGTGTTTCTTTCTTTTTGTTTTTGATTTACTTGCCCTTCCAACAAGAAAAGTAGTGTACGTGAAGCAATGATGATGAAAAATTTAAATATGATTAGGTTTTCCAGTCCTTCCACTGTGACCACAGACGGGTACATTTCTTTCCGAAGTCGTACCAATAGCAGTTTCGGAGATAAATCCGTCTGCAATCCTTAATGGGACACCCTGTGCAGGAGTAAGGCAAGGTGATGCGATATTTTTATTACTGTTTAATCTGGACCTTGAAGTTTCTGTTAGGATGATTAACGCAAAAATTAATGTATTTTCCTCAAACTTGCTTGGTTACGAGGGTTTAAGCTTTGCATATACAGCTAAAATAAAACAGTAGATAACTTTTAACGACTTTTCGAAGTATTCTTTACGAAAATTAATGCACTTTTGCATGCGCTGAAACCAGTTGCAAAGCTGTAATTCTACTCGTTTGTTGATACTGTCAAAATTGTATTCTAAAAGCCGTCGACTGCTTCCTCTGGCGACTGAAATAGAAATCGTTGGGTCTTAGGTCAATTCGACGTTTCCTTGATTTAATGGTTTTTGCGAACTTGCATTATCTTCGGGGTTTTTTTTTTCGAAGCTCAGCGATGACTTTCGGCAAACAAATAATGATGTAATAATCGGCAGTAACAGTCTTTTGATTTTCCAGAGGAATTGTTGCTACATGACCTGCTTTTGAGACTAATGTTGCGGCCATCTTATTGGAGAACGTATGACTTTTTTTTGGCTTCTTCATCTTGGAACATTTAAACAGACGACTGACGTTTACTTTCGGGTTCATATATGAGAATTTTTTTTTTTTACGGGTATGCGCACTCGCAAGGAGATCCCTATCACGCTCGACAAGCGGCAAGTGCGCGGAAATGTTGGTGTGTGTTGGTTTTGAAACGGTTCAGGTTGTAACCTGCAGGGAAAACTGTCGCAGGGAGTTTATTCCACAGCGATGCTGTTCTCCAGAGATATGAATTCTGATATAATGAGGTTCTTGGTGCCTCTATTTTGACAGTAAACTGATGGCTACCGTCTGTTTGACGTGTTCGCCTAGTAGGTGCTACTCCCGGGGGGATCATACGTGCCAACTCTTCAGAGCATTTTCCGTGATAATACCTGTAGAAGAGAGAGAGATCGCCCACAGTTCTTCGATGTTCGAGACTATCCAAGCTACGGGTAAGTGCGGGGTCATTGATCAGCTTGATAGCTCGCTTTTGCACGGTGTTCAAAAGCATTAAGGTATGTTTGGGTGCCGCACTCCATATATGTGAGCAGTACTCCATAGTTGGTCGAATCTGGGCTTTGTAGAGTGTCAGCAGGTGGCTTGGTGTATACAGATGTCTTGTACGAAATAGCACCCCAAGCTTTTGGGACGCCCTTTTAGCTATATCTGCCACGTGACTGTGCCAAGACATGTTCGTCTCTGCAGTGACTCCTAAGATGTTCAACTGGCTCTGCAATGTGACAGCACTTCCAGATAGCATGATGTTTGGCTCACCGGTGCTGGTCTTTTTTGAAAACAGGGCTGCTTGGGTTTTCTGCGCGTTGAACTGTACAAGGTTTTTGTTGCCCCAGTCCTCTATTATCTCCAGGTCGTTATTTATCTGCGATATTTGAGTTAGTCTAAGATGATAGAATTCACGTGCGGATAGACACTGAGTGGGTGGTATGACTGAGGAGACTACATTGCCATCATCTGCAAAGCAATAAAGTGGATTTACTGTTTTATCTATAAGGTCATTTATGTAAATCAGAAAAAGTGTTGGCGAAAGGATTGACAATCCCGTTGCTTTGAGCTTGTTGAGCAGATTTTCATGCCAGACTTTATCGAATGCTTTAGATATATCTAAGGCAATTGTTCTTGTTTCACCTCGCAACTCAATCGCTTTTTGCCATAAGTGAGTGACGTATGTAAGTAAATCGCCAGTTGACCTATATTTTCGAAATCCGTATTGCTTGTCGTTGATAATTTTGTATTTTTCCAAGTACTTGGTTAGGTGATTGTTCACAACTCTTTCCATTACTTTTGATATCACCGGAAGTAGAGCAATTGGTCTATAGTTTAACGGATCTGTCTTTTTTCCTTTCTTTGGAATGGGTTGTACTGCGGCAGACTTCCATGATGATGGATATACTCCTTGCCTATAAGATAAATTGAATAATTTTGCGAACGTTGGGGTGAGTTCGCTAGCACAATTTTTGAGTTATCGCGGGAATGCCATCTGGACCCATTGCTTTGTTTGTATCCAACTTTTTAAGGGATTTTCGTATTTCTCTGTGACAAAAGGGTACCTCTGGCATACTGTGGGAAACCCTTTCAATGAACGGTGGAGTTTTTCCATTTGGCACTGTTAGGTTTCCACAATTCATCACCACTGACAGTGCTGAACACGTTTTTCTTACCTCTAATTGTCTACGCAAAATTTTGTGAATTGAGGTCTTTGAAATCACCAGTGAAGCCTCAATCTTGCGATATGTGACATGTCGATATTCCGTGATAAACTTGTGCGCAGGATCGATATGTTCCTGGGTGATCCGTCCACACTTCAATTCTCCATACCAATGAGAAACTATCGACTGGTCTGGTGCTTCATTACCGAAAACAGAAATCAACTCGGCAAGGCATTCTTGTTGAGATAATTTTTTTCGGAAGTTGTAAAAAATTATAGCCCGGTCTTATTCCATTTTTCGACTGATTTGTTAACTTAAAAAATTCACTGTAGCTATAAAAACTATATGTATCACACTGACGTTTTGAATTTAGCTTAGGTAAAGACTAAGGTTGGTTTTTAGTAACGACATTCGATCAGTGTCGCCCTCTATGTTCATATATGCAAAATATAAAAGACAGCTCTCGTATAAGATTTCCATGACTTATTGATTAGTTTTAACTCTAAAAACATTTTCCTAGGGTGCTAAACATTTCAGGGATTTTTGTATAGTGTTTTGGATTTGTAAGGTTAATTATTTTTAATTTCATAATTAAGATTTTGGTACCTCTAATAAAATCAACGAAATGTTTTATTTAAACTTAAGCCTTCAAAAACTTTGCTTTTGCAATAAAGCAAAGTTCAAGCGAAGCAATTTTCAATTTTTCCACTTTTTCTCTTTTTTAATTCGCTCGGTCGACATGAAAGGAATCTTCGATGTCAGGATATTATAGCTTGATCGGGTTGATTTTTTTTCGTGCCGTTTTTGGTTTTCGCCTTTTTTTGTTTGCTTTTGAAGTTAGCAGATTGCTAATAAATAATTGAATATCGTTCTCTTTTAGACAATTTTTACAAGAAGATACTCCAACAAATCAGTTTAAGTTAGGTCAATTTAATACACAGTGATCTCTATACCCCTACAAAACTAACGAAAAACTAATTAACAACAAATGATAAGAGTACCTAATAAACGAGACGCCTTGGTATCTATTTAGACTTATTCGATCCTTCTTTGGACGTAGCCCTCCCCAATATCTTTCATTCCTCTCTGTTTGTCGCCGTGTTCATCTATTTAGTCTAGTTCTTTTATTTTCCCAAGGTCTCCAATTTACAATATATTTGTTCCATCGATCGTCTTTGTGTCTGATATTATGACTGGCAAATTTCCATTTTAATCTTGCTACCTCTCCTCTGACATCCCTTACTTTTGTTTAATTTCTTATCCATTCATTTATTTTTCTATCTGTTAGCTTTACATGTAACATTTGTCTTTCCATTGATCTTTGGGCTTTTGTTACCTTATTCATGTTTGATTTTGTAAGTGTCCAGGTCTGGGATTCATATGTAAGTACAGGAATGATAAATTCGTTAAACACTTTCGTTTTGAGGTACTGAGAATATTTTTTATTTTTTAATATGCAGCTTATTTTACCAAATGCTGACCAGGCCAATCTTACTCGCCTCTTGATTTCAGCCGTTTGGTTTTCTGTTTTTAGTTTAATAAAATTTGTCCCAGGTATATTTTATTCCTCTACTTGTTCTATTTTTCCTTGGTTTATTTTGATCGTTATATCTTTATCTGTGTTTTTTATGATTTTAGTTTTGGTGTAGTTCATACTTAAGCCTATATTTTTAGCTGCTGTATCTAGTTCTTCCAGCATTTTTATCAGTTCTTCTTTCTTATCTCTTACTAAGGCAATATCGTCAGTATATCCTAGGTGGTTCAAGTATTGTCCGCTTACTTTGATGCGTATTTCTTCCCAATCTAAGATTTTAAAAACATATTCTAGGGCCTGGCTAAATAGCTTACTGCTGACACCTCTTCTTATGGGGATTAGCTTGGTTCCTTCGTGAATTTTGATTGATGTTGTTGCTTCGCTATATATATTGGCTATTAAGTCTGTGATTCATTCGGCTATTAATTAAAATTTTCACTGCCCAGTGCTCAATGCTATCGAAAGCTTTTTCAAACTCTACAAACGCAATATATATATATATATATATATATATATATATATATATAGATAAATATTGTATTCGTTGGCTCGTTTTATAAGGATTTTCATGGTTAATATGCTCCATTTAGTACCCCTTCGGGCTGCTTTTCCCGCTCTGTATATATGAAATATTTTAAAGAAATAAAGACGCACTAATAGTTATTTAAACAACAATATTTTAAAACTACTTTTTTCACACGGGCGAGGAAGTTTGTTCGCCGAGCCTTAGCGAGTTCCACGAGTCGAGCAAGTTGTAAAATAAGGTTTTTTGAACATGTTTTTCCAACGTTTTTTCTACCGCTTCAAAATGTGACCACTAATTTGTGGTGACCAATAAATGCAGGCACTATGTTGAGTTTAGCTAATAGGAGGCGCGGAGGTATGTGAATTTATTATTTTATTAACAGCGCCTTGTAAATTGCATCTACCTTTTACCTTTACCTTTGCTGATTCAAATCCACTTTGTGTGAGATTTTCCTGAGCGTTTCCACGGCCAAAACTGGAAGTTATTTTAGCTATTTGTAGCTGTTTAGCTACAGCTAGCTACATGCCGTTAGCTGTTTGTACCTGGGTGTATGTGCAGAGCTGTTTCGCGTTGGGCTATTTCACGCTCAATAGGGTCCTACTATCAAGTTGCAATGAAATATATAGGTTAACAGGTATGACTGGTGGCCAAAATAAGAAAAATAGTAGATTGTATACCAAGGGATAAAAGTGTGTTTGTAGAGCTTGACCAAAGGTTCGAGGTATAAATATACACTTTTATCACGAGTTTTATACGCTAGTTTACGCACTTTTTAATTTATTTTTTGATAGCAAGTGAGCTTAAGGGGGTAAACTTCGCCCGAAAACTTACCATCATACAAAACTGATATCCCATTTTTAGACATAGAAAACGAGAAAGCGCAATGCGTCAAAATATTGTGGGGTGGTTTTTTAAAGCATTTTTAACAAACTTATCTTGACAGTTTTTAGCTTATTCATCTTATTCAAAAAATAAAAAAAAGTTATGGCTAAAACACAACAATTATTTCAAAACAAGGTTTGGCATTTCAGTAGCTTAGTTGTGTTCTAGAAAATAACATTGGAAATATATTAGACATCTGAGCCCTGAAGGGGAGAAAAACTAGAGATATCCCAAAAAAAATAACCCCAAAGTTAAATTCGCCCCGCCTGGGAAAACAGAGTCTATTGAACTAAAAAACAAAGGAAAAAATCGGCAACACGCTAGAAGTTTACCTTCTGTAATTCTGTAGCAGTCCCAAAATTTCACTGGCGGCTGCGGCCCTTTCTTGCGACTGGAATTTCGGTCTTCAACCCAAAACACGTGTGACTTCTTTCAGTTTTTTGTCGGAAGTGATTTCTTCATTGCCCTGTCACACACAGGGTGGCGCTTCAAACTCCCAGCGTGAGCAAAAAACGCGCATGATTTTACCAAAATGATCAGGTGATCAAAAAGAAAATAACTTTCAACAAAGAGAGAAATTATCACCTGATCGGAATTTTTCCCAAACAGGACTTTCTTTTTTGAAGGTTTTTGCAGAAAGCCCAAAAATATCAAAACAAACTTTAAGGTTAGGTTTTCCAAAAAATTCAAAATAAAACAATAAAGAAAAATAACTGGCAGCATTAAACATTCCGCCCACCATAAAAATTCCGAATTTTTATAGAAAAACCCAAAACTAAAAAATCAAAAAAAAAAGAAGGTTATTCAATTACCCAAAGGGTCTAACAATAGATTAGCATTTTTGCAACAATAATTTTATCGCAATAGCTATGGACGTCATACTTAAGTTAATTCAAATAAGCATGATTCGCGCTACACAAGGCTTTGAAGGTTGGTTACTGGCTGGGTAACGGACATACCTTCACCAAACTACGGTCAAGTAATCCTTTCGCGGTTTTTACTTGCACGACACGGGGGATTCTATCTGCACTCGAGTAAATTTTTTCAATTCTACCGAGTGACCACTTCAATGGGGGTAGGTTTTCATCTTTCAACGCTACTAATGTTCCAACTTTTGGGGGGTATTCCATCTTTCGCGTTGTTGCAACGACTGTAAATACTCCATATGCCAGCGGCGCCAAAAATGCTGCTGGATCTGCTGAACAAGCTGCCAGCGATGGAGACGGTTTAACTTAACATTGGTTAGGTCTTCATCAGGAGGGGCTGTCAAGGGTTCCAAAGTGAGTAAGACTTTGAAAGTCATGAGGATCAGGGCTCATACTACACAATGGTCGACTATTTAAAATAGCCTCAATCTAAACCAATACAGTCATCAACTCTTCAAAGGTTAGGATTTGATCCCCCACAAGACTCATGGAGTCCACCAAAATGCGGACTGGCGGGTGGATTAAATTACCACTTAATCGCTAAAGTCTCAGCAGCTTGCTGACAATAGGACACAAGGAGGTTATTTGCCCCAACAAAATTAGTGCCCTGGTCACTGTAGAGGGCAGCACATCTGCCACGTCTACCAACAAATCGGCGGAGGGCAGCCAAAAATGCATCAGTGGACAAATCAGAAACAGCCTCCAGGTGAATGGCCTTTGTTGGGAAACAAACAAAAATACACCCATAAGCCTGTTGACTTTTTACACTACGACGCTTGGTTAACGTGATGGAGAATGGACCCATAAAATCTACACTAACATGGGAAAAGGTCTTCACCTGGGATACTCTAAATTTAGGAAGGTCACCCATGAATGGGTGCAATGGTTTGGAATTTCCCCTGGCACAAAAAAAACACTTGGAAACAACACTGTGAATGGCACTTTTCACCGCAAAATCCAAAACTGTTGATTTAGGAGGTACTCCAATAAGCGAGGACCTGGATGTCTATGCTCATTATGGAATTTTTCGATAATCAAAGTGGTAAGCCTATGACTACGAGGCAACAACATGGGGTGTTTCACCTCATATGCTAAATCAGTGTGACGTAATCTACCGCCCACCCTGACAACACCATGGGAATCAAGAAAAGGAGCTAAGTTTCGAAGAGGCTTAGCACAACTCTCACCCTTACGTATCCTTTTCAAATCTTCAAAAAAAACTTCTTGTTGTACAACTCGCACAACAACTAAAGTGCATAATAAAGATCTGCCTCATTGAGGGCTTTAGTAGGAAAAGATAAAGAAGGATCTTTTTTCACTCGAAAAGGTCTCAAACAAAAGGCAACAATGCCCAAGATTTTACGTAAAGAGGAGTACTTAGTGAGTAACAGCTGTACTTCATCAAGGGGTATTTCTGTCACAAAAACAAAACGTTGCAATAAACACTTAGCAACCAAAACAACTGGGGCTAGGAACCCGAGTGGATCATATATCCTTGCAATCTCAGAGAACAAAACGAATCAGATTTTGGACACCATTTTACCACCTTCACAACTGGGTGGTGTGGAACAAAATATGAATGGAAGTCAGGGTTAGAATTGTCCAATTTCAGAAGCCCCTGGTCTAGGTAATCCTGAACAAATTCTTTGTACACACTATACAAAGCAGGATTCCTCAATAATCGGTTTTCCATCATATTGAATCTACGCAATGCTTGACCTTTAGAGTCACCAACTTCTTGTCGAGGCTCTCTGAAAGGTAAACGAACAACATATTTGCCAAACTCAGTTCCAGAATGAGCGACACCAAACAATTTTCCACACAAGTCCTCATCAGAGGGAAGAGGGATTTTTGGAGGGGTCGATTCTAGTTCCCAAAACTTTTGTAAGGTACTATCCAATCCAGATTCTATAGGGGAAGACACTAAGGTCAACAAACTAATGGGATTTTGAGTTTTACGAGGACCATCAATACCACCAAGGAGTATCCAACCAAATATTGAATTAATGGCACAAGGTCCTCCATTTTCTCCTTTTTGAAAGCCAGGCACAAGCATCTGAAGAATGGCATCACAGGAAAACAAACTATCAGGAAACTTGGCGGAGCCTATTTTCAATGTAACATTGCCATATGAAGTACTAGAAATCATGCCATTTATTCCCTCAATAGGAGTTCTATTCGGAGCTACTTTAAGTCCTAACCTTTCAGCCAAAGAGACAGTTACAAAGGACACTTCACTAGAGGAATCTAAAATTGCCCGACAAGACACAAACTTGTTGTGGGCATCTAACACTAAAACTTGGGCAGTTGCAAAAAGCACAGGTCTCCTCTTACGAGGTTCAAAATGGTTGCTACTGGGTGTAGTGGTATGCAATGCCTGTTTGGCACCTTCACTATTAGGTATGTGGGGGCTCTCCCCTGGACAATCATCTAAAAACACAGGTCTCCTCTTACGAGGTTCAAAATGGTTGCTACTGGGTGTAGCGGTACACAATGCCTGTTTGGCACCCTCACTATCAGGTATACATGGGGTCTCCACCGGACAATCAACTTGGTGGCTCGGAGAGCTTTTCACAAAGTGCAACAGGGAATGGTGAAGACCCTGGCACTGACGACACGTGGCATTTGTAGGGCATTGAGATACACCATGTTTGCCAAAGCAGTTAAAACACAATCGTTCACGCTTAACAAATTGATGGCGCTGACCTACTTCTAATTGCAGAAATCTGGTACACTTCACAAGGGGATGGTAGGGCTGTTGCTGGCAATAAACACAACCTTTATTACCAGACTGGCCTGTTCCAGTCAATAACACAGGATAGGGTGGTTTGCCACCCTTCCTAGGGGGTAGAGGAGGTGAGACCTCCTTCGGCTTATTCAAAAGAGAACTATTTTCCAAAGCCCGACAATTTTTCTCTAAGAATTTAAACAAATCTTTATAGGACGGGATTTCCTTATCACTATACTCAATCTCAAACTGAGTTTTCAATGGGGTATCAACCTTTTGCAAAAGAATAAGCATTTTAGCAAAATCTAAAAGGTCTACATCATCATAGTTTGACAATGCTTCCAAATTTTCCCGGAAAGTGGACAACAATAACCTTAAATCATGTGGGTTGCTCGATTTTGCAGAAGGGGCTTGACAAATAGACCAATATTTTGTTACCAAAAGTCTTTTATTATTAAAGCGTCTAATCATTGCATCGAAGGCTACTCGATAATTATCTGAGGTTAGCGGTATGTTCCTAATTACAGATGCGGCCTCTCCCACCAGAGCGGTATTTAAGGCTTGATATTTAGCTATTTCACTCATGTCAGCTTTATCATGAACAAGTGACTTAAACATATCAAAAAAGGTGGGCCATTTTTTAAGATTACCGTCAAAATAGGGTACCTCTATTCTTTTAATTTCAAGACCCCTGTCCACATTTACCAGGGAATGGTTCAAAATTGTCTGTGAGGCATCTTGGTAATCCTCCGGATAGAGGTCACGACAAATCGATCTAATTGTGTATTTCATTTCATCAAATTCCTGCACTAAAGTTTCCTGACTTTCTTGTATCTGATCACTACTATCCAAGTTTATAATTTCAAAATGCAATGCATCGAATTGACTTACCAGAGAAGGCACATCTTCCCATCTGGGTTTTAACTTTTTTGCCTTCTCTGCATTGCCCTGGGCTTCGACGGCTCTATTATAAGTTGTTTTTAATTTATTAAAAACACTTTTTTGTTTTAAACTTCTTGGATCAGACATTATAAAGCGCTTTTTATCAGATACAAAAAAGTAGGTTTTTTCGCGACAAATTGGCTATCACCAGACC
This sequence comes from Aspidapion aeneum, assembly GCA_963576565.1. NCBI lineage: Eukaryota > Metazoa > Arthropoda > Insecta > Coleoptera > Brentidae > Aspidapion > Aspidapion aeneum. The sequence goes on along the minus strand of OY755046.1, from coordinate 32,883,066 downwards.
GGTACGGTTCGCTAAACAACGCGGCACTAATCTCGCGCTTAACGAAAGCAAAAAATGAAGGTAAATTTCGACGGATTTCACACAAACAAATTCGAAACCCGACGAATAATCAACAATTTTCTAACCTCGGAGGTAAACAAAACAACACGTGAAGTTGTGAGGTTAGAACACACAAACGTCAATGAAACGTCAGCCAGCAAGAAAAAAGAACGGGGTTTTTTTTTAATTAGTTTTTTATCGCCGCACGAGGTCATAAACCAAACTCAGGGCAACCAACCTTTAAAACCATGCGGACTCTAAAAAAAAACCGGTACAAAAACAACAATGTCCGACATAAGGGTCTGAAGGACCAAATAGACATCTGAGCCCTGAAGGGGAGAAAAACTAGAGATATCCCAAAAAAAATAACCCCCAAAGTTAAATTCGCCCCGCCTGGGAAAACAGAGTCTATTAAACTAAAAAACAAAGGAAAAAATCGGCAACATGCTAGAAGCTTACCTTCTGTAATTCTGTAGCAGTCCCAAAATTTCACTGGCGGCTGCGGCCCTTTCTTGGGACTGGAATTTCGGTCTTCAACCAAAAAACACGTGTGACTTCTTTCAGTTTTTTGTCGGAAGTGATTTCTTCATTCCCCTGTCACACACAGGGTGGCGCTTCAAACTCCCAGCGTGGCAAAAAACGCGCATGATTTTACCAAAATGATCAGGTGATCAAAAAGAAAATAACTTTCAACAAAGAGAGAAATTATCACCTGATCGGAATTTTTCCCAAACAGGTCTTTCTTTTTTGAAGGTTTTTGCAGAAATCCCAAAAATATCAAAACAAACTTTAAGGTTAGGTTTTCCAAAAAATTCAAAATAAAACAATAAAGAAAAATAACTGGCAGCATTAAACATATATAAAAGAAAATAAAAAATCTAAGAAGATACGTTTGACAATTAAAAATAATCTTTTATATGAACAGACAAAATGTTTCAATTAGTTTTTTATAGACGAAATCTATTAGGATTTATAAAAGCGTGGTATATTTTATATTTGCTGGAGGACACCATATACGTAATATTCCAATACTCCCTGTTACCTATTTACACAATGGTTGGCGTTTGACGCAAAAATTCAGAAATAAAGGTACGACAAATGCACAGATACCAAATTTACATAGATAGAGTTTTTGTCAACTGTACTCCGATGATTTGACGTAACGAATACAAGAATAAAATAATATTCATGCGTAAAAGTATAACCAATCAGGACATTTTAACTTAAGGGCCGCAAAGAGGATAGACTTTTACCCATTGATATTGCTATTTCAAATATGTTTGCATTCTGCATCGTAAGGTACCGTAGGTATTGCAATAATACGTACTATATGGAAATAATATGAATATGTCTTTGAAAGCAACCAATTAGGTCTTATTTGCTTAGAGACCCCAAGGCCCCCATGTTTGCATCATGAATGGGCAGTTACCGTGGGTATTGGAATATTATGTATATACAGGAGAAAAAAAAGCGCCATATATACAGGGTGTCTCATAACTTAGGGGCCATGGTCAACAGGTGATAGAGGAGGTCATGTCTGATAAAAAAGTTCCTATAATGCATTGGTCAAAACTCTTTCTTTGTCGCGATACAGAGTGTCAAAGTTGGTGATTTTTAAAACTTTTTTGATAATAACCTAAAAAAACGCAGTAAAAATATGAAATTGGGTAAAGTCGTGTATCAAAACAAAAGCAATAAATTAAAATAAAAATTATTTTTTAAAAAATTAGTCGGGCAATTTTTTTTAGAAAAAACTACTTGATTGGTATTAACTTTTATGAATGCCTTATTAAACGCAATGTTTTTTTAATATTTTTTGTCAATAAAAACAAGTCTCTAGCGAGACATAAGAATAAAATATCATATACATGATAGTAAGCAAAATTTTTTTGATTTTTATTATTTTTTATACATTTTTGGAGGTTACTTTGACAGCCTGTATCTCCTCAACTTGTAATTTTATCAAAAAAAGGAATACCACATTTTTGAATCATAATTAGCTGAGTATTTAGCTGGCTATGACAGATTTTCTTTTTTTGTTGAGCCGAACCGAATTGAACCGAACCCTTTTCCTCCCCACTTTTCTAACTTTAAAAATCCTATATCTTAAAAACAAATGTGTGTTGACCCCCATGTTATATAAACTTTTTTCTCGGAAATAGCCTCCTCTATCACCTGCTGCACTATGGCCCCTAGGTTATGGGACACCTTATATATTCCGTTAAGAAAACGTGACTCTAATTTTTTCATCTCATAAATAAAATTCAATGAAAAAATTTACAGTAAAGAATTAGTAACCGACATTTTTTTTTCTGTGGCATAAAAAATGTGTTTGAAAATAAATGGCAACATTGTCAAGAATTTTCTCTGGGAAAAAAGTTGGACGTCTTGGCAAAGTAAAGCTATGTACGAAAATTCAGCCTGTTACTCATCACCTTAAAAAGAGACCGATGTACTGTGGACTAAACTGCCCTTTTCCGGGAAAGTTGGCAACCCTAGTTGAAGATAAAATCCCAAAATATACATACTTTGGAGTGCTTTCCGTATGAGAATATGATTTGGTGACCCCAGCATCACGGTTAGGTATATCCAAATACCTTAAAGCATAAATACTGGTTCAAGAAATCAAAAATTGAAGCCCTCATAGCTTGCTTTGGAAACAATTGCAAATTTAAATTTGCAGACTACCATTTTCAAGTGCGCATGCGTGAGTTTTTGCACGTACGCCACGACGCAGACAGCTCTCGTATGGCAGCAGCCATATTTTGTTGTTTGTTTACATTTTACGGTGTCTTCGTTTGTCGTGTAAATTTTTTATTTTTTTCTGTTAAAAATGGGAAAAAACGGACGTAAAACATGTGCAGTGTGTGGAAAAATGTCCGGGAGAAGTGAGGGAGTTCCATTTCATAGGTAAGTACTTCTATTTTTACTTATAATTTGTAAATAAGGATAAGAGTGGTTTATAGATGCCATATTAAAATTAATTTGATGCTCTAACCGAATTTTGATAATAAGGTGTTTGAATATTAAAAAAATCTTTGATAGAATAACAGTGCCATAAAAAGAAATCTATTTTGCAAAACCGGCAAAAGTTGGAAGACTGGCCAAGCAAGCAAGCAGCAAAGTTGGTCTTATTTATTAATTTATCTACCTATTGCAAGATTGCATTTTCTACTGTAACTACAGTTTTACTTGGTTTATATTATACCTTCTTAACTTGGATTATTTACTAGTTCCTATAGTGGTATCATAGGTTTATGTAATAAATATTAGGATACATTAGTATGTTTTTCTATCTGTGTGAGCCAGAACATAAAGTGAAATTACCTGTACAAAATCTTGACAGGATTTATAAGTACCACTCAGGACTCTTAAGGATTAGTAAAAATTAGGTCCTGGTAGGACCTTTATGGTTTGCTTTGCTTTTTTTTATTTTTTTGGTCATCAGTTCACATCTAGACAGGACCAATAAGGACTGACATGATCAACAAAAATATGGATTACATAATGACCTGTATAAAATTTTTGCTATTGGTTCGGTTCATATCAGCCCCTTGTGCAATTTACTATAACCTCATTTTTTTTCACTTTGCTCTACTTAATTAACAGACTGCAAACAGATTTTTCTTGTTTACACTTAATTTATTTGGTCTATTAAAAAAAAAATTACAGGATTTTAATTTTCAACCTATAAATTTTTGAAATATCAAATTACTGTTTGCTTGTTTATTTATAGAGAGCTGTAAGTATGGCACACAAGAGGCTTAGATTTTGAAAATTTACTTCTTTTTTGTTAGGAGGATTTTTAATCATTAATTAATCTCTGGTTACCTAAATTTTGTAGTTTGTTTAAAATTATTTGTAAGTTTAACTCTCACTGTTTTTTTTGTTTTTCTATCCAGAGGTATTAGAGCGTATTAGAGTTTCTTTTGTATTATCTATTTGAACTTCATTTTGTAGTAAAAAACGAAAGTAATTGTAGATCAGTTCTTAGCAATGTTCAACTCCTTTTGCAACATTTAACCAATTGCTATTTTATTCTGCATATTTTAGATTTCCAAATAATGAGGTGTTTAGAAATAAATGGATAGCTTGGATGATCGAAAATTGTGCAGCCAGAGAGGGGGATTGTTTCCATAACACATACATCTGTGGAAAACATTTTACTCCATTGTGTTAAAGAAGCAATCAAAAACACTTGAGAAAATGGGCGGTCCCTTCAATTTTGGGTAAGTTTAATTATAAACTGGTTTAATAGTCTGGTGGAAAACGAAAAAAGGTAGAAATAAATGGTATAAGAATTTTTTTTCCGATTTTGTTGCCACTCTGGCACCCATAGGCATTTTGAAAAATTCAAGATGGCGGACATTTTTTTTTAGTCGATTTTTGGCCACTGGAATCGAAATTTGTCACTATTTTTTTTCTGGGGGTACCCCAGCCGAGGGTGGATGATTTTATGAAAAAAATCGACCTGTTAACTTAGGCAAACGTCTTTGGTAAATTCTGCAAAAAAACTACATTAAAGTTTGTTTGTAAGTCCCAATATAAACAGTTTTACCCTAATATAATAAAATCCCCCACCCCATCTTGAAATTACCACCAATTTTTAACTGCAGAAAGGCGACTGAAATAATGTGCCACACAACTATGTTTGTGTCAGATATTTTTTTTTCTAATTTTTTCAGTTAAATGTTTGTCATCTTGGATTTTTCAAAATGCCCAAAAAAATTTCTTATAGCATTCATTTCCCACTTAAGGCAAACATAGTTGTTTCGCAACCCAACTAAAGCCTAGACTATCAAAAATTCTGTTGGTAATTGAGATATTTTTTGTAATAAAATAATTTTTCATTTAATTTAAAGTGAATAATAATATTATGCTAATAATAATAATTAGTAGCCTGTTTAAATGTCTTCAAATTTTGCAGTACATACTCTGTACTAAATCCCCAGAATAAACACCATGTTGGAGACAGGAGTTTTTGTTGGCATTACTTCAATCACCACTTGAATGATTATAAATAACTTATACCTGCAAAACAAAAGAATTATACCTAACTAAAACATAATCAAGTATATTTTTTCAGATTTCGCGGGATTCTCAATAGAGGTGGTGGTGGAGCCCACACTACTAGAAAATCTTCAGTCTGTCAATGTGGCACAGAGAGGTTAGTGAGAAGAAAGGTTTTTAATAAAAAAATATCATCTCTACCATACTACTACCTCTAGCTAAAAGTTCACTGTTTTTCAGATTTATCAGGGTTCCCATGCGAGGCAGTGGCGGAGCCCCATGTAGAGGCAATGGTTGAGCCTCATGTAGAGGCAATGGTTAAACCTGCAATTTTGGAACTAAGGGGTAGGCAAAAAATGGTTTTTAGTCTACTCTCAATAAAAATAGTATTTCCTTCATTGCATCAGCTAATTGTTTTTTAGAATTATCAGAATTTTCTTTAAAGGCAGTGGAGGAGTCCTATGTAGAGGCAATGATTGAACCTACCATTTTGCAACAAAGATGTAAGTAAAAAAGGGTTTTATTCTATTCTCAATAAAAAATTAAAATACTATTTTTTCATTACACTTACTGTTTTTCAGATTTATCAGAATGCTCGTTAGAGGCAGTGATGTAGCCCTATGCAGAGACAATGGTTGAACCTACCATTTTGCAACATAAAGGTAAATAAAAAATGTTTGTATTCCATTTTCAATAAAAATTAGAATATTATTTCCTTCATTATATTAGCGAATTATTTTTCAGATTCATCAGAACTTCCATTAGAGGCAACGGTGGAGCCCTATGTAGAGGCAGCTGTTAATCCTGCTATTTTGGAACAAAGAAGTAAGTAAAATAAAAATACTATTTCCTTCATTAACTTCTACATAAAGGCAACTAAAGTGTAGACATAAGTAATCAATAATTACCTGTTTCTCATTAATTATATTGTAACTGTTCTAAAATAATATTTTTTTTTAGAATCGTTAGATTATTCATTAGAGATGCTGGTGCAGCCCACAGGATGGGTAAATATTAAACCTGCCAGTGTGGAACAGAAAGGTCAGTTAGGTTATACTAGAAATAAAAACTAAAATGTCTATCATTGAAATCTATTAACATTTTTTTTTTAGATTTATCCAAATTCTCATTAAATGTAGTGGCAGAGTCTTTTGCAGAACCAATGGTTAAACCTCACATTTTGGAACATGAGGGTAAGTAAAAAAATCGGTTTCTATCTTCCATAAAAACAAAAACTACTAGTTCCTTTAATAATGTCCATTTTGAGAAAAAAATCTTTCCAGATATGTCATAAACCTCAACTTTTAAGATTTTAAAAAATTCTTCAGATATTTTTGTGAAATTTCGAAAAATGTTATGTACAAGAGGCATTTTCTGATGTATATATTTATTTATTTATTTTAACCAGTGGCGTTCGTGCAAGAATTGCTTTCATTATTTAAATAAATTGTTTTTCTCGTAAGTGGTCTTGGTCTTGTTGAGATGAATAAATTTATTTTTGTTATACAAAAACTGTACGTCTAACGAAAAAATTTAAGATGCAACATTTTCTTATCAAACAATAAGAATTTACAAATAATTTTTATTTAGAAAAAAAAAACAGTGGCTCATCATTATTTTCTTCAAAAATACTGAGGAAAATTCTTGCACGAATGCCACTGGTCAAAATAAAAAACATGTTACATATTAAAAAATGCCACTTGATGAATAGAAAGAGTGTATCAAATTTCACAAAAATACCTAGAGCAGTATCATAGATATTAATAAAAAATTAGATTTTTCACAATCTTTAACACCATGTATCTCAAAAGTATGTACGACATATTTTTATGTATTGTTTTTTTCTTAATATGGATCCAAGAATTACTTCCTTTATTATTAGTATAAGGACGGCCACCGTAAGTACCGGTCGCAGTTACCGTAAATAACAAAAGAGGAGCGAGAAGCTGCTAATGTGCAGACTCAGTAATGACAATAACGGTAACAAAGTGTAAAATACGCGACCCAAAATGTCCCTATTAACCTGATCAAGACACATTAATATTCTGTGAAAGTGTTTACTGTTAAAACATCTTGTTTAGCTTTTAAAAAAAAACAAAGTATATAGATAGATATATAGATATTTTGTATTGCCTTGAGCGCCATCTTTAAAATTGTCTTGAAGTGTTGTAGTCTTAAACTAGTGAACTTTTATAACTTCCTTTCGCGTCTCTTTTAAGTTAAAAAAATGTTATTAAAATAACGTGACCAAAAAAGACGCAGAAAGTTAGTAGGTTTGAGAAGTCTTAATCTAGTGGCCTTTTATAACATGTTGTGGAGGAAGTGTGAATTTGGTACATGAACATACCTAGGCTAAAAAACACGTTATATAGACAGCACCAGAAACAGTACATTTTTATAGCTTGATTTCTCCTTGTTTTTAAGTTATCTTTAAGCATGTAGATTTAACAAAATAAATATTACATGGTTTGAGGTTGTTTTCAAGTAAAAAATAACTTTGTTATTTTTGTTCACGTTAATTTAACGTTGATGTGATTTTTGTGCTATGTGGGTAGGGAAAAGCTGCCTAATATTTTCCGTTTAAAATATCTGTTTTAGGAAGAACATTTTATCTTAATGATTTTAAGAGCGGGGACATGGACAATCCTGAACTGGCCAGGAAATTCAGAAAACTTGCTATGAAAACTAATACAAGTCATTGTAAAAGGGCCAGGATTTTACATCAAAGAAATCGACGACTGACAACAGGAGTTAAATCGTTAAAGTCGCTTATGAAGCATCTGCAAAACCGCAACTTGCTAACAAGTAATGCTGTAGAGCAGATTATGGTAAGATTTTTTTAGGGACAATTTTAGCAATTATCTTCTAGGCTAATATACAGTCAAATAGTATTTGGAAGGTCAATAAATACCGATGAAAATATAGATGAATTGGAGGAAGAACTGACAAGGATAAAACGGGACATTGTAAGCCTGTCAGAAACCCGACGGAAATCAGAAAATCGGATAAAACTGAAATCTACTATATCATAAAGGTAATGAAGATAATAGCACCTTCGGAGTAGGATTCATAATCAATAAAGCAATAAGTAAGCACATCCATACTATTAAAGGAATCTCAGATCGCGTTGCCTATCTTACACTCAAAATGAAAAGAACATCACTTAAAGTAATTCAGGTATATGCCCCCACCTCTACCTACGATGACGAGCATATCGAAGCATTCTATGAAGACATCTCAAAAGCCATGGAAGAACACAAAACCCATCTGATACTAGTAATGGGAGATTTCAATGCCAAATTAGGTAAGAGGATGAACATCGAAGAGACTAAAATAGGAGATTTTGGATAAGGAGAAAGGAATGACAGACAGGGGCACAACCTTAATGAATTATCTAGAGGAAAAACAGCTTTATGCAATGAACTCATTCTATAGAAAGAAACCGCAACCAAAGTGGACATGGCTCAGCCCTAATGGAATAACGAAAAACGAAATTGATTACATACTGACTACTGATAAAAATATCGAGAGATGTAACAGTCCTAAACAGCTTTACAACAGGCAGTGATCACAGGATGGTCAGAACAAAAATCTGCATTGATAGCAATTTCGAAATGAAAAGAAAAATTAATAATAACAATGAACAACTTGACATGAATAAACTTACACAAAATAAAGCTATATACAAAGAAAGGCTAAAGGAACAGCTAACCCAAAACTTAGGATGCGAAAATAAAAAAATTGATGAAATAAATGTTACGCTAACAAGAGCTATGACCAAAGTAGGAAAAGACATCGCACAAGAAGATAAAAAGAGGGAAAATTGTATATCAGAATTAATAAAGACACTGATGGAAAAAAGACGGACCCTCGAGAGAGAAGGAAAAAGAACATCTATAGAATACACAGAAATAAATAAAACTATAAGAAAAATGATAAAAGAAAGAGCCAAGAAATTAAAGTTGAGAGAGTTATCGAAAATACGGTAGATACGAAATTATTAAAATAAAGAATATTAACGGTATAGAATCTAACATTAAAGAATTATACCAAACAAAAAGGGAACCATCACGAGAGACCATGAAGAAACTCCAAACAAACATAAAGAACATAAACTCGGAGCTACAACCTGAAATAAGCAAAGCGGAAATACAGAGAGCATTAAAGAAAATAAAAAATAACAAATCACCTGGAAAAGACGGAGTAACGGCAGAAATGCTCAAGTACAGTGGTAAAGCTGTAGTTGATACCCTCTATATTCTCCTAAATAAAATATTAAAAGAAAAAATAATCCCAAACAACTGGAAATAATCCATAACCATTATTCTACACAAGAAAGGCGATAGAGCAGACCTAAAAAACTATCGACCTATAACACTCCTCAATGTAATTTATAAGCTTTTCACGAAAATATTAACAGATAGAGTAACAACAAAATTTGACCGATATCAATAAAAGGCACAAGCAGGCTTTAAAAAGGGTTTCAGTCTAGTTGATCAGTTATTAACTATGAAAATCCTAATAGAACGAGCCAACGAATATAACATTCCACTATATATTGCGTTTATAGACTTCGAAAAAGCTTTCGATAGCATTGAGCACTGGGCTGTAAAGGCATCTTTAATTAATAGCCGAATAGATCACAGATATACAGACTTAATAACCAATATATAGAGCGAAGGAACAACATCAATCAAAATCCACGAAGGAACCAAGCCAATCTGTATACACAGGGTGACACAATATCTCCTAAATTATTTAACCAGGCCCTATATTAGTTTTAAATTCTTTGATATATAAAATCTGTCTTTTTGTCTTCATGAAACGTTATGGAAAACTCTGAAAATGTCCAGGAAAACTCCAAGTCTAAGCATATGTCAAGTCTAAATCGGAAAATGTTCGGAAAACTCGAAAAATATTCGTAAAAACACAGAAAATGCTCGGAAAACTCGAAAAATCTTCAGAAAAATTCGGAAAATGTTCAGAAAAACTCGGAAAATGTTCGGTAAACTCGGCAAAACTAGGGAGATGTTCGTAAAAACTCCGCAAATGTTTGGAAATCTCGGAAAACTAGGGAAATGTTCGGAAACACGCGAGAAATGTTCGGAAAACTCGGAAAATGTTTGAAAAACTCGGAAAATATTCGAAAAAATCGAGAATTATTCGGTAAAACTCGGAAAATGTTCAAAAAATATATATAAAATATTCGGAAAACAAGGAAAATGTTCGGAAAAACTGAGGAAATATTCGGGAAAATCTGGTAATATTTAGGAAAAGTTCAAAAATGTTCTAAATAAGCCTGGAAATGTTTAAGTTATGAGCGAGGGAAGTGTCAGAGTAGATTCACCTAAAATCGATTTATTACTAAAAAAAGTAATTTTTTTATTCTGAGACTTCGATCTTGTTGGATTAATGCCTAGTGTTCCTACAACTCAATTTAAACGTGATGGTAATAAAGTAAGATCGATTGCGCGGAGTAATTGGCTGCTGGACATGCAAAGAAGACGCTGTGTACTCTACGGATACAACTACTCTCATAATAAAACATGGAGGACATGCGTCAATTGTGAAGCGAAAGATAAAACCGCGTTTTACTTCCCGGCATAATCTGAAAGACATCAAGGAGGAAGATGAGGAGTATTTGAACTCGAGAAGTTAAAATTGTAGGAGGAATTGGATCATACTGAAGGACAGAAGGAGTTATATGTAGACAAAAATGCTCGCGGCTAGGCCTTCGCCTTCGTACTACTACTAGTAAATAAATATAATATTTCTGTTTTCTTTTTCAGATAAACCTGCATTATCTAAATATTTTATTAATCATATTAAACGAGTTTATTTTCTTAGGATGGAGCACCACCTGTTCTTCAAGAAATTGTTAAAAAAAAACTTAACAAAGAACAAAGAAAGGGCGACAAAAAATATAATGAAGAGCTACGATCCTTTGCTCTGACTATACAATTTTACTCTGAAAAAGCCTACCAGCACCTGCGAAAATTTTTCGGCAACTTGCTACCTCATTCCCGTACCATTAGAAAATGGTACTATGCCATCAACGGGAATGTGGGTTTTACGTTGCAGTCCTTTGCTGCAATAAAAAAAAAAAATTAAAGGACAAAAATAAGCCGTTTTTGTGCAACATTGTAATGGATGAGATGAAATTAACAGAGGATATTCATTGGGATGGAAGCGAGTTTGTCGGGCAAGTGGATTTAGGGACTGAGATGAAAAGCCGAGACGAAAATGGGCAAAAGGCTGCATATGCCCTTGTTATAATGGCTGTAGGAATAAATAGTCATTTTAAGGTTCCCTTAGGCTATTTTTTAGTCAAAAGTTTATCTGGCGAAAAACGAGCCAGTTTACTAAAACAGTGCTTAATATTGCTTTACGAAAATGGCGCCATAGCTACCTCAGTTACGTTCAATGTAAAAGTAATAAACTTTTTTATTTTTACCTTCTTATACCCGCGTAGCACTGGCTAGAAAAGGTATTATTTTTGATGGAATTTTTTTTTGTGAGATAACGCCAAAAATGTGTTATATGGATGTATTTAGACCTATCCTAGCAATATCGTCGTGATGTCTGTCTGTGTGTGTGTGTATCTTATTTCTGTCCGTGACACGATAGCTCCTAAACCGCTAAACCGATTTTCATAAAATTTTCAGGTGAAATAGTGTTGGACACTCTTACGAGCTGATTAGATTTTGATCAAAATCCATTAATGCTAATGACAGTTTTTTGACAATTAAAAACTTTTAAAAAATGCAAACTTTTTAACGGAGTATCGTATTAATGCACTGTTTTCGGAATATAGTAGACTATATTTTTCTCAATAATTTGTGTTATAACCACAAACTTCGTAAGAGCTTTGTTTCTAAGATATTTACAAAAAAACTGTTTTTAAGTCTAATACATTATCATTGGGTTCACTTAAAGTGTGCTAAGAAGGTATCAGATCCGTCATTGATTCATTTATTTTAATTTCTGAATCTCTACAATATAATAATCCATGTAACTGATAAACTTGATTTTGTTTAAATAACAATAAAAATGTGTTTTCAAGTACAAAATGACAGCAGTAGTGATACATCATATCTATGATGGTAGTTTTTGTAATGAATCTTAGCTTTTCTTGTCCAGTTTATTAATAGCTATTCGGTAGTAATGGACGTACATTACAATTCTTACTACAAACTAGATTTTAAAAAAGTTTTCTATTTTGTTGTGTACTATAATTTTATTAAAGTAATGTAAAATCGTCGAGTCGTCAAATTCACAGATTCTAGATTGATATCACAATTTTTGAAAACTTTTCAGTCGAAATCATTTATAACAAAGGCTTATTATTGTCCTTAAGATTTTTCACAGGTGCAAAGGTAGGTTTTTTACAGGTGCAGAGGTAGATTTTTTTACAGGTGCAGAAGTAGGTAGTTGGAGTCAAGACAAAAAGCAGTTGAATTTTGCTTAAGTTTCAAGTATAATTTGACTTTTCTTCAGGTAGGAGGTACTAGCAAAAAATATTAATAATATTTTACAGTTTTTTATGTATAAAAAAAATATTTATGTCAAATTTTTTGATAGTTAAAGCATACGAGTATGGTACTAAACACCAGCAAAAAAATGATATAAAAAAACGATAATAACACAATATAAAATTTCAACTTTTGGTTAAAACTAAAAATATACTCGAAACCTGAGAAAAATTCGATTGTCTTATTAATGCTCTTGTCCTCCACTAACTAAAAGTGACCAATTTTTCTTTTGTCGAGTTGCCTTCAAACCTTTTTCTTTTAGTATTTTGACTATCCTTGAAAATCCCCTTAATATTTTATTATAACTAACGCTTCTCTATTTTTCTGGCAACTTCCCATAAGTTCGCAAAGTATTAAAACTATATAGTTACAAAAAACTATAATAGCATGATCGTTTTTAGTAGTAGTAATAGGTAGTTGTGGTAGTAGTAAATGTATTACTAAAAGGTTTTGTGTATACAAAAACTAGCAGCATATTAAAGAAACGCAAACCAAAAGTTTAAACTGCGTATGCACCACTCTCTTTTTTACTCATGTCAGATATGAAAAAACTGAAAGAAAAAAAAATGTTTCTAAATAAAACAAGAAATTAAGTTTGTATTTTCGAATCTAGAGGTCGGAAGCCGCAAAAATGTTTAGGGGGAAGGAAAGGAGGGAAGACCTCTGAAAAATATCTCCCTAAAGATTTTACTAGCGCCCTATAGCTTAATTTAGGTTTCAATTTTCAACTAAATATCTCTAAACTAAAAGACCTACAAAATGAAAAAATAAATAATTAACACAATATAGTGTCAACGAATCGTTTGCGGATCTATGTTTCTAGAAAATGTTAGTCCTAAAATAAGCCACATAATCACACTTAGAGTAAGAAAAAATATATTTTTTCTTCCTCTAAGGAATTACCTCTTTATATTTACAGAAATAATCTGTATAGCATAATAAGTAGTAGCATTTGGTGGTCACCATCTAACATGACAAAATCTGCAACGTTTCTTGTTTAACTATTAGCATCGTGTGCAATAAGTTTTGGGACCCCTAGATACCTTGAAGGTGACTATTTTAGAAAACTTACAAAACTGGGTAAATTTAGTAAACATAATGTATGTAATAATAATAATGACTCTATAGTGTAGCATTTGGTAGTCGTAATAAAGCTCTAACATTTATTGTGTAGTTAAAATTTTTGCCGGCATCTAACACTGCATTTTGACTCGCTAATATGTCTATCCTTATAAAACTGAAACAGAAACTTGTATCTAGTAAATATATTTACGTGTGTACATTTTTTTGTTCTTGAAATCAAATATTTTAGTGATTTGATGTAAAAGATAATTTTTTTAAATAATTCAATTTTTTTTCAAGATAGACAACAGCCAGACAAAATGTTAAATATTTTGCATGCATATTATATTTGTAGATATACTACCCTAACATAATACTTTAGAGTACTAATTAAACAAAGATGTGATGTATTTATTAATACAGATTTGTTATTTACAGGACAGTGTTGCGTCGAAAAATAGTGTTTTGAAATTTCTTGTTTATTAATTACTAGTGCATAGTTGTAGAATAAAGTTTTTAGGAAATTAGACATCAATAAAAAGAATTATACTCATCCAAAGTTTGTTAATTATTTTAAATGATATAAGCATTGCCTATGAATCGCGTAATTTGGTTCGAAAACGTTACCGTAAAAACTATTGCTTCGAAAACCATTAGTTTAAAATATATTAGTTCGAGATGTATTTAGTTTAAAACTATGGGTTCACACTAGTGTTTTTGAAAGCAATGCTTTCAAAGCAAGATTTTCGAACAAAATTCCGCGACTTATCCATCAAAGACTATCTATATATGAATTCTCTATGCATATATCCAATAGCTTGAAAATAATGACGATTATCAGGCCTACAACATTTTGTTTTTCTATCACAATTTTTGTTAGGTACTTGATAGTTTGGCTTATTTTGGGCTATAATGAAAATTTAAGACCTTTCATACCCTTACAAAAAAACAGACACTGGGATGTTAATCTTTTTGAATTAAATATTTTTATTTATAGATTTAATTCTATTTACATCTTGGTTATGTTCATGCTGAACAAGACTCAATAAGGCTAAAGACTATTCTTTATTATATTACTTTTAATTTATCATTTTTATAATTAAAAAATTCGCAACATACCGTCAGAAATTAATCGAGAATGTCTGTACCGCCAATAAATTGAATTATATTGATGTTTTTGTGGCCATTATACAGGATAATATTTAACTATGAAGCCAAACTCCAAGGTGTTTCTTAAATTTTTTTTGACACCCTGTATCTTAAAAACTATTCCTAAAATCACTCAAAGAAGCAGTTCAGTTTGGCGGACCATACTTAAATAACGCCCTGTATAAGCGTTGAAGGGAACCTTAATATCTCCTAGGTTGGTATATTTGTAATTTTTAACATAAAAATATCTACATTAATTTTAAATAAACCAACAATTTTTTGATAAACTTTAATTTGTAGGATATTTTTCTTAGAATGACAATCTCCACGTTTTCAGCTGTATCAGCTCTAGTGTTTGGCAAGCTTGGAAAAAATTGAATTAGTTTAACATTATTTTTTGTCTACTTATACTATAAACATTACTGTATAACATGATATCTATCAGTTTCTGAGCTATAAAAAGTTGGGTTATAATTTTTTTAATTCATAAATCTTCTTGAAATCAAGGTAAAAGGCAAATAATTTTCATTAACAGATACCATTAATTTTCCATAAACTCATACTTATTGAAATTGGTTTTCTAGTGGCGTTCAGTAATATCTAACAATTAGAAAAGCTAATCATTTACAATTAAAAATATATTCATGGGTGTGATAACTACCAGTAAAACGTTTATAAAAAAACCAAAAGAAATATTTTAAAATTATATGTAATTTTTATGTCAACTTTTTATACCTTATTTTTTGATCAGTGGTCTTCGTTGATGGCGTAGATGATGTTCTAAAAAAACATCTAGTCATTATTTGCTCAGTTTTTGTATTTGCTCAACTTTTAAATTCTATATCTATCCCTAATTTTACAAAAAAAAGGTAAGGAACCGACATACTATATTGTACTAATACTACCTCCAATAGCAGTAAAAGAAAGCATCAAATATACCTACAATCGTATGAATGCTTGACTTTTTATCGTTTTTTTTAAATTTTAAGTACAGAATTTGCAACAGAACAACTTGGGGGTTTTTAATTAGTGATCTAACCTTTAATTTATCATCTAACCTAACCTGACAGATTGTGTCAGATACACGTCCAGCCTTGCCTAACAGGGTAATACATTATTTGTGTCATTAGCCACTCCATTTCATGTACCTAAAATCCTTTTCAGTATATGGTATTTCCTTCCCTTAGAAATTTTCAGTGTTCGAAGGTCATTCCATATATGCTGTTATTTGTAACATCAAACATTACTGAACCTTTGAATCTAAAAATAAAAAAATTACCATACTTTACAAAATTTTAACCACCAAATCCCTGACTCTGAGTACTGCCTTGGCTAATGATAAACTGAATAGTTTTTTTAACTAGATACTTTTAATTGGTTTTCCTTTCTTGGGTAAAAATACTACCTAGTAGTTTAATGAAAAAATTAAAAATGATTTTTGTTTGCGTTTATGTCGCAAAATTAAATATCTGTAAGCACATATAAACTTCAAGCCAAAAGGGCTAAGACTTTCGTGGCAATATTGATGTAATTTAAATTATGCACCAACCTTTAAGGTATAGTCAAAAGTAGACAAAAAGTTTAAATATCATTGTCAAAAGTTTTTTCTTTCTTTCTGTTTCCAACTTATTTATCCAGTTTTAAGGGTGAGGAAAACTGTGAATTTTAAAAATGTTAAATTTGACGGTCAAATAATTTTGTGATTCATTATGATCAAAAAATGTTTTATTGCTTTTTTACAAAAAATTATTGGTTAAGGAGATGCATTGTGATCAAATAACCTTTGCAATAGGTATAAATTTGTCAATTTTTTTTAGGAATTAACCTGATTATAAACTATTAAATTTTCAAAAAAATTGGAAATAGGTTTTTGCACATATCTAGAGGATCCTTAATAAAAATAGAGCATAGTAATATTAACACCACATTTTTTAAAATTAAAAAAAAAAAAAAACATAATTTTGGTAATAATTTTAAGTATTTCTATGTTTTTTAAATAGTTATAATACTTAATTATGACCTTTATTGTGATGCCTAATTTTACAAAATTTCGATTATGTTATAATTTTTAGGGAAGTTATTACAAGAAATCAAAAACAAATGTTAAGTTTAACAACTTATACCTTAAAAAGAGTTGATGGAAAATGTAATAGGAAAAAATACTTCTTTTGACCTTTTCTACCATCTATCTAAACCAGGGGTGGCCAACCCGCGTGCCACAGGGAGACCTTTCAAAGTGGCATACCAGGTGTTTCACAAATAAAAAAATTACAATGTGATTAAACCAAACCCAAAACTCACACTAAACAGACTAAACTAAACTTATTTTTTATGTTGCAGAAAATGTGATGTTTTGGATTTTTTGCTGAACCTAGAGTAGTTCCTGTTTTTGATAATGAAGTAGTGAATAAAATTTTTAACATAAAATTAGAAAACACAAAATATTGTGCCAACTAAGGGCGTCGATAAGGGGGTGCAATGGGGGTAGTTTTCCCCCAAGAGTATGTAATAAATTGCAAACTAAAATTGTACTATATTACAGCTTGTGTTTTTTCATTTCCTGATTTACCCCATTCCAAGAAAGAAAATCACCCCCACCCCCAATACATCTGGTGGAAAAATTTTGAAATTACTACAGTAATATTTGTGCTGATAAAACTGAAGGGAGGATTGGTTGCCAATTTTTGTACACCATATAAGACATTGCAATACCCAAGCAGTAATGGCAGCAAAGTGCAATTAGCGTAGGGTGTACACCAAATTACACTCACCAATCCACCCCTCGGATAAAGCCCAATACACAGAAAAAAATATGTTATGGCTACTTATACTTACTATAAGCTCTGTTTCTGTTACATTGTGAAATTCTTTAGATATTCTGTTATGTCTTGAAACAGAGGCATAATTTTCCTGAATGTCTATTTGTTTTATTTTTAGTTTCCACCAATGTAGATTAATCTCTTAAGATCTCTACCTATCAAGCTGCATTTTTTTTTCAGAATGGGCTCATTAGGTTGATTTCTTCTCCCTACAAAAACAAGCAATTTTACTGTGGAGTAGTTTTACTTAATCCTCCCTTCTTTTCAAATTAAATTATTACTTAAATTATTGTCAGAGAAACTTGACAAATAGGTATGTAAGTTTATTTAACAAGATAAAGGCTTTTATAAATGAATTGATATAACATTTTCCATGATACTCGTTTGTTTGTATGTTTTTGGAATTATATTTTAAGCAGTTTTTTGAACATTTTAAACTAAGTTCTTAAACTTGTCCTAGACTTAATTTTTTGCTATATTCTAGTCTAATCTCAAATATCCCCCCCTCCCTTGTAACGCATTTTCCAGAAAAAAAAACACATTAAAAAAACATTGAGTGTAACACAAGGCCAAACACCATCTCCCCCCCTAGAGTGTTACATAATTTAAGGACAGGCCCTAAGGACTACTAAGGATCAGTTAAAATTAGGTCTTGGCATTTTTCTTTTTTGGTCATCAGTTCATGCCAATCTGAATGGACAGGAACAACAAAAATATGAATTATGTTAGTACCTGTACAAAATTTTTGCTATTGATCAGCCCCTTGCCTTCTACTGTTACTTTGACAAAAAAAGAGAGAGACAAATAAGTTAAGAATAAAATTAAACAAAAAATTTTGACTAGGACGAGTATGAACAATACTCAAAAAAGTACCTTAAAATGTAAAAGTATATTGCACACTTTCACTGAACTTGTAAATTAAATGTGAACCCAGATGGCTTTATAGTCCTTGCCATATGCAGTTACACTTTTGTTCTTTGACATGAAATAAACATATTTCCTAATCCGAAATATATTAAAAAGTAAGTCATGTTGGAACAAAATTAAAGAGTAAAACTGTCATTGTGTCTGGATAAAAAGATGCTGACTGTAGGTTGATAAAAAAATGCACACATAAAACTCAGAGACATGCCATTTTTTTTAAATTGTTAGTCAGTATGGATATGATAAATAAAGAGGTTGGAAATGTCACAAAAGTGTAACTGCCTATTATAGCAAGGACTATAGCTTTTCAACCACAAAAAGAATTGGCATTTATCATTGTCAATTATTGTTTTTTTTTATAGACTTTCTGTTTTTGTTTATATCTTTTCCACAAATTTAAAACTGGGGTTAAGGTTACTCTCTAGCCACACAGCGATACATACACAACTTGGCTGCCTTGAAGTAGTTAAGCTGCGTAGGTAAGATGACCAACTGTTAAGGTCAGTTCAGCCTCATAAATTACATTAGATTAAATTAGACTAACTTAAGAGGTTCTTTTGTGAAAGTGTTGTTTTTTTTACATAGGAAGGTTCCTAAAGGCATAAAATAAGGTGTTTACAGAAAATACAAGCGAAAAAAATCCAAAAAACTGTGAAAATCGAGAAAAATTTTCTCTTAATTTAGTCTAATTTGGTTTAGGGTAAGTTAATTTAATTTAATCTAATGTAATTTACGAGGCTGAACCGACTTTTACTGTTTTATACCTGTTACTGTAAAAGAGTTACAGAGATGAATTAAACAAAAAATGAGAACTAGAACAAATATTGGCATAGCCATAAATCAACCTTAAAAAAGCATCTTCAAAAGATAGAGAATGTCTAGAAACTGTTGGCAATCTAGCTATGACTTTAAAAAAAACTGATTCTTACCTAATTCTGATTCCAAATATTCCCGGCCATAATTAATTTTTGCAATTAGGTGCAGGCTAAAAATTTCTTACATCAAAAACACCATAAACAACACCACAAACGCTCGAAATTAATCTCGGAACAGGAACACATGGTATACCAGAACACTCTTCATGGTGTCCACAATAAATCTGCACAATTAATTTTAGAAAAACTACAAATTTAATCGGCAATTTAATAAATTTTCACCTGATCAACTAGTTTTTAGAAAAAAAATAAAAGACATAACCTTAAATTTTTGACAATTGTCAAGTAATGTAGTGACGTCGGGGAGTATGTTCCAAAACCACCAAAACTGACGCAAGCGCAGTAACCGATATCCAGTCTAGCCGAAAAAGGAACATTAAGAATTAACGGGGGTGCTGGCCTCAAAAATCGCGTGTGACAATGCATAGGTATGCCCCGTATTTATGCTTTAAGGTATTTGGGTATATCTGGACGCCTTTGTGCGGTTGAATTTGCACAAGCTTTTGGCTTTTAACGGATTTTTTGAATCTAAATTGTTTTGAGAACAAAGCTGCCTCTGTACAGTCAGCAGTAAAGCAGCCAAGCAATTCTCTCCTCTGCTTTAGAAAATCTCAAACGAAAATCAGAAACAGATGTTTTATTAGTTCTGTTTGTTTAAAGGTAGACTATAATCAAATTTGGTTTAAGATAGTCACATGAAACGCGAATTTTTTATAATATTTTGACCTTCCTAGACCAGGCAGCAATGGCTAGAGAATGTATTATTTTCGATGAATTTTTTTTTTATGGATAACTCGAAAATTTATTATTTGGGTGTTGTTTGACATATCTTAGCTCGTCGTGTTGTCTGTCTATGTGTGTATGTGTATTTCTGTCCGTAACACGATAGCGCCTAAACTGCTAAACCGATTTTCACAAAATTTTCAGGTAAAATAGTGTTCGGTTCGATCAAGCATCGCATCAATATGCGATTTTCGGAGTATAGTAAACTACATTTCGCTCAATAATTTGTGTTATAACCAAAAACTTTGTAGGTGCTTTAGTTTCTGAGATATTTACAAAAAACTTTTTTCAAGGCTGGTATACCATGGCTTCGCTTGAAGCTCGCTAATAGGCTAGCTAGGAAGGTATCAGGCTAGCTAGGAAGATATCAGATCCGTCATAGATCCATTTATTACTTTTTGTTGTAATTCTGTTTTTATTGGTTACCCTCACAAATCTGTGTACAGCACAGGAATGCAATATGTCCTTGTTCAGTGGCAGTGGGGGTGGCAGAGGGGCACACCACCCTCTTCATAAAATTTATGTTTTACTTCTGCTTCGTCACTTATTTAAATTTTTTAACAAACCTACTTAATTTGTAGAAAGTAAAGTAAAAGTAATTTATAAAAAAAAATACAAAAAAAAAAACAGATTAAAAACCTAGATAAAAAACAATTCCGTTACTTCGTCGCCACTCCAATTAAAGTACAACATAAAAAACTTTCTGACAGTTAATTCCAGCAACTTTAGATTTTCGCCACCAGCCAGAAATGTATAAATAAATTAAACTTTTAATCCAAGAGTCGCTAAGTAAATAAATTCTTTTTTAAAAGTGGGCGATTTTCTTGTTTCTTTTCATATAATATTTGAATCTGTGTTTTATTTAAGGCATAGATATCTTATAGCCATGGCTAAAATGATGAAAAGGTGGACTGACCCTTCAGAATGGGAGCCCTAAACAGGGACGGTTTTGCTAACCTTTTTTAGTTGTTTCCAAGTTGTGTTCTTTATCGAATCATCCTCATGTGCTTCCTTATTCGATTATCAATATATTAGCCGTTCCGTAACAAAATTCATCCGTTCTTGAAGTGTTTCCAAAAACATGGTCCCGACATTTGTCCCAAAAGCAGGCTATGTAGCCACAATTGGCCGATTGGTACAGTACTATTATTTGTTTGCCGAAAGGCATCGCTGAGCTTCGAAAAACGAACCCCGAACGACGAATCATCCTCTACCAAGACAATGCAAGTTCGCACAAAGCACAAAAAACCATTGAATTTTTATCCTCCATACAGTCCCGACCTTTTCTTTACTTTTCCGAAAATGAAGAATGGACTGCATGGTCAAAGATTTCAGTTGCAAGAGGAAGCATTCGACGCCTTCAAGAACGCAATTTTGACAGTACCAACAAACGAGTGGAATTACAGCTTTGACAACTGGTTTAGCGCACGCAAAACTGCATTAATTTTCGTGGAGAATACTTCGAGAAACAATAAAGTCTTTAAAAGTTATCTACTGTTTTATTCCAGCTCTATACCTATGCAAAACCTAATTAAGAAATACATTAAAAATATTACATACGAGGGGCACAATCCAACTTGTATTAAGAAGAAAACGGTAATGGCGCACTTGATGATAACGGATGCTGGAATCCAAGACTTTTTGGACTCTTTTTCAAGGGATGCTGACCATGACCTAGATAGATACAGACTTGTCTCGTAATCTACGAATCTATATTTCCATTTATTTATCCATGCTTTTCCAGTGCTAAGGTATTTGAAAGTTGTATTAATTAGGACCTTCTGCTTACAAGACACTTCGTCAAAAGTTTTTAATTGCTTGAAGGACATCGACTTTATTAAATTGCTTATTTTTACTTAAAGATTATTTTTAATTTCACGGTATTTAAAGAAAAGGTATTAAAGAGGAATCGATTCAAGTATTTTTAGGGAGAAAAACAACAGTAATAATTTTTAATTAATTAAAATGTTGGATCATATTTATCGATTAGCAACTGAGGTAAATTTAACCACGGGTCTAAGCAGTTTTTTGTAAAAATCCAACCAATCCTAAAAATTACTAATATTAGCTTAGCTTGTTAAAAGCTTTACGAAAAATAAATACCAAATTTTGAAAATTAAAAAAATGCCTTACTGCTGTTGCTATATGTGATTACTACCTCATTTTATCCTACTAAAATTGCAACAAGGAAGAAATTATATGTACTTAAGGGTAACCCTAAACATTAAAAAATACTACATACAAGGGGCGCAACCCAACTTGGATTAAGAAGGAAATGGTAATGACGTACTTAATGATAACGGATACTAAAATCCAAGATCACTTTTTAAACTCTATTTCATAATCTATGAATCTATATTTCCATTTATTTATCCATGCTTTTCCAGTGCTAAGGTATTCGAAAGTTGTATTAATTAGGACCTTCTGCTTAGAAGCCACTTCGTTAAAAGTTTTTAATTGCTTGAAGGACATCGACTTTATTAAATTGCTTATTTTTACTTAAAGAATTTTTTTAATTTCACGGTATTTAAAGAAAACGTATTAAAGAGGAATCGATTCAAGTATTTTTAGGGAGAAAAACAGCAGTAATAATTTTCATGAGCAAGAAGTTAGCGAAGCACCCATCGCAAATCGAATCGTGACTAGGTGGATAATTTGCCGTTAATTAGTCGTGAATTAGTTGTGGAAAAATTAATTTTGTCGCTCTTATTTTTGACCGTTTTTGAGGGTGCTTCGCTAACTGCATATGAAGTTAGCGAAGCAGCCTCGTAAAAATGGCGTTTATCAAAATCGAATATGGTGGATAATTTGCCGCTAATTAGTCGTGAATTAGTTGTGGAAAAATTAATTATGTCGCTCTTATTTTTGACCCTTTTTTTGGGTGCTTCGCTAACTTCATATGAAGTTAGCGAAGCACCCTCGTAAAAATGGCTTTTATCAAAATCGAATATGATGGATAATTTGCCGCTAATTAGTCGTGAATTAGTTGTGGACAAATTAATTTTGCCGCTCTTTTTTTTGACCGTTTTTGAGGGTGCTTCGCTAACTTCATATGAAGTTAGCGAAGCACCTCGTAAAAATGGCTTTAGACATGACGTGTCGAAATCGAATATGGTGGATAATTTGCCGCTAATTAGTCGTTAATTAGTTGTTAAAAAATTAATTTTGTCGCGTTTAGTTTTGAGTGTTTTTTGGGTGCCTCTCTAACTTTATATGAATTAAGCGAAGCACTCAAAACACGGTCAAAAATAAGAGCGACAAAATTAATTTTTCCACAACTAATTAACGACTAATTAGCGGCAAATTATCCACCATATTCGATTTTGATAAAAGCCATTTTTACGAGGGTGCTTCGCTAACTTCATATGAAGTTAGCGAAGCACCCTCAAAAACGGTAAAAAATAAGAGCGACAAAATTAATTTTTCCACAACTAATTCACGACTAATTAACGGCAAATTATCCACCTAGTAGCGATTCGATTTGCGATGCGTGCCAAAATATGAAATTAGCGAAGCACCCAAAAAAACGGTCAAAAATAAGAGCGACAAAATTAATTTTTCCACAACGAATTCACGACTAATTAGCGGCAAATTATCCACCATATTCGATTTTGATAAAAGCCATTTTTACGAGGATGCTTTGCTAACTTCATATGAAGTTAGCGAAGCACCCTCAAAAACGGTAAAAAATAAGAGCGACAAAATTAATTTTTCCACAACTAATTCACGACTAATTAGCGGCAAATTATCCACCATATTCGATTTTGATAAAAGCCATTTTTACGAGGATGCTTCGCTAACTCCATATGAAGTTAGCGAAGCACCCTCAAAAACGGTAAAAAATAAGAGCGACAAAATTAATTTTTCCACAACTAATTCACGACTAATTAACGGCAAATTATCCACCTAGTCACGATTCGATCTGCGATGGGTGCTTCGCTAACTTCATGCTCATATAATTTTCAACTATTTAAAATGTTGGATCAAGTTTATCGATTAGCATCTGAGGTATATTAAACTACAGGTCTAAGCATTCTTTTGTAAAAATGCAACCAATCTTAAAAATTACTAATATTAGCTTAGCTTGGTAAAATGTTCATAAAAATGAAATACAGTGAAACCTCTCCTTGCGGACACCTCTATTAAACGGACACCCCTTTAGGCGGACAAATTTTTTGGAACGACGGTTTTCCCTATTTCTTTATATGTAAAATTCAGTCCTATAACCGGACACTCTAATAACCGGACGCGGACAATTTTTTTTGGTTAAAAAATTCTGAAACCTCCCTTAACCGGACGCGAACCTCTGAAAACGGGACGGAGCGCTGCACGACATGGGCATAAATATTATGTAGTATGTTGGCAACAAGGCACTCTGCAGCCGGGGGATTACATCTTTCCGTTTTAATGCGGAGACGAAATACCTCTGTCGTATTTACAACATTATTTGATTCAATATCCGCTGCTTCAGATTTTCCGAAATTAAATTTTTCGGTGATCTTTCGTTCTGATAGATGTTCCTTCTCTGAAACGTTAACAACTGCCATTTTTCCACATAAACTAAGAAGTTTTTTTACTAGGCGCCATTTCAAAGAGATCTATTATTACCCAACTAAACAATAAGCACATCATTCCCGTCGAATAAAATAATGTTGTAAATACGACAGAAGTATTTAGTCTTTGCATTAAAACGGAAAGAGGTAATTCCCCGGCTGTAGAGTGCATTGTTGCCAACATACTACATAATATTTATGCCCATGTCGTGCAGCGCTCTGTCACGTTGTCAGAGGTTCGCGTCCGGTTAAGGAAGGTTTCAGAATTGTTTACCCAAAAAAAATTGTCCGCGTCCGGTTATTAGAGTGTCCGGTTATAGGAAGGAATTTTACATGTAAAGACATAGGCAAAAGCTTGGTTCCAACAAATTTGTCCGCCTAAAGGAAGTGTCCGCTTAATAGAGGTGTCCGCAAGGAGTGGTTTCAATGTATATCAAAATTTCGCAGTTCTCTCTCTTAAACGGTAACATCCAATAAGCGGACAAAATCGACGGAACCGTGAGTGTCCGCTTATGGGAGGTTTCACTGTGCCAAATTTTGAAAATTATAAACATGCAAGATATATCATGTGAAAGAAAATGCCTTACTGCTGTTACTACGTGATTACTACCCCACTTAATCCTACTAAAATTGCAACAAGGAAAAAATTATATGTACTAAAGGGTAACCCCAAACATTAAAAAAGATTACATACAAGGGGCGGAA
This sequence comes from Aspidapion aeneum, assembly GCA_963576565.1. Taxonomy (NCBI): domain Eukaryota; kingdom Metazoa; phylum Arthropoda; class Insecta; order Coleoptera; family Brentidae; genus Aspidapion; species Aspidapion aeneum. The sequence goes on along the minus strand of OY755046.1, from coordinate 32,857,555 downwards.
TCCAACTTGGATTAGGAAGGAAACGATAATGACGTATTTAATGACATTGGATGCTGGATGCCAATGAACGACAACTCATTATCTAACAATCAAAATATTGCCGGTCAAAAATCTGATAAGAGATTCGATAAAACGAAAAAGACGACAACCCGCTACAGAGTGTAATTGCAAACAAAGAATATTATATATATTATATATATACCGAAAAATAGAAAGAAAGGCGCTAATTTGTAGAGGTGGTACAAAACTGTTGGTCAAACTGACAAGACGTGCATAAGTTTTTCTGGGGAAATGTTCCAAAAGGTTTCCCTATTGAAGAACTGCCCACAGTATTCCAGACAGAGGCTTTTCATAAGCTGGTTTGATGCCTGAGGTTGAAAATGTCAGAGCGGTCCTTAAGTCCTTGCCACCCAAAGTAACGAGCAAGCTAGTTAAACCAAAGTAACATTTTTGGTTAAAATTAGGTAAAGTTTACATAAAATAAGAGAGTAATTTTTCCCCATAGGAAATGAAAAGGTTAAAAGAGAGGGAAATTTCCCGACATTTTCCCAAAGTGGGGACAAAAACAAAGGTAATTTGAAAGGAGAAAATAGGTAATTAGCACAGTTTGTGTTCCATGTCTAACTAACCTAGATGAGACTTTGACCAAGGTTCACACATTAAGTCTCTGTTTAGACTAGTTTTCAACTTCAGTTTAGCCTATATGGTTCAAAAGAAGTAAAAATGCCTTCTGTTGTCCCTGTATTGTGGCGCCCCCTACATCTGTCAGAATAGAAAGAAATGAAAACATTTTTAAATAAAAATAAAGAAAGAGGAACACAATAATAATGGTTAATAGGTGTTTAACCAGTTGTGAAAAAAAATGGTGATGTTTTTTATCAACTATTGAATGTATATGGGGGTTTTAAATATAATTTTAAAACATATTAAAATGAAAAAAACTTGCGGAGGAAATATTTTCATAGAATCCATGACTTTTACGTCCAAAAAATTACGCGCCCTTCAAAACATGTCATTTTAACAAAAAAAAATTGTGTTTTTATGTTTTTAAAAATACACAAACTGTAGTTTTTTAAATTTATGACCAAATTTTGATGTTTGGTCATAAAAGCAATTCAGTTACATGGTTTTACTGAAGATTATTGGGATTGTTCAAGTAAAATTAACAAAAACACATTAAACATTTTTTACAAAGAAAAAAAAACATGGCGTATATATTTTTTCCCCCGAAGATCGTCTTAGAGGTTGATTTTACCTTTATTTTCGTCCTCAAAGGCGCAATGTCTAATTTCGTAGCCCAAATTTCCTCTAATTTTGACAAGAACGACAAATATTCCTTTTTTTAACCAAATAAACTAGACGACGACAATCACCGCAGATTCTTACTCATAGTCACCCAGAGTCTCCGTGAAATATGTTGTCTTTTTCTGTCTTAGCTGTACAGAGAGAGAGAGAGTGAGATCGGGTGAGTCTTGGAAAGTTGAAAATTTGGGGGGGGGGGGGGGAGCAAAGCCTCATGATGTCGAATTTTAAGCTATTTTTTGTGTTTTTTCATGAACCATGTAAAAAAATCAAAGCCTTGGGGGGGGGCTGGGCCCCGAGGCCCCCCCTGGGTGCGCCCATGCTTCACCCCACAATTTACCTTACAATAATTTAACTTACCAGAAGGCAACTCAAACTAATGTAAGATAACTTTTTGTGCAAAAGTGTTGCTTTTTTAATGGCATAAAATATTGCCCGTATATAAAGTCTAAGTAAAAAACTAAAAATAGAGAATTTTATCGTAAGTTAGTCCCAGTTGGCATAGGAAACTTAAATTATGTAAGAAAAATGTTAAGGCTGAACCAGCCATTATAGGATTTAAAAAAAAATTAAATTAAAGCTTTTGTATAAAAAAATAAGTACTGTTTCAATAAAAGTCAATAATAATATAATTTAAAAAAAAAACACAAAAAAGTGTAGAAATTACATTATATCATATATATTATATCACATTTTGTCTAAATCACTTATTCACTACATTTTCCATAATTTCATGTCGGTGGAATCTGCAGTTCTTGCTAAAAAAAAATAATACTTATTTATCAAAACCAATCTAGTTAAATTTATCAAAACAAATCTAGTTAAAGCCGAGAGGTGACCACCTGAACCAACTTAAAAAAATATGAAAAATAAATTCTTGGTCCTGTAATGTGTTTTACAGTACTCTATAGTGTCCTGTGCTATATATTCCTGAGAACATAATTATACACCGACTAAGAGCAGCAGAGCACTTCTCAGTTAAATGTAATTTTTTACTTATCGACTTCAAAATCCTTATTTAGTCCTAGCTTTCAGTCCTTAACATGATGAATGAGGCTACCGTGACTTGAACCAAGTGTAATTACTGAAACTGAGTCACATACCACGATTTTCCTTTTTAATTTATAAAATATCTCAAAACTTAGGCAATAGGGAGGCAGGGCCTCGAGTCCCCTCATGGTTGCTCTCATGAAAATACATCTACAAAATATTGACATACATGTCCAAATTTTGGGTTATCCCCTCGGCTCTCTCTAAATACAAACCCTTGTACTGTCATGCTTAATGGGAAACCCATAACTACATAGGGATTCCTATGTAGATATGATATTTTCGTTAAGAATGGCAGTGTTAACTATATGTACATAGACTTACCTCATCAAGTTCAAGCTGCTTCCTCTTTTTTGATGCTCTCTATCAATTTGTGTGGCAGTCACAGCTAAACGATTATAGTTGGGGAATCCAATCAGCTAGGGTGATCTTTATTTAGAAAATCAGCAGATCTTCCTGAAAACAAAACAATTTTCAACAATATAAACAAAGGGCTATTTTTTAGAATTTATTACCTGTTTTGAAGTGTGTGGAGCATGCTTTACTTGAGATTCACTAAATCCTCCTTTTCTACGGGCCTTAATCCACATCTCCTGCCTCTGTTTTGATAAGCCATTTTGACTGTCACCTGCATTTTTCAATGCAGCAGGAATCCGAAAAAACTTCACATAAGCTGGTCTAACGAACTGTCACGATCAGCTGATAAAAGCTCACTGAACCGCAGCAAAAATCCTTTATATATGATCAGCTGTTCGATAGTTGTGGGACTAAGGTCACTCATCGTCAAGCAAGCTTTTGCCTTTACGATAAGTGTCCTTATGTGGGACGACAAGCAAAGCGTTTTCCCAAGGGCGGCAATGCTAACATAAACGTAAATTTTAAAAAAAGTGAAACGATTTAATTTTTAACAAAAATGCTGTTCTTGACCCTTTGTGCACATGAAAAAAATGCGTTTTTCTTTAAAAAAAATCAATTAAAGCCAGTAAAGTCAGGTTATGTTTTTATTTACTTTTGTTTTTCAAACTTTTTTTCCAGTTTTTTACTCAGTTTGAATCATTATTATTAGTTTTTCTGCTGTTATGAACTGTGGCAGGAGTTCTTGATAATGTTAGTTTTGATGGAATGCCAAGTATTTTGACCTTAAAAAAATCATCCTGATTTAAATGAACTAGGTATCAGCTCAAAGAAGGGAAAAGAAAGTGGATAAGTGCTCTAAGAGCTGATTTAACAGAGCAAAATTGAAATATTCGAAAGTTTTTTGTCAGGTTTGTTTTGGATAAATATGCCATTTTTGCAACATTTTCTATTGGTATCTTTTTTTGTACTCGAGTGGACCTTTTGCAGAAGTGTAACATAGAATTGTGTTAAACTATAAGAAATATTTCACTATGATTTTTTTCACTATTCTAGGCAAGCAACTTTCAAAATTAGAATACAGCAATTATCCTGAGCGGGTCCCTCCTGAATGGATTGTTTTAAAACAGTTGAAAAATTTTAAAAATGATGGTTAAAAAAAGGGCCCAGAGAAGAAAGAAGAGGAAAACGATATGAGGTTAAAGTGTGGGTAACAAGCCAACCAAATTTGTACACCATCCTACAGAACTCTAATAAATTCATGGTGGTGTAGCATCCTGTATATAGCAGTGGAGTCCTGTATCGTCAAAGTATCTTTTTCTTTAATAAATATTTATTTTACAGTCCTCAAAACAGTTACGAATAAGATAGTGGGTTTGACAATCTCCCTAACTCAAACCTCTTTTTATCTTAAACTATTTTGGTGCAAATTTTCCTTTATTTCCTTGCTTTTTATCATCTGAAACTGGAATGTTTTTATAACTTGTACACCGTAAAATTGGTACAGCATCTGAGCAGACCTATTACAAGTCCTGTTATGAAATTTCTACAGTACTGTTCTGAGCTTATTACCAAAAAAATTTTATATGACATCAAAAATAGATGACAAAAAAAAGTCAACTTTGTTGACTTTGATGACCACAAGAAAAACATTTTGCAAGTTTTTTTTTATATAATGTTTACTTATATTTTTTTTTAAATAAACATATTTTGTAAAGTACCTATTGAAGTTTGCTTGACCAACCTCGGTTGGAACCCATATGTGCATATTGATCTGTTGGACCGACCTACCTATAAGTTGTGCCTCTTTTTCATGTCACCACTGGAGGGTTAACACAATTAAACTTCGTCTAAACCTAAAAATCATAGTGAAATATTTTTCACAGTTTAACACTGTAGAAGGCAAAAGGTTTAGTCAAGTACAACAAAAGATATAGAAAACCTGAATCTGACGAGAAATGTTCATAGAAGAGTTTAGTCTTTTTCACTTTCTTCTCTGTTAAGTGAGCCTTGAAGTGAGCTCTTCGAACAAACTACTTATCCACTTTCCCCCTCATTGGGCTGATAGTTCAATTAAATCAGAATGATTCATTGGTCAAAAAACTTCATATTCCATAAAAACTAACATTATCATAACTTCCTCGGCTGCCACAATTCACAACAGCAAAAAAACTTGCCATAATAATCAGTGGCGCACCCAGAAATATGTCTTGGGGGACCCGAAATCTTTGGGGGGCCCAGAGGTCTCATGATGTCGTACTTGATGCTATTTTTTTTGTTTATTCATGAAATAAAGAAAATATAAAAAAAAAAATCTGGTTTGGGGGGTCCGGGTCCCGAGCCCCCCGCCCCCCGCCCTCGGCCCCCATGATGCGCCGATGTAAAAATTCAAAATAAGTAAAAAAAACTAGAAAAAAAGTTTCAAAAGATAAAAATAAACAAAAACATAACCTACTTTTTTAAAGAAAACATGGTCCCTATTTCAGATTATCGCTTTAGTTTAATACTTTTAAGAAAAACGCATCTTTCCCATATGCACAAATCCGTTCTTAAAACTAAATCGTTTTTAAGACTAAATCTCTTGTCATTTTTGTAAAATTTACGATTTTGTTAACATTTGCGGCTTATGGGAAATCTGTTTGTGTGTCCTCCGGAAGACATCTTGGATTGGATCATATGTTTTATTAGACAGCCCTATTGTCTCTATTTTAGAATTTAGTGAAAAAAAACACTACAGTTAACCTCAAATTGGTTTGTTTGTGTTGTGACGTCATCTGAAAATGATCTTTCTTGTTTTCAACTACTTATACGTAATTTTTACTACTACTACTATGTCGGTTTAGAACGTTTTTCTACGTTGTCCGACGCCTATTCTCCACCTCCTTCGATCCTGACAATCATCCTCTGTCAGATTCTTTTGACTCATTGATCTTTGGATTGACTGTTGCCATTCTAGTTTAGACACCCTCTTTTTCTGCGCCCTATTGGTTGCCATTCTAGGACCTGCTTTGGTAATCTTTCGTCTTTCATCCGTTGTACATGGCCGTACCATATCAGTTGCCTTTTAGTGATGTAATTCGTTATGCTTCCCTCGATTCCCATTCTTTCTTTTATAATCTCATTTCTTATTTGATCTATTCTAGATATTCTCATTGATCTTCTTATTGCATCCATTTCGACACTTTCCATTTTTATTTGGTATTTTTCTGTTACACGACAAGTCTCTATTCCATACAACAGCGTGCTTTTGACCATTGTTTCATATATGTTAAATTTTACATTCTTTTTTATCTCTCTGCTCCATAAAATACTGTTAAGACTGTAACGTGTCATTTTTACGTTTAAGGCAACGTTACATATTTGTTTTATTTAGGTAAATAATCAAGGCCCTTCGACTCGTTTTCTGTACACAAATTAAGGGTATTTTATAGAGCTAGGTTCGGAGGTTATATAGTGTCCAAAAAGTTACCTTATAAAGGAGGCATTCCATCGAATTACTGTGGACACTGCGCACATCGTATTATTTGGGCATCGTAATTGGAACTTGAGATCACAGGTTTCGGGAAAAATCACATAAAAACTTTCGTTTGTTTTGTTTATCTGTAAAACATCGTAATTTTCTTTGACGTTCATGAAAATAAACAGCTGTTCTGCTGGGGAATGGCGGCGTTGCCGCATCACAAATGGTTTCAGTAACAGGAAGAAAACCTTTAGATGAACATTTCATTCGCTTATGTTTATTTTCGAGTATATTGGCCCACTTTGATATCTTTATTAATTTGATAAGGAGAAGATAAAATAAATACGAGTTATGCACTTTTGTAAATGGGAGATAAACGAGGAATAAAAAACAGGACTAAAAGAATAAACAAAATCGTATTTTTATATTATATAAATTTATATATAATCATAGTTAAATAAAGTTAATAACTAACTCAGTCGGATTGAAGGGTTGTGTAGGGCTGGATAGTGATGAACAAACTTAACATCTGAGCACTCTTGCGCAGAGTTTAAGCAGTGGTTCAATGTGTATTTTTAGGTTCAAGTTCAGAAACAACTTTATTAATGGAGAAATGTTTTACAAAAATGGCGTCAAACCATATGAATCTTAGAGAAAACATATATAAAGAGCAAAGGAAACTTTTGACTAAAACTGTAACTAAAATACAACTAAATTCTACACTTAGTATAGCTTTACTCATATGGGAATTGGTTGAGTGTTCGAATATCCCTGGGTTTGATGCATGCTCTGATCTCCAGTAATTGATATTACAGTTGATGGTTTCAATGCTGAGCTTCTTACAGTCCTGCTGGTTATTTTCCTCCTACTTGCTATGTCGGCAGGGGTCCGGTAGGCAAATGTTCGGTCTATGTATGGAGGGTGTCTCGATGTCCTTGTTATAAAATTTCAACCGTGGAAATAGATCCGACAACACCTCAATGTGCGTTTTACGTATTTTCGATATCCTCTGGTCGATGCTGCCCCCTATATACCGGTACGAAAGTGTTAGTGTATTTCTTCATCATTGGTTAGTTTGAAAACCGCGGTTTTTTTCTTCAGTCTCGCAAACCGGAGTTAGTGATTTTTCGGCCAAAGCGGTTTTTTATAAATGCGTTTGCATTCTTATTTGAATTTAACCGGGAAAATTTGGTTGGTACTGTGTACTGTCCCCACCAGATTTACGAAACGATTTCCGGCAACTTCATTTTTTTTGTATTCTCGACAAAGTGTCTTGTCTCTTTCCTAAAGAATTTTGGCTGGGCTGGTGGCCGTCTATTGGTGTCGCCATTGTTTTTGTGGTTATTGGCACTTATTGGCACTGCAGTAGTTGCGGATTATACCAAAGACGGTTTACTGTGAGCCGTCGTTGTTTAGGCGAATCTTAGTGACGCTCACACCTTTTGAGAGGGATTTAAGGCGGCCTACGCCATTTCTACGGGAAATAAGAGCGGTAAGTTCGATTTTTTTTATTATTTTTTTTTTGTAAATTGTAATTATTTTTCGTGTGAAATGTACTTTTTCGACAAAAGACGTGGGGAATTTTTGGAGTCTTCTTTATTTTTTTTTTTTAAACCACGTTTTGGATAAAAACTATATATTGTTTTTCTCCTTTGTCTACAGCCCTGTCCATTCCATCGACGGGGCAGTTGTGCTGGACGCTGGTGTGAAGCCGGGTGTAGCACTGTAACCCTGGGAAAGGTACGTTAGGATTATTTTAGTTCATCTGTTTAAATCTACTTTATTTTATTCAGTCGACATGGGGTTCTCGATTTAAGTTACTCGGTGTAGGGGAACTTCGTGCAAAATAGACGAATTCCAGGAAACTGAAACATTTCATTTTCCACAGGGTTTTTATGCTCGGGCAAGGATCCAGCAACAGATCGAAGACCCTGTGTTGCCCAGCATGATGTGCTAAGCGAGCACTAGGGGAGGCGCGGGCAGAACGAGACCTGAAGTAGCAGGGAAGAATGTCAAAACCCAACAGCACTTCCAGGTTTACTAAACAAAACACCAACAATATTTAAATCAAATGACCAAGGTAGGATCAAGCAACATTCAGATATAATCTTTCCATTAAAATTTTTTTTAATATAATTTTTACAGTCTATATATAATTTCTTGTAAACGCAAGGTAAAGGTATGACGTCATAACCTCAATTTTGCGGTATAATTAAGCTAAATTTTATTGTTAAATTGCTATTGCGGTTATTTTGGCGCTGACTTGTTCCCACCACTTCATTGATTTATACTTCATGTTCCAGTATTATCCTCAGGTTTCAATATTTTTTTTTATTTTGATCAATTTCATTTTCATCCTCTTGAGAAAATAAACAATATGAACTAATTTTTTTGTATTATTTGTACAACCCAACGACCAACTTTGCAGAGACAAAAGAGAGATGAGGTTATATTTCTTCAACGGTTTCCTTACATCGCTTTACCTCATGGGGTAGATCTCGGACTAGGTTGCTGTCTGTCTCATTCTACCCAACGTAGAATGATGACAGCAGATATTTGGTCCAGATCTCCCCTATGACAGAATAATTTTGGAAGTATATTTTTTTTTCCAATCGTTTATATAACTGAGTCTCACACTACTGACTCAGATGTAGGTACACTATGACCTGTTAAAGGAGTCCATCTACCTGTAACGTGCCTCTAGTTTTGTCATCTTAATTCAATCTTTTACAATTTTATTTTGTCGATGAGTCAATTTTTTTTTGGTTTTTTTAATTGGACAAATACTCTGGGAGCCTCGGAAGTAGGTAGAATTCCATTGTTTGGCTACAACGTTTGGGTTGAACTGTATTTTAATTAAGATCTTCTTTGTAAAACATTGATATTAAAACACTGTGGCGCTTAAAATTTTCTTATTTCTGAACCCCCCCTTCTCCACTGTATAAAAGTTACCGGGCATATAAATGTTTTACCTAGCTGGAAAATACAGTTCTGCTTCCAGATATTTGTTTAATTACTCAGTAATTTTTTTTAGTGTCACATATTGGCACAGCGTTATTATTCTATTTACAGTGTCACAAAATGGCGGCAACGTATTTAGTTTGCCACAAATGTCACCCAACGCATTTTAATTGGCCACAATTGGCGCCCTACGTGAGTTTTTGGCTAGTTTTTTAACATATGATGTAAATTTTTTTGGGTTTTTTGAATTTGGAAAAAAAAATTAAAAATTTTTTAAATTTTTGGAAAATTTTTTCTAGAGAAAATTTTTTTGGGTTACAGCTAAAGCCACGTTTAAGTGGCTGTCGGTGGTTTTGACACTCAATCATTTTTTTTTAATAGAAAAATAAGATTTTCCATCATTGTTGGTTTTGATAACACTTTTTAAATATTTTTTAGTAATATTTGAGCATTGATTTGGAATTCGTTTTGTTGTTTTAGTAATTGTCATAGTTTTTTGTTAGCTTATCTTCACAAGTTTTTTCTTGGAAAATAAAAGATTCATTTTTATTTATTAAGGAAGAATAAGTAGATAAAAAAACATGGGAGTTTTTATTGAACGGAGTCCAACTCATGTCTTAATTCTTTAAAGTTTTCTGTAGGAAAAACATGTTTTAATTTTTTGGTTTTTTTTTTAAAGAAAAATAAATACAGCAATGTAAATTTACTTCAATTTTTTTTGTTGATTTATAGGTGGATGGACCTCCAGACATGGTCTTTTTATGTTTTAAATATATGACATAGGTAGTGTGTTTTTTCTAACAATTTTTTTTGCAGGTTCATTTATTTATATGTTATTATTTCCTGCTTGTGATAAGATAGAAATTGTTTCACCGATTATTTTTTAGTGCAGTCAATTTATTTAGGTCAACAAGTTATTTTTTAAATTTTTTGTGGGATATCACCACTTGAAAGTTGGAATATTTTTACAGGGTTTCACACAAATTTTTCTTGGCTGGGTTGCTTTAAAGTAAATATAGCTGGTAATTTTATTTAGTTGAAAGTATAAATTAATGAAAATGAAAGAAAAGGAAAATGAGTTTATTTTGCGTTGTCATTTTCTTATTTTGTTTTTGGTGGTAACTGTTGATGACAATTAAGATCTTACGTCACTCAGTTACATCGGGTCAGAGGAGGGTACTACTACTACTACATAGTGTCAGCTCGGAACTTTAGGGAACACAAGGCTAAAATTCCTAGAGCAACACATTGGCTGAAGATCAATGCCAAAAAGTCCAGTTAACATTTTTTTTGGGTATTTTTGTTGGGGCAGTTTTTTTTTAGGTCTTTGGTCCAAGTCTAGTTGTCTAGTTGTGTTTTCGTGACTGGTCAAATTTTTTTTCTTGGTAGCAAATACAGCGTTGGGCTTTGGAGTGCATTTTTTTAAAAAATTACCTACGGGTATTTCTATCAATTAAAGTTTTTTTAGTTCACAATTATTTTTTCTGTATTTTTTTTCTGCGTTCAGGTCATAGCTTGGTCATGGCCAATGGAGAGCAAACATTTATGTTTGCGCCTTGAGAAGTTTGGCCTGCTCCGGATTGAATACAGAGAAAATGAATTTGAAGCCCAACTAGATATAATACCACAAAAGAAATGTTTAACTGAGACAGATATAGATATAAGTTTTTTGATTTTTTTTAGTTCATTTGTAGAGTTCAGTAATTTTTTTAAGTAATGTCATTTTGAGGCCGTAAAATTGGTCAGTGAATTTAAGAGAGACTTTCAACTAGATATAAATGCTAGGCGGTGGTAATTGGTAAAAATATTTCAAAATTTTACTTTTCTTAAATAATTTAATCTTTCTTAAAAATATTTTTTTTTTCTGTAAACATAACTTCTCGAATTCTTGTTTTGGTCAAAACGGTTTGTATAGTGGTCGTAGTTTTAAAGGGTGACCAGATAGGTAATATTTTTTTAGGGGACCAAACGGGAACTTCTTGAGTTACAAAAGGGGAACTTTTTTTGTCTTAGTTGATCAGGCAGGAATAAATAAATCTTTTACTTCCAAATCATAATTTTAAATAACAAGATTTATTGGTTAGGTGTTTGGGTCTTATAATAACAAACGTTTTGTTTTTGAGGATACTGGTATGATATGGAATTATTTTTATTTCATGCCAAATGTTGTTTGACGGCAGATATGCTAGTCTTCAGTTTTTTTTTTTGATAGTTTGCATTTCAGGACAGTGGCGTGTACTTAAAGGGGCCTGTCATCTGCGCCCATTGTAACTCAACTTACAACTTACTTGCTTAGTTTTTTCACTCAATCTTCGTTTTGTTGCTTCTGAAATTAAAGCCTTATGTTGGATAACGATGGATGGTGTTCTGAGAAAGTACCTAGGTATTTAGAGATGAAAACTTGGAAGTTGTGAACAATTGGGACGTAATTTTTTTTTATTTCATTTTTTTTTTAATTTTAAAATAATTTCATACTGGTGACCTCAAATAATGAAGCAAATTTTTAAATTACAATACACTGTTGTGAAATAAATGGGAAAGTGTTCAGGTTAAACAATAAATTTAAGACGATTGATTTTTAAAAAAGATTTCAACCTAAGAATAAATTTAAAAACAATAGGTTTTCTTTGATGCAACTAAACAATGATGAGGGCATATATTTTTTTTTGTTATGCATAATATGATAGTAGTACCTTTTGTATTGCAATAATTAGGGGTTTTCCTCCCGCGAGCTGGGTGGAAATGGAAGAAATGTTTGGTTCGGAGTGTAGAAATCGAGGAACGAGGACTTCCTGCTAATCTTTTTAGGATTTCGCAACTTCGGTTTTCGCTAAATTAAAATACATCCAAATTTGGCCAACAGGCTGATTCTCGCATTTTCCAGGACCTTGCAGATTCGCGGAGAAAGACAAATTTTGTGATCTGTTTAATTATGATAGGAATTAAAATAGTAACATGCACATGAGGGAACTAGATATATTTAGGTTAAAAATTAGTAAGAACTCTGATCTGAACAATTTTCCATAATAGTGTCCTATTGATTGGTAGGGTGAATAGGGACGTGGTATGTTATAGGATTTTCACAGGGTGCTTCAAAATATCTTCACCTTTCTTTGAAATAAGATATGGTTTCGCCTGTAAGCGTTTGACCGTTTAAAAAATATATAGGGTCCAGATGGGATTGGAATGAAAATCACAAGTTTTTGGGTTTATTGACATTATACTTAGGAAATAGGGGAAATGTCTAATAAAAAGTTTTTTTTGGTTTTAGGCCGAGTTTTGTTGATATAACAAAAGTTTAATTGGGGACGGGAGTTTTATTATGCTCTTTTAAAATTAATGTAATAGTTTTTGGTTCTTGATTTTGTTTTCTGGTTTTTACGCAGGATTACTCCCAACTGTTTCATTTCAAAATGTCATTTGTAAGTGATAGGGTCTCATTAGCCCTTGGACATTTGGTAATTTTGCTTTGACTAATAGTTGTGAAAAGGGCCCAACTTAATTTTATATCACGTGAACACCGGGAATAAGGATCTGAGAATGCATTAAGCAGTAAATTTTTTTTTTTTGATTAGATGTTGTGTGTAAAGACTCTTGAGTAGGCAGATTTAGTTTTACAACGTTCTTATAGGTGAACCTCGAAATTGATTTCATATTTGTTTTTTTTTGAAAGTGCACACAAGATAATTCTTTACGGGGTTGAGTGCAAAGTTTGAAACTTAGGTTTTTCACATTATAGTGGTACAGTAAATAAGTACTAATTTTAAACAAATATACTAACATCGTTTGTTTTTTCGAACATAATTTTTTTTTTTCTTTTCCTAAACTGATTGGTTTTTTTGCAATTAGGATTTTTTATACCTTATGATTTTTAAGTAAATTTAATTTCCAACAATTTTTTCTTCCGGATAATAAATTAATTTTTCTAGCTCATTCACTTTTCACATTCACACAGTTTTGGGAGAGGAAAGGAAATCTACAACTGTTTTTAAAGGAAAATAACAAAAACTGTTGCATGACATAACTCTATTAAGATTTTTCTAGTGCTAATTTTATTTTAATTCTTTTAAAATCGTTAATAGGAGCTGCAACCCCACTTAAACATTTAATTTTTTTTTTTTTAATATTTTTTTAATATTTTTTTTTTAATATTTTTTTTAAGGAAGGAAACTTGATTTTCTTGTTGGAAAATATTCTTTTTGGCGCATAGTAGTACCTTGCCCTACAATGGTTTTACCAGTTTATTTAAATATATTTTTTTCTGAATTAAAATATAATTTCATTTCGAACCCTCGCGTTTTAACAACCTATCATCATTTGTTTTAATTATTTTTCTCCCTACTCCAAACCAGGGTAGAGTAATATTTTGAAAATTTTAGTGAGCCACTATTTAATTCTTTTTGATAATTGAGCTACTGTGGTCGACACCAAAAATTTTTTTAATTTTTTTTGGACACCTTCCGGTACGATCCTAGGGTCTTCGTGACCATGGTTTGCATCAATTTAGTTAAAATTTTGGGAATTTCATTTTAACGATTATTAGAGAGTTGCAGTCCTACCAAGACGTTATTTGTATAAATTTTTTTTAATACCATCGGTAAATTTTTTTAAATTACACACAACATCTTTACTAGTCTAATTCGACGCAATTTTAGCGAGCGGGTTTTTTTTTTAATTGAGCATATTTTACGATTTCTATAACATGAACATCTGTTCCGATGTTTATTGCGTTCACTTATATATTAAGGGATGATGTTGCCTTAAGCAATGCATGGTTCGTGTAACCTCAGGATAGGTAAGCAGGATAAAGTGGGTTTTGATTTATTCTTTTGAGAAAAATCATTGTATACGGCGATTTGGGTTTTTTTTGAGGAGTTTATTTGTGGAGCCGTTCTGCAATAGCAGGAGTATACCCTAGCATTAACTGTGTACAACAGCTTTGGGATTTTATTGTTATAGGTAGTCTGTTGTACGTTCCATTTAGGGATAAATTTACCTATTCGGTTGCTGAGGTAAACAAACATAACTTAGCTTTAATTTTAATCCAGTTCAGCTAGGATAAGCGCAATTATTTTTTTTTGGTTTTACTCACGCAGGAGTGGAACATAAGACCTGAACACTGCAAAAACTCTTGTCTCTCTTTTATTTTTTTTTTATTTTTTATGGCTACTTGTTAATTCTAATTTAGGATTTAAGTAGTTATTTCTCTCTGCAAGGTTGGACATCATAGTTGGTTGTACAAATACTTAATATAAAATATGCTTACATTTTTAAATGCAAATAAATTTTATTTTCTGACTGCTCCGGTGTTCTTCGATTTTGTTCGCGTCTGCCCGTATTTAAGTTTATTATTTTCTACAGTTGTGAGAAAATTTATAGTGATTTTCACTAGTGAGTTTAAAGTGAACTTTGTGTTTGTTATTGCGTGGTTTAGTTTTTATAATTGGGAGGTATAATTAACAGTTTTAATTAAAGTTTAAAGTTTGAATATAAAAGGAACCATGGCTATTTCTTTGAGTCGGTTGTCTGACAAAAGGTACTTAGTCAAGGACGAGTTAATCCACGAATTAACATGGTGAGGCATAGCCATTGAATCGGTGGAAGAGATGAAGCAACAGCTCATACTGATTAGGCAGAGAGAAAGGACTGATGGAAGTATGAGATACCCTCCGTATCCCTTTAAATTTGGCCAAGATGCTTTTAGCTGCATGAAGAAGCTAGATAGTCTGGCACCGCTGGTAGAGAAGTTCTCTGGTACAAGCAAAGGGGGAGAGTTTAGAAAAATCGCTGTAAGGCTGGAACACGTGTTAGCCAGGATTAACAACATGAATCCGTCCAACTTTGAAGAAAGTCAAACAAAAGGCATACTGGTTGCGGAAACCTTGAGTTTGATTGGGAGGTTGCAGAGCCAAGCAACAGATTTACTAAGAGTTGGCGTTACCTCAGATGATGATGAAGCATCTGAAACCCAATCAACGAGTCGAGGCTCAGATCACTCAACAAATGCTGGCAACACACCAAACCAGTCTCATTTCCCGCAACCACAGCACTCGAGCACGCAGAGAACAGCTCAACAGCCCACAAACCAACCGTCGGTCATTGCTCCATTGCAAATGCAAGTGCTTACAAACCCGACTCAAACACCAATACAAGCACCACCCCCAATGCTGATCCAGAATGACGGTGCATCAGCTTTTCATTATCAACAACCGTCTACCGTTCCTTTGAGTTTAGCTGCCCTCCAAAGTAGCATAGCACCAATTGCTCAGTCACGACCATTTTCATGTTCATCGCCAGTACCAATGTCAAGTGATCCTGGTACTTCATATCACATTGCACCTGTACCTCCGCATAAATGGAACCTTAAGTTTACAGATGAGAGGGGTACAATCTCCGTCACCGCATTTTTTGAGAGAGTGGACGAGTTGAGTCAGGCTAGAGGAGTTAGCAAAAAGGTGTTACTGAACTCAGGCATTGATCTTTTTGAAAAGTCAGCCTATACTTTTTATAAAGATGTTCGAAGAGAAGTCCATAGATGGGAACAGCTGGAACAGAGGTTCATGGCAGAATATCTTCCTTCTTAAACAAGGCCCTGGAGAGTCTATAGGGACCTATATTGCTGTCATGAACACATACTTCCAAAGACTTGGCTGTCCTGTTTCTGAAGAGGCGAAATTAGCTATCGTCTTCAGAAATATAGCAGACATCTATAAGAATGGGTTGATTGCTACTGAGGTCAATAGCCTGTAGGTGCCGGGACATCGAACCAACAGAAATTAAATCATCCTGCTAATAGATTCGACAGAAATAGGCAGCAGCCAGCAAGCAGTTTCTCTGCTAGAGCTGATAGAGAGAGACTACAACCACCTAGTGGTCAGTCTAGCGTAAGTGACAGGGATGTACAACCACCACAGGGTGTTGGATCTGGTAGGGTGAATAGGGACGTGGTATGTTATAGATGCACCCAAACAGGGCACATGGCGATCGGGTACGCATTACCTAGAGGTAAGCAGTGTTATTCGTGTGGACAAGCAGGGGTAACAGTCAGAGAATGTCGAAATTGTAATCGGCAGGGAAACGGACCCAGGCGCTCGTAGGTGGTCGACCTTCGAGTCAGCCTGAACAAGCATCGACCGATAGGCTAACGTACGTCTTAGATTATGTGATAAGTCATGCTCGTAAAGATGAGAGGCCTTATTTAGAAGTGGATGTGCTCGGAAATAAGTTATTAGGTTTGTTGGATTCCGGGGATTCACGTACCTTTTTAGGGAATCATGGTTGGTCAATTATCGAGAGGTTTGGTTTTTCACTTGATACCACGAAGAAGACGAGTTGTATTGTGGCAAATGGTCAAAGCACGAGTAGTATTGGGACAGCGCAGCTTCCTATGCGAGTTCAGGATAAATTTAGATTAATAGAGGTCGTCGTCGTTCCTGAGTTGCCGCACACTTTGATTTTGGGATTAGATTTTTGGATTTCGATGGGTGTAGTACCGAACTTAAGTACTAATGAGTGGCACTTTGCCGATAATAAAGATGTGATTTGTTCTTTAGAAACATCAGACCAACAAACTACTCTTACGCCTTATGAATCAGAACGACTAGAGGAATTGGTCGTTAAATATAAGACTATTATGGGTGAATCACTAGGATGTACAGACAGGGTAGACCATAAGATTACAACAAATGCAGCACCGATAAGACAACGTTCATATAAGGTCTCACCGGTCATTCAGAAACTTATTGATGACGTAATCGACGAAATGTTGAAACTTGATGTTATAGAACGGAGTAGTAGTTCATGGGCTTCACCAGTGGTAATGGTATAAAAGAAAAACACAAAGAAATATTGTTTCTGCGCAGACTACCGCAAATTGAACTCAATGACGGCGCGTGATAGTTATCCTTTACCACTCGTATCCGAGAACCTTGACAAGTTGAAAGATGCTAAATACTTGTCAACTTTAGATATCAAGAGCGCTTATTGGCAAGTACCAATGGAAGAATCATCGAAGCCACTAACAGCATTCATCTGTCGACGAGGTCTCTTCCAATTTAAGCGTTTACCTTTTGGTCTTCATAATGCACCTGCAACTTGGCAAGAGACTCATAATTGTCACACAGAGCTTTTCTGAACATCTTAGAATTCTTGAGGAAGTACTACGAAGATTGCAGAATGCAAAGATAACGGTAAGTTGGGAAAAATGCCAACTTTGTAGACCAGAAATGACTTATTTAGGATTCGTAGTGGACCGTCGAGGCATCCGAGTTGACCCTAATAAAATTAGAGCCATGTTAGAGCTCCAGAGGCCAAGAACTGTCAGAGAAGTTCGTAGAGTTGTAGGTACAATTTCCTGGTATAGACGTTTCATAGAGAATTTTTCAGCGATAATAGCTCCAATTACAGCTCTAACTAAGAAAAATCAAAAGTTCGATTGGACTCCAGACTGCGAAAAGGCATTTATTAAGATTAAGGAACTTTTAGTGACTGCACCGATTCTTACATGTCCAGATTATACCAAAGAAGTTGTCATTCAAACAGACGCATCAGGATATGGAATAGGAGCATGTTTAACGCAACCTTATCCTGAAGGAGACAAAGTCATTTGCTATTTGAGTCGATCTTTGACTAAACAAGAACGTGTTTACACGACCACCGAGCGAGAATGTTTGGCATTGGTTTGGGCGATAGAGCAGCTCCGGCCTTATATTGAGGGGATCTCATTTAAGGTCATAACAGATCATTTTAGCTTAAAATGGCTTCATAGCTTGAAAGAGCCCAGTGGGAGACTTGCTCGTTGGTCTGTAAAACTGCAGCAATATGACTTTGAAGTAATCCATCGGAAAGGGAAAGATTTAGTTGTCCCGGACGTGTTGTCTCGCGCAGTACCCATGATTGATACAATTTTGCAGCCCAGAGACGTTTCAACAGCAATTAAAGATCGATGGTACCAAAAGATGGTAAAGAGCGTCGTAGAATCACCATTAAAATTTATGAATTGGAGATACACTGATAATAAGTTGTATAAATATGTCAAACAAGAATACCTTCAACTTTCACCATCTAACGAATATTGGAAAGAGGTAGTTCCCATAGATCATAGGCGTAGAATTATTGGAGAAGCTCACGATCCTCCTACCGCAGGACATATGGGTGTGTATAAAACCTTCCACAGACTGGCAGAAAAATATTATTGGCCAAAAATGCGCCAGGACGTGGCAACTTTTGTAAAGAAATGCTTTGTCTGTGCAGCTCATAAAGGTGATACACAAGGTGTATCTGATCAGATGATATCTCACCCAAAACCAACTTGTCCTTGGGAAATTATTTTAACAGATTTATGTGGACCTTTACGTCGTTCGACAAAGGGTAATTGCTGGATTCTCGTCGTTACGGACTATTTGAGTAAGTTTTCCTTAGTTTTTCCAATGCGAACAGCACCTACTCAAGCTGTTGTCAAGCATCTTGAGGAGCAAGTATTTATGGTCTTCGGAATACCCCGTTTGATACTTTGTGATAATGGATCTCAGTACAAAAGTAATGAGTTTAACCGTTTCGCTGAGAGTTATCAGGTTAAAATTCAGTATAATCCGTATTATCAACCCAGAACGAATTCAACAGAAAGGACGAATCGTACGTTAAAAACCATGTTATGTTGTTATGTGAAAGACAACCACAGGAAGTGGGACGAACAAATACATAAACTTTCCTGCGCGATTCGTACTGCAACCCATGAGACAACCAGGATGTCTTCTTTCTTTGTTAATTTTGGTAGGAATATGTGTCTGTCAGGAAAAGATTACTCCAACCCAGTTTTGTTATCTGAAGAGAATGGTGTACAAACTGCAGCTGAAAGTAAGAACGAAGGTTTCCGAAAGCTCTATGCGGATGTTAAGAGAAGGTTAGAGGTGGCGGGAAAGAAAAACTTAGTTCAGTATAATTTGCGTACAAGGGTACCCAACTTTGTTGTGGGTTAGCGTGTTTGGAAGAAGAATTATGTGTTGTCAGATGCTGCGAAGTTTTTCTCGAAGAAGTTAGCACCGAAATTCGTTGGTCCTTATGTGATTAGGAATAAAATTTCTCCATGGATATTTGAGCTTCATGAACCATCGGGTAAAGTACGGCCAGGGAGTTGGCATGCCAAAGACCTTAGGTCGGTTCGGTTCGGCTCTCCGATTAACCTTTTTAGGTTAATCGTCTTGAAGTTGGGGGGGATTATGTAACGTGTCATTTTTACGTTTAAGGCAACGTTACATATTTGTTTTATTTAGGTAAATAATCAAGGCTTCGACTCGTCTTTCTGTACACAAATTAAGGGTATTTTATAGAGCTAGGTTTGGAGGTTATATAGTGTCCAAAAAGTTACCTTATAAAGGAGGCATTCCATCGAATTACTGTGGACACTGCGCACATCGTATTATTTGGGTATCGTAATTGGAACTTGAGATTACAGGTTTCGGGAAAAATCACATAAAAACTTTCGATTGTTTTGTTTATCTGTAAAACTTCGTAATTTTCTTTGACGTTCATGAAAATAAACAGCTGTTCTGCTGGGGAATGGCGGCGTTGCCGCATCACAAATGGTTTCAGTAACAGGAAGAAAACATTTAGATGAACATTTCATTCGCTTATGTTTATTTTCGAGGATATTGGCCCACTTTGATATCTTTATTAATTTGATAAGGAGAAGATAAAATAAATACGAGTTATGCACTTTTGTAAATGGGAGATAAACGAGGAATAAAAACCAGGACTAAAAGAATAAATAAAATCGTATTTTTATATTATATAAATTTATATATAATCATAGTTAAATAAAGTCAATAACTAACTCAGTCGGATTGAAGGGTTGTGTAGGGCTGGATAGTGATGAACAAACTTAACATCTGAGCATTCTTGTGCCGAGTTTAAGCAGTGGTTCAATGTGTATTTTTAGGTTCAAGTTCAGAAACAACTTTATTAATGTAGAAATGTTTTACAAAAATGGCGTCAAACCATATGAATCTTAGAGAAAACATATATAAAGAGCAAAGGAAACTTTTGACTAAAACTGTGACTAAAATACAACTAAATTCTACACTTAGTATAGCTTTACTCATATGGGAATTGGTTGAGTGTTCGAATATCCCTGGGTTTGATGCATGCTCTGATCTCCAGTAATTGATTTTACAGTTGATGGTTTCAATGCTGAGCTTCTTACAGTCCTGCTGGTTATTTTCCTCCTACTCCTATGTCGACAGGGGTCCGGTAGGCAAATGTTCGGTCTATGTATGGAGGGTGTCTCGATGTCCTTGTTATAAAAATTTCAACCGTGGAAATAGATCCGACAACACCTCAATGTGCGTTTTACGTATTTTCGATATCCCCTGGTCGATGCTGCCCCCTATATACCGGTACGAAAGTGTTAGTGTATTTTATCATTGGTTAGTTTAAAAACCGCGGTTTTTTTCTCCAGTCTCGCAAACCGGAGTTAGTGATTTTTCGGCGAGAGCGGTTTTTTATAAATGCGTTTGCATTCTTATTTGAATTTAACCGGGAAAATTTGGTTGGTACTGTGTACTGTCCCCACCAGATTTACGAAACGATTTCCGGCAACTTCATTTTTTTGTATTCTCAACAAAGTGTCTTGTCTCTTTCCTAAAGAATTTTGTGGTTATTGGCACTTATTGGCACTGCAGTAGTTGCGGATTATAGCAAAGACGGTTTACTGTGAGCCGTCGTTGTTTAGGCGAATCTTAGTGACGCTCACACCCTCTGAGAGGGATTTAAGGCGGCCTACGCCATTTCTACGGGAAATAAGAGCGGTAAGTTCGATTTTTTTTATTATTTTTTTTTAATTCTTCAGGTCAATATTTGCCTCCCAAATTGTAATTATTTTTCGTGTGAAATGTACTTTTTCGACAAAAGACGTGGGGAATTTTTGGAGTTTTTTTTACTTTTTTTAAAACCACGTTTTGGATAAAAACTATATATTGTTTTTCTCCTTTGTCTACAGCCCTGTCCATTCCATCGACGAGACAGTTGTGCTGGACGCTGGTGTGAAGCCGGGTGTAGCACTGTAACCCTGGGAAAGGTACGTTAGGATTATTTTAGTTCATCTGTTTAAATCTACTTTATTTTATTGAGTCGACATGGGGTTCTCGATTTAAGTTACTCGGTGTAGGGGAACTTCGTGCAAAATAGACGAATTCCAGGAAACTGAAACATTTCATTTTCCACAGGGTTTTTATGCTCGGGCAAGGATCCAGCAACAGATCGAAGACCCTGTGTTGCCCAGCATGATGTGCTAAGCGAGCACTAGGGGAGGCGCGGGCAGAACGAGACCCGAAGTAGCAGGGAAGAATGTCAAAACCCAACAGCACTTCCAGGTTTACTAAACAAAACACCTACAATATTTAAATCAAAGGACCAAGGTAGGATCAAGCAACATTCAGATATAATCTTTCCATTAAAATTTTATTTAATATAATTTTTACAGTCTTTATATAATTTCTTGTAAACTCAAAGTAAAGGTATGACGTCATAACCCCAATTTTGCGGTATAATTAAGCTAAATTTTATTGTTAAATTGCTATTGCGGTTATTTTGGCGCTGACTTGTTCCCACCAATTCATTGATTTATACTTCATGTTCCAGTATTATTCTCAGGTTTCAATATTTTTTTTTATTTAGATCAATTTCATTTTCATCCTCTTGAGAAAATAAACAAGATGAACTAATTTTTTTGTATTATTTGTACAACCCAATGACCAACTTTGCAGAGACAAAAGAGAGATGAGGTTATATTTCTTCAGCGGTTTCCTTACATCGCTTTACCTCATGGGGTAGATCTCGGACTGGGTTGCTGTCTGTCTCATTCTACCCAACGTAGAATGATGACAGGAGATATTTGGTCCAGATCTCCCCTATGAGAGAATAATTTTGGAAGTATAGTTTTTTTTTATTTTTACTATTCTTTGGAAAAATAAAAATATAGATGTTCTCTGGAATAATATAAAAAATGATATTATTTGTATAAAAACTTGGTTTGAATCAAACCAACTATCCCTTAATTTTTCAAAAACATATGTAATTGGTTTTAAAGAAATATCTCAACAAATTATAAATATAAATAATAATAAAATTAATACTACAGATAATATAAAATTTTTAGGACTTAACATAGACGAAAATTTAAAATTTCAAAACCATATTCATAATTTAAATAAAAAATTAAGTTCGGGTTGTTATTGTGTAAAAATTATTACAAATGAATTAGGTAAATCAATAGGCAGAAATGTATACTTTTCTTTAATTGAATCAAACTTACGATATGGCATTCCTTTCTGGGGTACATGTTCAATGTATTTATTTAGATCAGTGTTTATTCTTCAAAAAAGAGCAATTAGGTATTTATGCAATGTAAATTCTAGATATCACTGCAAAGACTTGTTTATCAAAAATAATATTTTGACTCTTCCTTGTTTATATATTCTTGAAACAATTTGTCTGATAAATAAACATCTAAATTACTTTGAAATAAACCAAAATACTTATTCAACGAGACAAGTTAATAATCTTACATTACCTATACCACATTCATTTTTATTTAAAAAATCCATAATTTATAACGGTATAAAATTGTATAATAATTTGCCAAACAATATAAAACTTAATAATAACTATAACATATTTAGAAATAAGTGCAAGGATTTTCTTATCACTAAAGCTTTTTATTCAATTAACGAATTTCTTGATCAGAGTTACAATTAAGGAATAATTTTAAACTTAAAATTCTCAATTATTATAAAAAAAACAAGTAAATTAAAAAAAAAAAAAATATATATATATATATATATATATATATATATATATATATATATATATATATATACAATCAAACAACATAATTAAACCATTCATTGGATGGATTTATATATTTTATATTTTTGATTTTTTCTATTATTATTATTAGTTATGTATTTGCTTTGTCTACAAAGTTTTATACTTTATATAAGACAATAAAGCTTGATTTGATTTGATTTGATTTGATTTGATAACTGAGTCTCACACTACTGACTCAGATGTAGGTACACTATGACCTGTAAAAGAAGTCCATCTACCTGTAACGTGCCTCTAGTTTTGTCATCTTAATTCAATCTTTTACAATTTTATTTTGTCGATGAGTCAATTTTTTTTTGGTTTTTTTAATTGGACAAATACTCTGAGAGCCTCGGAAGTAGGTAGAATTTCATTGTTTGGCTACAACGTTTGGGTTGAACTGTATTTTAATTAAGATCTTCTTTGTAAAACATTGATATTAAAACACTGTGGCGCTTAAAATTTTCTTATTTCTGAACCCTCCTTCTCCACTGTATAAAAGTTACCGGGCATATCAATGTTTTACCTAGCTGGAAAATACAGTTCTGCTTCCAGATATTTGTTTAATTACTCAGTAATTTTTTTTTAGTGTCACATATTGGCACAGCGTTATTATTCTATTTACAGTGTCACAAAATGGCGGCAACGTATTTAGTTTGCCACAAATGTCACCCAACGCATTTTAATTGGCCACAAGACATCCAATAACTTTTTTTGCTTTTACTATTCTTTTTTCCAATTCGTTACAGTCTGTTCCTGTCTTATCAAATGTGACACCCAAGTATACATACTCATTGCATGGAGATATTGTTTGTCCATTTTCTAGTACTCACTGGATTCGTTTCCAATACATAAGTACTGTGTCTTGTCCACGTTCACTGTTAATCCCCACTTTTGGTATTCTTCTGTTAACTTTCTCATCATATACTCAATGTCTTCTTTATCATTAGCCACAATTACTTGGTCGTCAGCAAACTGTAGTGTGTATATGGTAAATCGGTCGTTAAGTTGTATTCCCATGCCGTGCACTTTACGTTTCCAGTTTTTTAGAGCTACTGCGATATATATTTTAAAAAGAGTTGGAGAGATACAACATCCCTGTCTTAAGCCTTTTGTTACCAGGAATTCTTTTGAAAGTCGATTTCCAATTTTAATTTTTGATTTTCACCCTTTTTATAGTTCTTTTATCGCTTTTATGCATGTATGATTGATATTAGTCTGCTCTAAAACTGTCCATAATTTTTCTACTAGAACGGTATCATATGCTTTTTGTAGGTACACAAAGGTAACATTATAAAAAACATTATCATTACAAGATCTGCCTGCGCGAAACCCACTTTGCTTTTCTTCTTCTTCTTCATGAAAATCATTCTCTATTAGATCTCTAAGAATCCTACCGTACAATCTACTTAGAGTACTGGTTACTGAAATTCCTCTGTAATTGTTGCAATCCAGCTTGTTTCCTTTTTTATGTATTGAGGATATGAATGCAATTTTCCAATCATTAGGTACTGGATGTCCGTTTATGCATTGATTAATAATATATGTGAGATTTTCGAGTAGTTTCTCTGATCCATATTTGAGCATTTCAGCATATATTCCCCCAGGTCCGCTAGCTTTTCCGGATTTAAGTTTTTTAATATTATTCTTTATCATTTCTTTTTCGATGATTACTTCCTCTCCATGTACTTCTATGTCTCTTCTCGGAGAGGCTGCCAGATATTCTGGTCTCGTCTCCTGCAGCAGTCCCTTGTACTGTTCTGTCCATTGTTCTGGTTTGATTATCTGGATGTTTACTTTTTCTTTTGTTGGGTTTTTTACTGTAGAAATGAATTTCCATACTTCAGAACTCTGCCTACCTCCTACGTGTGTGTTTATGTCGTGGCACTTGCGCTCGAACATTTCATTTTTTTCTGTGCGTATCAAATTTCTTAGCTGTCTTCTGGTTTCCCTGTAGATTTCTAGGTCTCTTTGCTCCTTAGTACTGAGCCATTTCAAGTATGTGCGTTTTTTCTCTTTGACCATTTCCTGTATTTTGTCCGTCCACCACATCTGCCTGTTATTTCTATTATATTGGTACCCAACAGCTTCGTTGCTTGCTTCCTTCAAGCTTTTTATTATGTTTGTATATATCTCTTCAAATGAGTGATTTGTGCTTATTAATTTTTCATCTTATCGGTTCTGATACAATCTTTGAGTACTTTCGATTTCTAGACTTCTAAAGTTGTATTTTTGTTTGTCTTCGATGCATTCTAGGTTTTCATTTTCTTTAATACTTTCTTCCTTATTTGTTTTTCTTAAAGGGAATAATATTTTTGCTTTTACCAGATGGTGGTCAGATCCACAGGTAACACCACGAAGTGCTCGCACATCATACCACTTTAATTGCGAGTGTTGTCCACCTATAGCATAATCAATAATTGATTTAAGATTTCTTGTTGGCTGAATCCAGGTATATCGATGAATATCCTTATGTTTAAAAAAAACATTATTTATTTTTAGGTTGTGGGTTTCACACAATTGCATCAGTCTTAAGCCATTATCATTTGTTACTTCCTCTCCAAATGGTCCTATCACTTTGCTCTGGGTTTGCCTACCAGGTCGGCTATTAAAATCGCCAAGCATAATTATTTCTCTGGTATTACCGATTTTTGTAATAGTCTCATCAAGTTGATCAAAGAACATTTGTTTTGTAGCTACTCTTTCGTCATCTGATGCTATTATGCTTATATTATGTTCAAGCATCTTCATGTTCACTCGAAGTATGTTTTCACTAATGCAATCGTAGTCTGTAATTTTATTCTTTAGATTTTTCTTTATCAACAAGGATACCCCTCTGGCTGCTCTTCTTTCTTTTGGTACTCCAGTGAATATATGGACAAAATTACCGACACTATTCGTACCTGTTCCTTTCTTTTTTGTCTCAGTGAGTGCAATAATATCGATCTTACAATTCTGCACTTCGGTTGCAATAATGTCCAGCTTTTGATTCAGTCCCTGTACGTTCCATGTAGCTATATTCATAGTCCTTTGTCTTTGCTTTTTTCGTCTTCGAGAATGTCCATCCATTGCTCCGAGGCTTTGTTTAGGCTTTTTGGTAACTGCTTTGTTTTACAAGTATTAAAGAACCAGTCTAATGCCTCAACCCCCTACTTGGAGGGCCAGGATTTTTAATCAAGGTTTTACTCCTCTAGCCTTTGACGAGCCAACGCCATACTGTAAGGCAACAACTGCAGTCTTTTATACTATCCCGAAAAGAAAGGGTTGCCACCTACGCTAGGATCACCGTAGTTTTTATCAGGACCAAAAAAAGTGCAACTTTTAACCTAGCCAACGCCGAACTTTCCATATATATTTAGGTTGTACTTATTTAATAAAAATAATAATTTTCAACCTGTAACTTAATCAAAATGGGCCCTGCCTTGAAGGAATTCATTTAGATCAAAAATAAGTAACTCTACCTTACAGAGCCAACCAAAAATGTTCTTAACTTTCAAGAAGTCTTTAAGGTCAAAATATACACTATTTTACAAGCTATGTTGTCTTAAAAATGCCTAGGGAAATCGAGAACCTCAAAGTAGAATACTAGGTCAGGTTTAGCACAAACCGTGTCGTTACTTTGCCTTTATAGCTAAAACGAGTTTAAAGACTTATAAAGAAGGAAAAAATTAGAAAGTTTTGCCTAAAAGAATTCTTCAAAATTTCTTGTCTATAAATAACGATTTCTTGGGTTATTTGTTCCAGTTTATGACCTATCTTACAAACCTTTAACTGCAAAGTAATTTTTTAAGGAAAAAAGTAGAAGTTTTGACAAGTGATTGGAAATTTTGACCCTTCAGCTTGCCAATATGCCCTAAAATGTTACTTGGGAAGAGTTTGCTGATGCATTACAAAAATTGGGCTAGGATAAAAAAGAGAGTTTGTTCTGAAACACTGGCTGAGAGAGAGAGAGAGAGAGAGAGAGAGTAAAGAAATATCAAACAATAAGGAAACAGAAACCACAGGGAAAATTGCCTAACATAATTGGCTAAGGAAGTATATGATCCCGATAAGACTTAAAAGAGATCTTATGTGCACATTATCTGATGTCATAACGTCATAACTTCTTGTAATAAAGCTTTTTAGGAATTACAACCTTAGAAAACATGATGCTTAATATTATAAATATAAGTAAGTGGTCTTGTTCATCAAATATTCCTTTAGTCACGGATTTGTTATTCCATGTGAAGCCGAGCTTCAGTCAAGGGATTTAGGAAGACTTTACCTTAAGGACGAAGTATACAACCTATCAAATAAGGAAGCATTGAGGCATCGCACACATTTCGCTAGAATTGTTTTCTTTTTATTAGCAAGCAAACAGAACCTGAGATACCCCAACTATATGTTATATTCAATAACATTAAGAATTTTTTTAATTAATGTGTATTTGTAGAAAGGTAAATAAATATAATTGTATAGAATGAGATGCAAAATAAATAAACATTTAAAACTAAATTTATATAAGATAAAGACCAAAAAATTTATAAATAAGTTAAAAAAACAAAAACAATCGATATATTAGAAAAAATAAATAGATGAAAAAGAAAAGTTGTTGATATTTTTTTCTCTCTTTTCTTGTAACCCTTAGTTCTAACAAGCTAAGTAGCTCTCATACAGATTATGCGCCAGATTTTAACAGAACATAAATAATACAAATTATCATTGAAATAAAATATATAATTATAGTAAAATAATAAATAAAAATACAACTTCTCTTATCCTAAGATTTTAAACTGTCCATAGACTAAAAGTATGAACTAATAAATGGAAAAAATTAAATATATTAATTAAAAGAACAAAATGGATTATAAAAGAAGCTTATAAGAACCCAAGATACTACAAGAAAACTGAACATTGCAAGAAGGAAGAGTTTAAGAGACTACACTGACTTACACAGTAGAAAAGATAAAACAAAGTAAAAGAAAAAACAGATAATAAAATAAATTTTTAATAACCTTTATTGTGATTTATTGTGTGTTATTCGTTCTGAATGCAAGCTGTATACTTTGACTGGATCTTACAGGTATAGAGTGTTTACGTGTTTTACCCGTCAATATTTAATAAATTCTGATGGGACGACGCGAGGTTCGACTGGAGAGTGGAGCACATCAGCAAAAACAATGTAATGTCGAAGCAACATAAAAAAAATAATTTTTTCCTAATTAAAGGCTATGATAATGTGATTTGTTTTAATATTAGAGAATCATTGAAATAAAGCCAGGCTATAATAGTGCCAGGCACAATTTTGACACCTTCACATTGTAATATCAGCTGTGATCTTTCAATACACGGCCTTTGTTTACTATATGAACCGGAATAAATAGTGCCTTCTTTTATTAATTGAAAATAAACGACGAAAGTTTTAAATTCGACTTTGGTATGTCAATTTTGAAGGATCAACTGTCAGTTTTCAATGTGAATGTGTCAAAATAGTGCCTGGCACAATTATAGCCTGGCTGTATTTCAATAATTCTCTATTGGTCACTACCCATACAGCACACTTTGTCCCAAGGAAGTTCATTTAACGACGGCTGTTACTACTAGATGGCACACCAGTCAAAATTTTATCGGCATGGTAGAAGGACGTAAAATATGAAGACCATACCGACTTCATATGTTAGTTTTACGCAAACAGCAGCACCACCTCGTAGGCGACCTCAAAAACTTGTATATGAGGTTGATAAAAAGACAGGCTTAACCTGTTTTTCTATTTATCCCCTCATCCAATGGCGGTAGATTTAAAATTTTTTGAAGGCGGGAAATTTTTGCTTTTGTTAATAATAATTATTAGGGTCACTGCATCACGAAGACGTACATGGAGACGCCAGGCTTCCAGGATGCAGTGACCCTAATAATTATGACATCCAGCGCCACACCCTAGCAGTCCCCACAACTAAAATACTGTTGTGGCTAAAAACTGAAATATATTTTATTCAACTCCACACTAGATTACCTTTTGTTTGATACCACACAAGCCAGGTTTTGACTTAAACTCAAATTTTTTAAATACACCCCCACCCTTAAAAAAACAAAAACTAAAATGTATTTTGTTAAACTCCGGACTCAATTACCTTTCGTTTGATATCATATTTTCACTTAAACTCTACTTTTTGAAATATACCCCCACCCTTTTTTTAAAATAAATTGAAATGTATTTTTTTTAACCCCAGACTCAATTACCTTTCGTTTGATATCACACACGCCATATTTTCACATAAACTCTAATTTTTGAAATCTATCCCCACCCTTTTATTTGGTTTGTGTTAGATGGATTTTGTTCATTTTTAAATGGGACCATCTCGACCCAAGACCCAGCCTAGGTACCAAATTTCATTGAAATCGGCCAAGCGGTTTTTGAGTTATGCGCGTTGGTCGTTACAGACAGACATACAGACAGACAGACAGACGGCACAACAAAAAAGTTTCAAAATCATCTGAAACGCAAAGATATATAAACATTTTTGAAATCGGAGCAACTTTTTTTTTCTCGAAAAAATTAGGATCACCATAGCTCACACTACTATAGTATAGTATATGTGTGAGCTAAAAAAAGGTAATAACAAAAAAAGTCACCTTAAAAATTGTCCATTTATCACCTCCTAAAAAATTGATTTCAAACAAAATACAATCATTAAAAAAACTGTCCTGTCGTGTCCTGTTGAAACTCTGTTTTGTCTGGCATGAATTTGGAGTAACCGTTAATTAAGATAACGCAAAATAACCATAAGGAATCCAAAGTTGTCAAAATTTTAAGCGTTAAAATATATCCCTATTGACGACCGACGGTATAATTTTTAAGCAAGGGACTTGGTCAACTTCCAGTTCGGCCAAACTTTATGTTGGTTTGCAAGCAAGTTTGCGAAGCTATGGTGTGTTTGGAGTTGGGAGTTGCAGGAAGTTGATTGAGTTGCGACATTGAGCCGTTTGGGAATACGTAGCTCTCCACCACCACCCATTACAAAATACTCGTTCTTAGGGATTACCAACTTTTAACAACATCTTAACATAATAGAGAGTTTTTGAAACGCTTATTTGACACTTCGTTGTGGTAGTGGTAAGCACTGCATCTACGCACTATCGAAATTTCATTCCGAAGTGGTGATTAACCACTACCACTTCCGTAAGTTACGAAGCCCTTTCGTTGTTGTAGGTAGGTAGGTATTTTTTATTGTTTAATTTAGACATTTGTTGTGCGGCTTGTATTAAAAATGACTAAATAACACCAATTTTAAAAATCCGAGACATTAGAGACATTTTGGAACGTATATTTTATTACCGTTATTGTTATTACTGAGTCTGCATATTAGCAGCTTCTCGCTCCTTTTTTGTTATTTACAGTAACGGCGCCCGATACTTACGGTGGTCGTCCTTTAATGTTACCGTTATTTTTTAAGGTTAGTTTTGTATTGTTTTTTTTAATGCAGTCGATTTTTTAACTAAAATTCAGTAGTTTGGTTTGTAAAAAAGCCATAAATCTAATAAACATAAATAAACAAATATAAATAAAAAAAGTTGAAGGAGTGTAAAACTACTAAATTAACGTTTGTGTTATGTTTATGAAAGTTTCCTTTATCCTTATTGAAAATATCGATAACAGCTGTCAAATTTGCTGTTAGTTTAACTAACCCAAAGACACCCATTTACTATTTAAAATAAAGAAAAAAAAATGTAGGTTTTATTATTTTGACTTTAACAAGTGACAAAATTTTGAGAAGAGCTGCCAACAACTGACAAAGTTGTCAAAATTTTAGGCATTCCACAAACTGCCTAATAAGGCCAACCTAAAAAATTGCAAAAACAAAGTGTAGCAGGCGACCTTGTAGACAGTGGTACTGTCAAATCAAGTGACCACGGCTTTAAAGGTGTGAGCTACCAATTTGTGCAACAAATTATATGAATTATAAAAGTAATAAACTTTATTAAATTTATTATTTATTACGATATCGAAAGGGAATTTAGCGGTTCTTGGAGGAAGTATAAACTATAAGCGTTTTTCTCAATTATGTACAAGGTAGGACAATCATACATACCTGTTCAATTTTCTTCCTTAAACTTCACATTTTCACTTCTTTATATTTATTAAACAAATATTAAATTTTACTACTATTAAACTTTTGTATTCTAATATTACACTATTTCTTCTTTCTCTTTCTCTTTTGTAGGTTTGTTGTAAATATATCTATTTTACAAGATTTTAAACGTTGATTGAATAATATTGTTCATAATTTACTTAGTACTACTGTTTAGGTTTGGGATATATTGATTGAAAATGATGATTTTAGGGCAACGAAAGGTTTGTATTTGATGTTAAAAAAAACAGAAAATCATAGAAACAATATTTTAAAACTCTGGAAACAGCGCCAATAAAAAAGTTTAAAATTAAAATAAACTCTAAAAGTAAATATCAAAACAGTTAAGAATAACAAAGGTAATATCTTATTTAAAATAATTGACAAAATTTAAAATTTCCCCAGTTGAAAAAAAACCTTCAAATCAAAACAAGTGAAGCGTACAAAAACAAACTAACGAATGTTCTCTAACGAGTTTCTTCTCTCAGCGAAAACAACTCTGCTTCATAGGCACTCATAGCTTGCCGTTAATTCGCCCAAACTCTAATGCTAAAGCAGTCCACAAAGAAAGATGTGTGCCAAGGTATTAATAACCTTGGCAGAGGTTCATGAAGAGTGCTTCGAGCGGGTACGGGGTTGATTCTCACGTTAATTATTACTGTTCATTAGATGCGTCCGTTATTAGCCACGATTGGCGTTCTATACAAAAAGAAAAGACACCAGCACACGCCAGAGATGCATTGACTTAGAAAACCGTTACAAATTAAAATTACATAGAGTGTTTTTTAGCTCACACATATACTATACTATAGTAGTGTGAGCTATGGTGATCCTAATTTTTTCGAGAAAAAAAAAAGTTGCTCCGATTTCAAAATTTTTTATATATGCGTTTCAGATGATTTTGAAACTTTTTTGTTGCGCCGTCTGTCTGTCTGTCTGTCTGTCTGTATGTCTGTCTGTCTGTCTGTCTGTCTGTGTGTCTGTATGTCTGTCTGTAACGACCAACGCGCATAACTCAAAAACCGCTTGCCCGATTCTAATGAAATTTGGTACCCAGGCTGGGTTTTGGGTCGAGATGGTCCCATTTAAAAATGAACAAAATCCACCGAACACAAGCCAAATAAAAGGGTGGGGGTAGATTTCAAAAATTAGAGTTTATGAAAAAATATGGCGTGTGTGATATCAAACGAAAGGTAATTGAGTCGGGAGTTAAACAAAATACATTTCAGTTTATTTAAAAAAAATGGGGGGGGGGGTAAATTTCAAAAATTAGTGTTTAAGTGGAAATATGGCGTGTGTGATATCAAACGAAAGGTAATTGAGTCTGGAGTTAAACAAAATACATTTTAGTTTATTTAAAAAAGGGGGAGGGGGGTAAATTTAAAAAATTAGTGTTTAAGTGGAAATATGGCGTGTGTGATATCAAACGAAAGGTAATTGAGTCTGGAGTTAAACAAAATACATTTTAGTTTTAAAAAAAAGGGTGGGGGTAGATTTGAAAAATTAGAGTATAAGTCAAAACATGGCTTGTGTGGTATCAAACGAAAGGTAATTGAGTCTGGAGTTCAATAAAACATACTTCAGTTTTTAGTTATATTAGCTTTCACGTAGATACACTATAACTATAGGACCCAGTGTGAGCTTAGGTGCTGATAGATTGGCAGAGTATTTTACAAGCTTTTATTTAACTTCAGATGTTCTGTCTAACTAACTATTAAATCTTGTGAAGCGTTTTTGACACACTTCCCATTATCCGATTTGGATAAAATTTGGTACACACATAGTGGTCCAATGACAATACAACATAAAGAAAAAAATATCCTCCCACCCCTTCTATAGAAAAATGTGTTTTTGACACACTTCCCGTTATCCGATTTGGATAAAATTTGGTATACAGATAGTGGTCCGATGATAATACAACAATAAGAAAAAATATCCTCCCACCCCTATCCCCACCCCCTTCCATAGAAAAATTTGTTTTTGACACACATCCCGTTATCCGATTTGGATGAAATTTGGTATACGTTTAGTGATCCGATGACAATACAATACTAAGAAAAAAATATCCTCCCACCCCTACCCCCAGCCCCTTTCATAGAAAAATGAGTTTTTGACACACTTCCCGTTATCCGATTTGGATAAAATTTGGTATACAGATAGTGGTCGGATGATAATACAAAAATAGGGAAAAAAATACTTAGGTCTTAGGTCGGGTTGGGTGGGTTTGGTACCTCTGCATTTTTCTGCTAGATTGATTCTTGCAAATAGTGATATTTAATTGATACGGATATCTTATCGTGCTAACATCATCAAGATTTCCATCAGTCGGCCATCGCTTTTATTATTATGATAATATTAGAATGTTAGAAAATTATTTTTTAATTTTTAGTGCATTTTATAAAAGCTTGTGACTTAAAAAAAATTTTTACCAATTTATTTAAATTGAAAATAGTTTGGTAAATTTGTTTGCAGTTACAAAATATGAGTTATTTTGATGTTAGTGGCTCAAAGGACAGATTAGCCGAATACAACTTTTATTAAAATACAGCGATCCTGAATATAGGCCCAAAAACAAGTCGCTGTTGTTCAATTCTACTTATTCTTAGCCTAAACTTGCATATAATTAAATATTTAAAAACTTATAACTGGCCAAAATACCATTTATATTCAAATCCCGCAAAAAAGCCGGTTTTAAAGAGCAAAGAAAAAAATTCTGTTACCTACTGTTGGAAATAGTTGTTTTTCCATAATCGATTTAGAACCTTGTAAACTAATAATAATAGCCAAGGAATATAATAGAGAGGTATTGGTCCTAAATCCTACAAGCAATTAGGGAAATGACATATTCCATTTTGTAACGGTTACAAATAGAATATTTTATAGGGTTACGTATACTCTAATTTTACTATTTTGATATACAGGATGGTTTAGGTATAACTGGAAATATTTTAGGGTCCATGTCATGGAAGTCAAAATAAGCAATACAAACGTATATACTCCTGGACTTGGATGTAGTCTGAAAGGAAAGTTTGCGTAAGAAGATGTTTTTCGATTTTCATAATCTAGTACAGTAGAACCCCGATTATCCGTGCGCGGATTATCCGGGCTGCGGATTATCCGAGCTATGATTTCCCATCATCGAAATTGTGTTTTTGAAGTTCTATCGAAATAGCGTTACCGGAAATCACTCGACCAAAACCTTATGTAGAATTATATTTTTGTTCTATTATCTTTTTATGCAATACATACATATAAACTTAGTTTGAACTTTTTTTTTCTGTCATATTTTGAGTATATATACATAATATGTATGTAACATGTAATAAATGAATGTTCGGATTATCCGTGCTTTTCACTTATCCGTGCCTCGTCCGGTCCCGTGGAGCACGGATAATCGGGGTTCTACTGTATCTGCCAAAATATTGTTTTTCAATAAAAGGCTTTAGACCATTCATGGAAAAAAATCAGACATTCAGAGACTTATTGAGATAACGCCATACAGTAATAGTGTCAGGTAGTATTTTGACAGATATACATTGTAGTCGAATTTAAAAATAGGTCGCTTATTTATCTTTTATTAAAGACGGCAGTATTTATTTTTGTTGTTATAGTAAGCAAAGGCCTTATATTGAAAGATCATACCTGTCATTTTTCAATGTAAAATTGTCAAAATACTACTTGGCATTATTACTCCCTGAATTTATCGCGTCCTATTAACATTATGTGCCTTAACTAGCAAAAAACATCACAAATTTGTTTTAAAGTACTTTTGAATCTGTTTCTTTTAGTACCTATTTTACCCAGCATTCGGGTTCTGGAAGGTAGCTGTCCAAACCAGCTTTTTTATTATCTTGTAGGTTTAGAACCTCCTTCGATCCTAAGAATCATTTTCTGTCAGATTTTTTTGCCTCATTGATCTTTGGATTGACTGTTGCCATTCTAGTTTAGGACGTCCTCTTTTTCTGCGCCCTAATGGTTGCCATTCTAGGACCTGCTTTGGTAATCTTTCGTCGTTCATCCGTTGTACATGGCCGTACCATATCAGTTGCTTTTTAGTGATGTCATCCGTTATGCTTCCCTCGATTACCATTCTTTCTTTTATGATCTCATTTCTTATGTGATCTGTTCTAGATATTGTTGTCATTGATCTTCTTATTGCATCCATTTCGACACTTTCCATTTTTGTTTTGTATTTTTCTGTTACGCGACAAGTCTCTATTCCATACAACAGCGTGCTTTTCACCATTGTTTTACTTTTACTATTCTTTTTTCCAGTTCTTTACAGTCTGTTCCTGTCTTATCAAATGTCACACCCAAGTATACATACTCATTGCATGGAAATATTACTTGTCCATTGTCTAGTTCTAACTCACTGGATTCTTTTCCAATACATAAGTACTGTGTCTTGTCCACGTTCACTGTTAATCCCCACTTTTGGTATTCTTCCATTAACTTTCTCATCATATACTCCATGTCTTCTTTATCATTTGCTAAAATTACTTGGTCGTCAGCAAACTGTAGTCTGTATATGGTACATCGGTCGTTAAGTTGTATTCCCATGCCGTGCACTTTACGCTTCCAGTTTTTTAGAGCTACTGCGATATATATTTTAAAAAGAGTTGGAGAGATACAACATCCCTGTCTTAAACCTTTTGTCACCAGGAATTCTTTTGAAAGTCGATTTCCAATTTTAATTTTAGATTTGACCCTTTGTATAGTTCTTTTATCGCTTTTATGTATGTATGATTGATATTAGTTTGCTCTAACACTATCCATAGTTTTTCTACTGGAACGGTATCATATGCTTTTTGTAGGTCCACAAAGGTAACATGAGTCTCTATATTTCTGGCGCTCCTTTTCTCAATTACTTGTTTAAGACAAAAAACTTTATCACTACAACATCTGCCTGCACGAAACCCACTTTGCTCTTCTTCTTCTTCTTGTTCGTGAAAGTCATTCTCTACTAGATCTCTAAGAATCCTACCGTACAATCTACTTAGAGTACTGGTTACTGAAATTCCTTTGTAATTGTTGCAATCCAGCTTGTTTCCTTTTTTATGTATTGAGGATATGAATGCAATTTTCTAATCATCAGGTACTAGATGTCCGTTTATGCATTGAATATTGATTGATAATATATGTGAGATTTTCGATTAGTTTCTCTGATACATATTTGAGCATTTCAGCATATATTCCTCCAGGTCCGCTAGCTTTTCCGGATTTAAGCTTTTTAATACTATTCTTTATCATTTCGTTTTCGATGATACTTCCTCTCCATGTACTTCTATGTCTCTCCTCGGAGAGGCTGCCAGATATTCGGATCTCGTCTCCTGCAGCAGTCCCTTGTAGTGTTCTGTCCATTGTTCTGGTTTGATGATCTGGATGTTTACTTTTTCTTTTGTTGAATTTTTTACTGTAGAAATGAATTTCTAGAGATACTTCAGAACTCTGCCTACCTCCTACGTGTGTATTCATATCGTGGCATTTGCGCTCGAACATTAAATTTTTTCTGTGCGTATCAAATTTCTTAGCTGTCTTCTGGTTTCCCTGTAGATTTCTAGGTCTCTTTGCTCTTTAGTACTGAGCCATTTCAAGTATGTGCGTTTTTTCTCTTTGACCATTTCCTGTATTTTCTCCGTCCACCACATCTTCCTGTTATTTCTATTATCTTGGTATCCAACAGCTTCGTTGCTTGCTTCCTTCAAGCTTTTTACTATGTTTGTATATGTCTCTTCAAATGAGTGTTCTGTGTTTATTAATTTTTTTTCTAATCGGTTCTGATGCAATCTTTGAGTACTTTTGATTTCTAGACTTCTAAAGGGTCCCTATAAAAAAATAGAAGTACTCGCACATCATACCACTTTAATTGCGAGTGTTGTCTACATAATCAATAATAATTGATTTAAGCTACAAGGTACAATTTAGCAAACATTTTTACCAGTATTTACTGAGACCTTAAGACTTAGCATTGTAGACCGGGTTTAAGTATCAAGTCTATAGACTTGATACCGACCGGTTTAAGTGTAATTTTTTAATACTCACAGCTCAAATAACTGCAAAGATTTGGTTCACCCTAATGTGCAATATGATAGTAAGCATTTCTCAGTGAGTTTCATCTCATATAAATTCAAATTAACTTTAGAAATAAAGAAAAACCACATAAAAATTTTGTAAGCAAATGTCATTTTTTGGAAACTTAGTCCGTGCAGTCGTAGGATTCCCGCTAAAAATGTAGTACCTCCCCTGAGGGGTGGTTTAAAGTTCGAAAAACGATAGAAATAATCCATGATTGACAAAAAAAACTTACATACAAAAATATTCAAAGCTAAATAATACGTAAATAACTGAAAACTATATCTGTAGGTGCATTACCGTATTAAATACGTATCAATATGTAAATACTGTAAAAAGCACAAGATATATTAGAATCCCTTTTCAATTACACATTCACTAAAACAATCGACCATTGGTTTAATCGTCGCTAACTTGTCTAAAAAATTAACATGTAAAATATAGCGGACAGCTGACACTGGCTTACACCGTTTTTATTCGACATTCCCTAGTGACGTTTGGAGGTTTAAATATGGCTACCATTGTTAAACCAAAATATTTTATTATTTTTATTTATTTAAACCCTTTGTGTGGAAATAATGTCTTTGTTACAACGAAAAAAGATGACCCATATCCCAAGGTATTTATGAACAATTTATATAAATATTAAAAACTATTGCATTCAAGGGAAAATAAGTTAAACCTTCAACCAAAATGTAGACTTTTAAACCTAGGATTGTAGCACTTAGCACTGTAGACCCTTTAGTAAATACTGGTGTTTGTGTTTTGCACAATAAATCTAACCGAATTTCCTCGAAAAGACGCCACTGTAAAAACCTCTTTTTGTGTCGCACCTCCTAAATTGGCGGCATATTAAATTGTTTTCGATATTAATATTAACAGCAATCAGGACCCAGTTTAGCTATTTAATTATATAGGGCAATTGCCGTTTTCTCAAAACTTTATTTTGGTAGATAAGAAAATTTTTAAAAACGTTTAAGTATATTTAGTTAACGAGAAAGAAAGAAAAAAGAAACACACCAGCAACCGGGACTTATTGCAATAAAGCCAGGCAGTAATAGTGCCGGGCACTATTCTGTCAGTTTTTATTGAAAAACAGTTGATCTTTCAAAATTGAGATAACAAAGACGAATTTATAAATCCAGTCAGAAGACAGCTGTTCTTATAATGCGAAACGGTCAGAATACTGCTAGGCACTATTACTGTGTGGCTTTATTGCAATAAGGCTTAACAGAAGCTACCACAAGTACTACCTGCACCCTTTAACAATAAGTTTCATATCACTCTCTAGAAATATTGTGAAGGTCCGGGTTTATTTAAGAAAATAGTAAAAAAATATACCAAAAATAAAGGCT
Organism: Aspidapion aeneum; assembly: GCA_963576565.1. Classification (NCBI taxonomy): domain Eukaryota; kingdom Metazoa; phylum Arthropoda; class Insecta; order Coleoptera; family Brentidae; genus Aspidapion; species Aspidapion aeneum. The sequence continues at coordinate 32,819,033 of OY755046.1, read as the reverse complement.
TTGAAGAATTCGCCCAGTCAATAATAAAAAATTTAAATAATAATATATTATTTTTAAACAAAATAATATTTATAAAAACCCAAATTAAAAATGTTACTAATTACTTATTAGATTTAAACTTAAAAGAGCTTCTAATAACACCAGTGGCACGACGAGGAAAAATAAAGGGGGTGTACTAGTTCCCTAGACATTTGTTGAAGACCTACCCCTGAAACTGAGGAATTTGTAAACTTTGCCATAGCAATAATAAAAAAGTGTGCACAAAATATTCGAGATACACTACAGAAACTGGATGAATCATGACCACTATAAAAGACTCCCCCCCTGGAATTGTACAAGTAAGTAAAACAACAAAAACTTTAACCAAAGTATAAGTAGTAAAGTGAAATAAGTAGTTAAAAGTAATAAGTAAAAAATGACTTAACAAGTGCTCCTAAAAATGTAGTCTTAAAGGCACTTTAGGGTTTTTAAACTCTAGAATAAGTTGCCTATAATAAAGTATTTATTTTAGTGACTCGATCGGAAAGTAACTTAAAAGTATTTGAACGTTGATTTAATTTGTAATTGATTTCAATATTAGGATCCTAAATAGACTTTCGATTTGTTTTAATAAGTTTTGGCTTTAAATATAATGTATTCTTTAGAACAATTGGTGTGTAATCTAAAAACAACTAAAAGCCAATAACAACAAATGGCTTCTAGTATAGCTATGTGCTAACCGCGACTTTACAATATTCGACTAAGGCAGATGACCGGGTTCTTGCGACAGCCCTGCCACAACCCAAAATATGTCGAAACTCAGCTACAAGACCCCTGGCGTCTAGTTAGCATACAGGCTAAAGCTGTTTGTATCGCGCTGCGCTGAGCTTGCCTTTTACACGCCTAGGGCCACAATTGCCCCAACGTGTTTGTTACCTACACGATGTTGGGTATAATAAGCATTAAGGCATCTCTACACAACGCCGGATATACCGGCCAGTGCGCTGCCCGATGCACTGCACACACTTTCGAATAGCGGCTATTGTGTAGGAGAACATATTGACAGATGGTGTGGATGCAGTGGTAGGAAGAATTGGATTTAGATAAATTTTTTACTAAAACAAGCTAACTGATACAAGGGCTGTTCGAAAAATATTCGGCCTGACCAAGAAAAACACGGAATTTCAAATATTTAATTGTTTTATTTTTCTACATAATCTCCCTCCAATACATTTGCTCCAACGATTCTCTAGCTTTTGGATACCCTCAGTAAAACACGTTTTTTCAAGTCCTGCAAAATGCGCTGTGGTTTCACACTTTACCATTTCATTTAAAGTGAATCTTTGCCCGCCGAGCCATTTCTTCAGATCTGGGAAAAGGTAACAGTCACTCGGTGCTAGATCAGATGAATAGGGTGTGTGTGGAAGCACCTCATAGTGTAACTCCTGTAGTTTCACAGCAACAATCCGTGAAGCACGAGGAAGAGCGTTATCGTGGTGAAAAAGCAATTTCTTTTTGGCCAGATGTGGTCGTTTAAACTGGATAGCCTCGTTAAGTTGGTCCAGTAAGTTGGCATAATATTCTCCAGTGATAGTCCTGCCATGCTCTAAAAAAATTCTATCAGCACCATACCATGAGAGTCCGAGAAAACCGTAGCCATAACTTTTCCTGCAAAAGGGGCAGTTTTTGCCTTTTTGGGGGCCCTTTTACCAGACCCCATCCACTGCTTCGACTTTTCTTTTGTTTCTGGTGTGTAGTGGTGAATCCATGTTTCATCTACTGTTATAAACCGTCGAATAAATTCAGATGGATTGCGTTGAAATAGGTCCAAACGCGGCACCCATCTTACCGATAGCTTTCTCATACTCAAGATGTCGTGCAAAATATAGTGCACTCAGTCTAATGAGATCTTTGCCATCTCAGCTTGTTCACGCACCTCTAATCGGCGGTCAGCATTGTAAATTTTTGCCACGTTTTCGTCTGATGTAGCCGTTTTTGTTCATCCTGAACGCTCATCATCTTGTATCGATGTACGGCCACGCTTAAACTCTTCAGCCCATTTTTTTATTGTGGAACATGAAGAAGAAGAATCCCCTAATGTCTCCCTAAACTCACGTTGTATGTATGTATGTTGGGCGTAAACAACACAAAATATTTAAGTACTGCACAAACTTCAATTTTATCCATTGTTGATAATTGTCCAAAACACAGTTGCTTTTTTAATCGCCAAACATTAGAAAAACATTGTACTCACTTGAAACTCTGCAGCTGACTAACTACAAGTTCTAGCTTGAAAAGCGTCAGAAAATTTCAGTAACAACAGCGCCATCTCTGTTAGGCCGATAACTTTTCGAACAGCCCTCGTACTAAGCATTTAATTTTCTTTTTGATCGATATGATGATGTGTGGCTTAGCGCATACTACTAGCAATAAATACGCCAATCAATGTGGAAACCACTTACTAACCCAGCGCACTAGCCAGTAAGTACCCGCCATTTTAAAAAAGGCGTTTCTTTAGAGCAAAGAATTAAAAAATGAGATATTTAGTTAGATATTAGTTAGCTATTATTATTGTTTTTATAAATGAACAATAAATGTATCAAACCAAGTTTTTATATTTCACAAACACGTTTTGTATTGAAAATAAAGGCGTCTGTCATTTTTTTAAATAAATTCTTTAATAACCAATTCATTGAACTTTGGAATTTCTTGAATCATTTTTTCCCAATAGATAACTTTGCGAGGGCATTTAATCTATTCTCACCCAATATGGTAAAGAAGAAAATTTAATTGTCTTTTAATATTGCACACCAATGCTATCAGAATTAGCAACTTCCGCCACTCTCGTTACTACGAAATCGTCGAAATCAAAATAATACGATCCGACCGATAACGCCAAGTTGTCACAGTGCACTAACTTAAAGTGCACCTGAGGTGCTGTAACAGCCAACGCTAACCGTGGACGCGGGGAACATCATGGGAGTGCGGGCGGCATCTATCCTCGCAATTTCCGCATAAGAGCACAACCGAAGTAAGGCCCAGATTCTCTGTACTGCAAAATTCTATAGAGACATGTCGTTCACTCTTTATATATTTCGTAATTAGAATGCATAGAATTTGGTTCCAGTAAAGCACGGCAATGAATTATATACGAAGTAACTATATAGAGATCATAGCGCATCCACCGCATCCTGGTTTGAACACGAATACAAACACGTACATACCGGGTATTAATTTTTACCTCATATTCAAGTTTTTGGTGAATTCCTCTTGGGGTTTTTTAATACCTTATAATGAAAAAATTAATTGAGGAATGATGAAATTTTCATATTTTTTTAATTAAAATTTGGGACTGCACATGTGCACTTATGGAGCAACCGCCACTGCAGACGTCCATAAATATCTATATATTATGTACTTTGAAAATAACTTCTATATTTTGCTTCTCTTTCAGCAGCTGGTTGCACTTTCAAAAAGTCGTGGCAAGGTCGGTGGTTCCAAAGCGGAATACTCAACACAATTTTGATCAATGCGTCGCACATCGAGACGAAAGGAGAGTGCTACGAAGAAGAGGCGGACAAGTACTTAGTATATGACAAGTAAGTATCGACTTTAAGGGTCAATCAGATAATAGGTAATTGGATAATAATAGGCACTTATGTCCAGTTCTGGGCAATGAATTATATACGAAGTAACTGAAATTGGCACGGATATACATTGAGTATATGGTACACTGAAGCAAAAATTTAAAGAATTTTTTTAGAATGAGAACAACATGAATGGTAACCATTCCAACCTTTCTCTCTCTAGTTCTATCCACCGGTGGTATTCTGTGAACTTAATACTTCAAAGAGATTGTCATTTGTGATTTGTCATTGAAGTGTTTGTCAGTGGTTGTCAGTATTTTTTTGAAATTGTTTTTTCAGAACAAAAATAAAAAATGAGAAGACGATTGTTGCAAACGACGTTGCATGTAAAAACTTGTTTTATAGGAGTGAAAAGCCAGTTTCCTTTTTGAAGCAAGTAGCTTTGATTATTTAAAAAACTTTATTAGTACATAATCGTAGTAAAAATCAAACGTCCGCGAACTTTCAAAACCACAGAGTATCATCAGAGAGTAGACGTAAAAAAGGAAAGGTAGCACCTCCTGCGCAGCGTGCTCTCTCTACACTTTGCATATATGTAAAGGCCTATTCAGTTATGTTCTCGGTGGTACTACGTGACTAACTGACCGAATTTTGATATGATAACCTGTCTCCTAGCCAAGGGGTATTTTGGAAAGGGGACTTTAACTTTTTTATTTACAAAGAATCTAACCGTAAAATTAAATTTCATCTGCCACTTTTAGTTTTTAATACATTACAATATAAGTCTATTATCTATTTTATTGCTCTTTTTACTAATTTTTTTCTTTTAAGCTATTTTTTTACAATTTTTAACGATTACCTTATTTTTTATTTATTCTATAATTTGCGGTTTGTGGTAAGGTAATATGTAATATTTTAAAAACTAAAAGCGACAGTTTAGCAATTGAATTACATAAAAAATCTATAAAAATACTACATTAAATTTCATACATAAAAAAGTTATAGCTCCCTCACTGCTAACCCAGACTGATGAGACATGCGGAATTTCCATTGCTGAATTTCTTTTTTATTTTGCAATAACGGCCTTTTCCTTAGAAAATTACTCTATACTCGAAGACCTCTTTAATATAAGATTGTATTTTTTCTTTAAATACTAGCGAAAACCAAACCGAATCATAGGTACTTTTACTTAGTTACTGTTTGTTAGAGGCACTTGATAAATTTTTACAGCTGTTTAACATATAAGTCAAATGTATCGAGGGCCTCTAGTGTTGACTCTGCTCGCTTTAGTGCATTAAAATAATAGCGATAAATAAAATAACTTTCATTAATTTCTGTAAACTTTTTCTAGGTCTGATGACTGCTACAGATGTTTGGTGCTACATGTCAAACATCCAAGTGTACTTCAATACAAAGAAAGTAAGTTTTCCTACTAAGACATTTATACAAATTGACAATAAGATATTTAAAAAGACTTTACTGGAGTAGATCAATGGTGTGCGGTCCATCCAAATCAAACATAATAAAAATAAATTGATAATAGTTCACTACTAAAACTTATTTAGCGCCAGTCCTGTAGGAGTTGTAAGACTATCAGAAGCAATATATTTTGCTTCTACATACCTATTTGTAAACGAATAAGAATTCATTGACTGTGGGTCTTGATTTGACCCGAGAGCAGCGTCGCTTTCGCCATAACAGCCGCGCCGGCTCCTTGCGCCCTACCCGACAGATAGAATTGCTTCTCTCGTTATGTAAATTATGTAGGGGGGTCAATGCATGCAAGCCCAATGCGAGAATTCAGATCGCGGTTTTTAGGCTGGAAATAAGCAGTCTGTTCGATAACGTACATATAGGTTGCACAATGGCGTGCTAACAAGGGATTCGGTAAAAGATATTGCTACGGCCGTTAAAACTTGTGTGATTGTATAGTATGTTTTTTGATAACAAGCAATTTTTAAAAAAATTGCTTGTCTCAAATTTCACCGCACGCCCCTGGAGTAGGCGTTGTTTTTCGTTTAATATTGGATACATATTTGTGAATAATTACTTATTCCAATTTCAGCCAGTATTAGCAAACTACAAAAAACGTTTCTTTTTCAGCATATTGTGAACCCAAAGACTCTTTGGCCGAAATTTGCTCCAGGATAGTAGGCGACGCAGCACTTTACAGTATGTTCCGGAAGTACCCAGAAGTCAAACCCATTCCATGTCCTTTTAAAAGTGCTCCATTCACGTTTGGATATAATAGAGGTAATTCCATTGTTTGTAGAATCTTGGTTGCTAATGTAATATTACATTTGGGATAAATATAGTGGGTAAAGCGTAACTCTCTTCCTTTGTAACAATATTAAGCTTTTCGTAGTCAATACAAAATCGGTTGCTTCCGTTCTGTTCACTTCGTGGCCAAAGAGTTATCAATATTGGAAGGTCAAAAAAGAAGAACTTATATATTTTATAGCTCAAAGTTTCTACTTCTTTGTAAATGTCATATTATTTGAAAAAAAAATAGAAAAAATGTTGTGGGTAGATAACTCTCGTCCTACGCCACAATTTTTACCAAAAAGTGGCACTCCTGTCTTTCAAAATAAGCTAACAAGGGTCGAAAAAAAAAATTGTCTCCACCGTGACTTGCACATTGCCGTGACCAGGATTCGAACCTGGGTTACTACGGCCACAACGTAGGGTCCTAACCACTAGACGATCACGGCTATCAGAGAACATACTTTCAATTTTGTTTGTTTCAGTTAGTTGTTTGTTATAAAATAATATTCAAAAAAATTGATATGCTTGAATGTTACGATTAATCAAGCAATAAATTATACCCAATTCAGTATGATTTGCGGAAAATAATAATAAATTAAATTTTTATCGTGTTCTTCTATTTATTTTTAGATATTTTAGGGTAACTTCTAAACAGTGTCCGTCGGTGTCGTATCAATATAAGGCTAACTAAAGTTTGACCAGAGCTGATAGTTTCCGAGATATAAAAATGTTTATAAGTTGAATGCATTTAAACGTAAGATACGTGTCAAAAAATTTCTTTTTCTGAAGGAAAATCAATTACCATTAAATTGGTATACCTTGCAATCTTATGGGGTTGAGTAAGATTAAGTAGTAGTTATAATATACCGCCGCGATTTCGTTGACAGATTTGCAAAAAATCGCGAGACTCATTTTACAATCGCCATATTCAGTTGTCATCACTTTTGGTAAAAATAATTTGGATGAAATTTGGTACACACATAGTGGTCCCATGACAATACAACACTAATAAAAAAATATCCTCCCACCCCTACCCCCACCCCTTCTATAGAAAAATGTGTTTTTGGCATACTTCCGAACCGAACCGAACCGAACCGTTATCCGATTTGTATAAAATTTGGTATACACATAGTGGTCCGATGATAATACAACAATAAGAAAAAAATATCCTCCCACCCCTACCCCCACCCCCTTCCATAGAAACATTTGTTTTTGACATACTTCCCTTTATCCGATTTGGATGAAATTTTGTATACACATAGTGATTCGATGACAATACAATATTAAAATATAATAAATATCCACCCACCCCTACCCCCACCCCCTTTTATAGAAAAATGAGTTTTTGACACACTTTCCATTATCCGATTTGGATGAAATTTGGTATTCACATAGTGGTCCGATGACAATACAACATTTAAAAAAATATCCTCCCACCCCTCCCCCACCCCCTTCCATAGAAAATGCGTTTTTGACACCCTTCCCATTATTCAATTTGGATGAAATTTGGTATACATATAGTTGTCCGACGACAATACAACATTGAAAAAAAAATCCTACTCCCACCCCCATCTATAGAAAAATGCGTTTTTGACACACTTCCCATTATCCGATTTAGATGAAATTTGGTATACATATACTGGTCCGATAACAATACAACAATAATGAAAAATTGTCCTCCCACCCTACCCCTACCCCCTTCCATAAAAAATGCGTTTTTGACACACTTCACTTTAAATGACTTTTATAAAATTTGGTATATGCATAAAGGTCCGATGGCAATACAGCCCAAATAAAAAATATATTTCTACCTCTACCCCCACCCTCTCTTTTCCCCATTAGAAAAATGAGTTTCCAAACAACTCACGATCAGCGATTTCATTATAATCTAGAATAAACTCTTCTGTTCTGTTATTGAACAAATATTTTCATTTAATAGAGTAGATAGCTGAGACTAAAAAGTAGAAAATAAATTGGTAATTTTTTTTTTAAGTCACTAGCTTTTATAAAATGCACTAAAAATTAAAAAATAATTTTGTAACATTCTAATATTATCATAATAATAAAAGCGATGGCTGCAAATCAAAGCATAAGTTAATCTAAATTTGTGATCTAAACACTTAAAGAATATTCAAGATAGCAGGTCATCAAAGATATGTTTGATGTGCCGCAATGCTATGCCATTGCCATACCTATGTCAAATAAATGCTGGGGTATCTTGGGTCGGGTTGGGTGGGTTTGGTACCTCTGCATTTTTCTGCTAGATTGATTCTTGCAAATAGTGATATTTAATTGATACGGATATCTTATCGTGCTAACATCGTCAAAATTTCCATCAGTCGGCCATCGCTTTTATTATTATGATAATATTAGAATGTTACAAAATTATTTTTTAATTTTTAGTGCATTTTATAAAAGCTTGTGACTTAAAAAAATTTTTTACCAATTTATTTTAAAATAATTCTACAGGTACAGGAGACTGCAGCAACCCACCGAGCAGAGCCGAAAGCTGTACCGATGATTCTCGACTAGTTTTAAAATATCAAGCTTGTCCCGATGTGGAAAGTACTGAGAGCAATAGTAAGTATTTCTGTGTTTTGACCAAAATCCATTTTGATTGATTTTTTAAAGTTTTTTAATTTTTCCTTAAAATTGTTTAACTATTTTAATTTTTTAAATATTTTTTGTTAGGCCAACATGTATACTATAACTATAATAGTGTGAGCTTTGGCGATTGTGTCAAAAATAAGAAAACAGAGTTTTACGAATATCAAATAATTTCATCTTTGCGTCTGTTTGTAACGACCAATAATGCGCATAACTTAAAAACTGGTTGTCCGATTTTAATGAACTTTGGTACCTAGGTTGGGTTTTGGCTAGGGACCAATAAATTCAGAGAGTAATTTTTTATGCTTTGTTTTCTCTTATTATTCTTTCGCGGTATTATTGTACTTGTGATTCTCAAGAAAAAGCTTTAGATAAAGAGGATTTTAAATTGTTTAGTATATTTTGATAGATTAAATATTATGACTAATTTGTTTAAAATGTTTCTTTAGTTGAGGAATTGATATGCCTAGCCGAATGGAAAGAAGGCTCCACTAAATACTTGATTGGAAAAATTGCCCAGGGCAACCGAAGAATGACAGACGAAGATCAGTACAGGTAGCTATTTATTTGATAGTTTTTTCTGATGATTACAAAAGTTGTTTTTTTATGAACCTTAAGAATTTTTTTTTCAAATTATTTTATTACATACATTTTTAAATTCCTGGATATGAAAAGATCTTAAGTAATTTAGAAACTTTAAAACTCCAACAGATAAATCGAATAAATGGCAACTACGGCCTTTGTTTCACAGCAAACCAAGTGAAAAACAGTTTTATAAATAAATTCACATTTTTCATCATCCAAAGATAGGCTTATTATACGCGGTTGAAAAGCTCCTTTTATGCTCTATTTATTGAAGTATAAAGCCAATATGGCGGTCATAAGAAGTAACAAAGTTGGCTATGGTGTCGAAAAAACTAGAAGGCCTAGACAAAAATTGTTAACTTCATTCAATTGGCCGTAGTTGCTTATACAAAACTACCAAATTTCATTAAATTTGTTTGCAAGGTGGCGGCGATATTTCAATTTTTCAAAAAACACAATTATTAGTTTCTGCTCGATATTTTAAAAACCCCTGTAGATATTTTTAATTTTGATTCGGCATCTGATTGGGTTTAGAATAGCGCAACTTTTTTCTCATTTAAACAAACTTGTATCTCTTACCGTTTCCGAAATCCCCATGTAGTTGCTTTTATTTGGGACACCCTATATAGAGACGCGCAAATTTAAGTCCCTTATTATTAGAATATGTTTATTTCAGCATAAACGTACTACATAATTTTTGAAATCACAAAAAAAATATAAATCTAAAAATGTTTTGATCAGGTGTGTAATATACCAGAATGTGCATCTTGTATATTTTGACTTCTTTGGAGAAAAGGGGCTTCTAGCCTGAGACCGCTATTGACCAAAATGCACAGTAATTCTTGTAAAATTAAAAATATCTGGTAAGAATTTGACATTTACTAAAAATACTTAACATTTTTACCCAAAAATTCATTTGCCAAAAACCCAAAAAATGTTTGCTGGGTTTTCTAGGGTATATGCAATGAAATAAAGACCTTATTCATTCTTTATATCCGAGAAAACCTAGCATATGTAGCTACATATACGACATTTCATTTTTGTAGCTTTTATTTTTTTTAATATAAATCTAGTTTAAAAAATGATTTAACTACTTTTTAAGATGCTTCTTGAGAAAATAGTTAACTATTTTATGTCTACATTCAGAATTGGTAGGAGAGTTTTTAAGAGAAAAAAAATAAGCCTGAATAACTAGTGACTTGCTGGCCACATGGTCGAGATTTTGCTTTAATTTAAATACTAATCGATAGTTAGCACTGCTTTACGTCAGAATTTGACAAAAACTCTATTTCCCAATTTTTTGAGTTAGATTAGGGTAGAGTCCCTGTATGTTGACATATTTGGATATATTAATATGGCTCTGGTACAAAATAGCGCGGACAAAATAGCGCGGGACAAAATAGCGCAGGACGAAATAGCGCAGTACAAAATAGCGCAGGACAAAATAGCGCAGGACATAATAGCGCAGGACAAAATAGCGCGGGACAAAATAGCGCAGGATAAAATAGCGCAAATAGCGCAAAATAGCGCAAATCTCAAAAAGATACTAAAAAAATAACCTAACCTTACTCCACTCCAACTCCAATTCTTTTGAAAAATCTGAACTTTTTTAGGCGCGGCGTGAGTGAAATTGATCCTGCGTCCATTAACGCTTACCAAAAAGCTTTATCTAACTTTATAAATAGCCTTATAACGTTTTTTTAATAGGTATAGCATAAAACAAAACGGAAAATATCAATTTCACAAAAATTAAATTTCTGTTAATACAGCGTTGTCATTGAGCACGGCAGTGCAGTAATTCTATCTTGCATTGTAAACGGTTTACTTTTTCAAAAATTTCCAAAGATTTCAAGACGTTGAAATATAAAGTAGACAATCAATCCATGCTATTAGTTTTTTTAGGTTCTTTTGAAAAATCTACACTTTTTTAGGCGCGGCGTGAGTGGAATTGATCTTGAGTCTATTAACGCTTATCAAAAAGTTATATCTAACTTTGTAAATAGCTTTCTAACGTTTGTTTTGGGTAGATATAGCATAAAGCATAACAGAAAATATCAATTTCCCAAAAATGTAATTTCTGTAAATACAGCGTTGTCATTGAGCACGGACAGTGCACTAATTCTATCTCGCATTGGAAACAGGATTATTACATGACCTGTTTAACATAACTAGCCAACAGGAAATATGTATATTAATTACAAGTGTATGAGCAAAGGCGTATTCGGTAAGGGGGGGGGGGGCGTTTGAATTTAAGAATATTTACATCAGTGATAGTAAGTTTTGTTTTTGTAGCGTAGCGGAGCTAAAAGGAAACTTTGCGGTGATTTCAAACATCGAATAAAAAAAAGGATATTCCATAAAAAAATTAACTTTATGTATATAAAACGGTTGTCTTTTAAGTTTTGCAAATACAGTTGGAATAAAACAGTAGATAACTCTGGAAGACTTTATTGTTTCGCGAAGTATTGTCCAAGAAAACTAATGCACTTTTGCATGCGCTCAAATCAGTTGTCTGTATATTTCCTCTCTCTCGTTTGTTGGTACTGCTTCCTCTGACGACTGAAATCTTTGACCACGTAGTCCATTCTTAAATTTCGGAAAAGTATAGAAATCGTTACTTAGGTCGTGACAGTATGGATGATGGTGGATTTTGTTGGGTTAAAAATTCAATGGTTTTTTGTGCTTTTTGCGAACTTGCATTGTCTTGGTGGAGGATGATTCGTCGTTCGGAGTTCGTTTTTCGAAGCTTAGCGATGACTTTCGGCAATCAAATGGTGATGTACCAATCGGCAGTAACAGCCCATTAATCTTCCCGAAGAATTGTTGCTACATGACCTGCTTTTCAGACAAATTTCGCGACTATCTTTTTGGATCCAGTTCGAGAACGGATGATTTTTGTTGGCTTGTCTTCACCTTGAAACACCCAAACAGACGACTGACGTTTATTTTCGATTTCATATAAGTAAATTCATGATTTATCACCACTTACAATGCTGTACGCGTTTTTCGAGTTTACTGCCTCAAAGCGGTCTAGAGTTTTCTCCAACCAATTGCACCCTAGCTTCTTTCTGTTATTCGGTAAACAGATGCGGTATTCAGCGGGAAACTAATTTTCTTACCCCTAATTGAGGTCTTTGAAATCCCCATTGAAGCCTTAATCTCGCGATATGTCACATATCGATCTTCCGTGATGAACATGCACACAGCATCGATGTTTTCCTGGGTGACAGTCATTTTTGGTGCACCTGACCTTGGATCGTCGCTTAGGCTAATCCGTCCACGCTTGAATTCTTCATACCAATGAGAAACTGTCGACTGATGTGGTGCTTCATTACCGAAAACAAGTATCAAGTCGGCAAGGCATTCTTGTTGACATTATTTCCTTCGAAACTTGTAAAAAAGTATAGCCTAAAAATGTTCTCGGTTTAATTCCATATTTCGACTGATTTGGTTAGAATTTAGGTTGGGTAAATATTGGTGTTTTAGTACTGACATTCGATCAGTCGCCCTATATATATGCAAAATATAAAAGACAGCCCTCGTACCTTAATTACTAAAAGTGACAGATGAATTCCAGTTGGACAGTTGAGTTCTTTATAAAATAAATGTATTTTTATTGTTGACCTTGAATAAATTATAAAAAAAGTAATTTACACCAAAATCAAATTTTCATGAAAAAATCCTGCTTCCAAAATGCAGAAAGGATTTTTAACTTGTTGTAGTATCGTTTCCCTGAATCACAGTTTTTAAAGGTTTATTTCGTGGGTTATGGGAAGAGAAAAAAACAACCACTTATCTTATGGCCATAAGATAAGTGGTTGTTTTTTCCCCTTTAAGAACCTTTTAACTTTCTTTCGCCTCGGTAACTTCGCTTGGAATTATCACCCCGAAAAGTACCCAATCAGGATCACGCTGTACAAAGACGAGTCGCAGACACTGACAAAAACTTTAGAGCTTAGATTAACCTTCCTCCAAGTAATTTTGTCGGTGCGCTACTGGTATAGGTATTATTGAGGTGTCCTAATTAGTAGACGCTCTATAATAGGGCCTGCGTAACCAATATAAATTATATTATGTATAATACATTGATTAGTTTAACACTAGTATTATTACACATCGACAGACAGAACTATAATAAAACTCTGAAGGAACAACAGAACAAAAGAACAGAACAAAGAACGTGAAAACAAAATGACGAGGCAAAAAATATAAAAGCAATTAAATTTAATTAAACTAAAAAATAAGCACTAGATATATAACTTTTCTAATATTGCGAAGACAATTCTCTAGCTCTTACCTACGAAGGTATTGTGTCATCTATTATTAACTATCCATACACATGCATCCTTTCACGCGGTTTATCGTGTTACCTCTAAAAACATGTAGAAATCCATCTGAGTGCTGGCTCTGTGTGATCATCTTAGAAAACCATGGTTTAACAGAAAGGGATTTGGGACGTATCTTTTTCTGGAGTGTAACGTCATGATAAATGACACTTTTATTAAATGATCTAGATTTTACACTATAATTTCTATAATATTTTTGATCGCGTTCTGTACTGTTTGGAACTATATCTAACTAAAATCAATTTTTTACAATCTAACTACTTTTTATATTGAAGAATAACCTGTGTTGAAGATTTCATAGTGCTGTTTTTGTTTTAACAGATTTTATTAAAATTTTCTAAAGCACAATAAATAATTATCGGTTGTTTTTTAGATGTTTTATCTACCACAAAGGCATGGAAAATGGAAAAGCAGTTTACTCCATAGCCCAATCTGGGGACGCAACTTGTTCAGGGGTTCAAAGTGCCACCGAGGGTAGCAGAACTATGAAACTGACCATCGGTAAGTATATAACTGCCTGAAGAATCTTATACCTTCTCAACTAAAATACATCGGTTTTCATATTGGATTAAATCAAAAAATTAATAAAAATAAATATATCAATATAATATTATCGAGTTTTGAAAGAGTATTTCAATATTTTTCTACCACTATTTTTTCTAAAAACTTCCTCAAAATGGTTTGGTAGTCTAGTTTTTGCGACACATACAGACATGGGCGTAGTCAGGGTGGGGCAGGGTGGTTCACTTACCCCACCCTGGCGTGTCACCTGCCCCATCCTGGCTTTAGCTCATTTAGTAATACGATAATTAATGTACATTTTTTTGCCTTTTTGCCCCACCCTGAGCGAGACCCTGAATACGCCCATGCATACAGACAAACATTATGGGTACAATTTACGTTTGTTAGTATTTATTTTGCTTAAAAATTCCGCTCATCTCTTTCAGGTCAGATCAACGCTAATCAGCGTTGATCTGACCTGAAAGACAAAAGTCCTGTCGAGGGTCAAGGATGGATTGGTTTCTTTTCAACCGATCTTTTCATCGATCGATATATATATATATATATATATATATATATATATATATATATATATATATATATATAGCAGTTTATTACTTGCCTGCTCTTGTTCTAGATTCTCTCGTATCTCGGTAGATGGCGCATTTTGCGGAAGTTTTCCCATTATAGACGTAGGATGTGAGACAAAATGGTCTGATTAACTTTGCAAGAGTGTTACATTGACCAAGCAGTATTCTGAAGAGTCCCATAAGGTGTCCATTAGATCTTCGACCGCCGCGCCGCTGAGGATAATATAAGCTTTCGAGCTACCCACAGAAAAATATGAAAAAGAAACAAAAACTTTTGTTTCCCCTATAAGCCACGAAAACTTGTTTGATCATCCAAACAATAATGTGTGAAAATAGACTTATTTTGAGTGTCATCTCAAATGCAAAAAGTAGACCAATAACTTTGCCTCATATGTTGGAGTCGCTGGTTATAGATTTACGAGGCAACCATTTTTGTATGGAGGTTCCTTTGAATGGTCGAGCCATTTTTCACGCCCCCTGCCAATTTTTTTTGTAAGCCACTGTACTCGATTTTAAACATTGACAAAGTCACACCTTTGCCGTCAACTAAAAGAATTGGTTAAGAAATAAGAAAGTTATACTGTAACGAATTAGCTGCTGATTTAACACTTTGTGTAACGTAGGTAAAAACGGTTTTTTTGTTCTACTTTTAAGTGCTCTATTTATGTTTAACAGTACGTTTTAGAAATAATGTCATGACAACGCAATTGTTTTTAATTTCATATTGATGTAAATGTGAAGGAATCGCACCAGCAGCCACGCTAACTTGATATTATTCTTCATTAGTTTTTTTGATCTATCTTTTAAAAGGTTATAAAAGTACCTAATTTGATGTAATTATACTTACTTACTTCTTGTCCAATTTTTACAAGTGATATGTCCTTGTAAATAGCAAAGACGTAGCATTCTTGTTAATGTTTAAGATCATGTCATTGGCGTACATAAACTATTAGCAAAGTGCGTTAAAAATATTCACATTTTAAAAGCCTGCGCCATCTTGGATTTTACCAAAACTGCAAATTTAAGATACAGCATATGTAGGACAAGGCCCAAACTTTATGTAAAGTCCCTCAACGTAGAAATCGAACAATCTTTGATTAATCCACAGTAGAAAAAAAACAGCCGTTTATTTGACCTAACTTTACACAAAGGGTTAAATCAGCATCTCATTCGCTAAGGTACAACTTTATTAATTCTTAACCAATTCTTTCAGATGATACTTCTTTGTACACGACAAAGACGTGGCTTTTTGGTATATTCTTAGTGGTGCACAAAAAAATTTGGCGGGGGGTCTAAAAAATTGCTAAAATTTAAAATAATGCGCCATCTTGGATTTTATAGAAATGTCAATTTTGACAAAAAATTTGTAGTCTCAAGCCGTAGCTTTCCATAAAGACTAAAATTACAAAAGTCGAACAAAGCGTAAAAAAACTACGGCCGAAAAAAAAATTTACGGTTTTTTTTTGGCCCACCTTATACAAAAAAAAACTAAAACAGTGATTTTTTTAATTTATAGTTGATGACCAGCACAAACGGTGTAAATTCCCTGAATGGATCACAAACCACCACACTTGGCTTAGTTTGGATCATCACAAAACTTTCAAGTTTTCTCAAAGGAATGCTACTTTAAAAATTTTGGACGACGAAAGTTTCAAACCGATTAAAATCCACCAGACTTACGCGCAGCCACAGTTTGCATTTCAGCAGTTGGGATTCGAGTCCCAGGTAAGTTATTTAGAAACAAAATTTCGAACTTGCATTGTCTTTATTTATTTTAAATAGGACGTTTCGGTTAGTAAGTATCCCTAACCGTTTTCAAGTAGAAACTATACAATCCACTCCACAGGCTACTACTTATAGTACTTGGTGTGAAGTCAAGTGTTCCTAATTCTAAGACGCTTGCTTTCCATAAGGAGTGCTTTCCAAATGTTTGGTATGTCCGTCTCCACTTACTAAAAAGCATCCATATTATTTTTGTAAAAAATTCTATAACAATCTACAAAATCGGCTAAAATTAGAGACTAGTTTAAAGAAATTAAAAAAAGTGTCAAATCTTATATTATCGAAACAGAACCTTATTCTATGGTAGAATATTTAGGTACTTACTTAGTCTTTATCATTAAAATATCAAATTTTTGACAATATTTCAGTTTGTGTTTCGTAATATCTGTTGTTCTTTTATGGAACTATATTTGAAATAAAAAATGTTCAATCAATCAATCAATGAATCGTTGACTAAAAACTTTTTCTGCGCCCTATTCGTTGTCATTCTAGGACCTGCTTTGCTAATCTTTCGTCGTTGTCTTTTAGTGATGTCATCCGTCATGTCTTTCATTATTGGTCTCATTTCTTATATGATATGTTCTAGATATTCTCATTGATTGATCTTTTTATTGCATTCATTTCGACACTTTCCATGTTACTTTGTATTTTTCTGTTACGCGACAAGTCTCTATTCCATACAGCAGCGTGCTTTTCACCATTGTTTCATATATGTTAAATTTTACAATATTTTTTTATCTCTCCGCTCCATAAAATACTGTTAAGCTATCCAATAACCTTTTTTGCTTTTACTATTTATTTTTCTAGTTCTTTACAGTCTGTTCCTGTCTTATCAAATGTGACACCCAAGTATCCAACCTCATTGCATGGAGATATTGTTTGTCCATTGTCTAGTTCTAACTCAGTTGATTTGTTTCCAATACATAAGTACTGCGTCTTGTCCACGTTCACTATTAACCCCCACTTTTGGTATTCTTCCGTTAACGTTCTCATCATATACTTATCTCTCTATCATTAGCTAAAATTACTTGGTCGTCAGCAAACTATAGTGTGTATATGGTAAATTGGTCTTTAAGTTGTATTCCCATACCGTGTTCCTAAGGTTTCCAGTTTTTTAAAGCTACTGCGATATATATTTTAAAAAGAGTTAGAGAGATACAACATCCCTGTCTTGAGCCTTTCGTTACTAGGAATTCTTTTGAAAATCGATTATCAATTTTAATTTAGATTTTGACCATTTTTTTAGTTCTTTTCTCGCTTTTTTTGTATGTATGTTTAATATTAGTTAACTCTAACACTATCCATAATTTTTCTACTACAACGATAGGTTAAACGCCAAATGGATTATTATTCTGAGAATTTGTCATGTTTGACTTCTTTTTAATTTTAGAGATCGTTGCGTTTATTAATTTCTCGGAATAACAATTATGTTGTAAGTGTTTTTTAATGTTATAGCCTTCTGTAATTAATTCTTCATTATTACTACAAACATATCCTTATTGATTTAACTTTTGGACAGTCCAACTGTCAAGTACAGTCATATCTAGTGCGGGATAGACAACAACAAAAAGTTCAAAGTCCGTAAACATTTTTTTTATTATTTAATAATTATTTGTTTTTATTTTTTCTAGGATCAGAAAAGAAACTCCGAAATGAGACTGGTCTGTCATGGAATTTTGGAACAACAAGCAAACAAAAGAGTTCAAATAGTTGCACACGCCACCGCTGGCTGGTAAGAGTTTTCCGCTGGTACATTCTTATCTTTGATTCTTGGGATAGAATCACCGATGCTGAGAAAATTCATAAAATTGTGACCATATGATTAACTGAGTGCCGTGGAAACTTGTATTATATTTAATCTTTTTAGATTAGATTAGACCAGTTACCCCCCATTTTTTTTATTTAAGTCTTTAGACGATTTCGGTATTAAGGTGTTTACACAACTTTTTCATTTCATTTTTTCAGTGACAGTGGCTACGTTTGCATGATGTTCTACAAACGTGACAGCAACGTCATCGAGATTCAACAATCCGACGAATACGTTGACAACCCTGATGAGGCTTGCACTAATTTTGATGCTAGCACTGTGCCGTTTACCACTTTAGTCAGTAAGTAATATAAACTATATTCTATCAAGGAATATTTAAATAATGAACATCAACCCCTGGGCAAAATCGCAGCAAGGGATAGCTGAAATCCTCGTCGACAAACTCACTTGCCAACTTCTTAAGCAAAATAAGAAACAACTTCAGGTGACGCGACTCCTAACCGATCACTGCACGCTGAGAAAACGCCTGTACAGAATATTAATTTAAAGCGAGATAAAATATTCATCTTCTCACACCTTTATACCCCTCACATTTTGCCAGAAATTAAAATGGTTATTCATTTTCCACTCTTCATTTTGAGCATGTCCTGTCGTGTTTATCTAAAGAGTAGTCAAATGCTCCTGGAGTGCACGGTGTCATGTGATCACTTAGAGCAGGAGATTTACTTCCCTCTGTTTTTCCTATCTTCTGTAGAACACGAAAACTCCTGAAGGAAACTCCCTTCAAGGTGACCGACCATCAAAAAAACCATAGAAAGGGGTTATGCTCCTCGTAATCTCCTCCAAAACCTAACCCCGGTAGATATGAATAAATCAACAATAACGGCGATCATCCTGATGATTTATCTTTAATAATTATTGCAATTCTAGATCCATCAGTTTTAACCATTTTCCTATCGGACCCCTGAAGAGGCTTGAGTTTTTTAATCTTTATCTCTTGCACCTAAAATATTCAGCTTCTCACACCTTTATACCCCTCACATTGTGACACCAATTAAAATGGTTATTCCTTTTCCACTCTTCATTTTGAGCATGTCCTGTCGTGTTTATCTGAAGAGAAGTCAAATGCTCTTGGAGTGCGCGGTGTCATCTGCTCACTCAGAGCAGGAGATTTAGTTCCCTCTGTTTTTCTTTTTTCTTTTTTAACTTCGCAAAACCGTTGTCTAAATTTTCTAGGAAGAAATTATTTTGGACTTAGACTCTAGCAGAGCTCGTTATGGATGGTTGTTTTACCTTTACATTAACGTTTTCGTCTTTTTTTCAGCAACTCAGCTCAAGAACAAAAAGTGTCCCCATTTAGGAAGGTACAACATTCTAGAACCTTCCATTCCTATGGAAAAGAGAAAAAGGAGAGATAAACCAGGTAAGCTAATACTTAACTAACCTGAAAAAAGTCACATTTGTTGTCGACAAAATATAACCTTCCTTTCTTCTTTAAAAGTGCATAACTTTAAGTATTAGACCCATTTCAAAAACTTCGTTGCCCTTAATGAAAAGCCCTAAATGTTTCTTTAAAAAGGTGCCTTTTAAAAAATAGATTCAAAGACGTTTTAAATTTGCCTTTTAATCTCTACAGGAGCAACTGCTAATTGATCTCTGATGAATTCAGGTCCCAATTGTGTCGCTTTCTTTAAGCACTTAACAATTGTTATAATTTTTTTGTTCAGCAAATAACTCCGGCTGTGATACAACGGGATTCTTATAATATTCTTGTTCGTCTTCAGAACCTGGTCAAAACTCTGACTTTATTATTTGGCGTTTTTAAGTTATTAAAACCTTGGTAAAAAAACCTTTTTTGTAGGTGACTCAAAACTTCTGAAAGAACCAGAATGTGAATCAAACGACTACGAAGCTCTATCGGTCGGTTGTAGCGAAAAACACGAGATGGAATTCAAGAGCGCATGTGCACGTCAACCTACCAGCTGTAAGTACCTACCTAACCAGTTTAAATCGTTTCACTATATGATCACTTTGCTTAATGTTTACATTCTAATAAAGTCTTTCTTCGTGTTCAAATCTCGGTGAAGATTTTTTATATAACAAAGTATTCTCCATGTTTCTTAATATCTACCTACCTTCTCAAATACCAAATTGCAAATAATGCAAGGACCTAAAACTATAAACAATAAGTAAAATTAAAGAAAGAAAAATTATAAAAAATTTGTCTTCGGCCGGGACTCGAACCCGGCATCTCTTGCTCTGTACGCAAACGCTCTCTCATTCAGCCACCAAAGACCATACATAAATTTTCGGAAAACTTTTACCAATGTATGTGTGTGGTGTCTCAATACAAGAACGAGAAAGTCTCAGGGTATTAACACGACCAAGCCATTCAACTGACCCACTGTCAAAGGTATGAAAACTCAAATTAGACGTAAAGTATCAACGTCTGAAAATATGAGATCACCTTTTCCGTGTGTTAAAATTTTTTATCGCAATGATATTGGCAATCGCCCATTGCGCATAATCCGGTAAACTGAGTGCTAGTTTGGCACCACCAGTGGCGTATCACGTGGGACTGGTAAAAAAATGGCATAATTTTAGTAGATACATTTTCAAGGATCGTGAAATTTTAATTTGTAAATATGATTATATAGTGCTTGATTGTCCTGAAATCAAATCAGAAAAATACTTTCCTGGTTTAAAGTTTATTTTTAATTCATAGAGCAGAGATTTATATATACAGAGTGAAATTTAATTAATGCACCAAACTTTAAGGGGTGGTAAAATAGGTCAAAAGAATAACTTTTTTCCATTTACATTTTACATCTTTTTTTTTCTATACACAATTTTTTTTCTTCGATTTTTTGTTATAACTAAAATTTACAACAGACAATCGAAATTTTGTATTGATAATTACAATAAAGGTAATAGTGTTTTAATCATGTTAAACAAGAAAATTACTCAAAATTATGAGCAAAAATCTGTTCAGGTTTTCAAAAATATATATTTTTTTAAATAAAAACGTGGTGCTAATATTACTATTTTTTGTTTTTATGAAGGGCCGCTATCTACAAAAATATATATATATTTTTTTTCCAAATTCAAATTGATCTATAAAAAAATTCAAATTTAAACTTTTTGCAAAGGTTTTTCGACCACACTGTATCTCCTCAACATATAATTTTTCAAATATACATTTTTCCCCATCTGTTCAAACTTAACAAATAATATACCTAACTTAGGAACTATTAAACTTTTTGTCTACTTTTGACTTTTTCCACCATCTGTTAAAATTTGGTGGATCATTTAAATTACACAATACATTACAATAAATAAAAAACATGCCTTCTTATGACAAAATTTGTATTTTAAAGAAAATTGATAAATAGCTATAAACATTAGTTAATGACACTATTTTTACTGCCTTTAAATAGGATAGTTTTTGTTAAGTGATTTTAGTAGGATATGTTAGATATTGTGGAGGCCAATCAGCAAGGTGCATATTCTTAACCCACAAGCCATTTTGTTTCCATCTCTAAAGGAAAATCTGAAACAAATAATAAAGATTATTAAATAAGTAATAATATGCAAAATAAAAAGTTTATATTAAAAACAAATAAAACCTACGCCCCACAGAGGCAAAATCAAGAAAACATGCGATTTAGTGCAGAACTCATTTATCTAATATGGAAGATATTTTTACTGAAAAATGGCTTTACCGTAGCAAGTTAGCTTCGGATAGTCAAACGTCAAACAAATGAATAAAACACCCTGTCAAAGTTAGCGTATTTTGGAAACTGACGTTGCGTAGTTGTTTTAAGAACACAAATGAATCAACTTTGCCACAAGTTTTAATGTTGATCAAGTTTGGTTAAAATAATTTTAATTATGTGAGATAATCACTATGATGAGTACATTATCCTCGTATAAAAAAAATGCGAAATTTTTTGTTGTTTTTCTTAAAACTGCCAGTTTTGTAAAATCTTTCAAAAATGTATTATTTTCTTTAATCTTAAAAATATACGTAGACAAAAAGTAACTTGTCGCCCGCTGTCGCGGGCCAGCTTTAACATGTCATTTTTTACTGAACCTTCCTTTTTCAAATGATGCCACATTTAGCTGCTAATTTTTGCTCATAAGGCCGGAATGAATTTTTAAATATCAACATTTTTCTCCAAACTTAGCGAAATATGTGTTTAAATTGTAGTATAGATATTTAAAATATAAAGTACTAAATACATATACATCTATACATATTATTATTACAGTCATTCTATATTAAGGAATAAAAGTAACACCTTATCCCGAGGCAAAAAGTTTGTAGCCTGAGCGTAGCGAGGTATATGATTGGCCAATAGCTAACAAGACACTCATTACGAATTTTAGGAGATACTTTTTGAACTTTTGGATTTTTCTGCCCTAAAATTAAATTATAATTATAATTATGTGGTTTTCAGCTACTTTACTAGAAACATAATATCTGATAGAGCCTTTTAATTTGAATTTTAAGGATCAAAAGTGACAGTTTTATCGCTAAAATAAGGATTAAGGAGGGCCCTATTCTTATGCTATATACCAAGGGATAAGGGGAAATTGCTCAAAATGTCGGTTCTGTAAAGTTTTTTTTGGGCGGGGGTTAGGTGTTTTCATTTTTCAGGGGGACGATTAGTTAACATAATATAATATATACAGTAGCGTGTCGTGGATAAAAGGGCGGGGGGGCACCATTTGTTTTTGCGTTATATTTAGTTTTTCGAGGGGCGCCAAGCGCAGAGGGGCGGGGGGGGGGCGTTTCGCCCCCCCTTTCTTCCTATACGACACGCCACTAAATATATATATTAAACAATGCCCTCATACATAGTATTTTAGGACACACCGATTCAAAAAACGCATCACCTGATGGGTCATGGATTTGCACAGGTTTTAAATACAGCGTCACCTGATGCGTTTTTTGAATCGGGGTGGGCATGCATTGGTGCGCAGCCTTCGTAAACTAACTTTACGAAGGCTGCGATTGGTGGAAACAGGGTATAAGTCAAAAACAGACATTAGATCACGGTTAATGGTTTTGAGAGACTGACGTCACGCGTACAAGTTGACTATAAACAGGTGTTCTGCGCAAGTGTATTGATTTGCGACAGCATTTATGTCCAAAGTTAAATGTTTTATATTGGCAGAACCTCAATGTTTATTTATTGTTTTAGCCTATGCATGCCACGGAAGCTGGGAAGAAGATGGAATTTCTTACGTGATAACTACCCCGTCATCAAGGTAGGATTTTTGATTATATTTAATTAATTCATAATTTCTACCACAAATTCAGTTTTTTATAAAGAGTTATAGGTGTTTTTATTTTTAAACCTTTTTTAGCTCACAATTAGTTTAAAAGGACAAGTACTTAATTAGGATAAAATAACTGTACCTTGTAATTAAAATCTTCCCATTTAACACACTGTACATTTTATATAAATATTTTTTTAATAATGATGATGATATTTTTTTAATAATGATTGTGGGTGTCAAATAATTGAAAATCAATAATAATCGTTTTTGCAGGCGTTCTTCAGATAACCTTCGCTACTGCTTGATCTACACGCTGTCAAACCAGCCCGTTCTGTCACTGGGAGATGGAGCCTTCAGCAAGGGGCCCGAACCAACCATTCTAAGACTGTCTAAAGTCACTGACAGCTGTCACAGGCATATTAAGCCAGGGATCGGGGGCAAGTGGGCGTTTAACTTTACTAGCAACGGTAAGTCAAGAACCAATGAGGAGCAGACTTTCTATATGGATTTTTTCCATTTTTGTAATTTTGGTAAATAAAAAAAACTGCTATGCGTTTGACAAGAAATTAACCAAAAAGTTCATAATAAACCTAAAATAGGGATAAAAAATCATTCAAGGATTAAACCTATATACGTCTTCTGTGGCATAATATTGTTGCTCTCTATGTATGTAGTTTGCGATGGCATCATTGGTTAAAAATGTGAAAAAATGGACAAAATGCATATAGAAAATCTGCTCCTTCAATGTTCTGTCCCCCTTTTACAGACTTTATTTAATATTCCTTTTATTTGCTCTTCGCTTTCTATGTTACTTTTTGAAACTAGCTTTAAAAAAATATTATTTTTTTTGTATGATATTCTTCTTCTCCTTTTTCTTTGTTCATCATCATCATCATCAAATTAACATTTGTGAATATTCGTCACGACAACGAAAGAAACATAATTTGTGTTGACACGTCCTAAGAGAGAATGTGTTGTCATGGTCAGGAAGTGCAACTTTTCTTATCATCTCAGTTTTTGCCTGTCTTTTATCTTTATTTACCTTGAATTTGGTAGACGGCAAATAGTAAAAGCATACGGTCTCCCTTCACAGGTTTTTGCAAGGGTGTTAGATTGACCCAAATAAGTTAGAGCATACATATGGGGCATACCCATGCATTCTCACACGCGATGCTTGAAGCCAGGACCCTGATTAAATTCTCAAGGTTCCTTTTTCGGATAGACAGGATTTCGGTTACTGCGCATGAGTCAGTTTTGGTGGTTTTGAAACATACTCCGTTGTGTCACTATATCATTTGACAATTGTCAAAAATTTAGGGTTATGTCTATTTTTTTTCTAAAAACTACAATTAATATTGTGCAGATTTATTGTGGACAACATAAAGACATTTATAAACCACTCTTAACTTTACTACCAAATTATAAAGAAAAATACAAATACTTACCTATGAAATGGCACTCCCCTAATTCTCCCGGATCTTCCGTAATGAGCATGCGCACAAAATCTATCTATAATTTCCTGGGTGACAGCCGTTTTGGTGCGCCTGTCCTTGGATCATCGCTAAGGCTAATCCGTCCACGCTTGAATTCTCCATACCAACTTGAAACTGTCTAATGATATGTTGCTTGTTTACCGAAAACAGAAATCAACTCGGCAAGGCATTCTTGTTGAGATAATTTCCTTCGATGGTTGTAAAAACCTATAGCCCGAACATGTTCTCGGTTTAATTCCATTTTTATACTGATTTGTTAACTTAAAAAACTCACTGTAGCTATAAAACTATATGTATCGCACTGAAGTTTTGAATTTAGGTTCAAGATTGAGGTTATCAGCCCTCAATGTTCCTATATGCAAAATATAAAAGACACCCCTCGTACATTTCTTCATCCAAAACATTAATTTTTTACACACAGTACATTTTCAAACCATTATATCGATTGAGAAATAAGATAAACTATAAAAAAATATATATAATTTACTCTATAATATTTGTTATATCGTTCTCCATCGTGCCGGCAATGAGCTACGTTTGTACGCATTTGTACATACAACGTTGAGCAATATCGAGAAAAAACATTAAAAAAAACTTTTAGCGGTTTTATAATTTAAGATTTCTCTCTTTGTACACTATTTATGTCTTTCTTAATTTCTTTGTTTTCTTATTACATATCCTTCCTTTCTTACAGGAGCATGCGACGATGATGGCAGTTACAACGCAAGTCATGTGATCGTGCCTGCCGTTCTATTGATCGTTCTCGGCCTGGTTGCCACGTTGACTTATAGATGATGAAAAACTCAGGCAACCCTGCACACACTAAGTGAGTACTAAAGAATCTAAAGGGTGCGACCAGTCAGCGATGAGATTTTTTTGTGAAAAAATGAACGAAAGAGAAAGACTTTTTTGTAATTGCTATAAATGTTATTGACTTTTTTTTTTAATTTTGAGTTTTCGAGAAATATTGCACGATTTTTGGGTGGGATAAAAATTGGGACGCATGTAGGTAGCTAGAATTTTAAAAAATTGGCCTAATAAAAAAATGATAAGTTTACAGGGCAGTATTAAAAAAAAATTATTGAATTTAAAGAATCCTGCATGT
Source organism: Aspidapion aeneum (assembly GCA_963576565.1). Classification (NCBI taxonomy): domain Eukaryota; kingdom Metazoa; phylum Arthropoda; class Insecta; order Coleoptera; family Brentidae; genus Aspidapion; species Aspidapion aeneum. Next base: position 32,793,139 of record OY755046.1, on the reverse strand, counting down.
CTTCTTTAAATGGAATAAATTTTAATAATTTTACAAAAAAAAACTATTTTGAGATTTTTGTTGAATGAAAATTACAGCCGAAGTAGATTATTGTAGCTGGTTAAATTGTTTCGTAAGAAAGTTTTTACTCGCGGTTTTAAGTACAGATATTTTGACGCCTATATCTCGATAACTAGTCGAGATAAAATTGTGATTCTAATGTAAAAGACAGCTGCTTCCAATACATTTTAGTTTATGTAATCCCTTTTTTTCTGCGTGTAGGGTAAATATTATTTATTGGCCAAATTAACATTTTTTCAAATTGAAAATATATTCTGTCAAGGGCCTGCAATATCTCGCAAACTAATTATAAAAAGGATTTTGCTAGACAAATTACTGGAGGCATGTTTATTTATTTAGTTAGTTAGAAAAATAGTACAAAAAATGTAATAGCAATAAAATACCTAAAAACTACTAGATAGAAAAAAGAAAAATTACTTTTGAAATCACTGAAAAGAAAAAATAATATTAAATGGGGGCAGCATATGTCAGTTTGATATGTGTATGCCTCCTTAAAATGCCAGTAACTTACAATAAAAATTAATTGAAAAGTACACAACTACGAGGGTAGTCTTTTAAGTTTTGCATCAACAGCTGGGATAAAACAGTAGACAACTTGTAAAGACTAGTTTTTCTCGAAGTATTCGAACCTAATGCACTTTTGCATGCGCTCAAACCAGTTGTCAAAGCTGTAATTCCACTCGTTTGTTGGTACTGTCAAAATTACATTATTGAAGGCGTCGACTGCTTCCTCTGGCGACAAATCTTTGACCACGTCCATTCTTGATTTTTGGAAAAGTATAGAAATCGTTGGAACTTAGGTCGGGACTGTATGGAGGATGGTCCAATAATGCGACATTTTGTTGGGTAAAAAATTAAATGGTTTTTTGTGATTTGTGCGAACTTGCAATGTCTTGGTGAAGGATGATTTTTCGTTAGAAGTTCGTTTTTCGAAGCTCAGTGATGACTTTCGGCAAACAAATGGTGATGTACCAATCGGCAGTAACAGTCCTTTGATCTTCCAGATGAATTGCTGCTATATAACCTATTTTTGAGACAAATGTCGCTACCATCTTTTTGGATACACTTCAATAACGGATGACTTTTGTAGGCTTTTCTTCATCTTGGAACACCCCAACAGACGACTGTAGTTTATTTTTGGGGACATATGAGTAAATCCACGATTCAATGTCACTGACTGCTGTATACATTTTTCGAGTTTCCTGCCTCAAAGCGGTCTGGAGTTTTCTGGCACCAATTAATTGACCCTAGCTTATTTCTGTTCTTCGGTTAACAGATGCGGTAGCTAGCAGGAAACTAATTTTCTTACCCCTAATTCTTCATGCAAAATTTTTTGAATTAAGATCTTTGAAATCCCCAATAAAGCCTCAATCTTGCAATATGTCACATGTCGATCTTCCGTGATGAGCATGCGCTCAGCATGGATGTTTTTCTGGGTGACAGCCGTTTTTGGTGCACCTGGTCTTGGATCGTCGTTAAGGCTAATCCGTCCCCGCTTGAAAGTTCTAAAAATTATAGCCCGAGGATGTTCTCGGTTTAATTAAATTTTTCGACTGATTTGTTAACTTAAAAAAATTCACTGTAGCTATAAAACTATATCAATCGCACAGACGTTGGGAATTTAGGTTAGATAAAGATAAAGGTTTAGTTTTAGTAACGACATTTGATCAGTGTCGCCCTCTATGATCCTATATGCAAAAAATAAAAACCACTGCTTTCGTATAGCTACCTATAGAGTGTATACTTATGTAGTTCCATTTAAAAAATAAAGGAAAGTTAGGTCAATAAATTACATTTACCTTTTATGCACATAAAAACGGATACTAACTAAAACTAACTAAAATCATAATTCTATCCCGACTAGTTGTCGAGATATAGGCGTTAAATCTCTTGTACTTATTGCTAAAATTTGAAGCCTATTAATTTTTACAAAACTGCCCTGTATAAGTTTTTTCATACACCATGAGACTTGAATTGTGCAATTTTTCTACTATTATCATTTAGAAATGTTAGTTAGGTATAGTCAATTTTTTAAATGTTTAAAAAACTTGTACTTTTATCAATGTATTGCATATAGAGTGTTTCAAAAAACATTAAAAAAACACTATTTTTCTGAAGCGCTCCGTATAAAATGGGAGTTTTTCAAGCTATTCAATGTGATTTTATAAATTTTTGACTATTAAAGTTGTTGGCTTTTTTAAGATAAGGATATTTGTAAACTATATTATTATTATCGACTAACAAAAACAAATAATATAAATTATTTATTTTTCTTTAGGATTTAAATATAAAAAAGAAACTCGGTGCACACAGTGTAAAAAATTAGCTAGTTTAGTGAAAGTCCTAGAAGGGAAACTTCACCAAATTTAGAAAATCTTAGTTTTTTTTGCAAAAAAAAATTAGGAACCTTGGACAACCCGAAAACGTCCCTTATTTAAAAATAATAATTTTTACTAATAATTTTACAAAATGCCTCATGGACAAAAAAGATCGGAGAACTGGTTATAGAGATACAGAGGCCAAACGTATTGCCCTTTTAATGAAAAATTCATGGTACCTAAAAACGGCTGGCTACATCAAGATGCTGTTTTCAACTTGAAGTTTTCTTTTAAAATCTAGGCTCTTAATTAAGGGTCAGTTTTTTATATTTCTATTAACCCTAAAAATCATACTCAAATCTAAATAAAATCGTAAAAAGTTACATTTCAATAAACGTCATTTTTATTTGTCTTAGAAGATTTTACAAAAATGAGTAGTAAATTTGGTGAAGAATCGCTTTAAGTTTAAATTATTGAACAACAAAAAAAATTATTCTAAAAGTTTTTTAAACGCAAAAAATGACGGGTTTAAACATTTTGTCTTAAATTACGTCTCAATTAAGAATTAGGCAATGACAGATCTTGTCAAGTCATGAGAAGTTGCGTCGATTGTCAGAACTTTTTAAGACATGAAAAACTTCCCCCATATTGTCCAAACATGAGAAATTAATCCCATTGTCAGATCATAAAAAACTGTCTTCAATTTGACAACTTAAAAAATTGGATGATTTTTTTAGCTTAATTCTTATTTTAGTCATAATTTAACTTATTTTTGTTTAAAGCCACCTTTAAAAGTATCAGAAAGTCAAACTTTTTAAATACACTTTAAAAAGGGTAAAAATTGTACCAAAGAGGCCCAAGTTACGTACAACGAACATTTTTTTGTTTAATATTTTATACGAGGTTTCATTCGTTTATTAATTAAAACAATATTTCCAATAAATTCTTGCCATTATACAGGGTGATATGAAAATAATGTAACATGATGAAATGGTTAAAAATGGAGCGCAAAAGAAGAATAAGTTTAAACATTTTTAAAATGTGAGGGAATTGTAAGAAATCGAATTTAAAAAATAAAAAAAATTAACTTTTTAGGATAACTTTTTAAACACAAAATTGCAAAAACCTTTGTAATAACTTGTTGTTTATAATATAATATTTTTTTTAAACTATTTTGATAAATAATATAACAAAACTTTGAACCTAACATAACCAAGCTTTAAAGAAATAAAAAAATTCAATTTTGCGCGCTGAATGTTTAAAACAAAATAGTTTTAGCAAAAAGTTTATTATTTTTTTTACTTTGATTACTTCTAAAAACTGATTTCCAAACAGTGAAACACATGGAAAGTGAGACAAAAATTTTGGAGAATTTTTTACGGGCAGTCTCCGCATATAATGTAACCTTTCTCTTTCGAATTCTACCTATGGGTTAAATGTAAACTAAATCAAACCATTATAAATAAAAATGTGTCTTTAGTTTCAAAAATATCAAGGAAAAACACAAACCACTGAAAGTTTCAAAACTGGCGTACAATATTGCATCACGCACTTAAATGAAAATGAACCTGCGACGGCGAAACCACAACTACCCGTTTAGTTTCTCGAGTCTGACCCGCCGTATAGTTTGCGCTCAAGAGGATTTGAAATTCACGCCTGCTGCCCGTGGCACTCTAAGATCAGTTCAAAACGATTTTTCACTACGCCGTATTCAGTCTATAGGAAGGTTCTTGTCGCATTTAATAATCGAACGTATCTCTTTCGCTCTCAGAGCAAGGAGGTTTGCCACAAGATGTGCTCTATATTATGTGTTATCTCGTTTTTTATCGTGTACGAGTATGTCTTTCCATCTTAGTAACTAGTTAAAAAAAAAGGACAAACGTAACATAACACGAAATATTAAATCTTGTCTCAGTTTTTTTCTCTCATTTCCTGTCTAGTATATACGTCAATGGTACTAATGAAGAATGTTAAATAATAATCAGCGCTATTGACACGAAGATGACAAAAACACACTAACAAACACTTTACTGCCAAACAAAATGACGTCATACACATATTAGATACACAAATAGAACCAGAGAGAAAGAAAGGATAAATTTTCCACAATATTTGCGTGTTTTTACTCTGAAAACCCGTTGACCAAACACCTAATTCTATGTTTCAATATTGCAGATTATTTCTATATCACCCTGTGTATAAAGGCGGACCATAAAAATGTATACTTTTTGTTAAAAAAAACTGAAATAACAAAAATATGTATGTAAAAGTTTTGTAAATTTCAGTGATATAAAAAGTATAAATTTCTGCGTTGTCCGCCCTATAATTTTGTAAAAATGTAATATTGCAATAAATAAAAAAGTGTATTTTTAAAGTGTTCCTTTGTGCTTTCGTTTTAAATGAAATTTAATTTTATATTTAAATAAAATTCAATATCAGTACGCCCAATATATTAGCTCACATTATATCAAATTTAAAAAACTATATTAAATATTTTATTATGATATTCTGAATGTGTAAATTTTTGCCTATGTAAAATATAGACCAGCACTGTTTTTAAAAAAATTTGTAACAACCCTAGCCACAAAAAAGTGACTAAACTTGATTCAAATATTGTTGTACAATAGTATTTTAACCAAAAATGTTAACACCCTTATATCTCTCTTCTAGAAAATAAAATTATAAATTGGAAAGACACATCCATTTTGTTTAAAAAATTAGTGCCAAAACTGCAAACAATTAAAAACTGTTTCTAACGAGATGCTACTTGACACGTTTCCAATTTAAGTTATGAGTTATATAACGGAGAGGATTTTGTGGCATAAGGGCAAGGAATAAATAGAAAAAATAAGTAACAAAAAGATTTTACCTCAGCCTGGTTTTGAACCCGAGATCTCCGCTTACTAGGTTGATGCTCTACCAACAGAGTCAACGAGATACTGGTTCAAAATCCGCCTATTCCGAAAACGTTTCTTTATCTTCAATTTTTCTTTGTTATTATAGGTATGTGCTTTTAAGCTTCCGGTAGCTAGGAGAACACGGGATGTATTCTATGGAAAGGGGAAAGGAATACACATTCACGATTGTTAGTTGTATAAAACACTATTTGTCCATCTATCAGTGGAGCATGACATATAGCGCGTCACTAAACTTTAAAGATTTTGAACCACTACCTCAGTGGCTCAGTTGGTATAGCATCAGCCTAGTAAGCGGAAGGTACCTGATCCAAATCCAGGCTAAGGTATCTGTGTTATCTTATTTATTCTTTTCCCGCATACAACTAAATTCTCTCAGTTATATAATTTATACCTAGGGCGCAAAAAACTAACCTTTGTTAAATTATGAGGAGGAAGTGATAAAAAATACCCCTTTGCAAACCAAATTGACGTGTCTTTTTGAGTTTTATTAACATTTACTATATATGTAGAAGCAATATAAGGGATGTCAATTTTCGTATAAAGACCGTGTTCTAATTTGACCATTGAGAAACTTGTCAAAAATGTTCTTAACATTGTTGGAATTGAGTTTATTTACTAAAAAATATGTAAGATAGAAAACTAAGATTTTATACTAACAAAACTGTAGTCCAGTATTCTATTGTAAAAAATTGCCAAAGAACAGTCTAAGGTCACTTTGTTTGGCAAAAAATATTCTTATAGCTAATTATGACAATTTCAACTTTTTTATATTTTAATTGAAGTTACAATATTACTCAATATTCTTAATACTCTAATCGCCTAGAGGCCTCAATTTTACAAAAAAATAACACCGTACATAATAGGCACTATTTTTCGGTTGCTAGCAAATAGTACAAAGGTAGCTAGCCGTTCCCCTAGACACCAAAATATAACTTTTTCATAAAACTTTAGAAAGAGGCAACAAAGCTAGGAATATTTTTATTGAAAAAAGTCGATTTTTTCTTCAAATATGGCGGCTTACATACACCGAGAAAAAGACTATTATCCAAACAAAATAAAATTATTTTCTAAAACATTGGTTCACATATAAAAAAAATTAAATATTCCAAAATTGACCTGTTTTTCTGTGGTATTCTTATCTCAAAGAATAGGGCTTTCAACCACTGGAGCTTAATTTTTATTAACACAAAAAATTTACAAAGACGTCTAGTGTATTAGTTCATAACGGCCGTCCTAATAAATCTATTAAAAACATTACATCCATGATTTTTGTAAAGGCCGGTTAGTATACAACATTTTTTGTAAGACTTAGTGACCTTAAGAATAACTGGAATAAAAAAGTCGAAGATTCGGGTATTAGAAAAAACTATTAAAAACTCACCCATTCTTTAATCGTAAAAAAGTTAAAATTTGGGCTGTTTTTTTATAAGTGAATTCGTGCTAGTAGTGCAAGAGAGATAAAATTAGTATACTAAGAATAGGATAGAAAAAAAAAGAAAAGGGTATATTTTAATTAACAAAATGGATATAAAATGAATTGATTGTAAGTTTTTGTAAATAAAAACAAGCGTAGCTAGAAAGAGGTAGTCCTAAAATGAAGTTTTGTAAAGCATAGAACGAACAAATCTGAACAAACGGATGAAGTAAATCAATATAGGTAAGACCACAAATTCCTCATTTTTTATTTTTTTTTAGTAGGAAACGGGAATCAACACATAAACACAAAAAATTTTAAGTTAAACCTTAAAAAAATAGGCCGAAAGATCACTTTTGAAATAATTAAAGTTATAGAGATATAAACTAAAAATGAAGAAAACTGAGAATTTTTGGTCGTACCTCTATGGAAAGCAGACTGGTTTTTTATTTGAAGAATGTTAAATAATTAATACTTTGTTTAAATTGTTTTGAAAAGAATAGGAGTAAATACAGGGTGCACTCAATATATACAATACAAGTTAGAACTTTTAACAAATTCATGTTATTCATAACTAAGTGTAATTTGCCTACGTGTTTTCTGACTTAACCAACCCTGTATGATAAATAAATATCAAGGCGTTACCTCCAATATGCAGGCCTATTAAAGAAGAATAGGAAGTAGCCACTGGCAGCTAAAAAAAGGAACGCAAACTTAATTGCACCCTCTCTCTTCTGCTCATGTAAAATGATCTCCTTCTCAGTCACTAACCTATTGCAAACGTGCGAGGTTAGTGAAAGCGAGATAGTTTAACATGAGTACAAAAAAGAGAGTAGATGGCGCATGCGCAGTTTAAAAATTTATTTTGGCGGCGTTATTTCCTTTAGTCGCTAGTAAAATGTCAAGTAGCCTTCAATTTATTTGTTAAAAGGAAAGATTTACTATAATATTGACACAAAATGCACACTGGCCTTTCCGGAAGGCCTGTATATCGAAGGTGACAACAAAAGGGGTTAAAAAGTAAGGTAATAAACTTTTTAAATTATAGTTCTGAATAAATTTTAAAAAGTTTGTTAGTTTGGTTTTGTACCCTGCAACTTAAAACAATAATGTTATTAACGTCCATTTTCACGAAAACAACCGCCTGTTTCTGTCAGTTAGTTAAGAACTCCAATTGACTGCTGCTGTTTTAAATTTTTATCTCAGAGGCTTAGAAAGAACATTTTAACACGAGGTTTTGTCACCAAGGACTCTGTTGTGACCATTTTTTGAAATGGCGACCAAGAAGTCATAGAAATGGCAACATTTACAAACAAGTAATTTCTATAAAACCCGATATCACAGAGTTCACCTTACTGTGCTTTTTTAAGCCCTTAAATATGGCTTAAACAATTTTCGCCATACCCTGTACTTTCTTGTATACGGGGGATTTTCAAAACATAATAATTTCAACAAATATTTCTATTTTAACTCTGTTTAAACATTTTGGTGGCAACTTTTTTTGAGGACATAAAGTTATTTATAGGGAAAAAGTTAAACACTTTTTATTATAAATAATAAAAACTAAAAAAAATCAAAAATTTAATAGCATAATTTTTTTCAAAAAAAGTTGACATGAAAATGGTTTTACAGAACCGCAATATTATGTAAAATAAGCAAAATAAAAAGGTTTTTTTGAAATTACCATTCATTCAAAAACCTCCCGAATAACAATAACTACGAGGTACAGCAAAAATCTAATAACACTATTTTTTAACAGCTTGAAAACGAGCTGAGTAAGAGGAAGTCCTATCCAAAATGCACCTTATTAAGTTACCAAAGCAACCAGAAAGTTTGATATTGTGATATCGCTATTAAAAACTAATTGGACGACTTACAACATTATTATTTTATTGTTGCTTAGAGATTTTAAGGAAATATACTTTTATTGTAAAATAAAATGATTCACAGAAACATTTTTAAAATAGCAAAATTATTTTTTTTTGGAAATGTTTTTCAAGACCAAAAACTATGTGACGTATAAAAGGTCTAGGCACGATTTTATAATAATTTTTCAAAATTTTGTTAATAAGTATTTTCAAAAAGTCCAAAAAAATTTAGAAATTTCCTTTAAAAAATATTTTTTTTGTAAATACCCCAATGTAAATAAGTGTTACATAAATGTTTCCCCTTATATAAACATTGTTTTTCCTTTCTTTAATTTATATAAACATTGTATAAAGACTGTGACCTAATCATTTTTTTTAAACAATGCTGCTAAATAAAAATGTCTACATTTAATGTCTATGAGGCAGCTTAAAACTTTTATGTTCTTACAATATTGTTAAATATTTTTATTATTAGTCTTAATGTTTTGGTTCCTTAATTTTTTGGATGTACACGAAAATTTCGAAATAAAACTCACTAAAAGTCAATATATTAATTTCAGCTGATAAATGAAAATCTTCTCTAGCCTTTTAAACAATTTTTTGCTCAATTTTATGGCGAAATACTTAAAAATGACCAAACCGATTCAATGAAACTCGCCAATTAATAAAAAATGTACTTTGTATATTTAGGAATATTTGTTCACTATAATAACTGACACTTAAAATATCATTGTTCATTTGGCAATTAATGGGTTTTTACTAAATTTCGTGTCATTAGTTCTTTGTATACCATCACCAGAGTAAAAAAAAGTTATTATAAATAACTTTTTTTAAATCTTGTGACAAATTTATTTAGTTTAAGTACTATACCTCCATTCCACAAAAAACAGTCGTTAAGTATCTCTTTTTATCAGATGTAATGTGAGCCCGCCTACAGCAAGAGCTTTACTGACTATTTTTGTGGGCAGGGCGTATAATTCGAGATTTCTTGAAAAAGTTTATTTAAATTTTTTCAATCGCGTATTTTACGAAACACAATTTTTTAAGTCTTCAGTACCACGAAGGGGCAGTATTATCGCCTCAAGAAATGGGCTTAATAGTCTTCAAAAATAAATAAATCACAGAAAAACAAGCTGAACCATTTGCCGTGCAATCTAACTCAAACTACTTCACTAAAATAACACTAATATTATTTTGCTTAGGAAAATATAAGTAACTTGGCAACGTAGCATTCTGCTAACTGATTGTAGACAAAATTAGTTTGGATATCTTATAAACGATAATAAACTTTTTCAGGAAAACTCGCTATATTTTGCTTTTATTATGTATTCTTGCAGCTATTGTTTATTGTTTTTATTACCTCTACCACTGCAGCAGTTTGATAATATTAATTTAAATGTATTTTATTTTTTGCAAATGAAAACGTCTCAACTAAAATAGTGTGTCCGATTTTTTCGCTTATTACCAATATTACATATAAGGGTTACGATTATTATATTTTGACTATAAAAATAAAGAGTAAAAAATTATGATAAAAAATGTCTGTTTTATTTATGTTCACAAAATATCCCCAATTTAGTTTTTAAATATTAGTTTCTACAACTACCATTGAAAATAAAGTTTTTTACAAGCTACAAAACTGAAAATTTTGTTTTTCACACAGCGTGTAAGTGTTAGCTCGCGCTAAATTTCGCGGTTCTTTTTAAAATTTAAAACCACACAATTGAAACCACACAAAGAAACAGGGTACATTTTTCCGCACTTGGGACATGTGTAACAAGAATCAGAGAGATCCCTGCACGACCGCCGAGAAAAATGGCGTGTTAATTACTTTCTCCAATTTATTACAATTTTCTATACTTGAAAGTGCTCGGTTTGTGTACTAAACTATAGAACTGGAAGCTTTAGCCCTTCAGCTACGTGGTGTCATCATAAGATCAGGGACACCTGGGACGTGAAGAAATTGGCTGCACATCGGTGAGTAGTACTCTTGTTTTCGACTTTCCGTTGTGTGATTTACAATAATTCTCCTATGGACTCCGTGATTCCATATCAATTATAATGTTTGTTCGCGATTTCGTTTAATAAAAATATATACAGTCCATTGCAGCTATCGTTTTTCTTACTGCAGGCAAACATGTAAGTTACATAACAAGAGAAGAAAGTGACAACTTTTGGTCTTTAATTTTGCCCAAGTCAAATGAAACTGCTTTTCTGCACGTGTGGAAACGTACATACTTTGCAACAAATGGACGGAAAAGTAAATATGGTGCCAGCTAACGTCATCGTACACTTTTCCACACATGTGGAGAAAAGATTTTGCACAAGGGTGAAATTGAACGTTTTCTGAGGATGCAAATCGTGTGAAATCCATAATTTTCATATGTGGTCGTAGGAAAAAAAAGTTTTCGCACGCTACTTATTACTTATATTTATTTGGGTCTGTTTCTAATAAATAATAAATTGACCCATGAGGGATCTGACACCTTCCTAGCTAGCCTATTATCACACTTCAAGTCAAGCCATGATATTATATTAGCCTTGAAAACAGTTTTTGTAAATATCTCAGAAACTAAAGCTCCTACGAGCAAAATGTAGTCTACTATATTCCGAAAACAGTGTATTGATACGATGCTCCGTTAAAAAGTTTACATTTTTAAAAAATTTGAATTGTCAAAAAACTGTCATTAGCATTAATTGATTTTGACCAAACTCGAATCAGCTCGTAAGAGAACACTATTTTACCTGAAAATTTTATGAAAATCGGTTCAGCGGTTTAGGAGCTATCGTATTACTGACAGAAATAATATATATACACACACACAGACAGACATCACGACGATATTGCTAGGATAGGTCAAAATACATTTAAATAACACATTTTTGGCGAATAAAAAATTTTTGCTTGAAAATAATACCTTCTCTAGCTATTGCTGCGCGGGCTAGGAAGGGAAAAATTACGTACTTGATGGCATTATTTCGCAGTTCTAGAAAAACCTTTGTAAATAACTAATCTGAAAACCTTCTTTCACAACTCGCTTGACTTGTGGACCTCGCTTAGGGCCAGGTCCATCAAACTGTCTCGTCCGTGTGAAAAAGTCGTTTTCAAAACTTGTTTAGATAACTATTCTCTTCGATACACACCATAAGACCATATTAAACAAACCATTTTAGCCTGTTTGAGTTATATAATACGTTGTGTTATCGCACTAATGATGTAATGAGTTCTTGCCATGATTATTGACTCATTTCTATTAATTAATTATATGTTATTTTGATTTTGTTTGTTCGGTCACTTTAATTTTTTGTGTAAGGCCACTTTAAACACATAAATAGATACATTCCTAGCCCATTAGCACACTCCACACTAAATCAGCCTTGAAAACAGTTTTAGTAAATATCTCAGAACTGCCGTGCATAAGCTATAATGCCGTTAACCAACATTTGGACAATTTTTATGTTTTGGTGCCGTCCTAATCACAACATTATTCTACATAAATTTTTATAAGCAAATCTTCTCTAGCTTTTGTGGTTTTCAAGAAACTAATAACTTCCAGTTATCAAGGAGCATCGTTTGTTTATTATTTTCCGGGTTTCTTGATCAAAACTAGGGAAAATTTTTAGGTAGTTAACGGCATTCTAGCTTAAGGACGGCAGAGAAAACTATAACACAAATTATTGAGAAAAATGTGTTCTAATACATTCCAACCCCATATTGATGTGATGCTTCGTTAAAAAGTTAGCATTAAAAAAATAACTGTCATTAGCATTAACTGATTTGGACCCAAATCTAATTAGCTCGTTACAGCGTCTAACTGGTCTAACTCTATTTTACCTCACGATCTCCTTGTGATAGTAGAGTAAATTTGTAGGGTATTTCAATAAAAACCTGCAAAAAGGGTATTTTTTTTTTATTTGGCATGGTAGTAGCTAACATCAAAAGCTAAATTTTCAATCGAGGATCCCCTGATTTCCGGCATCGGAATCCAAGATGGCGGCTGCCAAAGTTAAGAAAAAGATGAATTCCCTGTTTTAAGACAAATTAAATTAATTTTGATAAACTTACTTTAAGTGGGACCTACTTAATTCAAAAATGTAAAAAAAAATTACACCTGTCACTTTAAAACAAAATGGCGGCTATATTTAAAAAACATAGTTTTTCTTCGATATTTTCTTTATTTTTTTCGCGATATTTATTTTTAATACCTCATATTAAAGCCACTGACCAGCTCTTTGAACCTAATGAAAAAAAGTTATTAGTTTCTCAGCCGACACAAAGATGGCGTTTAATATGTCTGTAAAAGTTTGATAGATTGTAAAGTGCTGATTGGAATGGACCGACAAAGTCACAAAGATCCCAAATATAAAAAATGTCGGCGTGCAGTTGAGTCCACTCACCTGTTTTTCTCTTCAATTCTCTTTCAAGGGCCCTTGTATGTCGTCGCTGGAACACATCAATGTCTCTAATTTAAGCCTATGACTAAATGTTCACTATTTACAGCGGTAAAATGATTTAATTAATGGTAAATTGCCGTAATGGCACGGATTTTGCGGGTTTTAACACAGCTGAGTTTCGGGCAATGCGCAGCTTTTTGCTAGTGCGCGCATGCGTGAGCTTTCTCAACTGTTTACGCGGGATATTTAAATCCATAGCGTTTATTTAAAGAAAAATGTACTCGAAATAAATGAAAACTTCCTCATTTACCTTGAACGAGAAAAAATGCAGAAAAAGTAAACTAAAAGATAGAAAATAAGTAATTCTAAATTAACCTAAAACTAAACTAACGGTGAGCCGTTAACATTCCGGCCCCCTAAAAGGGCAATTTTGACTTTTTATTGAGAAATTTCAACATTTGGTAAAGGACATAACTTTACCAAAGGCCGTTTCATTTTGGTGCCATCCGCTGTACGTATAGTTGCAACGCGGACAACATTATTATCACCTGGGTGAAGATCTATGATTCGAGAAAGAATCCATTTAGAAGGGGGTACATTATCTTGCTTGACAATGCATAAAGTACCAATTTCTGGCAAAAACAAAGTGGGTTCCAGCCATTTCGTCTTTTTCTGAAGTGTATGCAAGTAGTCTGTACGCCATCTTGACCAGAAGTCCTGATGCAGCCTCTGCAGCAACTGCCATCTGCTAAGTCGATTTAACTATAAATGGGACAAATCTGAGTCAGGCAACGCGGATATATTTTCTAAAGTTAAAAAATGTCCCGGAGTGAGAACAGAAAAATCGTTCGGATCTGAACTCATAGGAGTAAGCGGACGGCTGTTTAATAAGCCTTCAATTTGTACAAGAACGGTATAGAATTCTTCGAAACTTAAAATTTGATCTCCTATGACTCTTTTAAATGCGTTTTGACTGACTTGACTCCCGCTTCTACCAAACCAGAAAAATGAGGGGCAGAAGGGGGGTTGAAAATGCCACTCTATGGATAGAGAATCGGCAGCGTTTTTTAGCATATCTTCCTAGTTTGAACCAACGAATGCCGTTCCGTTATCTGATACGCATTTACTAACCGGACCTCTTCGCGCAATTAAACGACGAAAAGCGGCAAGAAAAGCTTCACTATTCAAGTCTCCAGGAAGCTCTAAGTGCAGTGCTTTGGTCGCAAAACAACAAAAAACTACTACATAAGACTTAAATGTCTTGGAAGAGCGGATTTTCATAGCGCGTGTTTCAAACGGCCCTGCGTGGTCGATAGCTACGACCGAAAAACTACGAAGTTGTGAAATGCGCAAGCGCGGTAAAGAACCCATAGCAGGTTGATGCGGTTTTGGAGCTAAACGCCAGCATTTTACACATTTTGAAACTACGTGATTTATGGCGCGTTTAGGAGATAAAATCCAAAAATGTTGGATTAATAAGAAATGTAAAGTTTGAACCCCTGGGTGCAAAAATACTTTATGAAAATATTCTATAATAAGGGTTGTTAAACGTGATTTACAAGGTAATAATGCGGGATGCTTTTGATCGTACGTTAAAGTTGATTTTTCAATACGACATCCAACGCGTAATAAATTATCTTAGAGTCGATAAAAATAGCAATTTTTTGAAAGTTTTTGGAATCGATTTTTTATTTTTAAGTCTCTCAATTATTTCCGAAAAATATTTCGTTTGTTCGTAGCGTACGAAAAATATTGTTGCTTCTTTTAATTCTAAGCAAGAGGGGGAAATATTGAGTCTTCGAGTATCGCGGTTACTCATTTTTGAGTTATATTGAAATCTTAAATAATATGCGGTAATTCTTTGTATTTTAGAAAACGAGGAATAAAAATTTTAAAGATTTTCAAAAAGATCGTTTTCTGGATAGGCAAAAAATGTATTTTTCTCCTCCGAGTGTACCTCGTGAGGGGTAGAATCAAATTTGAATTTTGTTTCAGGCCACTGACTGGTAGGTAACGTAAGCCAGTGAGGGCCTCCGAACCATAGGTCGTTTTCTAAAAATTCAGAGGGTAGCTGCCCCCTTGAGGCGCTATCGCTAGGGTTGTGGCGTGAATCGATGTGATGCCATGATTCCGGCGGTAGGCTTTCCTGGATTCGAGCTACGCGGTTCGCTACGAATGTCTTCCATTTATATGCGGGCCTTTTTATCCAGTGCAAGGCAATGGAAGAGTCAGTCCAAGCGTAAATTTTTGAAAAATTAATTTTATTTTTATGTATTTAGAACATAACAAACTAAATCGCATAACAAAACGCAAGCGGTCAATTCCAACTTGGGTATTGATAAGTTTTTTAAGGGACTAACGCGAGATTTAGCAATGACAAAAAATATTTGGCATTTTTCATTATCGGAAATCCGAAAATAAACAACCGAGGCGTAGGCCTTCATCGATGCATCTCCGAAAGCATGCAGTTCGATATCGGAATTATTATTTAGGCAAATAAGGCGCGGAATTCTAACTTTTTAGAGTAACAAAAGCTCGGTTTTTAGTTGAGACCACCTTTCGCATATTTCCAGTGGCGGCTCGTCATCCCAATTTAATCCCAGCGAATGTAAAATTTGAATAAAGGATTTTGCGACCAATGTTACTGGACAAGGAAAACCGAGAGGGTCATAAAGACGCGAAATCTGACTTAAAATATTGCGTTTGGTACATTTACAATTAATAGCTGACTGTGAAGCAAAACATGTCATCCTGTGGGAACCATTGCAGTCCCAGGATTTTTAGTACTCTTTTGTGTTACTAGACCATTTACCTAACTCGAAACCACCCATTTTTAAGATGGAAACTAGCTGATCGCGAGCAGTTTTAGCTTCTTGAAGGGAATTAAAGCTACAGCAACAGTCATCTATATAAACTGATTGCTCTAAAATTTGTGAGCCGAGCGGGTATTTTTCGCGTTCAACGTGAGCTAGTTGAAGTATGGTTCTATTAGCGAGAAATGGAGAACTAGACAACCCAAAAATGACTCTTTCAAACATGTATTCTTGGATTTGTTCGTCGCGAGAGTTTCTCCACAATATTCTTTGAAAGGTTTGATGCTGTTCAGCTACCTTTATCATTGTGAACATAACGTAAACGTAATTTTACCAAGGCGAAAATTTAGGAGAATTTGACCAATGTCCTTTTGAAGTTTTTGACCGGTCAGGAGCGTATCATTTAGCGAGGGGTAGCCTAATTTAATTTTAAAACTACCGTCCAGGACTATTCGAACCTTTCCTGGTTTAACAACAGCGTGGTGCGGTATAATAAAACCGTTTTGAAATTTTAAATATTCTGGAACAGGTTTAAGAAACCCATTTTTTAAATAATCTTGAATTATTTTTGAATATTCCAGTTTCAAATCTTTATTTGTGTGTAAACGGTTTTCTAGTGATAAAAAACGTTTTGTAGCGAGCGAGCGTGATATCAAATATCGGTGTGATATTATTTTTGAATGGAAGCTCCACTATGAAGCGACCAGTGGCGTCGCGTTTGTGGCAATCCACAAATATTTTTTCGCATAATTCATTTTCTGGTGAAATGAAATTTTTCTTGGGAATCTCCTCTATTTCCCAAAAGCGAGTGAGCGATTGATTTAGATCTGATAAGAGCGGGATTTGTGTTGAACAAAATAAAGAGGTTGCGGTATTTTTTATGGAGTTCTTGCTAGAGCATTTGCCTAACAAGAGATATCCAAAAATAGAATTTACTGCGACCGGTTGATCTATTTCGCCAGAAACGCGGCCGTCGAGTATAATCTGTGCGAATATTTCGGCGCCAAGTAGCAGGTCTACTGGGCCTGGAATAAAGTAATTAGGATCAGCGAGGTTTAAGTTGACAATATGGCGCCAACAAGGGTTCTAATTTTTGCATCCAGACTTAGTATAGGGCCTGGTGCCCCCAGCGGGTTTAATGCAACAAGAAACTCCACCTTGCGCTGAGGTGTCTTGCATTTGATTTAAACCTTGAATGGTTAAAGAAGATTGAAAATGCGGTAGTTGTAACCTTTTACAACAGTTTTGCGATATATAGTTCATTTCTGAACCGCTATCAATGATTGCACGAGCCTTGTGGTATGTATGTATTCGAAAGTGGTGGCAGGCCCTACTGGACCTCCATGCACTGCGACCACAAATGGATCTATTGTGCCCACGTACCTACATACTGAGTTTGACTAAAGTGGCATATTTTTTTTTCCACCCAGTACATGAAAAAACTCTGCAGATTACAACAATAAATGATTTAGGCCTAACACTTTGGCTCAAAGATATACCACTAAGGCCTCTGCATTATTAGCCATGAGCCTTGTGGTAGCATCCAAACCTATCTTGGATTTCCACGATAGCAGTTGACAGAAGAACATTAGAGGTAGAAGCGGCAATTCCACAAAAATTTGGTTGCGCGGGATTTTGTGGATTTTGCGGGAAAGCAACTTGCATTTGTTGCGGCGGTGCAACTTGATTTTGTTGCGGTGAGGACATATGCGAACAATTATTTTGAGCGTGTTGCATTTGTGACGGTGCGCCACTGTACTGCGTTGAATAATTTTTATTTATTTGTGGGGAAAAGCTCTGCGGTGAACTAGTGGTGAGCTGTGGCATTCCCACTGCGTGCGGGGCCGACGTAGCAAGGAAGTTGCCAGTGGCGTGCGATTGCTGCAGTAAGTATTGAGATTGAGCATTATTATTTTCTACTGCGGTATAGTTTTGCGGAAAACTATCGTGTGCCTGATTGGCATAATGTATATTTTGTATAGGAGAAGCGGTGTGCGCAGGGGCACTGAAAGCGGGGTTAAAACTATTACTATTATTATAACTATTATTATCGCGGGTACATAAAAGCGAATGATGACTAAAATGGCATGATCTACATGATGTTTGAGAGCGGCAGCTCTCTAGCAGATGTTTATCTGAAATACAATTTAAACATAGTTTTTTAGCGTGAACGAAATTTAAGCGATCTTGGGGAGGGGGTTTAGATTGAAATACAGGACACCTGTAAATGTTGTGATCAGCTGATCGGCAGCAGATACAGGCTGTTTGTGTACTGTTTTTCTTAACATTGCCAAAAAACGTATTGCCTTGACTTTGACGAGGTTTGTTTTGGTAAATATTTTTATTTTTAAAGTCAGGCTTAGAATAAGAACTGCTAGAAGGCTTCGAATTTTTTAACGAGGTTGAAAATTCTACCGTTTCAAGAGCGTGGCAGTGATTTAAAATGAAATTCTTTAAATCATCATATTTTGGAAATGACTTATCCTGCGGTTGCGTGTTTTGAATCTCGAATTTAGTTAACAGGTCGTCATTTAAATGTTTTGAAAGCATGTAAAATAACAAAAAATCGCAGTTATGAATAGGCAATTGCATACTTACGAGACCGGTGATATTTTCATTAAAAATATCCATAAGCGAGCGTAATATTTTAAAGTTATTTGAGTGTGTAACTACGGGTGCGTTATCTAGAGCTTGCAAGTGAGCGAACGCGATAAGACGGGGTCGATCATATCTCTCTAGGAGCGCTCTGTAGTTCTGCGCAGACGCGGATATACTTTGAACCACGGTTTTTGCGGGCCCTTCTAGGGCCTCCATGAGGTGCGAGTATTTTTCTACATCTGTGCGGTCGTCGTCTTGGTCAACGACTAAAGAAAATATCTTGTAAAAATGGCGGAACTGTTTTAGATCTCCCGAAAATTTGGGGATTTTAAGCGGGTTTAACTTAGCAGAAGACTTGGCAGGGTGTTGAGGCAAAGGTGCGGTGGCCTGCTGATCAGGGCATACAATGCTGTGCAGAGCATACACTTGCGAGGCATCATTTTCAAAGTCCTTGCGGATTCGTTCCTCGTCCTCAAGGTCTTCACCATCCATAACGCTTGCTAAGGTAATTATGTTGACGTGATACTGATTGAACTGTCTCTTTATCTCATTAAAGCTTGAATAACACATCTCAAATTGAAGTTTTGCCTGATCAATTGTATGAGCAGTTTGAGCAAATGTTTTGAGATTAACTTTTTGATAGACGTACATTTGGCGCATGGCCTTATATTGTTTTAATTTATTTGCGTTTGAAGACATCTTAAATAAGCGTACTTAATTTAAAATAATAAATTAAATGGATGGCAACAAATAGCGGCACGTCTATATGTTTTATTTATTCTGAGACAAAGTAAAGAGATAAGCAAATTTCAGCGCATCGGGTGACCTTGAAAAAGATGAAATATGATGAAATTGATAAGATGAAAATAAAAGGTTGATGAAAAGAAATTTGCGTATCGAGTGACCTTGAATTTATTTCTTTTACTGATAAGAAATAAAATAAGGATTTTTGCACACCTTGCTAATAATGGTTTTTATATATGGGAATATTTAATGTGGATCACGTGTGACAATCATTAAATTGCAAATTAACCTAAAAAACAAGGGTTATGAGGAAATTTACACTATTTTGAAAAAAACGCGTTGGGCCTAAGAGGCCATGCAACAATATCCGGCCGAAGTGGCCAAAAGTTTGGTAGATTGTAAGGTGCTGATTCGAATGGACCAGTGACAAAGTCACAAAGATACCAAATATAAAAAATGTCGGCGTGCAGTTGAGTCCACTCACCTGTTTTTCTCTTCAATTCTCTTTCAAGGGCCCTTGTATGTCGTCGCTGGAACACATCAATGTCTATAATTTAAGCCTATAACTAAATGTTCACTATTTACAGCGGTAAAATGATTTAATTAATGGTAAATTGCCGTAATGGCGCGGATTTTGCGGGTTTTAACACGGCTTCGTGCAATGGCGGATGCGAAGTCTTGCGGAGTGCTGAGTTTCGGGCAATACACGGCTTTTTGCTACTGCGCGCATGCGTGAGCTTTCTCAACTGTTTACGCGGGATATTTAAATCCATAACGCGTTTATTTAAAGAAAAATGTATTCGAAATAAATGAAAACTTCCTCATTTACCTTGAACGAGAAAAAATGCGGAAAAAGTAAACTAAAAGAAAATAAGTAATTCTAAATTAACCTAAAACTAAACTAACGGTGAGCCGTTAACAATGTCAAAAATAAAAGAGACCTTTATAACCTGTAGACCAAATTAAATTAAAAAAATTTTTTTTTTTGGATTTTATTAATAGTAAGCCAAGTTTTGTAAAAATTAAAAAAAATTTACAATTTGACATTAAACATTTTAAGATGGCGGCCGAAGTTCAGAAAAAAAAGTTATTTTCTTCTTCTTGTTTGACAGAACTAGTCATTGCCGTGTATTATATCGATTTATACTAAATAGGGTTCGCCGATTTTAAATATTTCAGCATAAATGACGCATGTCTATTATTAATGAATATGGCGGCGTTCAAAATATAAAAACAACATTATCTTCTTGGTTTGGTAATTTTTTTTACCAAGATATGTAGTTTTATATTACTTTTAATTAGTTTTAAGTCATAATGTACAAAAATAATATAATTTATTTATTTTTTAAAGATGGCGGTCGAAATGGTAAAAAAAACATTTTTGTTTATTTTTTCGAAATTTAACAAAAAAAACTGGAAAAAACAAGACAAGACATCATTCAAATATTTCAACAACGGCTGGACTAAATGTCAAAATATTATATATTTTTGAAATCACAAAAAGGAGCCCTATCAACTAAAAACATTATATACAGGGTGTTTTTTTAAAAAATAAACCATATGTCAATAGTTTGACAAGTGTATGACATATGTTATTTTTGACATCAGATTCTGATGATTTAGAAAAAATTATTTAACTTTGCTAATTTAAACGTTACTGTTAGATCAATATTAACGGAGGTAGCTATTAAGTAAAATATGTCAACTTATTTAAATCACCCGGCACGTGACATATGTCAACTTTTTTGACATATTTAAAACATCTGTGTATTGTTTAACGAGATGTCTTGGTTTTCTCAGTTTTTTTTGTTAAACTTCTAAAAAATAAACAAAAATGTTTTTTTAACTTTTTCGGCCCCCATCTTTAAAAAATAAATAAATTCAATTTTTTTTGTACATTACAATTTAAAACTAATTAGCATTAATATAAAACTACATATCTTGGTAAAAAGATTTACTAAACCAAAAAGATAAAAGATACTGTTGTATTTATATTTTGGCCGCCGCCATCTTGGATAATACTAGACATATGTCATTTATTATGAAATATTTACAATCGGCGACCCCAATTTAGTATAAATCAATACTAGTTGTGTCAAACAAGAAATTTTGTTATCTGAACTTCGGCCGCCATCTTTAAATGTTAAATGTCAAATTGTAACTTTTTATACATTTTTACAAAATCTGGCTTACTACTGATAAAATCCGAAAAAAATTTTGTAAAAATTTTACTTGGTCTACTGGTTGTAAAGGTCTCGTTTATTTTTGACAAATTAAGCGCCATCTTTGTGTCGGCTGGGAAACTTATAATTTTACTTAAGCAAGTTTAAAGAACTGGTCAGTAGCTTTAATATGAGGTATCAAAAATAAATATCGCACAAAATAAAGAAAATATCGAAGAAAAACGATTTTTTTTTAATATAGCCGCCATTTTGTTTTGCAGTGACAGGTGTAATTTTTTTTACATTTTTAATTTGAGTATATCCCACTTGAAGTAAATTTATCAAAATTAATTTAATTTGTCTTAAAACAAGGAAATCATTTTTTTTTCTTAACTTTGGCAGCCGCCATCTTGGATTCTGAGGTCGGAAAATCGGGGACCCTCGAATGAAAATTTAGCTTTTGGTGTTCTATGCCAAATATAAAAAAATATACCCTCTTTGCAGCTTTATTTTACAAATTTGCTCGACTATGACGGGTATAATGTGGAATATAACTGACAGTTATGACTTTAATACAAAATGTTTCTAGTGTTTGACAAAAAGTCCGAATCTTTTGGCAAAATCGAATGTTTATTGAAGGTGCGTTTATACAGTAAATATTGCTTATAACGATATCGGATATTGACATATCCGCCGAGTTCTATATATAACCCATTTTGTTACCTTTTTGAAGTGTAAACTTCTTTAGGCGCGTTTAGCAGTTTTTGTGGGTAGTGAATTGAACTGAGCCGGCAGGTTCGGCTATGTAACGCTCATTCGGGTGAAATCGGCTCGAGTCGACTAACTGTGAGAAACATTCAGCGAGCGATATGATGATGCAGATGAAGTCCAGTACACAGAAGAGTTCGGTTCGGTCCGCTTGAAGTTTACACTTCTGCCGTGTGGTCTTAAACTCACACAATAATTTTTTTCTCTATAACGACGCTCAGTTATAACGACCGAAATGAAGGTCCGTTAAATGTCGTTATAACCGATATGCACTGTATGCAGAATAAAGAAGTTGTCACTCAACCAAGCACGGACATACCAAACATATGGAAACCACTCCTACAGAAAAACAAGCGTTTTAAAATTAAAAGGAGACAGGCAGTCACACCTAACTGCACGCCAAGTAGTATAAGTAGTAGCCTGTAGACTGGATTGTTTAGCTTACACTTGAAAACGGTTAGAGATAGTAACTTACCGAAAAGTCGTTGTTACAATAAATAAAGACAATGGAAGTCCGAAATTATGTTTCTACTCAATCATTGTCTACGAATTTCAAACATATTCATATTTTTGCGATATACCTATCTATATTGAAAGACAAAATGTTTTGAAAACAATTTTATTTATTGTAATCTATTATTTAACAATTTTTATATGAAAATTAAAACAAAATTAAAACTATTTAAGAACTATTCACAACTAATATTAGGGACTTATTGCAATAAAGCCAGGCAGTAATAGTGCCGGGCACTATTGTGACAGTTTCGCATTATAAGAACAGCTGTCTTCTTTTAAAATTAGGTCACTATTAATGAAAAATAAACGACTGATTTATAAATTCGACTTAGGTATGTCAATTTTGAAAGATAAGCTGTCAGTTTTCAATGGAAAACTGTCAGAATAGTGCTCGGCACTATTATTGCCTGGCTTTATTGCAATAAGTCCCTACTTTAAAAGTAATAAGAGAGCTAAACTGGCTAAAAAATGGCACGGAAATTAAAATTATGGATCCTAAAACAGTCTTAAAACCAGGAGAATATGGTAAATATTTTGACAATAATACTTCTGTGTCAGATTAAACGATTATTACAAGAGACTCTGAACCTCTAAAATACATACATCTATTACCCAAGACATTTTCTACTACTTCTTGTTGTAATCTTTTTAGGTGTTGTATAGACGCCCTGGATACATTTGACAGATGTGTTTCCAACTGTCAAAATGATTCGAGGGCCTCTAGTTTTGACTATATAACGCAAGGTTAGTCAAAGCTTTTAAGCATCATCCACCACACTATATCGCATGTAATTACAAAAGTTGGGCAGTCTAACGTGTCTTTTTTGGCTTTTTAAATATTTTTAATTACTTTCAGTTTTGCTTCTTGTCTGGCTGTGATTTTGCGTCAGTCTCTAAACAACAAAAAAATGGGTGATTCGTTTCATGGATAGCAAAGATATACTTTTTTAAAAAGGCATTTTTTGACAAATCAAACTGATAAACTTTCAAAATGACCTTGTATTTTCGTTCAGTATTATTTAAGATTTTATTACAAAAATATTAATACCAATTTGGATCAACACTGTTCTCGACCGCGCAGAAATCGCTCCTTGCTGGAGAAAATCTCTAAAATCAAAATCACCAAATCCTAAATGCAAATTAATTTTAAGAATTCTAATAACGTTTGTGCGCAGCATTTTTTGGTACTTCTTGATCTGGGATCGCGCGGGACAGTTTGATCTGTCGAAAAATTCCTATGGGATAGTTGTGGAAAATTTTTTTGAGCTACGCTGGATCGATTAGTAATAGATCACACAATTTTAAGTCACCGGGTGTTTGCCACCAATTTAAGTAGGAGGGTCGGTGTGATGTCATAAATCCAAGATAGTGGCTATTTTTCATGTTTTTTAAAAAGGAATTTTTGTTTAGGCTATGCCAAATTGATTTGTTATGGATCACTAAACTTTAAGTCGCCAGGTGTTTGCCTCGAATTTGAGTAAGGGTGCCTACGTGACGTCATAAATCCAAGATTGCGATTTTTGAAGTGTAAACTTCTTTAGGCGCGTTTAGCAGTTTTTGTGGGTAGCGAATTGAACTGAGCCGTCAGGCTCGGCTATGTAACTCTCATTCGGGTGCAATCGGCTCGAGTCGACTAACTGTGAGAAACATTCAGCGAGCGATATGATGAGGTAGATGAAGGCCAGTACACAGAAGAGTTCGGTTCGGTCCGCTTTGCAGAATATGTTATGGGCCAGTATTATTAATTTCGCCTTGTTGAAGTTTACACTTCTGCCGTGTGGTCTTAAGCACACACAATATTTGAAGTGTAAACTTCTTTAGGCGCGTTTAGCAGTTTTTGTGGGTAGCGAATTGAACTGAGCCGTCAGGCTCGGCTATGTAACGCTCATTCGGGTACGATCGGCTCGAGTCGACTAACTGTGAGAAACATTCAGCGAGCGATATGATGAGGTAGATGAAGGCCAGTACACAGAAAGAGTTCGGTTCGGTCCGCTTTGCAGAAGATGTTATGGGCCAGTATTATTAATTTCGCCTTGTTGAAGTTACACTTCTGCCGTGTGGTCTTAAGCACACACATTTTTTTTTTCATGTTTTTGCACAAACTTTGGCTTATACCTTTCGCTAAATCTGCGACTCCTTGCGAAATAACCGTACAAAAAAAGAAAAAAAATAGTTTTAAAGAGAAACTGTAAATACATTTTTTGTTTGCAAGAGTACAATAATTAAAAATAGCTTTATATCTTAAAAACTGAAAATATTTTTTCCAAATAGAAAAAAATTGTAACTTTTTTTTTACCAAAAAAAAAAATTAATATCTTTGTTAGTTTTTGAGAAATAAAGCTGATTTCTTCACTATACTAATTGGTGCTCTTTTGCAAAAAAAAACGTATTTAAAGTTTATCTGTAAAACTAGCTTAGCGAAAGTTATAAGCCAAAGTTTCTAAAATAAACATGATAAAAGCCGCCATCTTGAATTTATGGCGTCGGTCGCAGACCAACTCCCGACGACCTAATATTGAGTGGTTTCTTTGTTCTAAACTTTCTTGAACAATGTTGAATTTGAAATTTGTTACTGCTTTAGTATTTTTAAAAAATTCAATATCTTTGTTGTGGTGTTCTCTTGCCAACACAAAACGTAGTAATAGTTTTTCTGTAAAGCTAATTTAGCGAAAGTTACAAGCCAAAGTTTGTGAAAAAACATGAAAAAAGCCGCCATCTTGGATTTATGACGCCACACAGGACCTTCCACTCAAATTGAAGACAAACACCCGGTGACCTAAAATTGTATCATCTATTACCAATCGATAGGGCAGTTTTAGAAAATCTTTCACACCTATCCCACGAGACAGGATTTTTGACAATAAGCTACTCAACCAATACCTCTAAATGTAAATTCAATTCGAAAGAAAATTTCTGACTTTTTCGAAGTAATTTTGCATATGTGTGTAATGTTTATGGCTAGGCACATATGAGAAAATTTTAAAATCAGTGCTGTCAAAAGAGTATTCAGCAGTAATTAAATTTAGCATATGAATAAAAAAGAACGCTTACTTTAAATAAAAATCGGTTATTTTTTAAGCAGGGTCAAAATCTCCGAATTAAAATGTTCTGTTTAATATTCTTCCTCGTACTACTATACTAGAATTTTTATGGATATGCAGTTTTATAAGTCATTTTTTGTTATATTTGTTTATTATATTCACTGACACAGCGGCGGCTCGTGTGAATCCAACTCTGTAGTTCCAGAATTTTGTGTTAATCAAAAACAAAGAGGCATATTCTGGTGTATTACATACCTGAGCAAAAAAACATTATTATATACAAGTTCAAAAAATCTAAATTGCCCCCCCCCCCCTTTTAAAAGTCTGTGACCGCCTCTGCAACTTAGTAAGAGAAACTTGATTTTTTTGCCAGTGTTGCCTCGTGTTTCTCATTAATTTTCTCTATTTGGATAAAATGACACCCATCTGCGTATGGGGGGAGGTAAGGCTAGGTTTGGTTTGATGTGTTTAAAATATCGAAAACTGAAGCACTCATGCATAGCTTGCGTTGGAAACAGTGGCAAATTAAAATTCGCAGACGCGAATTTTTAACTGCGCTTGCAGCTGCTATGTGGGTCGACGTCATATTTGCTATTTATTTACAATTTGCGGTGTTTTGCGTTTGTCGTGTAAAATTATATTTTTTTCTGTGAAAAATGGGAAATGATTTACGTAAAACATGTGCGGTTTTGGGAAAAATGACGGGAGAGATATCGTGCCATTCCATAGGTACGTATTTGTACAGTAGAACCCCGATTATCCGTGCTCCACGGGACCGGACGAGGCACGGATAAGTAAAAAGCACGGATAATCCAAACATTCATTTATTACATGTAAAAATGACAGAAAGAAAAAGATCCCATAAGTTCAAACTAAGTTTATATGTATGTATTGCATAAAAAGATAACAGAACAAAAAATATACAGTCGAACCTCTCTAACACGAACCTCTATAACTCGAACCCCTCTATAACTCGAACCTTTTAAGTGGTCCCTGCACTTTTTACATGTATTTTAACCTATGTAAATCGAGTTTCTATAACTCGAACTCTCCATAACTCGAACTGTTTTGGTTGTCCCTTCAGGTTCGAGTTATAGAGGTTCGACTGTAATTCTACATAAGGTTTTGGTCGAGTGATTTCAGGTAACGCTATTTCGATAGAACACAATTTCGATGATGGGAAATCATAGCACGGATAATCCGCAGCCCGGATAATCCGCGCACGGATATTCGGGATTCTACAGTACTACAATAAATCTGTACAATTTATTTTAGAAAAACTACAATTTTAATCCACAATTTGATAAATATTCACCCAATCAACATAACCCTAAATGTTTGACAATTGTCAAATAATGTAGTGACCGAACGGAGTATATTCCAAAACCACCAAAACTGACGCATGCGCAGTAATGTCATTGCGTGTGAGAATACATGGGTATGCCCCATACTTATGCTCTAACGTATTTGGATGAGGTTAAGTTTGGTTTGCTTCGGATTAGATCGTTGGTTCGAGCAAGGGTGATTCTAAGAAAGTGAGTAATTTAAATGCACATGTGTGCCTACAAGCAGGTTATCAGGAAGTAACACTTTGTATCAGTGAAAACGGAAAATCCCTGTTTGATTCACGGCTATACTTCTAGCTTTCACAAAATCTTAGCCAAAGATACAGTGAAACTTGGCAACTTTTCTTCAATTTTGATAACTGACCATCGGAACCAGCAGAGCCCTTGTTACTCACAATTTGCCTTGGCCTGATTTTAGTGTCCAAAAATCAATGTACTTAAAGAAAAAACAATTTAGGGCTTTGCGTAATTGTAGTCATAAAATAGAAAAACATTTTACATAGCCTATGCCAATTTAGCTAAGCAGAACTTGTTTAAAGTATCCTTGGTTCTGCCCATGAGAAAAAATAACCTATGTATTTAGTAACAATAGAGGAAACGTTTGCCTCCCAAGATTGTAGCTCACATTACTACTATACTATAGTAGTGTGAGCTATAGTGATCCTAATTTTTTCGAGAAAAAAAAAGTTGCTCCGATTTAAAAAAAAATTATATATCTTTGCGTTTCAGATAATTTTGAAACTTTTTTGCCGCGCCGTCTGCCTGTCTATAACGACCGACCCGCATAACTCAAAAACCGCTTACCCGATTTGAATGAAATTTGGTACCTAGGCTGGGTCTTTTACACATTTTAGTTTATTTAAAAAAAAAGGGTGGGGGCTAGATTTCAAAAATTAGAGTTTAAGTGACAAAATACATTTTAGTTTTTAAAAAAGGGTGAAGGTAGATTTTAAAAATTAGAGTTTAAGTCAAAACAAGGCTTGTGTGGTATCAAACCAAAAGTAATTGAGTCTGGAGTTGAATAAAATATATTTCAGTTTTTAGTTATATTACCTAGTGTGGCAGATGCCGATGGGCTAGGAATGGAGATTTTTGATGTTAAACTGTAATATATCTAAATTGCTTATTAAAGACACTAGATTAAGAGGGCATATAATAAGCGTGTAATGGATTAGAACTAACAGTTTTATGTGAAAAGTATTTAATATTTTTTGATAAAACTTTTACTGATTAGTAAAGAAAAGAATTCCTTTAAATTCTTAATAAAAAAAATAAACCTCAACCCTCAAAAAACGTGCCAAGATTACCTAATTTTAAGTATTTTTTTTAATTTTATCTAGAACCATTTCACTTATCGCAATGGGGTTTTAAAAACGCGATGCTTTTAAGCCTTTTCTTAAAAGGGCAAAAAAGATTTTTTCTTAACATTTGCAAAACTCGGCCTAAAAAAGTGTTAGTTCAAAATCCTTACAATTAGATTTTTGCCTAAAATATTTAATATTTTTATTCCGATATAATTCTGCATGGCCTTCACAGACGTAACATCTACAGGAAATGTTAATTTTTTTATAGTTCCCCTTTATATTAAATACTTTTCCTTTAAAAGAGACATTTCAAAATCCTTACGCGCTCATTAAATATGACATACGCAGAGCTCTGTCTTAAACCTAAACTCGGTGTAACTTTGACCGCCAGATTGACTTCTACTATGTTACAAGAGCTCTTAAGTCAAAAAATATTTAAAAAAAACACTTAATACTGCTTAAAAATTTTCGCTACAGCAATTTTCATTTAAAGTAAGCGTTTTTCTTTTATTCGAAGAAATTCTTACCCCTTTCCAGTAGTTTTCTAATTACAATAGTCTTCCCTTGTGGCAGCTACGTATTCATCCACCAAATCTTGAACGACTTCCCGGCTGTTGTCCAGTTCGTCCAGGTTATCTTTGAACATTTCCTCTTTCTTGAACTGATCCAAGAACGCTTCCCGTTTGCGCAGTTTGTCGTATTGATTCAGAGCTCGGTCAAAAAGCTAATAAAAAGGAATTACTAAATACTACGGAAAACGGCTACAACTATTATATAGGCTACCAGCAGTGAAGTCTCTTAATGTAAAAATAGATGCCCAAGAAATCTCAATAATGTCAAAAATTTCTGTTAATCTTTCTTAGCTTGGAGACAGATTTTTAGTACCCAAACTTTTATTGCGAGGTGCGGTTGGATTTTACTCCGTTTGGTATATGGATGGATCACCAAACAAACAGATAGGTAAATTAGGAGGTGGGGTGCTACGCGCATTTTTCACGCAGCCTGCCATTTTCAGGCCACACAGTCCAGTATTTATTATTTTTTTAATATTTAAAGTATACAATGTGAACTGTTTGTGCCGTAAGCGAGTGTAAATCTAGGAGTTGCAACGGTATACATACCCTTAATTAATCGAAGTTATTTTCGATTTCCGCAGGATCTTATAAGGTAAGTTTACACACTATTTTTATTTGGCATTTTTTTTTTAACTTTGACTCTATCCTATGCAACATAGTTCTGCAAACCTTTTGGTTTTGTTTTTTAAAAACAACATATAAACTCTGCTTTGTTTAGAAAGTTTTTGTCTATTTACTATATTATACATATATAAATTGGTTGCATTGGTATATTAATTTAAATTAAAATTCTCCAGGGACTCACCGAGCAGCACTTTGTCGCGGATTTTGTTGGATATAATTCAACCATTATAGGGAATTCCGAATCTTTTCTCAAAAACTCGGAATTTTTTTTTAAGATAGATTGATTTACAACGTGCCAATAAATAAGTCACTCAGTATCATTAAAAACAAATTACAAACTGATGATACAGTTCACGAGAGAACATCGGTGAAGGGGGTGATGGATCTGTTGGCGCTCTGTCTCCGTAACTCTTACTTATAAGTTTCACGCGCAAAATGATGGACTTGCAATCGGTTCGTCTCTTTCGCCAGCGGTAGTAAACATCTACATGGAGTGGTTCAAGGATCATGGGATCAACACAGCAAGAGTCAAGGCACAGCAAAAGTCAAGGCACAGCAAGAGTCAAGTCAAAACTATGGCTACGATACATGGATGGCACATTTATTATATGACCGGGAGATGATGAGGAACTGCAGAATTTAAGGTTATCGACCAACAATCAAATGCACAATGGAAATTGAAAAAGATTCAGCCTTACCTTTTTTCATTGTTCTTGTCAAACGAATAGACAGAAACACCCTACTACTATGTCGGTTTAGAACGTTTTTCTACGCTGTCCGACGCCTATTCTCCACCTCCTTCGATCCTGACAGTCATCTTCCGTCAGGTTTTTTTGACTCATTGATTTTTGGATTGACTGTTGCCATTCCAGTTTAGGACGCCCTCTTTTTCTGCGCCCTATTGGTTGCCATTCTAGGACCTGCTTTGGTAATCTTTCCTCGCTCATCCGTTGTACATGGCCGTACCATATCAGTTGCCTTTTAGTGATGTCATCCGTTATGATGCCCTCGATTCCCATTCTTTCTTTTATGATCTCATTTCTTATATGATCTGTTCTAGATATTCCCATTGATCTTCTTATTGCATCCATTTCGACACTTTCCATTTTTGATTTGTATTTTTCTGTTACGCGACAAGTCTCTATTCCATACAACAGCGTGCTTTTCACCATTGTTTCATATATGTTAAATTTTACATTCTTTTTTATCTCTCTGCTCCATAAAATACTGTTAAGACAACCAATAATCTTTTTTGCTTTTACTATTATTTTTTCCAGTTCTTTACAGCCTGTTCCTGTCTTATCAAATGTGACACCCAAGTATACATACTCATTACATGGAGATATTGTTTGTCCATTTTCTAGTTCTAATTCACTTGATTCGTTTCCAATACATAAGTACTGTGTCTTGTCAGTCTTGTGGACAGAAACACCCAAGGGACAGTAACTAAATTTTGAGTCTAATCATTCTTTTGCTACAAAACCAGGAGTTATATGAAGTTTGTATTTAAGAGCAGTAATGATGAAGAATTAACCACAGAAATTAACAACATTAAAAAGTACTTACAACACAATGGTTATTCCGAGAAATTAGTAAGCTCATTGATCTCTAAAACGAAATGTAGCAAATTCAAAAATTTCAAGATTTCAAAAACATAAGCCGAGTAGCCAAACACTATAATATAAAAACAGTATTTTCATCGGGAAATAAGTTAAGGAGTTACTTAAACCAAACCCGAAAATCCCTCAAATAATAAGGAATGTATTTACCAAATCCCGAGTTAGTGTGGTAAATAATATGTAGGTGGAATTGGGGAATATTGAAAAATCCGGTTTAGCGGATCATGCATGATCAAATGATCAGAAGCTAAAGTTTTGCATCATAAGTTGCATTGACGAGAACGAAACTTTATTGAAGCTACGTTTATAATGCAGAATAAAGAAGTTTTCATTCAACCAAGCACGGACATACCAAACATATGGAAACCACTCCTTAAGGAAAACAAGCGTCTTAGGATTAAAAAGGGGGTGTACCATACTTTAGAGATACTTAATAACCGTGATTACTAACTAAATAAAGACAATACGAGTAGAAGTCCGAAATTGTTTCTACTCAATAATTGTCTACGAATTTCAAACAAATACCTTTCAAAATTATTAAATTTCGATTTTTGTACATACAGAGCAAATATTCGTATGGTTGGCCAACATAAGTCCCGACACTCTATGGGCCGTCGAAACGTACGGTGACTTCCTCGACAGAGCTACTTGAATACTGGCCGGACCCCAAGGTATAAATTGTGCCAGTTTGCGCTCTCTTATTCTTTGAAGTGACTTGTGAACTTGGGTGGGGTCAACTTCTCCCTAAAAAAAACAATGTCAAGAAAACATGGTTGGTAATAAACTTTTTGATTTGTATATGTGATAAACATTAAACTGGGGTATTGATGTATTTGTTCGATATACGTATCGATAATTTATTTAGGTAGGTATTCATGGGTAGAAAACAGACCAAAAAGAAACTAAGGTACCTTTGGCTTTAAAGGCCAAAGGTACCTTAGTTTCCTTTTGGTCTGTCCTCTACCCACGAATACCTACATGTTTCTATAATAGGACACAAAGTGCACACAGATAATTTATGTATTTAATAGTGAATAGTTCAGCGCATTAGTTCAATAATTTGAACGTACGATATTTCATCAATAATTCACGAATTCGGTTGGGTAACCAATTACCTGAATAATGTTTAAAATCGAGATAAAACAATGCTGGGAGCTCCTGTCCAATGCGGTCGAAACCATCATATTTTTTGGTTGCAGCAGCCTTCTCATTACATCCAATACTGTCGTCTTCCTGACTGACACTTCGTCTGTATCAGTCGCCAGCGGAGTATAGCCTGTCATCAAGAAATGAAGGCGTGGAGTAGGGATAAGCGGCGCCAAAAGACCCATCAGGTCATTGTTCATGTAGGAGGGATACCTAAAGGAACACTAACATGTACTAAGGGATCACGGTAATGTACTGGTACTTAAGACATATAAGGTCCCATCGCAGACCATCATAGACTCCATCGCGTGTAGTAAACTACTGCGCAGCTTTATATTGGGGCGACAGAACGTTGGTCGCCTTTCGTTAATAGATTTAGAGTACAAGCTGCCAACCCTAGAGGTTGCTGTAGTGAACAAACAATAGCCTGACACCGAATTGCTTCAGCGTATTCGCCAAAGGTTTGATATTCACTTGGATATTTAACCATAAGTATAGTTCAATGCCGCCGTCTTTCAAGCAGAGATTAAAGAACAGCTCGAGATTGGTTTTTACAACCAACTAAAATAAAAAGAGTGGGGTACATCACTGGTAGGCAACCCGTTAGGCAGCCAAACCAAACTTACTATAATTTGATTTTATCGCGACCTTGTCAAAATGACGGAGACTGTTGTTGTTAAAAATAAAGACATTTTCGAACGGTCCCTATTCTAATGAAAAAAGTAATTTTTTAAGGCCCTGGACAGTTTTTAACAGTTAGATTTTATCCCAAATTAAAATAAAAAACTATCAAAAACACAAGTAAACTAAAACAGCGGTTGACAAGCACTTGACATTTCCAAACCAAAGATCAAAATATGTCAAACTAAGATAACAGCTGGGCGGTGGCCCTTTTGGTTTTGCCACTTTAATTTTGGTCAAATCCAATCTGTTTATGTTCAATAATCCGTGCTTTCAAAAAGTGAATTCTTTTGGGAAAAAATTTTTGTAAACGAATTCGCTACAAGTTGGCCTTGCTCAATCCTTGTAAAAATGGCGGATTTCAATTTATTTCCATGTCTTTAGTCCGCACAAGTTTGACAAGTGTTCTATCTTTTTTTTACATCCAGGACTCAGCATACTCTTTATAGACTGCTAGGGTAGTGCGTTTTATCATTGAGACTTAATCA
Organism: Aspidapion aeneum; assembly: GCA_963576565.1. Classification (NCBI taxonomy): domain Eukaryota; kingdom Metazoa; phylum Arthropoda; class Insecta; order Coleoptera; family Brentidae; genus Aspidapion; species Aspidapion aeneum. Next base: position 32,759,741 of record OY755046.1, on the reverse strand, counting down.
AAACTTGTAGCATACCTTAATGTCGCGGTAGAAACCGACATAATCGTACTGACTAAGCTATTGATCTGTGTAAACGTAGGATTAGGTATCTTTAATCGTTCAGCAGCTATCCTGTTTAAAGCCGTGTTGTCGAGAACCACCACTGAATCGGCACATTCTGTGAGCCTTTTAAGAGTTAAAAGTGAATTGTATGGCTGCACTACCACGTCACTAAAAAACAAAAAAAATCGTTAAAAATATTCTTCTTTTTGTTGGACATCTAAGCTCACGAAGCCAATATTTCCAAATAATTTTTTCTGATATCTATAAATGATAACATTTTAATACAAAATACCCTGACAATTTAAAAAGTCTCTAACTTCCTAATTTTGACACCCTGTATCTAAAAAACAAAGAGGTATGTTGTTACACCATTAGACTGTAGGGCTGGCCGGTCCTGCCCTTCGGGGGTGGTTAAAAAATAATCGGTCGGCAAAGAAAGTAAGAATAAACCCAACGAGTAATGGCAATCGACTTACCCCTGTATGGCCGGTGTTCTTCCAGTGTGGCCACACTCTGTTCTCCTATTTTCCAAAATCACAAAGGTATTCCAAAAGTCAATGTCCAAATCGGCACGTAAAAATAGCACACAAATAAATAAAATTGCTGAATTGCTTTATGCGACGAACTCTGAAAGCCAACTGCCAAAACAATATCGCGCGAAAGCAAAAAAATTATAAAAGATAAGACGCGGTTTCTTTTTCGCAAAAAACAGCATACCAGCGCCCGGAAGAAATTAAATTAAATATTCTAAATACAGGGTATTTTTAAATGTTAAACCTATCTATATTTACAAGGCTCGTCAAGATTAAACATCCCGCGCGCCATAAAATACCTAGGGGAGGTATTTTATCAACATTCGAAAGTAGGGAGGCGACAGAGCTTGTTCAGAGGTCTCTGGACTTCTCCATCATTAGTTTTCACCGTCGCGACGCGAATAATACCGTCCGAACCGGGATAAACTTTTATAATTCTACCTAACTTCCATTTTAGTGGAGGGGTTTGATTATCAACAATCACCACCATAGTTCCGACCGTGACAGAACTATTTTCATTCTCGCACCACTTATTTCTCTGCATCAAAGTGTGCAGGTACTCCCGATGCCACCTATTCCAGAAATCTTGATGCAGGCGAATCAAGAGCTGGTATCGTGTCAAACGATTTAACTTTAAATGACTTAAATCAAAATCAGGTAAGACCGTTAACGGCTCTAACGTGAGAAAGTGACCTGGCGACAAAGCATTCAGGTCGTTTGGGTCAGAGCTAATTGGGCACAGCGGCCTGGAGTTTAAAACAGCTTCAATTTGTGTAAAAACTGTAGAAAGCTCTTCATAGGTGAGTGTTTGGTCACCTATTAATCTAACAAGATGACGCTTAGCTTGTTTGATACCGGCCTCCCAGAGGCCCCCAAAGTTTGGAGCCGAAGGCGGATTAAATGTCCATTCAATACGCTCTTGCTGGACAACCGACTCCATTATTTCCACAAAATACCGACTAGCACCTTTGAAGTTAGTACCACAATCGCTAAAAACACTAACACAGCGACCTCTACGCGCAAGAAACCTTCTGAAACCAGCCAGACAAGCTTCAGTTGACAGGTCTGAAACAAGTTCGAAGTGAACCGCTTTTGTAGCAAAGCATACATAAAGACATAAATAAGCCTTATAAGTTTTTGCTCCACGATGTTTACCCAACGTTATCGTAAAAGGACCACCGAGATCAACACCTACACAAACGAAAGGTTTAAGTTGACTAACTCGAAGAGCAGGCAAATTACCCATTAAAGGTTGATACGGTTTAGGATTTTGACGAAAACAAACTAGACATTTGGATAAAACCGAGCGAATAGCCCAATTGGGACTAAGTATCCAAAAGTTTTGCCGAATCAGATAAAGCAAAGTTTGTAGCCCTGGATGCCCATGTTGTTTGTGAGTAGATTCTATGATCAACTCTGTTAGGCGACTACATCTAGGAAGGAGAATAGGGTGCTTTTCATTATAAGAAAGCTTAGAATTTACAAGTCTCCCTCCTACCCTAATAATACCTTCCCTATCTAAAAAGGGAGATAGTTTTCTTAACGACTTAGGCAACAACTTGTTTGAAGTCAAACAGTTAAGTTCGTTGTAAAAACATCTTTGTTGGCAGTGCTTTACAAGCACTAAAAGAGCTTCATACAACTCGAACTCTACGAACGATCGGCCAAATTTCCGTTTTCCAATGTCCTTTTCGCTTGCATTGTAATAAAAACGCAAACAAAATGCTACAATATTTTTAATGGTGGTTAACGACGAAAACCTATCCATCAAACTATCCAGGACATTACTGTCGACGACAATGTTTAGCGAAACAACCTTTTCCTCTTCCAGCACCTCGTTGGGTGGAGGATTGTCCAAAACATTGGACATAGGCCAATTTTTAGAATCCATACAAAGCCACGAAGGACCATTCCACCAGAGTACGTGATCAAGTAGCTCTGAGGGCATTATACCCCTTGATGCTACATCTGCTGGGTTGTCTCCAGAACGAACATGATACCATTTGTCCGCCGGTAGTTTACTTTGAATGGCGCTAACACGATTGCTCACAAAAGTTTTCAGGGAGTGCGGCGACGAGTTAATCCAATAAAGTGCAATGGACGAATCACTCCAAGCATAGATGTTATGAAAAGCGACCTTGGGCGTAAACGCTTCGACAACAAAATCAACCAAATTAGCCAGCAAAACACAACCACATAACTCTAGTCTAGGAAGTGAAATTTTCTTTAATGGAGCTACTTTTGTTCTTGCACAAATTAGCGAACTTTTGTAGGTTCCATTTTTCAATAAATATCTAAAATAAACCATAGCTGCATAGCCCTTCTCCGAGCTATCACAAAACCCAACTAAATCGCACTGTTTACTTGACATAAAATCGACAAACCTAGGAATTTTTAGCCTTGAAAGGCACGATAGTTCGTTTTTGAACTGCGCCCATACATTTATAACATCTTGTGGGGGTTCCTCGTTCCAATCTAACTTGAGAAACCACAGATGTTGAATCATGTACTTCAATAAAAACGAAATGGGTGCTAAAAAACCTAAAGGATCAAAAACCCTAGCAAGTTCCGATAAAATTACTCTTTTGGAACAGAGCCTGTCTTCAGCTTTTACATCATATGTGAAGACATCCTCCATTGGGTTCCATTTAAGTCCCAAAATTTTTACTCCTGAATCATCCGATCCAAAATTTAAAGCAGTTTGATGCCTAAAATCAACAGGAACGGATTCCAATAAACCGCGGTCATTACTTACAAATTTCCTCAACATAAACCCTCCTTTTTTTAGAAGTTCAATCAGCTGAAGCTGCAGTTTTTGCGCTTTCTCCAACGAAGATGCTCCAGAGCAGACGTCATCTATGTAAATGTCTGTCTTTAACACCTCGGCTGCGTCAGGAAAGTTGACCTTTTCATCTTCTGCCAGCTGAGCAATACAACGAAGTGCCAAAAAGGGACTACTTGAGACACCGAAACTAAGAGTCACCAATTTATAGTCTGACACTGGCTCATCAGGCGAAAAACGCCAGAGAATGCGCTGATAGTCTTGGTGCTGTTTAGCCAACTTAACCTGCAGGTACATCTGCCTGATATCAGCGGAAAAAGCAAACTTGTGACGTCTAAAATTTATAAGAATGTTACGAATATCCTGCTGTAGTTTTGGACCTGAGTACAGACAATCATTTAGCGATACCCCCTCCACTGAGCACGACGCGTCAAACACAGGGCGAAGCTTTGTAGTTGTGCTCTCAGGTTTAATAACTGGATGATGGGGGAGGTAATAGACCCTGGAACTTTCTTTGCCTAACAACGATGCTGGGATTTTTTCCATAAACCCAGCTTCAAAATATTCTTTCATAAACTCCACATAAGAACGATGTAACTCAGGATCTTTCAAGAATTTTCTCTCTAGCGCATTAAATCTGCGCATCGCAATTTCCCTAGAATTACCAAACGAAGGGTCAAGTCCTTTAAAGGGGAGTGCGACTGTAAAACGACCAGTATTGTCTCGACTAAAATTCTTTAAAAAATGTTTCTCGCAGGCTACATCATCAGGTGACCTAGCAGTAATAACTGGAATGTCTTCAAGTTCCCAAAGCCGCTTCAGGTCATCTTCCAACGAAAAGGAATTATCGACAAAACCACAAAACGAAGACGACTTGGAGGTTGCTGGCTCAGACCATTTCCCCATCACGACGAAGCCAAAAATAGTATTGATCATAGCAGGTGACGTCCTCGTACCCGGTACCATGCCTGGTCGAAGCACAAGTGGAAACACGTCAACTCCTAATAATAAATCAATACCAGATGGAATATTATAGCTGGGATCGGCAAGTTTAAGGTCCTTGCTCTGATGCAATACTTCTCTTGACAATAGTTGGCCGGGTAAAGTTGAACTGATCTTATTGATTACTGTAAAATCGACTTCAATGGTAGAATTATCCTGCACAGGCGAACGAATTAGGCAAGAAATTGTACCTTTTACCTTTATTGGCGTACTACCAAGACCATGAATCGAGCGATTTTGCGAGATAAGTTCCAAGCGTAACTTTTTACAACATTTTTCACTCATCACACTGATCTGACTACCACAATCTAGCAAGGCTCTGAAGGAGTGAAAATTACCTTCTCTATCCCTCACCTCTACTAAAGCTGTACCCAAAAGTGTTTGTGTGGAATCCATATTACTAGAAACCAAAACTTGAGGCCCGTTGACCAAAGCAACTATTGGAGACACGTCGTCATCCTTAGGATCCTCCTCAACTCTATCTTTTGGGCCCGATTGCTTTTTATTATTTACAAAATGTAAAAACGAATGGTGCCTAGTCGACTGGCACGAGCTGCATTTTTGCTTCGAATCGCAATCAGATGACAAGTGGGAATCACCTAAACATCGAAGGCACAGAGATTTCTGTTTTGCAAAACGATATCTATCAAATGGCGATTTTTTTACAAAGGTCGAACATTTTAGCAAACTATGAGAGCAAGAACACAAAGGACACAACGACGAATCCGTGTTCATAAAACTTTTAAAGCCATTACTATTACCACTAGCATTTTTTGACCTACGAGAATTTTTCCCAAATGCCTGATTTCCACTAAAGCTACTCGAAAATCCACACCCAGAAATCGAAAGAGTCTCATAAGCTGTGCATTGATTTTCCAAAAAAATCTTTAAAGTTTCATATTTAGGAATATCCCTTGAAGCATTCTCCAACTCAAAACGTTTTATAGTTTCAGGATCCAATTTCTGAATAACCGTTTGAAAAATCAAATAGCTCCAATGCTCTGTAGGTAACCCAAGAAATTTTAAGGCCTCTAGGTTCTCCGAAACACAATCTAACAGATTTCTAAGAGAGCCAGGGGAGTCCGGCTTTATTTTAGGAAAATCTAAAATCTCGTGGTAATAGGTATGAGCTAACAAACGAGGGTTGTCATATCTCTCTTTCAAAGCGTTGAAAGCGATGAGATAATTATCACCTATATTCGGAATGGATTTGACAATGGATAGGGGATTCTTAGACAGAAATGTTATCAAAATATTATACTTCTGCGTGTTACTCAATGCAGGATTATTATGATAAATATCTGTGAACAAATCTATAAACGTATGCCAATCCCTTAAACTGCCATCGAAATTTGGCACATTTATTCGGGGATGAAAATTATTAAAAGCGTTAGGTACCTGACTCTGATTTAAGCTTTGATTTAAACTAGGTATAAACGACGGTTTTTCATCTTTTTTAACTAAATCATAATAAGTTGTTTTAACGGCGTTGACATATTCATCAAAACGTAGTGCGACAGCACCTTCTGCCGACAGGTCGGCACCCTCCATTTGCGCTTGAAGCTCAAGAATCTGCTCATGATATTTATTAAACTCCGCGACATAATGATCTAAGTCTTCATAACGCATTTTAAATTTTACTAAGTTGTTCGGGTCAGCTAAGGCAGCTTGCGCCGAAGTTTCCAACGAATAAAGCCTATCCATCCATAGCGCCCGCTTGGCGTTAGCCGTTTTCAACTGCTTGCTTGCCATTTTAAACTAAAAATTAAATTTTCAACAAACAGCCCAATAAAGCAAAAAAAAACCAAAATAAAACAGTTTAACGCGCGCGAAAATCTAATTTCTATAAGCTATCTATGCTATGTTATGCACCATGAAAGAGAAAATCTAATTTATATCCGACCCACGATTGCTCAAATGATCGCCAACGGTCCGACGATGATATAAAATTAGACTCCCAACATTTAATGCGCATAAAAATACAAAAAATAGTAAACCCTACACTTTTAGCGACAAAAGTGTAGCAAAACAACGAATAAAAATCTATCTTACTACAAAAAAAATCGATTAAACAACGAAAAAAAAAAAAAAAACCGATTTATTAAAGTGTAGTAGTCCAAAGATCTTTAAAAAAGCTCAACTAGTGGCCCAATAAACCAATTTAATTTGAAAATCAAAAAAAATTATTTTGAAATGTACACCCTGTACAACGAAATTAATTTAAAAAAAAAATTATTAATTAGGGCGACAACATCAAAAAAATTAATATTTTAGAATATTTCAATATAGTTCAATGAATTTATTCTAAAAATTATTTTATGTGTGCCTTTTCCACGATAAACCGACTTTAATTTATTTTTTAATTCAAGGTTGCAATCCCGCAAAAGAAACGAGCAATAAAAACCTACTATGCTGTTTTTTGGATGCCACAAAACCCCGAAAAAAATTAAAAAATAAAATTGATCCTTGCCTTCTACCTACGATTTTTAGCTAAAAAACTCCCGAATAGGCAATATCCGGATCGTTAGGAACAAAATGTTACACCATTAGACTGTAGGGCTGGCCGGTCCTGCCCTTCGGGGGTGGTTAAAAAATAATCGGTCGGCAAAGAAAGTAAGAATAAACCCAACGAGTAATGGCAATCGACTTACCCCTGTATGGCCGGTGTTCTTCCAGTGTGGCCACACTCTGTTCTCCTATTTTCCAAAATCACAAAGGTATTCCAAAAGTCAATGTCCAAATCGGCACGTAAAAATAGCACACAAATAAATAAAATTGCTGAATTGCTTTATGCGACGAACTCTGAAAGCCAACTGCCAAAACAATATCGCGCGAAAGCAAAAAAATTATAAAAGATAAGACGCGGTTTCTTTTTCGCAAAAAACAGCATACCAGCGCCCGGAAGAAATTAAATTAAATATTCTAAATACAGGGTATTTTTAAATGTTAAACCTATCTATATTTACAAGGCTCGTCAAGATTAAACATATGTAATAGAATTTTTTCTTTCGACCTATCATACCACCCCTTACAGTTTGTTGCATCATTTAAATTATACCCTGGACAACAAAAAATTGAGGTTAAAGTATAATTACCTTATTTCATCTAAATTCGGAAACACACTATAAGTCTGGACCAACTTTTTTGGGAATCTATCTGACAACTTCTCCAAAATATTCGACCCCATGCCGGAACCTGTACCACCAGCAATCGAGTGACATAAGACGAAGCCTTCTAAGCTGTCACTCCCGTCTGCTTCTCTGTCGATTATGTCAAAAATTTCTTCATTGAGTTTTTCACCTAACAAAGACAACCTTCTCAGAATCGAACCAATTTTTATTTGATAAAAATTAAGACACTTTTCACTAAATGTTTGACAAACATTACAACTATCATTTAAATATCAAACTTGTCAAACAGAAAGTAAATGTAGTCGAAGTATCGAACCCTAATGTAACTTGGTAATTATTTAATATTAAAATTTAAAAAAATAAACAATGAACACTAATTAACAGGTCAATAAAAGCCCTATTCAGCAAGCTAATACTTTACCTATGTTCGCTGTTTCTAAAAGTGGTAACTCGTTGGAAAAGGGCTTTTATTTCTCTATCAACTAATGTACTTAATTTTTTACCATTCAGAAGTAAGCAGCCTGCAGGAAGCAATAAAGGTACCGATAAAACGGGAACACAACAAAAATTTAGGAAAGTAGCAAGCAAGCAAAAATAGTGGAAAGTAAATGGACATCGTGGCGAACTTTCTGCGGAAAAATAAACAATCTTCCAGAAACTGCCCGAATCATAAAGATACTTGTGATATGTGAGGAATGAATAAGAGACATGGACAAGCTCAGCGGAAGAAGTTTTAAAACATCTGCTTGTAAGTAAATTTTCCAGATGAGAAGGCACCAACAACTAAGACCCACAGCCAACAGAAACCCAATAACCATGCAACTGAAGCTAGTGCACCATTTAACGTCTCCAAGACATCGCGCCTTCATCAGAATTTATTTCAAAATAGAGTTATAATCATTAAACTATATACATTTGTTCTTATTTTGGTTTGTTACAGTTATAGAGCCCAAGTATGGATAAACGAGCGAAGTGTAATGTTTAAAATATAATTTATTTAAAAGAATGTTCCATTCCAAACATATGAACCGAATTGTGGACCATAATCAGTTATTAATATATTTTGCAGAAATCTGATAATAAAAGATGTGGTAGGTTCACAAACTGCCCAAACATCAACCCATTTTATGCAAAAGCGACCAACGAAAGTTTCTTCCCTTGTGTTCTTCATATGGTCCAATTCCAACTAAACTTATCGCTTAAACTGATTTTGTTCATGGTCTAGGTCAGCGATTCTCAAACTGGGTTTCGCGGAACCCTAGGGTTCCGCGAAGCGGTAATTGGGATTCCGCAAGAAGTTAATAAAATAAAAAATATATTTGTAGTATCACCCAAAAATGAAATATTCAATAGTGTCATGTTGTAAATAAAATAAATATCCTTAGTAGAGACTCTTCCATTTAATTGTCATCAAGAATAACAAGTGGTAACACTGTTTGGCATATCTTGCCCATATCTTCTGAAGCTTTAATGAAGTAAACTTATCACTTATGTTAAATAAATAGAGGAGTGACTGAGTGCTGTGTGCTACACTGCATGATTTTGTGTCCGAGTCAAAAAGTCCATTATCAGCAAAAATGACTTCTGAGATAACCAATCATCTTCAGAACCTGCAAGTTTCAATCAAAGAATATTTTCCAAGGCAAGGAGAGGATCTTGATTGGGTTCCCAATTTGTTCTCAGTCCTAATCCAAAAAGCTTATCAAACTGTAACTGTAAAACAAACTAAACAGCTAATTGATGTTGCAGCCGATGGAAACCTTCAAAACGACTTTTAATTCGGCTTGTTTGTTGGACTTTTGGGCCCAGCTTAGAAGTGAATATTCAGAATTAGCTAATTTTGCTGTTACAATATTGTTGCCTTTTGCTACACCTTACCGCTGTGAAGGGTTTTCAAAGTATGCTCTTACAAAAACCGACTTAAGAAATCAACTAAATCCTGAAGCAGATATGCGCATACAACTTTCAAACATTGAAGCCAATATTGAGAAAGTTGTCTCAAACAAACAGGTACATCCATCACATAAAGTTTTAAAATAATAATAACAAAACATTTTTCATACTTTATTTAGTGTTTTTACTGTTACGAGTTATTACATATACCAACTTAGTTCTTATATTTTTATATTAACTCTTTATTTTGAAGGTTAAAAAGTAGTGCTAATGACGACTTTTTTACACAAAACTAAACATTATGTCTTATATTTAAGTACTTAGGGTAGGGGTTCCCTAGAAAAAAAAGCAAGGTTTAGGGTCCCCCCACTCTACAAAAGTTGAAGAACCACTGGTCTAGGTTTATTGGAGCATGTCGCTGCCATGTACGAGATTTTATAGACGAATAGAACAAGCAAAATTGCACAGACTAATAATAATAATCGTATAATGCAAGAAATGTTTCATCTCGTCCAGAATGGTAAATATTAAAAAATCATCTATATTGTTACAAATTTTAGTTATTTAAATTTTATAATTAGAATTTATTTAGATATGGAGGTGCAGCTATAGCAGTTTTACTGGCCTGCTGCTGTTTTAGTTTCTCTAGTACTTCGGTAGATGGCGCTTCTTGCAGGGTATACGATTTTGTTTTCTCACTAGAAACGTAAGGTAAAAGACAAAACCGTATACTTAACTTAGCAAGGGTGTCACATCGACGAAGCAGTGTTCTGAAGAGTCCCATAAGGACGAAACAGTTTACTGTCAACACTTATCGTTTCCATTAGATCTTGGACCCCCGTGAGGTTAAGCTTTCGAGCTATCTACGGAAAAATACGAGAGAAAAAACCCTTATTTTTACCCGATTAGCCACGTAAACTTGTGTGCTTCTTTAATTTTTCTCTTATTCTTGGTAGTGAAAAAACTTTAGATTCTGATTGGCTATTCAGTTTGCGATAATCAACACAAAATCTTCAACTTCTTTTTTCTAAACAATAACCAAAGAAGAAAAAAACTACGAGTTGCTTCTTCTAAGAATTCCTGCAGGTAACATTTTCTTTAATTCATCACAAATAAATTTTTTCTTTTGACAAAATTGAGAATGTCTATTTTTTTTAGGATTGTTGTTATTGTATACCCCCTAATTTGATGTTCTACTGTCCTTGTTGTGGGTGTTCGAAATATGCTTAATCCAAAACTACAGTTAATATTTTGTGTCTTCTCAGATTAATAACAAAAAATGGACATAACAGCTTTTATCAACAAAGTATTTAAAATTGATTGAGGTCATGATTAGAAGTCCTGGTTTAACATGACGATATATACATTTTCCTGATTTTGAGAAGATGAGAATTGGTGTCTTGTTGGGCTATCTCTGTAAAAATGCAATCTCTGTGAAAATGCATCGCGTTGTATAAACGGTCATGATTTCTAGGTGTATTGGAATTTTCTTTGAGTCTGTATAAGTTAGTCTTAAAAGTGGCAGCTTTCATCAGTTCGACTAATCCTGTCAAATTTGTCCTACCGTCGGAACAATGAACTAGCTTAAAAACAATAAAACAGGCTCGTCGTTATGCCGCTTTTATAAGGCTTTGCAAATGATTTGCCAAGAACTTTATAGTAAAAAAACTAAATAAAAAATAGTAGTTTTTATAATTTTCTAAAAAGCATCACTGTCCAATGCATGTTTAATGCAATGTTTTTGGTTTTCAGGTGTAATTTGATCGTAAGCAAAATAAATCGCTTAGATTTTCTAAAAAGACCTGTGGGTATTATTCCTTCTTTAAAAAAATCCATTTATTGAACTAGAATTAAGTAACTTATTTTCCAAATCAGGGCGCCACCCAGGTCGCCACTTAGTTTTGACTGCTCAAGCTCCTGGAGACAAAAATATAACTGGCGTCCTTAAAAACATTTTAATATTGTTGCATTTTTCAAAAAATGTTAATGAATTATGTGAAAATTATAAAATGTCCTTAAAATATGCCGTCGTTCCCTATTAACAGCCATTGGCGTATTTAGAAAAAAGTTTTGGGATGGGCCAGAGACAGTTCTGGGGGATGGGGAGGCAAGACCCCATGAGGCCGTATTTTATGCTATTTTATGTTTGTATTCATGAAATATGATCGAAAAAAAAATCGGAACGCGTAGGTTTTAAACAACTTAAAGAAGGTAGAACAATGTAATAGAGCTACTTACCTTGTGAAAATCCAGATGCCCAATTATTTCCTGCACCTCCACCATTTTTAGATAAAAACACATTTTCCTGATTGTATAATTTTGAGTAAGGCGAATTCAAAATTGTGTTGATTACTCTAGGCTCTAAATCCAATAGTACAGCTCTCGGAATGTAATGTTCGTCATCTGCTTGATAAAAAAATACATCTTTTCGGTCTATGCCTAAAATAAATTTAAATATTCCACTCATACATTGTTTATCCTTATAAAAGGTATCGGGATATTTAAAGATTACACTGGATATTCAATGGTGTCATAACATTAAACACCGTTCCTGAACAAACCCTTTTATATCAACTTTTCTTTAAAAATGATGAAAACTATAGTACTTACTTGTTTATTTTTTCCAAGGGTATGTATGACATACTTTAAATAACAGAGACGCGACCCTTCAAAGTCAAATTTATTTAAGTCAAAATCAAAGGATGAAAATATCGATCATCTATACTCTAGCGACGCGACGGTTAGAGAGTATGTCCTTGTTAATTCATAAGCGTGGGAAAATAAAAATAAACGATTTTTAACAAAACCTATATAGGGGGTGCAGACAAACGTGTTTGTGTATATGTTGCATGATGATTGATGTCACTCACCGCTTACAATTTAAATTATTTCAGTGAAACGCCAATGAAGTTTGCAAGAAAATAACATATCGAAAAAATAAATTTTTTGCAGAAAATGTAATTTTAAACCAATATATCAAAAAATTTGAAAATCCAAAAATATGACTTACTGCGTTTTTCCCTTTGACGGTTGACTTTACAGCCAACAAATTAGTTTGGAAAAGCTTAGTTGGGCGTCTTTCATAAAGGTTCATATAAAAAGCTTAACTTTACTTTTAAAGTAAAAAGATAAATTTCAATGTGAAGTAAAGAACTGGTAGGCAAAATTTCGCTGCTTTTCTTTGACGCGCGCCAAAAATATATAACATTTCTGTTTGGCTTATGAAGATCCTACGCCTAGATCCTATTTAGGAACCCTGTATACAGCAGGAACTTTAAAGTCAACAAATCTCAAGTTTTTTTATGTTATGGGAATATAATAGATGTTACTAAAAAAAGATAAAAAACTAACAAAAAGAAAAACAAACAAAAGAGAAATAGAGATTTTAGGTCACATGGAATGGGTCAGACATTCCTGGGATCTGACCGTCAAGCCACTGGCACATTGCTTCGAAAAGAAGCTGAGCCACAAAAGAATACTAAACTGAACTGAATATGACAGTTAAAGAGATTGGTGTATAGTCCTTGCCATACATAGTTACACTTTTGTGACTTTGACATGATATAAAAATATTTCCTAACCAGAAATATTTGAAAAATTAAATATGTCATGTTGCTAAAAATTAAAGGCAAAACTGTTATTGTCTTAAAGAAAAAGATGCTACTGTATTTGGAAAAATAAATGCACAGATAAAAACAACTCAAAGACATACCGTTTTTCAGAACTTTTCTTGTTGCTGTCATTATGCACATGATAAACAAAGAGGTTGGAAAAGCCCCAAAAGTGTAACTGACTATGGCAAGGACTATAAATCTAATTAGAAGTATACACAAAACACAGTAAACCAATAAATTTCCGTGGTTAGTAATCTGTGACACAAAACATGTAAAAGTACACAAATTATTGTCTTACCTTCTGTTGCGAAGTCTTCAAGAATACCTTCAGGATTAATGCCATGTTCCATGCAGAGCCTTTTCCAGAATTCAAAGCCAACTGAAAATCATTTTCAAAGATATCAAAATTTATCTCTTATCAATTTCCATGGTTTTTGAGAAATAGGGTGAGATTTAAAACGGCATTAAACTTATTAAAGCGGTGGAAAATTACTTCGGTAGAACTTTTTACGTAGAATCCAGTGGTGTAGCTTACTTTTTTTGCACCGGCAGTTGTTTAGTTCATATAAAGCATTATTATATTTTTTTAACACTCTCTGCAAAAATTTTAAATTTGAAAGGTACTTTTCGAAGGAGGTGTAGATATATTAAATTATTTTTTAATAAAAGAATGTAAATTGTAAAATAAAGTTGGGTATTCATAATGATTTTATATTTTTAATTAAACAAATGGGTCACACTGGTAAACTTAACAACGTTATTTTTTCTCTAAAATGTCTTTTCCTGCTTGTTTTTCAGGTACTTTTATTGTTCCAACCTTAAATGTTGGTAAAGATGTTTCTGAAACATTAAAGAAAAAATTATATTAAAAAAAAAATTATAAATTTGAGAACGTTATTTGAAAGTTATTTTAAATTCCATTTAAATAAGCCATATCACTACCCACCCTGGTGTAAGTAGTTCTTGAGAAATCTTAATTTGTTTTAGTACATATTTGAGTCAGGCAGTTTTTTTGATTTTTAAAATTTAATTGAAAGAAAAAACACTAATCAGAAAAAAAAATTCAGTTTATGGGTAGAATAAATGTACTACTTCCCAGGGAAACAGAATGAAGCCCCACCAGAGATAGTACAATGTCTCATCAGCTGGTACTTTCAGAGGAACAGGCACTTCAAAATCGGGGCAGAAGGCGAATGCCTACCAAAAACTAGGTTGGGGAAGCACCAACAAAAATGTAAGGGGTGAGTATCTATTTGATTACTTAAACACCAAAGAGATTGACATAGTCAATAAAGGCAACCAAGCTACATTTATAAACGCGATCAGAAAAGAAGTCCCTAACTAGCTGGCATGTGACAAATGAACCTTTTATGTCAGATCATCAAATCAATAGGTTCAATTTGGAGGCAATAAGCAAAGACACCGAAAGGCGAAGAATTCTAAAACTCACCAAAGGGGACTCCTACATAGAGAGCCTGTGTTTACCAAACGAAATCCAAACGGTGGAGGAACTAGAAGAAGCCTTAAACTGTCTCATTAACACAATCTTAAACTCCTAGGAGAACAATTGTCCTGTTAGTCAAAAGACAATCCACAGAGACATGCCTTGGTGGAACAGTGAAGACGACTGCAGATTTTGCAGAGACGCATCAGAGACAGTCAAATATCTGCTCTGTAAATGCCTGCCTTACTTTATAATAGGCTCCAGTACTTCGAGACAAGTACTCTATCGCCTCAAGAAGTGAGCCAACTAACTCCCAAGAAAGTAGCTTCCTTTGACAGAAGCTCATGCACAAAATTTCTTGGAGGTGTAGGCTCGGGTAAGTTATCTTTATCTATGCATTTTTATTTTGGTATATATCTCAATCATAACACAAACAAATAATTCCCTTGACCAGGAAAGTAAAATTGATGGGCTGAACTCTACAGCAATCATTTTCACTTTGTTGTTTTGTTGACAAGAGCCATCAAAAATTTTTACAAAATGTGAGATTCTGCATTAATATAAAAAATAAGAACTATATGTTTCTATTTGCAGTTACAAAAAAAGTGTAGTAAACTACTCATTTCACATCCTCTTTACATACTGTATATAACTTAAGGATCTTGCCTTTGGCTCAGTCCATACACTTTTTTCCTAAAGTGCAAGGACTTGTTGTAAACTCATGTATAATATTTTTAAAAAAATGTTTTCTAGTAAATGCAATAAAATTTAAAATGCGTCAAAATTTGAAAACGTGCCTTTGCACTCGAGGGTTAAGATATATGGACTGAGCCAAAGACGAGATCCACAAGATAAGAAGATCTTAAGTGAGTTGTTTATTACGCTTTTTTTACAACTGCGATTAGAAATGAATAGTCTTTTTTTTTAAATTAATGCAGAATCAGACATTTTACCACTTTTTTGATATATCTTGTCAACAAAACAACAAAGTGAAGATGGTTGCTGTAAAGTTTAGCCCACTAATTTTACTTTACTTGTCAAGGGAATTATTTGTTCTTGTAATGATAGCAAAATTAAAATGTGTGGATAAAGGTCACATACCCATGTGCAGAGTGTTCTGTGCACATGGCATGTGCAAAGTACAGATTTCAGAATGCATTTTTGGTGTGTAAACCCTTATTTTCTAATGCAGGGGTATAAAAAATTATTTTTTTATATTTCTATGTTTTTGGATCTTTTAATTAGGTATTAAGTAAATCAAGAAATTCTAATACCTAGTTTTTATTTTAAATTGCATTTCTAACTTCTTTTCGAAATATTGTTCAAAATACAAAAAGGAAATATTCTCGTGCTCCCTTTAGTAAACTGTAAAAATTTGGTTCCAAGCAAGTGAAAACTACTCATTCTATTCCAACTTAAGATATACCCTATAAACTAAAAAAAAGTAAAAAAATTGATGAAATTTAGGATTTATATGAATATGGTTTTGAAGTCAGAAAAGAGTCCATATTCAAATGTGCAATTAGTTTTTGCCACCATTTTCATGTAACCTATACCTTATTCAGGCACACCATGTTCACTACACATGAAGCATTAAAGTAAAATAAAAATTGTGGCAAAGAGGTGGGGGCGGATCACCCTAGGCAAATTGCACCCCAACATAAAAATTTTAAAAATTAGTTTATGAAACAAAAATGTTTGAAACATGTGTCAATAAGCTCCTGCAAATCAACTTTGCTTAGGCTTTATTTAACTACAGAAAATTTTTGTTTATTCAGTCATTTAGCATCAAATCATTTTTAATTTTTTTGAGGCATGCCCAGGGTGCCTCTCTAATTTTACCTATATAAGTGTGGAATATAACAAACAATTAAATTCAATACAAAATTTAAAAGTGACTGAAAGTTTTATCGTTCAAGACTGATATCATAATTATCTGACATAAAATGACCATACAACTAGATTTTTAGCCAATATAAAAATGTCTTTTTGGTGACCTAAGAAGTAAGACTTTTTTTTGTTTTATTCTCAAAGTTTTTTGAGGATTTCTTTATGTATGTAGGTTTTTTTGGGAAAACATTTTTTTTTGTAATTAAGTTTTTTGGAAGACCTTTCTATTTGTCATAAATTTCTTTTCAAGCAAAATTTCTCAAATCAAGCTATTGGGTTGCTGTCCTGTCCTCATTTTATGATGAACACATATGGGCACCCTACATTGAATTTACATTGAACATCCAGTCCACCTCATCCATTGTCTACAACTTTCAAATAGTGGGTTCAGTTCAGTTTTCTATTTGTATCCATGCCAGACAGACTGTAGTGTATGTGTGTAGGACCTAGTAAAGCATTCAGTAAAGGCACAACTATAGCACAAAAAGCTTTGTCATTTTAGGCTAGGCCAATTGTCTGCCCAATAAATATAACATGGTAGGTTTGGTTTCTGTCATAATAGTCAGTCCCTATTTATTTTTTCTTATTTGATAACTGTAACACTGTCGCCGACACTAAGGCCGCCATTTCGGAACGCCTAATTACATGAGTCATCGGCCACCGTTGGAACCCCAGACCGGGTATTTTTTTTATCTGTCCCTTAGAATGGCCGACCTACTGAAGGAGTGTATAACAAAGTCCGCCTTCACGAGATATCCGACCTCATCCGGCCTGGTTATCGGCGTGAATGAAGGGGTACGATAATATTACATTTTACAAGGCACTTTCTATTTTTGTGGGTATTTTTTTTTATGCAAAACATAACCTCAAAATACACAAAAAATTAGTTTTCTTACTTTGATTGCCGCATTGGCCCAACTGCAACGTTATCATTTCGCACGGCATTTCGCTTAATTTTTTATCACTGAACTTATTTACATTAAAACAAAGGATAATTTTTTTCAAATATTTTATGTTGATAATTCGGTGACAGGAAATTCAAATTCAGCAGAGTTGTTTAATTGG
This sequence comes from Aspidapion aeneum, assembly GCA_963576565.1. Classification (NCBI taxonomy): domain Eukaryota; kingdom Metazoa; phylum Arthropoda; class Insecta; order Coleoptera; family Brentidae; genus Aspidapion; species Aspidapion aeneum. Next base: position 32,742,345 of record OY755046.1, on the reverse strand, counting down.
TTGGATTGTTCCGAAGCTGTTCGGAGTTAAAAAATCAAGGGTGACCAGCGAATGTTCCTTACACGTTATACGGAAGCATTAAAAGCTACATTTCTAATCGTGTTCGCTGGAATGGGCGGACTGCTCGGTTTTCACGAAATTGTGCATTTCTATTCTTATAGCGTGCCTGCGTTTATGCTGTTGCAAAGGCTTAAGCAAGTTTTAGGTATGTTTAGATACTTTTATTGTGCAATATTTTTGAATAAAAATGAAAAACTTATTGTAGAATAATATAAATTACTCTTTCTTTCTACATTGTGTCTGCAATTATAAGCCTTTTTATGACAAAAGTGACAAGAGATGTAAACAATAGTATTGCGCATGTCTGGTACGTAGCACATATGGCTGTATTAAAGCTACATTTTAATCGTGTTCGCTGGCTGGGGCGGACTGCACGGTTGTCACGAATTCGTGCATTTCTAATCATTTAGCGTGCCTGCGTTCATACTGTTGTTAGATGCGTATTGCAAAGTTTACTAAAAACAAAAAATGTTTTTGCAATATTTTTGAATAAAAATGGAAAACTTTCTGTAGAATAATAGAACTACTTACTACACAAGTTTGTCCGATCTTCTTTAAAATTGGGTAGTATAAGTTTTTGAGAGTATCTCGGTGTTTTGTTTATCCAGTTTATAGATTGACACTGCTAAATAATCTGGGTTTTCTTTAATGCTAAGTTTTGTCCAGTGTTTTTCGTTAACTTCCGAAAAAATATCGAAAATTTTGTTAACTTTGCGGCCGTCATCTTTAAAAAGTAAATAAGTTGTGTTTTCTCTGTACTCATTAGTTTAAAACTAGCTTAGAGTTATATTAAATTAACATTTTTTGGTAAAATAAAATTACCAAACTAAAAAATACTGTTATTTTTATATTTTGAACGCCGCCATCTTGGATTATATTAGACATAGGTATATCATTTATTATGAAATTTTGACTACACTTATTTAATATAAATTGATATACTATAGTCCTTGCCATAGGCAGTTACACTTTTATGACATTTCCAACCTCTTAATTTATCATAAATCTGAAAAGTGGCATGTCTTTGAATTGTTTTAATCTGTGTGTCTTTTTTGTCAACCTACAGTCAGCATCTTTTTGTCCAGAGGCAATGACAGTTTTACCTTCAATTTTATACTAACCCGAGATGTTTATACTTTTTAATATATTTCCCCACATAACACAATCACGTGTTTAACACTTAAAAAAGCGTGAGAAAAAAAAACGTTGATTTTAAAACCTGCTAGAAAAAACGTTTATTTCATATATGAAAACAAGCTTAATTCTATAAAGTTGCTAAAAACTGCGTTGTAATAATGTCATTATCAAATTAAAACAGCAATGTTCTTACATTATTTTCAAGTGATTTTTAAAACACGACTTGCATGGCTTTTCTACCGTATATTCTTGAGATTTTACTAGCAGCAGCGCCACCTATTGTCGGCATTTTTCACTTTGACGAAATCTATCAGGGAGTCCTCTGGCCTCTAAACTCCAAAAACCTGTTAATTAACTGATACCTGATCCTTCACGATCACGACGCATCTGTTATTAACCTGATAATATTAATATTCTGTGAAAGTGTTTACTGTTAAAAAATCTGGTTTAGCGTAAAAAAACATACTGATGTATATATAGTTATTTTGTCTTGCCTTGAGCGCCATCTTTAAAATTGTCTTGAAGTGTTGTAGTCTTAAACTAGTTAACTTTTCTAACTTCCTTTCGCGTCACTCACAAATCCAGAAGAATCTTTGTGTCGGCTGCTTAATTTTTTTGTAGCAAGTTTAAGGAGCTGGTAATTAGCTTTAGTACTATAGGTGAGGATATATATAAGTGGCACCGCGTCATAGCTATGGTAAACTAAATTTTGTGGCAAAATCTAAGTAACGCAGCCTCAAAAAATTGTTGTTTCACTTTGTACCAGCAGTGTGCCCGCTTTATATGTCTATAATAAAACACCGAGACCTTTTAAAGGAGAGATAAAATAGGTACTTACCTAATAAATAAAGATCCGAAACATAAAAGAGAATCCAAAATTATATTAAAATGTGCGCAAATATTGATTTAGTTTCAAAAACGGTAATTTGTTTTGTAAAAAGTCGGTCCCAATCACGGTTTTGATGACGCGGTGCCACTTTAATACAACATCAAGTATAGTTGTGCAAAATGAACACGCACAAAAAATAAATTAAATATCTAAAAAAACGTTGTTTTTAAATATAGCTGCCATTTTGTTTTGAAGTAACAGGTGTCAAAATTTTTGACAGTTTTAAATTGAGTAGGTCGCGCTTAAAGTAAATATATTAAAATTAATTAATTTCTCCTAAAACAGGGAAGTAATTTTTTTCTTAACTTTGGCAGCCGTCATCTTGTATTCTGAAGCCAGAAAATCGGGAATCTTCGAATAAAAATTTAGCTTTGGGTGTAAGGTACCACCATGCCAAATATAAAAAATACCCTATTTGCAGCTGTTTCTTATCTTATCTTCTTATCATATATTATTCAGACTGGTCGCAAAGTAATTGCGCCTTTCTTTGCATTAAAACAGTGCGGTCTGGTTCCCCTACGTCAGCACCCCGTTGTCATGGTACCGCGGGCCGCTATATGGTTTGCGCCCAGCTATATTGTTTCCGAAGATAGGACCCGCGCGGCTATCAATCATCGATTCGTGGGGCTTTCCCACATTTTTCAGACTCAGCGGATTTGTGTACCTTAGGCATAGCTATTTATTGGAAATTAATTATTTTTTCCCAAAACCTCTTGGTTTTGGAGAAAATAAGGTTTAAAGTTGGAGTTCCAGAAAAACGTCGAAAGCATACTATGGAGCCAACCAACTTGACATGAAAAGTGGTATATGAGTGACCTGATGCGTAGGCCAATAACGTAAAATACCATTGTCGCGGAGCCTAACTTCACGTTTGATCTCCGATGTCAAAACTTGAAGTGTCAGTTATATGTCATTTTTGTTTATTTATTAACAAATTTTGTGATTTTTAATTTATCTTTTTAGTTTTTGAAAGTTTTATATATAAAAATTTGATTTTACAACTGAAAAGTGTTTGCGAGTGAACGTAGAAGCAAGAATTCTCGTGGAACAATATTTTTGTCGACATCTGGGCACAATAAAGTGTGCCATGATCACTGTAAGAAAAAGATTTAAATTTATATGAGTAGAAATAGAAGCATAAAGTGATAAAAGTAGGGAATGCAAGGTTTTCACAGACAAAACCAAACAGTTTAGGAAATTAGGTATTGTTTTTAACACATTGACTGCCCCCATACAAAAAAAAATGATCTTTCTGAGGCCAAGTGTAAATATATGCAGAACATATTTTTTAGTATGGTACATAGGGAACTCATACGGAATAAAAAAACCTGAGTTTTTGGAAATGGTCTATAGCAAGTACTATTTTTTAAGTGATTTTTGTCAATATTATTGAGAAATAATTATATATTTATTAGGGGTATGGACCATTTCCAAAAACTCAAAGGTTTCCCATGTACTGTAATAAAAAATTTGCACTGCTTGTCCATTTAACTCAAAAATAACAACCAATAAATGTGCAGGATGTGGTTCTTCCTTTTTTACTTAAGTGTCCTGCACTTTCCAAAACTAGATCGAGCAGCCTCTGGTTTGGGGCCATAGAACCAGTGCAACTGTAGAAACCAAATCAGTTGATGGTGCTATGGGATCAACACAATAGTCAATGTGTTAAATTAAGTAACACACTAAAAGAGATTGCCTTATGTTACTTTCAATAAGTTACAGAAAGACAAGTAGTGGTTTTTGTGTTCGGTTCGGTTCATGCAATATACAAAATATAATCTGAGGACTAAAGTTTTATACTTTTAGCTTTTTCCCCATATAGTCCATTGATTTAGAGTAAAATGATGCCAAAATATTTGAATCCGTGAGAATAAGAACAGTACAAGTCCAAATGGTACAGTTTTGGGAAAACAAAAAAAACGCTCATACAAGTCCAGACTTGCACCGTTCTGACACTCAATGCTTTATGATAAGTGTTGCCATACACCTTAATATAGTGATATTAGTACCATTTTTATACTCATTCGATGCAGATTGGGATTAAAAGCAAAATAGTTATGATAGGTCGAAATGTCATTTGAATTTCTACTGTCCTTATTCTCACTAATTCATTTTAGTTACCAGTTTGATCTCTGGGACCAGCTTGAACTTTGGCACAAAAGAACATTGGGTGATACTCCATCAAAGTTACTCCTCCCCCCCCCCCCCACAGTAATTATTGTATCATTGTACAGGTATGTTTTAAGGAAAATGGAAATATCTCCATTAGAGGTATCAAAAATGGATGTTGTGATAAATGATTGGAAAGCTCTTAAAAATGCTAAAAATAGTGTATTTAGTTTTTTTTTTCTCAGACAGGCCCCTCCTGCTCAGATGACATAGTCCAGTAATGGTATGTATTTAGAAAAATCAAAATATCTCCATTACCGGTGGCAATATTGGACAACATAATACATCATTGAAAAGCTCTTTAAAAATGCCCTAAAATAATCCAAAACATTATTTGAACCATTTTTTTTTCTTGGACAAACTCCCCCACTCAAAAATACAGAATATATGCATTGCATGTTACCTAACTGGATATGATAAATTGTTGGAAAGCCCTCAAATAACTCAGATCGAGTGTCTACTGACGTTTTTTGTTATGTCTTAGTATATGAACAAGCATGGTGCAAATTTTGAAACTGGCAGTTAAATATATTTTACAATAAATCATCAAACTAACAGCAGAATATGTTGATGTGACAAATAACAGCACACAAATATTTAGTCATGGCCCTATTAAGTTTGCAAGCAACCTTTGTGTAGATCATTAAACTAAAGGATATACAGGATGTCTCTAAAAGGTCTGTACAAAATCTTAGCACATATTCCTGAGGTCAAAATAAGTCAATTTAAAGCAACTTACCTTAGTCCAAAATTGCTCCATTTCAGAGATACAGGGTGTTAAATTAAAAATTGATTGTCTTCAAATTTTTGAACATTTCTCAATGCATTACTTTAAAAATTGGTACTCAGGGATTTTTTGGGATGCGAAACCTAAATATGGATACCTTTTCACTGTGGCCATTAGAGGGCGCTTCACAATGCTCTTTTTATAGTTTAAAACGACTATAACTTTTAACTTTTTTTTGTGAAGAAAATATTTTCCTGAATCTTTTTAAGCCAAAAAGGTACTCTTGTTAACATGCGCTAAAGTAAGTCGTTTTCGAGATATTTCTGTTCTTAGTGTTCGTTGCCGCAACAGAATACTGAAATCATTTTGAATGACTATTTCACTAAAGTGTTTTACTTTTACACTGGCAAAATGTCATAGCAACACCCAGTTTTTAAATTAATTTTTAAATTTACCACCCTGTATCTCTGAAACAGAGCAATTTCGGACTAAGGTAATGCTTTAAATCGACTTATTTTGACCTCAGGAATATGTGCTAAGATTTTGTACAGACCTTTTAGAGACACCCTGTACAGGGTGTTTCCTAATTGAATGTCAATATTTATGGGGGTGATTTTTGGGCCCATTTTAAGAAAAAAACTTCATATGAACATATGTCCCAAACATCTTACCTGTTGAGATACAGGGTGGTCATATTAACTATATTGTTATGATCATGGAGAGAAACGGTTTTTATTTTTTTAAGCGAAAACCGTGCATCGGATTGAAAAAAATCAAGTGATCAAATTTGGTTAGAAATGATTGGGGATTTCAAAAATAATTTTTATTTCGGAAAAATCAGTGCCGTGCCATCAATGTCTGCCAAAATAGGCAGGTCAAATTACGTACGAACGCCACTGATGGAAATTAAAAAAAAGTGATACATTAAAAAATACCTCTTGAATCATAGTACATGTATGACAAATTTCATTAAAATATCTGAAGTGGTATTGTAGATATTAATAGTAAATTATTTATTTTTGAAAACTTTACCACCCTGTATCTCAAAAGGTGAGACGTTTGGGACATATGTTCATATAAAGTTTTTTTCTTAAAATGGGCCCAAAAATCACCCCTATAAATATTGACATTCAATTAGGAAACACCCTGAATATGTATGCACAGGGTGTTGCCATATATTTCAACCAATGTCTACTGCAATTATTTTAAGAGCATGTATTTTCTGGCAGTTTAGGATTAACTCTACAACTTTTGCTTTTACACTCCTTTTTTATCTCTTAAGCCCAGTAGGCCTTGGTTAAAATATATGGACACATACTTCATGGTTAGGGAAAGGTTACTTAAACATAGTGCAGTTTTTTATTTAAATTTAAAAAACACATTATGCTAGCTGCTAAGCAAGGTTGTCAAGTTATAACTTTTTGAAAAATTTTTACCAAAATTTGGTTGTGTAAGTCTTTTTTTTAAATTTTAATTTGGAGAAAAAAAAACAATGTGAATTTTTTTATTTTGTAGAAGCCTGGACGATAACTGATGCTGCCTGCAAAAAACTTGAAGCTTTTGGAATGAGGTGCTACTGCTATTTGCTAAAAATATCTTGGAGTCATGTAAACAACCAAATTGCAATGCATGAAAAGTGAAAATATAATATAATTTTTTTTTTAGAAAACATGTATAAATTATAAATTAAAGCCTCTCTTGTTTCAAAACAGCATTATTTAATATTTTATTAATTCATTAAAAAAATATTTATATATAATTAAACCACAGTTGTGCAGCAGGTGATAGAGGAGGCTATTTCCGAGAAAAAAGTTAATATCACATGGGGGCCAACACACATCTGTTTTTAAGATATAAGATTTTTAAAGTTAGAAGAGTGGGGGGGGGCATGGTTTTACCAAAAAAAGGAAATCTGTCACAGCCCGCTAAATACTTAGCTAATTGTGATTTAAAAATGTGGTATTCCTTTTTTCGATAAAATTACAAGTTAAAGAGATACAAGCTGTAACCTCCAAAAATGTATAAAAAATAATTTTTTCAAAAAATTAATTTTTGCATACTTATTCTTTTAAGTAATATCAATAATATTTTATTATTACCTATGTCTCGCTAGACACTTGTTTTTATTAACAAAAAATTTCATTCATAAAAGTTAATGACAAAAAAATAGTTTTTTCTAAAAAAAATTGACTGACTAATTTTTTTTAAAATAATTTTGACTTCAATTTATTGCTCTTGTTCTGATACACGACGTGACCTAATTTCATATTTTTACTGCGTTTTTTTAAAAGTTATTATCAAAAAAGTTTAAAAAATCGCCAACTTTGATGGTCTGTATCTCGACAATGAAAGAGTTTTGACCCATGCATTATAGGAACTTTTTCATCAGACATCACCTCCTCTATCACCTGTTGGCCTATGGCCCCTAAGTTATGGGATACCCTGTATAGAATCCCAAAGGAAGCCAGTCTTAATCATTGTGTCCCCGAAGGCAGTGTTTTATTATCACTTATATTTATCCTTTTCATTAATGACATGATTGAATATATCCTGAATCTTTGCCAAATTATTAAAATAGTAATGTATGCTGATGATTGTACAATAGTAATAACAAGCCGAAACATTAAAAGAGCTTAAGGCAAATACAATCTTTATTTTAAAAATTTTTAGTGAATGGTGTGAGAAAAACAAGCTATAAATCCAACAAAAACAGTAAAACAAATCACTGACATAAATATTATATTAAAAAAAAAAAATCGGTTGCAGACATGTACGTTTTTGGGTTTTCACATAGTAGATGAAATGCTTACATTGTATTATGTAGCAGGAAAGTTGGGCGTGAGCAAGTTTTCTTGCAATATTAAACCTCAAAAATCTTTTAGCAACAAAACAACTAGTAAATATTTATTATTCTTTGGCATTTAGCCATATAATGTATCAGATACTTTTCTGGCGCCAAGACAGAAACTTTAAGTACATTCTGATACTGCAAAATCGCATTTAATATATATTTTGCCAGCACCTTGTATTCTAATTCTTGAGGCACCAATTTATGTATGGAGGTACCAAGATCAGTTCCCAGCTGTAAATAGCTTCAATCACAATACAAGGTCTGCATCCAGCAATAGTAAAAGCCCTTATTTTCTTCTGCAACAAAATTTAACTCTATCTCTCACAGGGTTAGAAACCAACCCAGTCTAAAAAAAAATGTGTGCTTAAGACCACACGGCAGAAGTGTAAACTTCAACAAGGCGAAATTAATAATACTGGCTTTCATCTGCACTCAAGCCGACTTCACCCGAATGAGCGTTACATAGCCGAGCCTGACGGCTCAGTTCAATTCACTACCCACAAAAACTGCTAAACGCGCCTGAAGAAGTTTACACTTCAAAAATTTAAACTTGATCTAAGGAAATTTTTCAGAGATCGAGAGGAGGCTAAAAAAAATATATTTTTTAAAAATTAACTTAATGTGTGCTAGAACCATACATTTAATACATTAAAACTCTCATTATTTTTATTTGTTTTTGGGTTACTGTAAACATTTTCTTTTTTTTACCTTACCTACTTTTTGTGAAATTGTCTAAATTTACTATTGAAAATCTTTTTGACAATTAAATGATTCGATTTGAACCAAAGTTTGCGAACTGCCATGCAAAAGTAAAACAACTATAAAAGCGTGATTGTTTTTAAAAAATCAACCCTGCAATGTCTAAGTTAATATAAAATTTGCAATTCTCAAGATTATAAATCTAATACAGTAAATTTTATTATGATATATCACACATCAGATCACATTAAAATTTCGACCCTATGTTAACTTTTGCTCTGCATCTTATTAAATGTTAAAATTTGGTACATATGTAGTATGGATTCCCTTCAATCTAATAAGCAAACATTTGTTTTAATTAAACCTTTATAAAATAATTTTATAAATTGTTAATATTTCCTCGAAAATATTTATATTGGGTAATCTAAACAAGTCAGATTGGTCACTGCTAACAAAATTAAAAACAAGCCCATTAAAAAAAATATATATTTTTTACGGTTTGGTTCGGTTCGCCTGTAGCTAGGACTTGTCTCTATCTTAACATGGGCTTGAAATTTTAACAGGTAAATCCCTAAGATACATAATAAAAAAAATAATATTGTATGTTAATATTTTTTCTTTTTTATCAATAACTAAAAAAACAACTTAGAAATTTAATTTTACAAATAAAACAAATTTGCAAATTTAACTGGAACTTATAAAAACCATTTTACAGCGGAAGAAAAGTTATTATAAACAAACAAAAGGAGGCAAAAAAATAGTGCAACATTTAAAAAAACATTAGTTTATTGTACTAAATTAGGAATAATAAAAATATGTATTATGTTTTTAATTTAAAAATATATTTTAAACTTAACCTAGACTAAAAATTCGAAATTTACTATTTTATTTTGAAATACAAAATGGAACAATGCCCTGAAGGCTGCTTATAGCATTACTAGATACCCTGTATGTATGACATGTTTTGTCAAAAATAGTTTATTTTTATTTTCCGACTCGTCTCTCTAAACAGTGCTAGAGTATATAGGACGATATTTCCCTGATTTTGACTTAAATAAAATTGACTTTGGTAAGTTTGTCGCGTCTCTATTTCTTTAAAGTATGTCATACATACATGGTCTCTAAGCAGGCCTAGCTCAGTCAGGCCCTACACATTCAGATACTGCATTTAATAAAAGGAGTAACATACTTTGTATGGATAAACATGAGACTCTTTCGAATATTTAGAATGGGTTCCTTCCCTAACATGTGCTTTTTGGTAATAGAGAGTTTTTGGAATGCTTATTTGACACTTCATTACGATAGTATCAAGCACTGCACACTGCCTTAAGCTACAAAGCCCTCTCATTTTTGTAAATGGTAATTTTTTAATTTATGGATTTTGTGTCCAGCTTGTATTAAAAATGATAAAATATCACCAGTTTCTAACATTAAAACATTTATTTTGTAAAAAAAAGCTCAAAAAAATGTTAGGTTGACTTTTATAAATACCAGTTTTAAAGGTATTTCAAAAACTGTGGTAGTGGGCTCTTAACCACTATCTCAACAACTGTTAAAGTTGTCAAAATTTCAATAATTTCGAAAACTGCCTCAAAAAGTGTCAGCTTCTTTGAAAAGCTTCTGGAGAACATTTTTGAAACAGACAAGATTTGCTTTCTATTAACGTACACTCGTGCTTGTAAAAATCCCATACAAGGAAACTTGTAATAGGGTACTTATATTTTGTTGTTGACTAAGTTTATAGTGTTAGTACCAAATGACATTTAAAAGATTGACTTTGACATTTTGGTTGTCACACAAAACTTAAAAATGCCAAGATATCTTAACTGGATTTTCAGTAACTTACACTAAAAATTATCAGTAATAATTTTTTTGTATACGGGATTTTTAGGAGCACAAGTGTACATCGCTAATACAAAACTAGCAAATTTCATTAAATTTGTATGTATACAAGATGGAGACAATATTTAAATTTTTTTAAAAACACAATTTTTAGTTTTTGCTCAATATTTTGAAAACCCCTGTAGAATCTTTAATTTCGATACAGCATCTGGTGGGGATTGAAATGGCGCAACTTTTTTCCCGTTTAAACAAAATTGCTCTTACTTTTTTCGAAATCCCCATGTAGTTACTTTAATCTGTATATCCAGGAATCGTCATTTAAGACAATAATGTTTAATAAAAGAATGAACCACAGTATGAATATACATGAGATTCCCGCAAACATTTTAGATTCAACCACGGTTGCCTTCGCTGTGGAAGCGGTTAAAGTTAAGTGTCAGCTTCCAAAATTATTTCCAGGCCTTTTTCTCAAAGTTAATAATTTTGCAGTTAATTGCAAGAAACAGTTAAAAAGCATATTAAAGGTGGGAACCACTCCTTCACCGGGCATCCTCAATCTAAAATGGACGTCCTGTGGTATGTGGGTGTGATTGTCTTAAATAAAGATACCTGGATTAATAAAAATTTAAACGTTCTTCCTTAAATGATTGGAGTCTCATACCTAGCCATACCAAGTGTGTTGCTCCTTTCGTTAAACGCAGTATTTCGCTAAAAATGTAGGGCTTGAACCAGACAGCGCCATCGTTGAGGTTCGCGTCAAAGATTCTTTTTGTCATTTCCAACATCAGATAAAAACTATTTTTTCCAATATGATGTGGTGCAGGTGCATTCTGGTTCTTCGCTTCCCCTGTAAAGCCAAAACAGAAAAGTTATTCCAAAAATATATATGTCTATGCTGGGATAAACATTTTACATTTATTTGGTTTTACCGCTCTTAGGCCAGTCATTAGAGCAAAAAAAAGACCCCCAGCTTGCAAAAGGTAGTGTTTTTTGCTAGTTTTGGGCCTTGGGAGGCCGGCTCCCCCCACCATCTTCGATTTAGGGTGCACGAAAAGGGTTATTTTAAAAATATTTATTTTCTGTATGTTTTAGAAAAAAAAAGTTTAAACAAAAGTTGAAGACAATAAAAGGTCCTACAAAAGCGCTTTTCTTAATTTTTACGTCAGGCTTTCGATTTATGAAGCTAAACATTTCGCCGACATTTTGGATTTTGACGAATTTTTTTTTGTGACCTTTAACTTAAAAACTGCTTAACGTTTTAGATGAAGCAAAACTTATCTGCAGAAATAATTTTTCGCTAAACATAATATTAAAGAAAATCCCAATTTGTTAAGCAAATTTTCGGACACACTGTATATGGCCATACTTTTACAGCATTTTAGCATACCTAGTTAGAATATAAGCCACATTCCCATATATTCTGCCAAAAATCCTCGTTAAACTTCGCTAGATATAAGGCCCCAAATTGCCTAAAAATAAATTTTTTTGGGATTTTCTCAAAAATTAAATTAAAAAAAAAAAGAAAAAATAAATAGAACACTTTAAACTTTAGATCCATTTATCCCTTTTGTAAAATAGTTATTACTCATAAAACTTCTACATGATCTAAAACCAAAAATGCAACGAGATCAGATATAAATTTTTTTTACTATTATAAGACGTTTTTTTTATTCTAAAATATATTTTATTCTACGTATTTATTCTTACTCTCTTGATTTTTTTGCAAAAGTTATTTGTATTTACAAAGTCGCAAAAAATTGATTTCTTCGTAGCTTTACATTTAACGAAGCTCAAGGTGGATTTTTATAGAGATTATATGGGAACGGGTTTTGATGCTAAGGAATAAGTATCAAAATTTAAATTTTAGCGTGCAAATTTTGTTCTTTGACAAGCATAAAATAGTGTATACTACGGGAAACGGGAAAGGCCTATTTATGGTGAATTGGGAACTAAATAACATAAACATGATGACTTGGCTTAATTGATAGCTTTTAGCTTTCTTATTAAGATACTAAAAGTCACTCCCGTGGGGAATTTATTTTAAATTTATTTAATTTTGTATAAATTTTGCCTTATTTGAGTTCTTAATTCTTTGAAAAAATATCCGTTTTATAAAAAAGAACAATTTGTTACAAAAATTGTAGAAAACTTATAAACAAAACAGTACTACTTGGGTGGTTCTATAGTAAATAGGTACTTTTTGCTTTGGTTAAAAATACATTAAAGCCTATTACTAAGGACGCCAATTTAGCACCAAGATATATTATGAAAATTATTTTTTGTAACTGTCAGTCTGCAAAAAATGTGGGATTGTAAAAAATGCAATGTTCTAACTCATGAGGTTTTTTTTGTCAGTTTTATTTTTTTAACATTATTTTATTTCTGATGACTACTTTATACTTCAAACAAATATTGCAAATTTCACAATCCCTTCCTTTGTTTAGATGCTTTTATACCATCTTGGATTTTCGATTATTTTCTCCTTTATTTGCTTTTTATTGAGAAAGTACTTATTCTTCAGAAATTGTTTAGAATGGAAATATAAAGTTCATCAAATAACCTATCAAACGAGATATCTCCGAGCTTCCTAGGTAACATTTGCAAAGATACATACCCTTCCAATAATAAAATTTTCTTTTAAACAGGGTACACCTCAATTAAGTAGAGTTAGTTAGTCAAAGAAAAACTGAAAATAAAATAAGATTTTTGACGATTTCTAAATAATAACCTCCATAAAGGGGCGTTACTGTATCGTTTGTTGTAAATATAACATAGTTATACATAATTGAAAACATAATTTTGTCCTATTAATAACGTTTTCGTAAAATGCTTAGTTTTAACAAAAATTGTAATAAATAATAAAAACTGAATTTTAAAAGGCGATTCCAGTATACCAGCACCATTGGAGTTTTACCTACACTCTATACTGCACAGAGTGGTATATGTTTTAAACGGAAATTTTATTTTCTAAAAGTGTTATATACTTTTTTCACAAATTGCTTTGTTTCTAAGAAAATTGCTTAAAATAAAAAATGTGCATGTGTTTGTTTTAAATAAAATGCTAGAAATCGGCATATTGGGGATGCTTAAGTGTACGTATCTTGGCAAGGGTAGTAGCCTGGCTACTCTAAAGCATCGCATTTATTAGGTCTTTTAATGAGATTTAAATTTTCTTTTAACATATTTTCTTAACAAGGAAGTACTTTTTGAGTAAAAGGCTAATAAAGGAAAATAGTCAAAAATACAAGGCAGCGTCATTTTATTAATGTTCCTGAAGGGAAAGAGGTCGGGGCTGTAATTTTGTTTTATGGGACCACAATGATTGCACCTAGTCTTGATTTGACATTTTTTAAAACTATTTTTTTAACAGTAAATTAATAAAAACTAGAAATAAAATAAAATTTTACAAAATAAATTTAAAATTTCCTATCTTCAAAACCATTTGAGGTATAAATATTAGAATAGCACTGTTTGATGCATTTTTTATTTGTCTACAACTTTTGTCATTAGACCTTGTTTCAAAAAAGCTTGAGTTTAGAAGTTATTAAGAAAATAAGCAAACATTTTACAAAATGGAATGAACCGAATCGAACCGAACCACCAGAGTAACACCGTTTGGTGCGTGTTTTATTTGTCCACAACTTTTGTCTCATCAACTTTTTTCAAAAAAGCTTTACTTTAAAAGTTATTGAGAAAAGAACAGAGAAAAATGAGCAAAAATTCAAGATGACGATGACGGCGCCATTTTGACAAGGAGTGAGAGGTGCGGACCTTTTACAAAGCTAAGGGCTATCACTTAAGGCAAGTCATAGCTTTATGTTATTTAGTTCCCAATAAACCCCCTAGTTTCCCTGTACTAGTAGAATTTAAAATTTAAACAAAAAAGTTTTTACGAGTAAAAACAGTAAAAAATGGCCCAACATTTTAAATTTGTAGTTTGTAGAAAGAGACCCTCTCAGTTACGAAACATAGTTCAGGCCCTACATCCAAGATTCAAGCTATAAGCAACACACTTAGTATGGATAGACATAAGACTCGCCCAAACATTTTACTAAAGGAAACCACCCCCCCAACCCTGGCAGGGTATTGCCCCCCCCCACCCTGGCAGGGGAGTGGTCCCCCCCGTAAACGTGCTTTTGGATAGTTTTTTGCTAATAACTCGAAAACAGACAACTTTTCCAAAAATCTGGAGATCATTTTTCATGCGGAAACAATTTCTTTTTCCACGATGTACCTTAGTACCCTCTGACGGCAGTGGTGCACGTTCCATTAGCGTACAAAAAAGGGGGAAAATTAAAAAAATATATATACAGGGTGTCTCTAAAAGGTCTGTACAAAATCTTAGCACATATTCCTGAGGTCAAAATAAGTTGATTTAAAGCAACTTACCTTAGTCCGAAATTGCTCCGTTTCAGAGATACAGGGTGGTAAATTTAAAAATCGTTTGTCTTAAAATTTATAAACATTTTTCAACGCATTACTTTAAAAATTGGTACCCGGGGGTTTTTTGGGATGCGAAACCTAAATATGGATTCTTTTTCACTGTGCCCATTAGAGGGCGCTTCACAATGCTCTTTTTATAGTTTAAAATAACTATAACTTTTTTCTCAGTGTAACTTTTAACTTTTTTAGTTAAGAAAATATTTTCCTCAATCTTTTTAAGCCAAAAAGGTACTCTTGTTGATATGCGCTTAAGTAAGTCGTTTTCGAAATATTTCCGTTTTTATTGTGCGATGCCGCAACGGAATACTGAAATTATTTTAAATGACTATTTCACTAGAGTGTTTTACACTGGCAAAATGTCATAGCAACGGCCAGTTTTCTACTGACTATTGTTCTCAAAGCTTTATTCAAGTTTGCTGTTTTCGGCAATTTCGCTCATGAAATTTTTAAATTAATTTTTAAATTCACCTGTATCTCTGAAACGGAGCAATTTCGGACTAAGGTAAGTTGCTTTAAATCAACTTATTTTGACTTCAGGAATATGTGCTAAGATTTTGTACAGACCTTTTAGAGACACCCATATTTTTTTTGTGGTATTTTTTAACCTTAGCACTATTTTTTTTTCAAAAAAATATTATGGCTTAAAAGCCCATTGTATACAGTTAAATACTTGTTAAGCTAGATATGTTTTTTTATATAGCCTCCTTGAAATAAAAATAAATGGATTTGTGGAAATCCTTAAATGAAACAAAAATGTTGAACAATTAAACAAGTACAAAATTATTTCTGGTTAGTAATAACTTAAAACTGACTTTTTCTAGTTGACCTTATTTAAAATGGGGGGTGGGGGCATCTCTCCTCTCACCCCCCTCAAAAGTGCTCCCTTACAGTATTTTCCCAATTTGCAAACTTTTAACTTGGCAAAAAACACCTAAGTAACAGTTATTGAGGCTGATGAAAAGTCCTCTCTAACGATGTATTACACACCCCCCTTACATCAGTAGTGGCGCACCTTTTATAGGCCTTTAAATAAATAAGATGTGTGGAATTAAGTTATTAAATTTTACTCTCCCACATGTCTGGTTTTAAAACGTATTTTTAGAGCTGAAGAAATTTTCTTTTAAACGATGTACATCACTCCCCCCCCAAAAATGGTCAAATTTGATATACATTTTTAATCTTCATTTAAGACAACTATGTTGGAACATCACTAATACACATACTGCGTTCAAACGAGGGGGATCCACCCGCCTACTCTTGGCGGGGCGGTGGTCCCCCCCTTAAATATTTTTTAACATTTTTCCTAGTAAACCGAAAAATTTAAAATTTTTTAAGAATCTTCTAGAAACTATTTTTGGACCAGACAAAATATTCTTTATAGCAATGTTCTTGGCCATCTCTGGAAGCAGGGGTGCATGTTCAATAGAAAAGAAGGGTATTTTTTATCCAACTTGTATGTAACCCTTCTTTCGTACGCCTATGGAACGTGCGCCGCTGCTTTCAGGGGGGGGCACAAACATTGCTGGATAGAAAATTTTATCTGCTCCAAAAATTATATGTGGAATATTTTTAAAAAATTTGACATTTTTCGGTTTATTAGAAAAAAAAATAATATATTTAAGGAGAGGGAACCCCCCCCCCCCCCGCCAAGATTAGGGGGAGTATACTCTATATCCATACCAAGTGTGTTGATTCTCTCATTAAACGCAGTATGTGTATTAGTAATGTTATAACATGGTTGTTATAAATGAAGATTCAAGTGTACATCAAATTTGACCATTTTTGGGGCAACTGTGCAAGATCTACTGCTGCGTTGAGGGGGGATTGATGTACATCGTTTGAAAAATGAGTTTTAAAACCAGACATGTGGGAGAGTAAAATTTAATAAAATTAAAATAAAATTATTCATTTATTTAAATGCCTATAAAACGTGTTATACATCGTTAGAGGACTTTTGGTCAGCCTCAATAACTATTACTTAGTTGTTTTTGGCCAACTTAATAGTTTGCAAATAATTAGAAAAATACTGTAAAAGATCACTTATAACGGGGCGAGAGGGGGGTGCCCCCTCCCCCAATTTAAATGAATTCAACTGGAAAAGTTAAGTTTTAAGTTAATACTAATTAAAAATATTTTTTTACTCACCTTAAGTATTATTTACTGAGATAAAAATGAATATTCAACATTTTTGTTTGATTTGAGGATTTCTACAAACACATTTATTTTTATTTCAAGGCGGCTACTTTAAAAAGTTATGTTTAACTTATTAAATATTTAACTGTGTACTGTGGGTTTTTGAACAAAAATACTTTTTTTAAAAACAATGTGTTAACGATACAAAATGTCACAAGAAAAATAAAAAATCATATTTTAAACATTTTCCCCTTTTTTTGTAGGAATATAAAACTGCCTTTAGAGCGTACTAAAGCACATAGTTAAAAATGAAATTTTATCTGCTTGCAAAATGATCTGTAGAATATTTTTAGAAAAGTTGACTGTTTTCGAGTTATTATCAAAAAACCGTCAAAAAGCACGTTTAAGGGTGGTTCCCTTTCGTAAAATCTTCGGGCGAGTCTTATGTCTATCCATACCAAGTGTGTTGGTGAGTGAGTGAGTGAGTATCGGACCTTGTAGGGCCTGAACTAAAAGGCACTTTTAATTTAAAATTTTTCTTTAAAAATGTACCTGCAGTTGCTGAACAATCTTTGCACTCAGAATGCATCAATTTTTCCTTCTTATTAACTTCGATCAGCACAGTGTAGATAATTTTCCTTACTCTGTGTATGGGAGTGATTCTGGCCTTAACTGTGCAAATATGTGCGTCTTTCTCTGCCCAATAGCGTTGTCACCATACACTTCCTTCGTCACTCTAAAAAAAATTGAGAGCTCAATCTCTTTTAAAAGTTGGATTCCTTATACAAAAAAAAAACTATAAAAAACAAGAAATTTTCATTCATTCTTTTGCCCAGAAATACCTGAAACACCCCAAAACCATCGAATTTGACATATCCTGTACAATTAAATGTGCCCTTACTTATTAAACAGTTTGGGTTAGTGTTGTGGTCTAAATTAATTTAAAAATAATTGAACTTCGAATTTAACCAGAAAGAAAGTTATATAAACCTTTATAAAAGAAATCAATGGGTAAAGTGCCTATACAAAGTTAGAGATCGCTAATATAGGTCATTTCTGATTTAAAAAAATGTAACATGGGGTCACACTTTTCTGTTTTTAAGATACAACATTGTTACAGTTGATGAGTGGGGGAAGAAGGGTTTTACAAAAAAAGAAAATATGTCACTACCAAATGATTATTTGGCCAATGAGGTATGATCCAAAAATGTGATATTCCTTTTTTGATGAGAGATACAGGCTGTTAAAATAACCTCCAGAAATTGGTAAAAAATCAGTTTTTAAACCTTTTTATTTTTGCTAATTCTTATTATCAAATCTTTTTCTCTCTAAATATCCCAGTAGTTGCCATGGCACCAGTAGATGCCATCTTTGCTTTCTTTATTTATTATCAAGACAATTCTGCAACTTTACCCACCTTCTGGTGCCTTCTAGTAATAACTTGCGGTATTATTAAGACAATTCTACTTGGGTCAATAAAAACAGATATTTTTTAAATTGGGTCTCACAGGCTGATTTTACCAAAAGTCCTATTGAATTTTATTAGGGAAGGTATTCCATAGGTTTTTGAATTGTTAAATGTGACTAAGTGCAACATGCTGAAGAGTATAATGCCTTTTTAAAATATATTTTTGTCTCTGAACATACACCTTACCTAAATAAAAAAAACTTTATCATGGTTCTGGACTTGGCAATTTCTGGTTCACAATATTGGTAACTAATAGGTAAAATTGGCAAGTACTGGGGATTTTTGACATTTTTTCATTTTACTGGGTAAGGGAAATTGTTAAAGTCTTACAGCAATGTTTATAATATTGTGTTGTATAGTCAATGCTGAAAGTTAAAGTGGCAATTACTGGGGTGTTTACCCTATAACGAAAAAGTTTAAAAAATCATCAATTTAATGCTCTGTATCTCAACAACAAAAGAATTTTGACCCATGTGTTATATGCACTTTTTATCAGACATAAGCTCCTCATCTCATTCAATTTGAACAATGACACCCTGTATAGTCAACCAAAGTTGAATAAAAGCACTATAAATTTTTGTAGAAAAAATGTCATTAGTTTAGCTGTTATTATTGATGATTGAAGTTAAAAGAAACAAAGGAATCAGAAGTTGTAAAATCTGCCTTATGTATTACACTTTCTACGAGTTTTTCTGATAAAATAAAAGAAACATTTCCAAGTAACACTAACCCAATACCTAACTTACTTTCCACTTTTAACATTTTTTATTTTTGCACTAAACTGAAGGAATCCATATGTTCTATCATTATGTGATCAATTTTGGCAAATTGTCGGATCAACACTTTGTAAATCCTCTTTAACAGAATCCTAAAAAGTAATTTAAAATTATTTAAAAAAAATTGATGTATGCAATGTTCCATTCATTAACATTCCACATGGGGCACACTCATAGAGGTGGGGGGGGCTCGGGGTCCAAGGCCTTAGTATTTTTTAGTTATTTTTCACATATTTCATGAATTAAAAATAAAATAGCCATATCATACATATTCCTGGGTGTGGATTGATGCAATCTTCCATTCATTAACAGTTCATATAAGGCAAAGTCAAGTCAAATTTGAAGTTGGCACTATGCATGGTTAGATAAAGTTATGTAATTGAGAGCTAATGTTCTAGCTAATAAAGTTTTATCTGTAGCAGTGCACACCCAGAAATATGTCTTGGGGGGAAGGGGTGCTAGACCCTATGATGCTTAATTTTGTGCAGTTTTATTTTTTATTCTTAAAATATGTCAAGGCTGAAATTATTGGGTTGACTTTGAGAAAAAAACTTCATATGAACATATGTTCTAAATGTCTTATCTCTGCTATAGAATAATATATACTTAATACATAAATATTACTTTATGTCTCTGCTAAAGATTTTCCAAAAATTTGGTATATACTTTCTATTCATCAAGAGGCATTTTCTGATGTATAACGGCCGTTTTTTATTTCATTTTAACTAGAGCCATTTCTATATGAGTGGCCCTCAGTATTTTTGAAAAAATCTATAAATTGTAAAAAACAACAAAGATTGTGGGCAATTCCTCAAAAAGGGATATTAGTAGCTCGCATACTAGTTTCGGTCTTCTTGGACCTCTTCGGTACAAGTGTAACAAGTGTTAAGGAACAATTAATGGGGATGATGGTGTCTGAAAAGGAAACATGAAGAGGTCCAAGAAGACCAAAACTAGTATGTGAGCTACTAATATCCCTTTTTGAGGAATTACCCGCAATCTTTGTTATTTTTTAGTTAACTATGTCCTCACAATATTCCTTTTAACTATAAATTGTATTTTCTTGTAAGGGGTGTAGCAAGATGTAAATGAAGGAATTTAATTAAAATTTTTTTACAAAAAGCATATGTCAAACAAATAAAAGCAAGAGATGAGATTTGCTCAGGGGAGAATGAAAATTTTAGAGATAAATTTACATATAAAAAACAATGTCATAAGTACCATTATTTTCTTTGAAAATATGAAAGGCAATTTCCACATGAATGCCCCTAGTCAAATATAAAAACAAGGTAGACATCGAAAACAGCCTCTTGATAAATACAAAGTGTGTATCAAATTTCATAAGACGATCTAGAGCAGTAACAGATTTATTAATAAAAAAAGATTTTGTCAAAATTTTTAATATTTACCTTGTATCTGAAAGACATTTAACACATAGAGTGTACTCCAGTTATAATGTAGCTGGGTTATAATGTAATTTCAGTTATTTTTCATAGGTCTGGCCATAACAGTCTTCTTTTTATTTGTGTTGTTTATAATGTGCATCCACTTATAAAGTACATATTTTCTGAGCCCTTGAGGGTACGTTATAACCAGAGTACACTGCTTTTTAAATATTAGCACATTATTCAAAAACACCCTGTATAAACCTATCAAATCCATTGTTTGTGAACACACCTCTATACCTCTTAAACTACTCAACCAAACCTAACCTATGTGGGTCTACCAAGGGGCCCTATCCTAACTTGTTTTATCTCAAATCAACTTATAATTGAACTAAATTAATTACTTTGTTGTTTTTTTAAAAGGTAACATTTTAAAGATTTTTTAACTTGTTATAAAAGTGCCTTTATATCGACCTTTTTACACTTTTTTCTCCTGCAACAACTTCTTCGCAGTTGCAAATTTTATTGCTAGGTGTATAAAGGCAGTTTTAAACAACAAACATATACCTAATGCATAAACCTAAATTAAGTAATATAGGATTGTCTTTTTCCACTATACCATCAGCAACAAAGTATAATAAATTTACGTTTGTGCACACTCTGTTATACCCTCGGTTGCACACTTAAGAACTTACCGAAATTTGTAGGCTCACTGTGGAAAATAACAACGTAAAATATTCTTTCAAAACTCAAAAATCACTAAAAACAAAGTTAAATTACCAAAAAATAAATGTGGTAAACAAAACCATAGAACTACAAAACGTCAAAACAACGTTTTCTGACAGTTGCATATCGGAGCAACGAGGCAGACGCAAAGTCCCTCCAGTCCCCCAGTTAACTAGTCACTTTACATTACAATACAATCGACCAGATATTCGATGACGTCACAAGGTAGATTTTGACGTCACAAGGTAGATTTGAAAAATTCCGTGGGTCACTGAATCGCTGATTAAAAATGTGTTTTTTCGCCTAGAAAAAAAAAGTTTTTTGGAAAAAAAAGTATTGGAATGGTTTTTGATGGCCTGTCGGCTGATGTATAACCCAAAAAAAGAGGTACTTTTTTTTTATGGGAAAGCCCCATTGTTTCGGCATTCGAAGATGAACTTTATTCATGGTATGCGTTGAGGGGAAAGCAAAAGGAATAAACAAAACATTTAATAAAAAATATTTTTAATTAGGATTTTGTTTCTTTTAAAATTTTGAGGGGGTCGTGCGGCCATGCGGCCTTAAGGAGCAGCCGCGTCTGAAAAAAATGATATTTTGTATTTTTTTATATTAGCAAAGTAATAAAAAAATTAGAGTACTCTTGCTTTCTTATAATTTGTGAGCAGCCTATACGCGTGCACGGTTTCGGTTCAAAGTGTCATTCGTGCCGTATATTCAAAGATGGCGATTAGTTAAAATGGCGTTCCGGTTTGTTTATAAATAAACAGGATTTTTTTCCGGGCTTTTTATATTTTAAATTTTATTAGATAATATTGCAAAAACGAAGTGTCGAATAGTCATTTTTATTATGCATCTTATAATCGTATTTAGTTGTGTTGTGTAATGTCTTAATTAATGTGTAACATTTTTTTTAATAGAATTATAAATTTTATATTAATAATGGGTGTAGATCTGGATATTTTGGAACACTGTAAGAAGGTAAGGGCTGACCATGGGCCCCCTTACACATGCCCTGTTGATAAATGTGGCAGGAGTTATAAAACTGTGTGTGGGCTGCAGTATCATTTAAAGGTGGGTTTAGAATGAGGTTAACATTTTAGCTTTCTCGAAATTGCTATGAACATATTGATTTTTTTTTTAAATAACTGAATAATTTTGTTATGCAATTACCAAGGCAATTACTAGTTAACAAGTACCTACAGGTATTTCAAGGGGAATTTCCAAAAGATTTATTTTTTTAAATTAGGTATTTACAAGGGTATTTAATAATAAGAGTAGGTGAGGGGTGAACAGCTCTCACAATTGGTGTACACATTTATTTATTTATTTATTTATTTACGGCCAATGCCATTTTACAAATTTGATTATTAATCAAAACTACATAATACAAAGTAAATATTAATTAGGAAATAAAATTGGATATTACTTCAATCTATAAAATTACTTAAATCTATGATATCATACATATACTAGAACACAATTTACATTTTATACTTAGTTAACTAGAGTACAAGTTTTAAGTTCAAAAATTCAAGTTTATGAAGTTTAAATTTAAAAAGAAAAATTTTTTAATTTAAGTTCACATTCTAGTTTTTAGTTATTAGTTTTTCGTCTATGACCACATATCAAGCTGATAGTAGGTAGCAAAAGTGAAGCATGGAAACACTATCCTGTCATGAAATGTTATAAGTAACTAGTTCATGTTCAGTCTGACAACAGGACCCTCAGTTGTCTTTGGAAGGTTTTTAAGTCGCAAAAGAAATCAAGGGATGGGTGTTGATTAGCTAATGATGTTGCCCTTGAAATAAAACAATTGCGTCCATAATTGGTACGATGGAATGGGACATGAAAAGTTTGAATTCGTCTAGTATTAACAGGGGGTACATGTAGACCGATTGAGGAGGTAAGAACTGGACAGTCCGCGACGGAGTTTAGGATTTTGAAGAGGGTAATGAGGTCATGATATTTGCGTCTATCCTGTAAGGTTGATAGATCTAATTGCTTACATAGCTCAGTATAATTGTAGTTACTATCACGAAAGAATTTAAAATGAATGTGATGTAAAAACTTCTTCTGAACTCTCTCTAGTCGGTTAATATGGTAGGCATTTTGAGGGTCCCATACCGATGGGGCATATTCTAAATAGCTGCGGACTAATGAACAGTAAAGAGTCTTTAGTGCCTGGATGGTCTGAAAGTCTTGGGTAGATCTTTTGATAAAACCCAACATACGCAGAGATTTACTAATGATACAATCAATGTGGGGCACCAAGGACAATGTGTCGTCCACAATTACTCCAAGATCTCGGATGTTGTCAACAGTAGAGAGTGGTGTGCCTTCAAGATGGTAGATGAAGTCTGTTTTAATTTGGCGGCGAGAGAATTTGATGACATGACATTTAGATGTATTGAGATGCATACCGTATTTGCGGCACCATGAAGCAAACCTATCAAGGTCCCCCTGCAGTGCTGTGCAGTCTTCTGAATTCATGATAATTTTAAACGTTTTGAAGTCGTCAGCAAACTGCAGGAAGTCACTTGAATTGAAGCACGGTGCAACACTGTTTATAACAAGGTTGAATAGAAGTGGGGCAATGTGGGAGCCTTGTGGAACTCCAGAGGACACGACTATTTCTTTGGACAGGAAATTGTTCACCTTGACTATTTGTGTGCGTGCAGTTAGTAGGCTCTCAACCCAGGAAAGTAAAGAACCATCCACTCCCTGTGATTTAAGCGTAGTGATGGTTATGTTGTGTGGGAGTTTATCGAAGGCTTTGGAGAAGTCCGTATAGATGGCATGAATCTCGGCTCCCTTCTCCAAAGCTTGTAACAGGGAGTTAGTATACGTTAGAAGATTGAGCTCGGTGTTGCGGCCTGTGCAGAAACCAAATTGTTGGTCGATGATAAGAGATGAAAGGCAGGAACTGAAATATTTGGCAACAATTTTTTCAAAGAGTTTTGGGATGGTGCTTATGATAGAAATTGGTCTATAGTTCTTAACATTGGATTTATCACCAGACTTATGGATGGGAACGACATAACTCGATTTCCAGAATGAAGGAAAGTGGCCACTTTCGAGTGATTTGTTAAAAATTATATGGAGTGGACGGGCTAAGATGAATGAACAGTTTTTGAGGAATAAGGGATGAATGTTGTCAGGGCCTGGGCCTTTGTGGGGGTTGAGTTCGCTAAGTTCAGTGAAGATTTCAGAGATAGATGGTGAGTATTTAGTCAAATTTAGGTGATTGGATGACACCTCATTAGGGCTGTCAGGGTTGTCTGATGAGTAGACAGAGGAGAAGTAAGATGCAAATAGGTTTGCCGCTTCGGGTCCCATGTTCACGCTTTGGTTGTCTAGATGAAGAACATTTGGAATGCTAGGAGATTTCCGTTGCGAATTGACATAGTTCCAGAACTGCTTGGGATTGCTGCTAAGACTTCTCTCAGTGTTTTGTACAAAATCTATGTGGCATTCTCTGGAAAGATGCTTGCATTGAGACCTTAATTCAGAAAATATAAGATAATCTTGCTCTGATTCAGAGCTTTTGAAGTTTGCATGAGCTATTTTTTTCTGAATCGTGAGGTTTATAAGTTCACGACTGAACCATTTTGGAAACTTCCCAGTTGGGACTTTTTTTGTTGGAACAAAGAGATCCAGGCAATCGTAGATTATTTCGTAGAACTTGTTGATCATGTCGTTTACATCTAGGTTATTGAGCAAGTCGTCCCACTGAAACGTTCCCAAGTATTCATTCACAAAAGTAGAGTCTGCCGATTTGAAATCATAGTAGAATCTTTCTGGTGTTGGATTGACTACTGTGTGATACGAAGTAGCGATAGTGAGGTTAAAATGTAAGGGAGGGTGCTGTTGGTCTAAAGGGGTTACCAGAGGGTCACATTGAGAGACTGAAAGGTGTGTGTGACATAAAATTAGGTCTAGAATTACATTATTTGAATTTACAATAGAGTTAGACTGAAAGAAATTTTTAAAGGCGCAGCAATCAGATATAATCGCGATCTTCTGGATATTAAGTGGAGAGACGTAGGTGTCAGCACGTGGATGTGCACATGCGCATATATCCTCGTTGGTCCATCTATTTATTTATTTTTATTTATTTATTTGAAAAAAACAGCATCTACAGCCAGCGCCAATTACAGATACTGTAGCTTAATTCTAAAGGTTGGAATTGGTCCACCCATCAGACAAGCACATCCTGCCCTCCTCCACACAGTTATAAACCAGGTTATCATAAGTAACTATGATGGACCAACAGAAAAAAAGGTGTGTGTCAACCAATGGGCGAACCAATTCCAACCAAAATAATAATAATTATCAAATCAAAATGTCAGCAATAAATAATGTTGATAAACAACTATTACATGAAATTTGATTATAAAAATAGGATTAAAAAATCAAATAGAGCAATAATAAAAATTTAAATTATAAAAATAATAAAAATTTAAATTATAGAATAAAGTCAATAAAATAAATATACTTAACAAAAAGATCAGAAAAATATAAAAACGATAAAAAACAGGATAAAACAATAAAAAAAAAACACAAAAAAAGTATGACTATAGACTGCAAAGTATGTCAGTAAAATAAAAATAAGTATAACAATAAAATAAATACAAACATTAAAGTAAAATACAAATAATCGTAACATATACACTTTTAAAACCTATAAAACCAAGAAAACCGCACCAACAGTCATAAAAGAAAACATGATCATAAAAAAAAAAACGCAACGGAAGAACAAAAAGACAACGATCTAGGTAATTAAGTTAATTAAGTCAATTAAGTCGCCCATCCGCGATAGAACGATGATTTAGCTAAATCTAGCTTACGCTAAGCCTATGATGTATTAGTTTTTTAAATTCTTTTAAATTGATTGTGTCAATATCGATATCACATGCATATGTATTGAATAGAGTGCACATCTTATAAATAGGAGAGGTTTTATATAGATTCGTTCGCGGATAGGCAAGATAAAAAGTATTCCTACTACGAGAGTTGGTACGGTGTACCGCAAAAGGTAATTGAGAGAGAATTTCTGGACAATTTATCTGGTCTTTTAAAATTCTAAACATAGTACATAGTAATATTTTTACTCTTCTTTTCTCAAGAGATAATCTGTTGAATAAGCCCAAAAGATATTTATTATCACATCCCTGTTTAGGATAAACTTTAAATTTTTTATAATACATATTTTTTAGGAATTTTCTTTGGACACTTTCAATTATATTTACCCATACGTTATATTGGGGAGACCAGATAATGGAGCCATATTCCAAAATCGGCAAGACCAGACTGTCAAACAAATGGAGACTCACTTCTACATCAAAGTTTCTCGTATTCCTTGAGATAAACCCAGCAACTCTTTGAGCACTTTTAATTTTTGACAATATATGTTCTGAAAAAGATAAGCTAGCATCAAAAATAACACCTAAGTCTTTTTGAGAAGAAACTCTCATGAGGTCTACACCATTAAGACTATAATTGTAGTCAACAATGTTCCTGTTAAGAGAGAAGGACATACAACTACATTTTGTTAAATTAAGGTTAAAAGAATTTTGCGAACACCAGTTAGCCATCTTTTGAAGGTCGCTCTGCAGTGATTCACAATCATCTACATTCAGAACCTCAATAAATAGTTTGAAATCATCTGCAAATGCCAGCCCACATGATCTCCCAGTCTCACCCAAGACACCATTGAAAGCCACAATAAACAAAAGTGGTCCAAGATTTGAACCCTGCGGCACTCCAGAAGTACTTTTGTAGAGAATGGATTTACACCCCTTTAACTCAACATATTGATATCTCTTACCAGTAAGATAAGACTGAATTAGATTAACAAGATAGCCAGACACATTCATTTTAGTTAAAGCTTCAATTATAACATTATGTTTTACTTTATCAAACGCCTTTTCTAAGTCTGTATATATTACGTCAACCTGGGATTTTCTATTAAATGCATTGTGTATGAACTGTGAGAACACAGCCAAATTACTAAAAGTAGATTTCTTAGGCAGAAAACCATGCTGACTTGGTGATATTTTATTAGATACCTCTCTAAACAGTTTCTCAAAGATAATAACCTCAAATATCTTGGATATAGCACAAACAATTGTTATGGGGCGGTAGTTTTTTATATCTTGTCTGGATCCACTCTTGTGTATCGGTATAACCTTGCTGAGCTTCCATTTGTCAGGAAAAGCAGATGTTTTTATCATTAAGTTAAATAAAATTTTAAGAGGAGGAACGAGGAACTCTGAACAACCTTTCAATATATATGCCGGAACACCATCAGGACCGATAGCTTTATTGGGCTTAATCTTTTTTATCGCATCTATGATATCAGTTTGAGAAATATCCTGATTGCAAAAATACATCATATTTTTAGATGGGATTACTACATTGTTGTCAACATCATCTATAAAAACAGATCTAAAATATGCAGCGAAACTATTGGTGACGTTCTGTGTTCCCGAGACAATCTCATCCTCAAATACCATTTCATCCAGAATTTCACTACTATCCTTTAAAGACTTCAAAAAAGACCAGAAAAGCTTCGGATTGGATTTAAGACTATTTTGAACGTCAGAAAGATACCTGGAATGTGCCTCCCTAATTTTGGTTTTGATAAGTGTTCTAAGATTGTTAAATTTGGTTCGCCAAAACATAGAATTGAGTTTTCTATATTTTAATAAACATTTGTACTTTTCTTTTAACAAAGAGATAATTTCTTTATTATACCATACAGGATATTTTTTGCCCTTTTGTGTAGATATAGGGACACATTCTTGAAAAATATTGTTAATTACTGTGTAAAAGTACTCAATTGCAGAATTCACCTCCGAAAAGCTGGACAGGATTTCCCACTCCTGGCACCTAAAAAGTTCGTACATTAAGGTGAAGTTGGCTTTTTTAAAGTTGAATTTTGTAGTAGGAACCAAATTACAAACTTTGATGGGCTCTTTCGTTAACATATTAATACCAAGACATGGATGATTCCAATCAAGCGGTAGAAGCGAGTCTCCATCAACTCCGTCAACTGTAACATTGTCAAAAGAAGCGATAACAAGATCCAACAAAACATAGTTATTATTTTTAATTTCATTAAACTGTGTCAAATTGTTAAAAGCAAGAAATTCTCTAATACTGTTCACAATCTGATTATTGGATTGTTGAATTACAAAACTCGGTATATTAAAGTCCCCAATGACAATGTATTCTGAGTTGGATTTGCCGGCAAGATTATATTCAATTTTTTCATAAAATTTTTCATAAACATCTAATGGACTATCAGGTACAATATACACTAACACTACAAATAAGACACGGTTATTATGTAGTTTGATCTGAACACACATTGCTTCTTCAATGTCCTCAAATATTTTAATTTCTGAAACGTTAAAGCTGTCCTTGAATGCCAAAAATACTCCCCCACCCTGCGACTTTCCTGTTAGAATTCTATTCCTATCTTTTCTAAAAGATATTCTATCCTTAACACAAAACTCAGAAGTATAGATACTATCATTTAGCCAGGTTTCAGTGAGTGCAATTATATCGTACTCATTATTCAAAAAAGCAAGTTTTAATTCTTGTAATTTAGTCTTAACGCCTCTACAGTTTTGATAAAAAATTGAAATATTCTTTGAGCTATTTATGTTAGTTCTGCCTTCTCTAAAACCTGACAAAAATTTTCTTTATTTGATTGAAGAGGAATGGGAGATTCCGCACCAACTGATAATAAACTTTCATTTAAAATTTGTTTATTAGAGATAAAGGTATTATTCGAAAACGTTTCTACACTGATAATATTAATATCCTTGTTATTTTTACCCGGTGGACTAAGATCCCTAAACGCTGAGTCATGTATTTCTGACAGAGAGAGAGGCTGCTCAGAATCTATACCCGTGACAAACAAGGATTCACCACTTGTATTGAGCTGCGTTTGAGTGTTGTTTATACATGTAGAATCTAACTGACTAATAACATTCAAGGAATCAGAACACAAATCAATTAACTGATTTGAGGAATTAGAACTTAAATTAATTATCTGAGAATTAAGATTAAAACCGATAGAAACTGCATTACTATCAATAATATTCAGGCTTGTATTTGACATATCTTTAATTTTCACAAAAGTTAGATTCTGAACTTTATTGAACTTACTATTTATTTCGCTTAGAATGATTTGGGCGATAGTGTCTTTTTTTAGCCGATACCCCCGCTCATCAATTATGTCTATAAAACTAATCTTACCTTCTGAGAATCTATCCAACCTACTCAAATAATCACTGAGTTTATTGTTATATCTTTGAATGTGCTTCTAGCCTTTGGTAGATTGAAGTCTCCCGCTATGCATAGCTCTACATTCGGGTAACAATCGGTTATGTAGTCTACTGAATCACTAAACATTTGGTAGCATTCAACTGGAGAATCAGGTGGTAAGTAGACACATCCGATGATGGATAGTAATTTGGGGGTGCCAATTGAGACAAAGATTTGTTCAAATGGGTAAGTTGTGTTCAGTTTGGCAGAAGGAATTGATCTATGTACAGCAATTAGAACACCGCCCATACTTTCTTTGTGGCTGGTTTGTCGGCAGCGGTCCTTTCTAAAGATACAGTAGTTATTTAAGCCAAGTTCGTCATCTGAGATGTCATCGGAAAGATTTGTTTCTGTTAGCATTATGATGTGGTAGTCATAAACAGAAATGTTACATAGTAATTTTCGAAGTTTGGTTCGAAGACCACGAACGTTTTGGTAATATGTGCTTAAATTCTCTAATTTATTTCGACATTGGCCTCTTTTAGGTTTTCCGAACCCGGAACAATTTGGGGAGTACCTTTGGTGTACTTAACTTGTATGTTTTTCTCTCCCTTAGCCACTCGGGATTTATAATCACTCCAAACCAGTTTGTCTATTTCCTGTTGCTTCCGTGTAAGGTCTAGGCTTATGTATATATTCTTGTTTTTCAGTTTCTTGCGGTTACAAATTAGGGCTATAGTGTCATCGTGGGACTGGAGACATAGCCTTATAGAGCGAGCCCCTTTTGAATTGGGTTTGCCAACTCTGGAGGAATTTAACACTGTGGGTGGATTGTCAGTCAGGATTTTTAAAATTGTAGCAATATCTCTATCATCAGTGCCTTTTTCAGGAGCATTGAAAATCATGACGTTATTGGAGCGGGTCTGGCGGTCTTTACACAATCTACGTCATTTCTCACAATCTTTACACAATCCCTCCCAATCAGTCACAATCTTACCACAATCCTTCATCCCACAAGCCTTCACAATCTTTACAGTCTGTGCCAATCACTCACAATCTTATCACATGCAGTGATGAAATTTCCGATGCAAAGCATATCTTAGATATATGTTATACAATGTCACAAAAAGATGATAAGTATAAACAGGCTTATAGAGATGCAAAACAAAAATATAATAAACTGTTCACAGAGGGAAGGAGAAACTATTATAAGGAAAAAGTCACAAACAGTGACGACAAGGTAAAAACAACCTGGAGCATAGTAAGAGAACTAACGGGTAAACAAACAGATGTAGCAGGGATACAAGTACCTGGAGAAGGAGTGGATATTGCTAATAATTTTAATGAAATGTTGATTAAGGCAGTAGAAGAGCTAACTCATAAGCTTCCATCTAGAGAATATAACGACAAAATAGCCATTAACAGTCACTCTATTTTCCTTGAACCTGTCACTGAAGAAGAAATGATTAATATAGTAAAAAAACTAAAGAATAAACATAGCTCGGGAAATGATGGATTTTCAAAGAATTTAATTAAATACTGCAAGGAGCAACTCAAAGCACCCTTAACGTATCTTGTAAATACCTCATTTGAACAGGGTACATTTCCAGAGGAACTGAAATATTCAATCATTAAACCTCTATACAAAAAAGGAGATCGAGAGGATCTTAATAACTACAGGCCTATCAGTCTTATTTCTGTTTTTTCAAAAATAAACAGCGATGTGTACAAGACTGATTTCATT
The DNA here is from genome assembly GCA_963576565.1 of Aspidapion aeneum. Classification (NCBI taxonomy): domain Eukaryota; kingdom Metazoa; phylum Arthropoda; class Insecta; order Coleoptera; family Brentidae; genus Aspidapion; species Aspidapion aeneum. Next base: position 32,711,019 of record OY755046.1, on the reverse strand, counting down.
TTTTAATAAACACAATCTTTTCAGCAACTCACAACATGGATACCTAAAAAACAGAAATACAAGTACAGCAATATTTGACTTCTTGGACTTTATCGAGCAGAGTCTTGAGGAGAGGAACATAGCAATGGGAATCTTCCTTGACCTCTCAAAAGCATTTGACAGCTTGGACCATAAAATTCTATGTAACAAATTGGAAAGTTATGGCATTAGAGGTTCCGCCTTGACCTGGATAGAATCATACCTTACCAATAGGAAACAAAGAGTAATAGTTGAAAAAGAAGGAAGAAAACATAGCTCTAATGAAGTCCACACCATAAGAGGCATACCACAGGGGAGCTGCATAGGACCCCTGCTATTCCTTTTTTATATATATATATATATTTTTTTTATTTGTCAAACACACTGTGTTTTTTTTTTATTACAATCTAGTCAGTAAGACTAATTAGCAATTTTGTTTTAACTTAATTTACTAGAAAAGTCAGATTTAAACTTAGGGTTCACTCAACAGTTCTCCCCGCTTTGTTTAGTCTGTAACTCACAATTGTGTTGTGTTTATAGCATTATTTTGTTTTATGTGTAATTCACTTAGTTTACTAGTTCAAACGGCTTCACTCTTTTTATATATATGATATTGAATCAGAAGTAAAAGATATAGATATCAGGCTTATAAACTTTTCGGATGACACAAACATAGCAGTAAGAGGTCATACATTAAACTCTGTATTAGAAAAAACAGAATTAGTCCTAGAAAGTTCACAGGAATGGTTTATAAAAAACAAACTAATTCTAAATGAAGAAAAAACACATTATATATGCTTCAGAACAAAACAAAGAAATATCACTTCAAATAGAGTCACCATCAGGGACAGGGAGATAATGCTAGAAGACACAAACAAATTTTTAGGTATAATCAGATCAGAACTTGAACTGGAGGCTCAAGTGAAATCAAATCAGTCTTCATAATTCAAAAACAAGCTATTATAACAATCATGAAAATGAAATTTACTGAGTCTTGTAGAGGGAAATTTAAAGAGTTAAATATACTTACTGTCCCAGGGTTGTATATAAATGAATGTCTTTTGTTTTTGTTTAAAAATAAGAATCTTTTTCAGAAATACAACTCAAGCCACAATCATAACACAAGAAGTGAAGATTATATATTCCTGTCACATAGGCTAACTTTAACAGAAAAACTACCAAAATATTCAGCCATTAAATTGTTTAATAAGCTCCCTGTGCAGTTACAGATAGAAACAAGTGTTTTAAAATTTAAAAAATATATATTTAACATTATTACAAAGCTTGAACCATACAATGTAAGAGATTTCATTGAACACAGAGATATTTCGCTTCTGCTAATGGGGGAGACCTCCTAGGATTTCTGGTCCTGCTTCTGATTGCTTTAGATTTCAGTAAATTTGATGGCTTTGATTACATTAAATTCATATACCTAAAAAGATAATATAAAAAGGAAAATAAAAAGAAACATAAATAAATACTTGAGAGTACACATCACTGAAGTTTTTAGTATTTTAATGAGTTTTCATAAACTGTGGGGACATTCTGCAATGGTTTTGATGTTTGTTTTTTAATTTTTTAATTTTGTTTGTTTAATAGTCCTAATATCCTAGAAAAGGATGTCTTTTATTAAAGTGTGTTTAGCTTAGGAAAAACTTTTTTGTCTTTTTAGAGTTTATTTTGTGTGTAACTTTTTTGTTTTAAAGTCGATAGATAGATAAGTGGGTAGGGTTTGAAATTTGAAAAAAAAAACTAACAATACTTAAACTTAAAATTTGCTTTTCTGACACAATTCTTTTAACTTGAGACTGATTTGCAGGTATTGTAATTTAGGCTTAGGTTCATTTGAATAAAGAAGAATTTGAATTTGAACAACCCCTCACAATCTTTCACAATCTTACCACAGTCCTGCACAATCCCTCGCAAAGGAAACTTTAGACATGATGGGAAACTAGAGACATGATGACCTTTTTTTTTTTGGTCACAAGAATTCTTGATGGGCTATCCACCCCCCCGCCCCTTCAGGCACGCTACACTCCTCCACAATCCCTCACAATCCTTCACAATCTTAGCAAAAGATTGTGGATTTTCACAATCGGTGTACACATTTTGGGTTAGCTGTTCACCCCTTCAGAGTAGGTAAGTATTCAATACAGTCCCTAAAATAGTTTGGATATTATATTATTATATGTCAAACTTTCATGTCACTGTTGGTTAAGCAATAAAAATATTAGTTGTTCATATCATATCTAACTTTTGTGTACCAAAATCAGCTGGACAACCAGTGACATGAAAAATTCAACATATATTTGTATTGTATTTATTTATTCAACACAAAATTGCACATACTACATATCACATATAAAACTTAGTTCGCCAAATTTATTTATTTTCTTTAGTAGTGTTGAGCAGAGGAATTTAATCCTGTGTTGCTTGTACATTACAACAAGAAAATAAATTTACAGAAATTTAACTTAAAATAAATATAAATTTTATACAAAATTTAACTAAGGTTACATTTTTGAAACATAGTTTTAGAACAAATACTAATCTTATTTAACCTAATCTGTGGAACAAATTATAGCCTAGATAAACTGAATAATGCTAATCAATAGAAAAAATGGTTTAGTTCTTACTTTGTATAGGTTGTTAATTTTTATCAAATGACAAAGAAATTTTAGTCAGTAAATGGTACATTAAAAGGTCTTGATAAAATATTAATATTCAGATTTTGAGTGATAAAAATGTTTAGGTTCTTAATGAAATTTTTTAGGGGTTTTATTTTAATAGAAAAGGGAAGTTCATTGTAAATCTTTGGTGCTAAATAGAAAAACATTCGTTGAGTGGCAGATAAATTTACTCTTGGTAAAAAGCATTTTATAGAGTTATTAATGTGTGTCATGTCAATATTATAGTTTTCTTTTGTTCTAATATATATATATATATATATATATATATATATATATATATATATATATATATAAGACTGCAGACTGGTCTAATTCTAGGGACTGTGAGCATTCAATAAGTCAGTCTTGGCATCAGTGATCTGAACTTGGGTTTAAGCTTGGGGTTTTTTTTTTTACGGGTATGCACACTCACAAGGAGATCCCTATCACGCTCGAGAAGCGGCAAGTGCGCGGAAATGTTGGTGTGTGTTGGTTTTGAAACGGTTCAGGTTGTAACCTGCAGGGAGTTTTATCCACAGCGATGCTGTTTTCCAGAGATATGAATTCTGATATAATGAGGTTCTTGGTGCCTCTATTTTGACAATAAATTGATGGTTACCGTCTGTTTGACGTGTTCGCCTAGTAGGGGCTACTCCCGGGGGGATCATACGTGCCAACTCTTCAGAGCATTTTCTTTGATAATACCTGTAGAAGAGAGATAGATCGCCCACAGTTCTTCGATGTTCGAGACTATCCAAGCTACGGGTAAGTGCGGGGTCATTGATCAGCTTGGTAGCTCGTTTTTGCACGGTATTCAAAAGCATTAAGGTATGTTTGGGTGCCGCACTCCATATATGTGAGCAGTACGCCATAGTTGGTCAAATCTGGGCTTTGTAGAGTGTCAGCAGTTGGCTTGGTGTATACAGATGTCTTGTACGAAATAGCACCCCAAGCTTTTGGGACGCCCTTTTAGCTATATCTGCCACGTGACTCCAAGACATGTTGGTCTCTGCAGTGACTCCTAAGATGTTCAACTGGCTCTGCATTGCGACAGCACTTCCAGAGAGCATGATGTTTGGCTCACCAGTGCTGGTCTTTTTTGAAAACAGGGCTGCTTGGGTTTTCTGCGCGTTGAACTGTACAAGGTTTTTGTTGCCCCAGTCCTCTATTATCTCCAAGTCGTTATTTATCTGTGATATTTCAGTTAGTCTAAGGTAATGGAATTCACGTGCGGAGAGACATGTGGGTGGTATGACTGAGGAGACTACATTGCCATCATCTGCAAAGCAATAAAGTGGATTTACTGTTTTATCTATGAGGTCATTTATGTAAATCAGAAAAAGTGTTGGCGAAAGGATTGCTCCCTGTGGCACACCAGCATTTATTTGGTAAGAGTTGAAGTTACCGCCATCCAGTGCAACATAAATGGATCTATCCTTAAGGTAACTTTCAAACCAAGTGCAAAGTCTCGGCGACAATCCCGTTGCTTTGAGCTTGTTGAGCAGATTTTCATGCCAGACTTTATCGAATGCTTTAGATATATCTAAGGCAATTGTTCTTGTTTCACCTCGCAACTCAATCGCTTTTTGCCATAAGTTAGTGACATATGTAAGTAAATCGCCAGTTGACCTATATTTTCGAAATCCGTATTGCTTGTCGTTGATAATTTTGTACTTTTCCAAGTACTTGGTTAGGTGATTGTTCACAACTCTTCCATTACTTTTGATATCACCGGAAGTAGAGCAATTGGTCTATAGTTTAACGGATCTGTCTTTTTTCCTGTCTTTGGAATGGGTTGTACTGCGGCAGACTTCCATGATGATGGATATACTCCTTGCCTATAAGATAAATTGAATAATTTTGCGAAAGTTAGGGTGAGTTCGCTAGCACAATTTTTGAGTACTATCGCGGGAATGCCATCTGGACCCATTGCTTTGTTTGTATCCAACTTTTTAAGGGATTTTCGTATTTCTTTGTGACAAAAGGGTACCTCTGGCATACTGTGGGAAACCCTTTCAATGAACGGTGGAGTTTTTCCATTTTGCACTGTTAGGTTTGAGTTGGAGGAAAAGATTTTGGCCAGCATATTGGCTTTTTCCTTTGATGTTGTGGCTAAGTGAGTATTTTTATCTGTAAGTGGTGGTATGGATGACTTGGTGAAGTTTGATCCAACGGCTTTTGCAAGAGACCAAAAGGACCTAGAACTACTTGGACAATTCAGCAACCTGTTTTTTATTCTTTGATTGTATGTTGCTTTGGCGGCGTCAATAGTAATTTTGCAACTATTTCTGGCTTCTATAAATTCTGTGTGGTTTTGAGCGGTTTGTTGTCGTTTCCAAAGGTTATATGCTCTGTGTTTTTTCTGTACAGCCGTTTGACACTGGCTGTTGAACCAAGGTTTTGCATTAGCTCTGCGTTTTATTGTATGTGGGATATATGCATCCATTCCAGATAAGATTACCTTTGTTATTTCATTACAGCAAATAGTGGGATCAGCTGTTTTAAAGCAAACCTCTTGCCATGGAAAATCCAGGTAAAACTGTTTAAAGTCATTCCATTTTGCCGATTTATAGTGCCACATTTTACGAGGAAGTGATTGTTGGCTTGGCGGTATGAACATTTCGCACTTTGTTCTTATAAGTTTATGATCGGATGAACCAAGTGGGGGATCTACTTGAATTGTGTACAAGTCAGGAGTTGTAGTTAGGAACAAGTCTAAAAGCGCTGCAAATTCACCCCTTTCTGAGATACGGGTAGGTTCATCGACAAGCTGCGTTAGACCACAACTTATGGCAAAAGCTTCTGCTTCCCTACCTTCCTGTTTTGTTGTGGTGTTTTAGCCAGGGTATATTGTGGACGTTGAAATCGCCTAAAAAAACAATTTCCGCATGTGGATAGTTAGATTGTATACTATCACAGTTTTCGGATAATGTCGCAAAAAAGTTTTGATACTCGGTGTTACTTGGCGGGTTGAAGAGATGCTTCAATACTTCTGAATTTTCTAATTTAAACTTAGCAATTTGCGGCAATTTGGCACACTAGGTAAAAGATTGTACCTACTTGTTATAAAAATACCAAAAATACCCTGAAAAATTACCTACTTTTTAAATTTTTCACATTCTCAATTTCTCCTTGTACTTCTCATTTATTTATAGCTTTAGAAAAAAATAATGAAAGAAAAACTTGGGGTAAAAAAATGCCCTAAAAAATCATTTAGGTACTCGATTAGTTATATTGAAACTAACAATAGACTTGTGGTTGCATCCACCACTTAAAGACACACAGCTTTAACTTAACAATTTAGTTACATATTTTTTAGTATCTAATGCCTTTTTGTGCAGAGCTATAACCATGACAATCCAACTCCACCTACTCCTACAGTTTCAACCCCCAAAAACAAAAAAGGGAGGAATCGACCTAAACAGGCCAAGAATACCAGTGTAGCTGTGCCTGCTCCTGAACCGTTAACATTTGAGGTAAGTAGGTCGTCAAGTACCTCTCTTGGCGGTATTTATAGTAAAACAGTATTTTTTAGGAAATTTAACCTTTTGTCTCCCATGACAATGTCTTCTTTAAGTATTTAATTTTATTGTGAAAAGTTTACATTTACAAAAGTATACTGATAGGGTGAACCCTGCAGTGAATGACCACTATGTACTGTTTTTCGTATTATTAACAATTGTAAATAACTCAAAGCAATACAATATATAGCAATACAGCAATTTGATCCTTATCAAATTCTTAATTTTTCTCATCCCACATAAAAACCAGGGCTTTGCAAATGTCAGGTAAAAGTTTAGCTGTTTCTGTTTAGTCAAAATGTATTTAAAATACTAAGGTAAGCAAAGCACAGGGCTTATTAATCTAAACTGCATGAAAAGATTTTAAATTCAGTATATTCAACTAATTACTACATGGTCATTTACTGGGTTGGTGGGATCCAGTATATGACTCTTCACTTTTTGTTTAAAAAATTAAATTTTGGTAAAAAAATTCACATATGTGCAATTGCAAAATTGATCAGGACTCCTGTCAGAATTGTATTAAAATCTTAAAATATTCAAGATCCTCAGAACAAATCAAATGATCTTCTTGGACTTCTGACTGTTACGTTGGCTTTTAAGCTTACATAAAAATATTAGGTATCCCCTATATTAATTTAACACTCTGTATATATATTAGAAATAATTCGGTCTAATGCAAAAAATTAGATGGACCACAAAAAAACAAAGGCGATAAGGTTTTTTTGTCGCGCGCCCAGTCAGAATTTAACACATACGAGAAGAGAAATTATTCGATGTTGCGATGTGAACACAGGCTTGAAGCCGGAGATTTTGATTTATTCACTCGTTACAATAAATTTTAAACTTGCATTTTTCTTGGTTTTGAGTTGCATTGCGTTGCATTGTGCAAGTTTAGAAAACCCTAAAGGGTATAGTGATTTGAGTTCGAGTTATACTGAGAGTGGAAAAACGTCTCGTGAAATTTTGTGAGGATTGATTTCCGGGGTGAGTTTTCTTATCTTTACTTTTTCTATTTTTTTCTTAAAGTTTTGGCTAGGCTAAAGACAGCTTTCTTCTATTTTCCTAGGCTAGAAAATAGGTAAAACAGCTAGGAAACTATTGACTTTACAACCTAACATATAGTAAATTCAGATTTGACTTGAGATGAGAAAAGATAATTCAATAACTTACTTAAATAATTACTAATTATTTTTATTGAGGGCCAATTACTTATCTTTTTAATTACCAGCCAATTAATTTCATAATAAAAACAAGTTGATACTTAACTTCTTTATTACAAAAGAAAATAAAAGTTCGAATTCTGCTTTAATTTGGTATAACAAAAAATCTAACATTCTAAGAGAAAAATATCTTGAAAACTAAATCATTACATAACTCTTAAACTAACTTAAAATAAAATGTACAAGATAAAATATACTGAGGGTTGTTTTTCCTCTTTCAGACGTTTTTATATGGCGAAGTTTTGGTTGCTAAAGTACCAAATATTTCGGAGTTCAAAATTTTGAAGTTTACAACAAGTACATAGCGAGCCCATTGCTATTATTTTGAGGAGTCAATAAACTACTTTTGAGGTCCTATGTTAGCTGTGAATCTCTTCGAGAAAAGCACAGTACCTGTCATTTTCCTGCATATTTAGAGCCCTGGAAATAAGGCTAAGTACCACGTAGTGGATTTTATTATTTTACAACTGAAAGTTGTCCATCCATCTATCCATCATAGTGGCGGTTGTTAACACTAATTTTAGACGTTTTGTGGTTTATAATAAAATGACTTTTAAAGCATTCGGTTTTTCCGGCTAGTGAATGAACTATGGTTGACAAGCGTTCGTTATATATATTAAAATTATGCGGTAATTAAGTCGTTAATTAAGATAAGTAGGTAAACTTATTTAACATTAAGTTAGTTTTTTATGCATACGTATGCGCCCAAAGATAGGTTTTATTTAAGATAAAACAATAGTCCTTTTGTGAATTTGCCCAGGTTTTTTTTTATAAAGTTGAAATCTTTTATAATTTTTTTGTTTCTTTTTTCCTTGCCCTGGAAATACGAGTTGAGATAAAAATAACTCAGATTTTGTTTGAACAGTAAAATATTAAAGATGATAAATTACAATTGCAATAAATACCTTTAAATATTTATTTATTTTCATAATTATGTTAGAGACACCAGAGGTAAAATTTTGGTTTGGTGGTATCGACTTTAGGGTATGTGGGCATGAATAAACCACCTGGCGCCCTTTTGAACACCAGTAAATTTTAGCCTGCGACCTTCTTCGGCTGTTAGCTAGCGGCACATACCTTTAATGTGTTACAGCGTTCTGGTGGTCTCTTATTTTTGATAAGGCCCTTCCGGCACTTATCTTTAAAACTACGTAACATGACAAATGCACATAAGAAAAACATGGCCATCTTTTTGCACATTTTTAAATCATTCATTCATCACACTTTTTTACTTTCTAACAATGTTAATTACATAAATTTTTTATTGCTTTGATCGAGGCTTTTTATGAATAAACAACCTCAGGCTAATACATTGGTGGTCCCAGAGGGAAGGCTGGGGGCCATAGCCCCCTTCTTCTAAAGAACTCCAAATTATTCAATTTTAGTGGGTGATACTTGATGTGGTTGTCTAATATGTGTCTTTTTTGCTGATTTTAGTATTTTTACAGTGACTTGCAATGGTAGAAATAGTAAACTTGTCAATATAGTTTTTTAATCTAGAGTCTAACCACTCCAAATTTCCAAGATTTATTAAAATCAGATTAGTTTTGGCACAGTTATGTACACACAAAAAAAAGTAATAATTTAAACTTGTTTTACACCCATTTGTTTTATGTTGTCATTTACTGGTTTTTTATTAGGTCATTCACTAGCTGTAGCTGGTCATTTGCTGGGATTTTATGCAAATCAGCCTAAAAATGGTTAAATCGTTTAAACAAACTTAGATATGTGTGAATATCTATATTTCTGCAAAAAATTGTTTCTATGAGAGTTAAGTATTTTTCAAAATATTGATATTTTTATAGAAGTACTAGTAAAATATAGTATATATGGGAATAAAAACCAATTATATCATGTGGTTACTATAAAATGGGGGTATCTGACTCTAATGTCATTCCTGTGTTACAAAAAATACACTGGATTTACCGAGGAAATTACAGCAAAGGAATTACAATTTTTTCTTTTTTTGTTTTTCTAATATCTTAAAAACAAAGTACACGCTTTATTTATTTTTTAATAATAGGGGCATCATTTAAATACTTTTTTACAATAAAAATCTATCTATCTGGCCTTCTTCGATCCATCTTTGGACATAGGCCTCCTCCAATCTCTTCCAGTCTTCTCTGTCTGTCGCCGTGTTCATCCATCTAGCTCCTACATGTCTCTTCAAATTGTGGGCCATCTCATTTGGGGCCTTCCCCTACTTGTTTATTTTCCCAAGGTCTCCAGGTTACAATACACTTGTTCCATCGATCGTCTTTCTGAGTGATATTATGACTGGCAAATTTCAATTTTAATTTTGCTACTTCTCTTACATCCCCCAAATAAAACAAAAGTAAGGGATGTATGAGGAGAGTAAAAATATTAATTATAAAAATATGTTTTACCTACCTTGGGAACCACAAGCCGCAGGTTCCAGCACACAAAAACAAACGAATCTTTTTTCTCCAGCAAAAACAATGTGTTCACTGCTCAAATAAAACTTTGTTACTAAGAGCCAACATGATGATGCAACATCCTTTCATTCTCAGTAGTGGGAGTGGAGAAAAATGCTGTTAACTTAGAATAAGGAAAGGGCGATAATAATAATGACACGGGAATTGCCGAAACAGTTTCCAAATAGGCAGATTTTGAATCAGTGCTTCGGTAGCTTAGTTGAAAGAGCGTTTGTCTGGTTAGCAGAAGGTCGCTGGTTCAAATCCAGCCTGAGGTAAAATCTTTTTATTATCTTATTTTTCTTATTTATTCCTTGCCCTTATGTCTCTAAATTATCCTCGTTATATAATTTAGACCTAGGGCGCGAAAACTAACCTTAGTAATATTTATCTCGTAGCTGCAATGGCTATGGTTCGAAATAGCGCTGTTTAAAATAGCGTCATTCAAAATAGCGTGTAATGAAATAGCGCTGTTTAAAAATAGCGTGTAACAAAATAGCGCTGTTTTAAAATAGCGTGTAACGAAATAGCTGTGGTATGAAATAGCGCTAGTAACAAAATAGCGCCAGTATCAAAATAGCTCGTAATGAAATAGCGCCAGTAACGAAATAGCGCTGTTTTAAAATAGCGTGTAATAAAATAGCGCGTAACAAAATAGCGCCAGTATCAAAATACCGCGTAATGAAATAGCGCTGTTTTTAAAATAGCTTGTAATAAAATAGGGTTAGGTTTGGTTTTACACCCTCTAGGATCCGGGGAAAAAGTCAGGGAAGTTTTTTTTTAATATGTTAGAAAGAGGTTACCGGGAGTTGCAAACAGCAACATTAAAAAACATCATTAAAAACAGCAACTGTTTGACTCTCTAACATATTTTATCAAAAAAAAAACTTCCCTGACTTCTTTCCCAGGATCCTAGCGGGTGTGAGACAAAACCGAGCCGAAAAGGATCTGGGGAAAAAGTTAGAGAAGTTTTTTTTTAATATGTTAGAAAGAAGTTAATAATACTGATATTAGTCGAGCGCTATTTTGTTACGCGCTATTTTAAAACAACGCTCAAACAATACCGCTATTTTGAACGACGCTATTTTGAACAGCGCTATTTCGAACCAGAGCCAGTTGCAATATCTAAAGTTTTGTTTTACACACTGAATAAGCCGATTTCTGGCGTTTGTCATGACAAGTCAGCATGCTGGTAAAAGTCTGGTACAGCGGGTATGTTAGCAATTTCAGCCCAGATGTTGGCCTTTAGGGCTTGTGGCGATAAGGGAGTTCAAAAAACCCCACAAAAAAATAGCCCCGCCCGGGAGGTGTTTTCTTAATACATTCATCGATACCCTTTAAGTGTAATCCGTTGCTCCGTTCCGTTGGAGCCAAGTGTCTCCTAAGTTTAAAAACTTAAAGCCACGCCTGTGGAATAAAATGATTTCCACAACGGTGCGACGCCTATCGCCTAAATGGCGCACATTTCAAAAAAGACAGTTATGCTGCCGTACTCTGTCTAAAGAGACCATCTTTCTGTTGTTTAGGAAGCTCAAAAAATGGTCCAGTTTGAACTTAATGGAGTGGTCTGCAGATGGAACATAAATGAACCCTTAGAAGTTATCTCTCAAGACGAGAGTGATGTAAAAGGGGAAGTTAAGGAGGAAGTTAAAGGTTGGTTATTACATGATTTGGCTAGTGACCCTTTCAGTTCAATAGTGTGGAAATTGGTTGGGTATGGGTCAAGTTTTTCAGAAAAACTTTTTGTTAAATAACCGACGTTTCGATTTATTTAAAATCATCAACACGGTTTTTTAAAACAGTTTTTTCATTGTCAAATTTGAAAAGTAGTAAAAACATATAATCGATAGACTTAATTACCATAAAAAAAACACAAAAAAGTAATTTATGTTAAATTCAATGTACATTGGCGAGTAGCTCCCCGATCGCGCGCTGTTACTTTCCAAATGTGTTTATTTGCAAGAAATACTTTAGACTATTTTTGACAATTTGGCTCGTAGCCTTATGATTTTTTTTTTACATTTAGACGAACCCAAACCCGAAGCTAGTGCAACGCCCTCTTTGGCAAGCGCCCCTGTTCCACCCTCCGCGACGGAAGCAAAAGTGATAATACCTCTGCCAGAGGCAAGCTACAAGGAATTGGAGAATTACAATATTTGTGACGCACCTGCCAGGCCTAACGCTTACATTAGGTAATAATCAGAATCAGTCAGTCCCACGTATTTGTATACATTAGTACCTTAAATGAACTCCAATTACGTACGTCTTAAATATATCTGTACTACTAAAGCGTATTAAAATCATCCATGAAAAATGACTGCTACAAGCGTCCCGCTATATTGGATTCAATTGAGCCCAAACGTATGGCTTGGATTAAAAAAGTAGACGCTTTTAATGAAATTTGAAAGGGACTGCTTTCAAAAATGACGTTGTCAATTTGTCAATGCGATGATTTGACGTTGTCAAAATTGAGGTTAATGTTTATTATGATTTAAATTTAAGAAAATTGTTTAAATTTTGGAACTTTTGGAAGATAAAGCCATTATCTTGAGTTGACGTAGCCGCTTACTTGGCATTTTTTTAAACGAGTTTAAAGGTATTTATTCTAAGGTAACTTCGAATGGGTGTTTCTAAGCTTAGAAAAGAAATGGCGCTGAGAGAGTGACACCCATTATCAGTAACCTTAATTTATCCAAGCCATACGTTGGCGTCACGTACGCTTCCACTATCAGTAGCCTGAATTTATCCAAGCCATACGTTTGGGTTTATTTGAAATCCAACATGCCGGCACGCTTGTAGCAGTTATTTTTTAGAGGCTTTTTTCCAGTATAGATTTATTTAAGACGTACGTGACCCCAAAGTATGGATAATGGGTGTCACTCTCTCAGCGCCATCTCTTTTCTAAGCTTAAAAAGACGTTGGTCTTTTTATTTAGCCAATTATATAAGCATTACGCCTTATGGAAAAAAATGCGTTACTCTTACTTCAGCGGCCATACAGAACAAATACAATTCAAATATCTTTAAAATTTTCAAAATTCGAAAAAAATTTCAAAAGTTTTATGATATTTTTATAAATTAACATATTTTTTTTGTGAAGTTGATCCGATATGTAGAAGTTTGTCAAAATTGAATTCCTATATTTATAAAAAACTTACAGGTAAAGTTAAATAAACGCTTATGATAAAATAAGGCTTATTTACGTTCGTCATGTCTGAGAACATTCCCTAAATGGCCGGTGTAAAACGACATATTTTTAAGGTTTTATTGTAGCCGCCTCGATTTTTAGTTTTAACCTAAACACATTCTACAACCGCATTACCCGAATGATACTGAATTGATGTACGCTACTTATCAAGATAAAATTTGCTGACCTCTTTAATTTACTATTTAATCCCAACAATCAATTCAGCGTTAACCACCTGTTCGAAATTGTGATGGAAAACCTACTGCAGCACTATCTGACAACATTTAAATATTTGATGTATCTGTTCCCAAATGATGACTCATCTCGTCGGACAACGTTTTTAATGTAAATACTAATAAACCTTAGTAATTCTAATTAGAGCCTAAAATATAGATTTTTTAATTTAATTGATTTTAATAGGGCTCTCTAACAAAACATATGATCAAATCCAAGATGTCTTCCATAGGACAAACAAACCGATTTCCCATAAGCCGTAATGTTAACAAAAACGTACATTTCACAAAAACAACAAGAGCTTCAGTCTCAAAAATTAATCAGTTTTAAGAACGGATCCTTTGTGCTTATGGGAAAAATGCGTTTTTCTTAAAAATATTAAACTAAAGCGAGAAAATCTGAAATAAATGGGACCATGTTTTCTACAAAAAAGTAGGTTATGTTTTTGTTTATTTTGTTTTTTTTTTTAATTTTTTCTAGTTTTTTTACTTATTTTGAATTATTACATAGGCGCACCAAGGGGGCGGGGGGCTAAACAGAAAAATAAGCATAAAGTACAACATCATGGGACCTCTGGGGGCCCCCAAAGATATCGGGTCCCCCCAAGACATATTTCTGGGTGCACCACTGATTATTATGTCAAGTTTTTTTGCTGTTGTGAATTGTGGCAGCAGAGGAAGTAATGATAATGTTAGTTTTCATTGAATTTGAAGTTTTTTGACCAATGAATCAATGAACTATCAGCCCAAGGTAGGGGGAAGTAGATAAGTAGTTCTATTCAAAGAACTCACTTCAAGGCTCACTTAACAGAGACGAAATTGAAATAGACTAAACTTTTCTTATCAGATTCAGGTTTTCTATTAGGATCTTTTGTTGTACTTGACTAAACCTTTTGCTAAGTAATAGGCCTTTTATAGCGTTAAACTGTGAAAAATATTTCACTATGATTTTTCGGTTTAGAAAAGAGGCACAACTTATAGGTAGGTCAGTCCAACAGATCAATATACACATATGAGTTCCAACGGAGGTGGGTCAAGCAAACTATTAATAAGTACTTTACAAAATATGTTTATTTAATAAAATATAAGTAAACATAGGTAATATAAAAAAAAACTTGCAAAATTAAAATACAGTTTTTCCTTGTCATTGGCCTCACACACTGTACATCACCATATGATTTTCCATGAACTATAATACATAGGGCCTAAGTACAATCAAACCTATGGTTCATCAGCTCACAACAGTACTGTTCAAATTTTACAACAGTACAATATTCGCTGTTGTATTACTACTATTACTTTTATTACTGTTTTTTTGTAACAATATTTGCTCAATTATGTATCTAAAAGTTTATGCAAATAAATATATACTCTACTCTACAATTGGGCGTACCAGCATATGACCCATTAGGACCCAAGTTTTTTTGAGAGAAATTGAAAAAAAAATCTGAGAGAACTTATTTGTTTTTTTTGTGGTCATCAAAGTCAACAAAGATGACTTTTTTTTCCATCTATTTTTTGATGCCATAAAATTTTTTTTTTTTGGTTATAAGCTCAGAACAGTACCGTAGAAATTTCACAACAGGACTCATAGTAGGTCCAGTCAGATGCTATACATATTTTTACGGTGTACAAGTTTTAGGTGTCAAAAAGCATGGAAATAAAGGAAAATTTGCACCAAAATAGTTTAAGATAAAAAGAGGTTTGAGTTAGGGAGATTGTCAAATTCACCAGTTTATTCTAAACTGTTTTGAGGTCTGTAAAATAAATAGTTATTAAAGAAAAAGAAACTTTGATGATACAGGACTCCACTGGACACTATACAGGACGCTACACTACCAAGAGTTTATTTAAGAGTTCTGTAGGATGGTGTACAAATTTGGTTCAGCTCATTACCCACACATTAACCTCATATTGTTTTCCTTTTCTTTCTTCTCTAGACCCTTTTTTCAACCATATTTTTTTTAATTTTTCAACCGTTTTGAAACAATAATCCATTCAGGAGAGACCCAGTCAGGATCATTGCTGTATTCTAGTTTTGAAAGTTGCTTGCCTAGAATAGTAGAAAAATTATAGTGAAGTATTTCTTACAGTTTAACACAATTCTATGTTACACTTCTGCAAGCACAAAAAAAGATCCCAATAGAAAATGTTGCCAAAATGGCAGTTACATATTGATCCAAAACAAACCTGACAAAAAACTTTTGAATGTTTCACTTTATCCTCTGTTAAGTCAGGTAATAGAGCACTTATCCACTTTCTTTTCCCTTGAGCTGATACCTAGTTCATTTAAATCAAGATGATTTTTTAAGGTCAAAATACTTGGCATTCCATCAAAACTAACATTATCAAGATCTCCCCAGCTGCCACAATTCATAACAGCACAGAAACTAATAATAATTATTCAAACTGAGTAAAGAACTAGAAAAAAAGTTAAAAAAAAAATAAAAACATAACCTGACTTTTTGAACAAACCATGGTCCTTTTTATTTGAGATTTACTGGCTTTAATTGATTTTTTTTAAGAAAAACGCATTTTTCCCATGTGTACAAAGAATCAATACTTAAAACAGCATCTTTGTTGTAAATTAAATCGTTTCACTTTTTTTAAAAATTACGTTTTTGTTAACATTGCGGTTTATGGGAAAACACTTTGTTTGTCCTATGGCAACCATCTTGGATCGAAAAACAGCTGATCGTGACAGTTCGTTAGACAAGCTAATATGTTTCGTAGCCATTTGAACTTCACTGATTAAGTCATGGACGCATTTCCCACGTGATTTTTCGGGTACAAAAAGAACAAAATTTAATTAATTAAATTAATTAAAATGATTGTGAAGATGAGTGAGTTTTAAGTATAACAATCTGAAAATAATGAGAAAACTGTAATTTACTACAGCTTTAACTAAGAAAATCCTCTCCAACTCAAATTATCCACCTCCATAAACCCTAAAATGTCAACATTTTCTTTTGCAAATGCACAGGCAAATAATAAAAGTATTTTTTTCCCATTGTGATAGCCTATTTGGTCAGTCGGTATCTTGTCTAAAAGCTATCTGTTTCCCTCTTATGTCTATTGCTTAGACCTTGGTTTTTACAGATGGAATAGGAAAATGAAGGGTTTTCCTATACTGGACGTAGTCAAAAGCTAGCGGAATCAATCAAGCAAACATATAAGTAAATTACTTTTTCCTAATTTTAAGGTTTATTGAAAAAAGCACGGAAGAACTGGATGCTGAAGTTGAATATGATGTAGATGAAGAAGACACTGCATGGCTAGCTATTATGAATGAAAAAAGGTAAACTAAATGTTGAGTTTTATTATCAAGAGATGTTTCACTCCAAAAAAACGCACAAGTATTTTTACAATCGCCCGATTTCTAGTGCTTAGAATATCACTTAGAAATCATAGATTTCATGTGTTTGCTTGGAAATCGCATGTTTTTCTTCGATTTTGTAAATGATTTTCGGACAAGGAGTACTGCGACTTCTGAGTGATTTTGTGTGATTTAAAAAATATTTTCGTCAATATTCTTCTCTTTGAAATCTTTAGTTTTTAGAATAGCAAAATAGTATACCTGTTTTAAATAAAACTCAGTCACAAATCATCTCAAAAGTGTAGGTCAAGCCTTCTTTCAAAATACAGGTCAAGGAAATATATTTCTGTAGTTATGTTTCTTAAAACATGATTTCTATTAGTTATAGGAATATCCTAAGTTAAATTTTAAACTGAGTTTTAAAAAAACCTTCAAGATATGAATTTATTTCCTTTTTAGCAAAGCAGTAAGAGCTGTATTAGAGTTTATTTAAAATATTATATTTTTATTATTTCTTTACTGTTAACTATTTGTTGTTATTAGGGAAGAACAAGGACTATCTCCGGTAGGTGTGGATTCTTTGGAGCTTCTTATGGATAGATTGGAAAAAGAATCTTATTTCCAAGCAGCTGTCAATGGACAGTCAAGGTATTTTCAATTCAAACAATATTTCATACCTGTTTTTTATATGTTTTATTAGGGTTTTACTTAAAGGATAAGTTCAACAAAACATTAACAAACATTTATTAAAAAATTGAAAATTAAATAAAATCTGAGTATCTACCAAGGTCTTAATGTGCTGAAAAAACATTTTTCAACTATTCGAACTCAAACAGGTTTAATACTTTATAAAACAGTAATAACGTGTTTTAACATGACAAACATAATAAATAGTTATATTTTTAAACCGATCGACCATCTTATGTAGACTTAAGTACTTACTTACATACCTACCGGCAGTGGATTCCGTGTAAAACAAGGCTAAATTTT
Source organism: Aspidapion aeneum (assembly GCA_963576565.1). Taxonomy (NCBI): domain Eukaryota; kingdom Metazoa; phylum Arthropoda; class Insecta; order Coleoptera; family Brentidae; genus Aspidapion; species Aspidapion aeneum. The sequence goes on along the minus strand of OY755046.1, from coordinate 32,693,428 downwards.
AGCACCCTACCTTTAAATAGTTAAATTTTTTAAATATATTTCAATATTTTCTAAGAAAATTAATTAATAAATATCCAAAAATTATACACATGGGCATTTTAAATCAAATACAAACCGTTTTAAAACTAAAATGAAATTATTTTATTTCACCGTAAAGTTGTTCGAGAATGTATGGACGTCATTTTTAAACCTTTAGGAAGCAATGTTTGACGTTGTTAAATTTTGAATTATAATATTACTTAGGTGGGTATAAACAATATTTTGCTAAAAATTTATTTCCTACCAATGTATTAATGATTTATTAATTGCACTTTAGTAGATACTTCCGTTAATAAAAAGCATCATGCTATCTTTGCCGCTCGATGACTTTTCGGTTAAATGGACCATATTTGTTATTTTTCTTGCAGTGGAGCAGTCGTAGACGACGATGCGGTGTGCTGCATCTGCATGGACGGTGAATGTCAAAACACAAACGTTATTCTATTCTGCGACATGTGCAATCTGGCCGTCCATCAGGATTGCTACGGCGTGCCCTATATTCCCGAAGGACAGTGGCTGTGCAGAAGGTACTTCCTTGATTCAATCACAACGAATATTTTAAATTAGGTATATAGTATTAAGCCGTTATTATGATTAGAGGACCTGGATGCATTTGACTGATGTGTTTCCTCATAAGTGGGAAACTCATATTGGCCTCTCTGTCTAGCGTAATCCAGTTTTACATGTAAAACCGATTTGTAGAGATAGGTTCTCTTGTCAGTGTTATTCCCCTTTACATTTTTTGACGGTTTTATTAGTTTTTCAAAGTACAACAGAAATAAAACATATTACCAACCACAGAAATATTGGGTCACTAAATCACGCAAAGTGCTTCTCAGGCTATCAGTGTGCAGTGACCCTACAGAAAAAAATGGGACAGTGCCCTCGTGCGGCTAGTTGATAGAGCTAGTTTTGGCGTTCTGCTCCTTGTATACTATTACACGTTCAGTTTGCTTTTGCCTCTTTTGATACTGTTCTCAAACGAAACTCGTAAAATAACTAAAATTACCCAAAAATCACCCAAATTTGCCCAATTAAAAAAACTGCTAGAAAGTGTTGATAATTAGAGCATGATTTTTATTATAAAGATTGTAAGGGTCGTGATTGTAAGTCTTCTCTTTACTTAAACACACTTCAGAAACCACTAAAAAGATCTTTTCTATATTAGATTTATTTAGTAGAGTTTAGGTTATGCCATTAGCTTCGGTATTGAAAAATCATTTTTCAAATAAAATTGTTAAAAAAGAAAAAAAATAGCATACTTAAGTAAAGTAGAAACCCTATAACAATTCCCGGTCTTAAAAAAATATGTATAAAAAAATACAGATTATGCTATAACATATTTAAATATGAAAGAAAGAATTATGTAGAGTTGCCTACAGCATATTTCTTTAGATATTATTTTAAAAAAAACTAATTAATCATATTTCTATGAAAAGAAAATTAATATATAAAAATTTCCCACATCGTTTAAAAATTATTGAGGTTATGTTATAACATAATTTTACGGTACCTTTCTTGAAACAGCCAAACGAAAAAAAGGGCGAGATTTCTCCAAAGGTTTACAAAGTAGTCTGGCAAAACGAATTTATAAACGTCAGAGGACATCTACACACTACTTAAACGTACTAAAAACCTTGATAATATGAATACTGTAATAAGACAAATTCAAGCATTTATTATAAGTTCACTGACTCTGCGCTAGATGTTGCATGGAGTTTCTTTTATTTTTAAATATTTATAAATTAAACAAAAGGTTAGGAAAAATGTGAATTTTTCCGTAACAAAAGTTGAATTTGAAAAGTATTGGTTTACTCTGGATATTCTGGTAAGCGGCAACTGCACATGTTGATAATAATTAATGATATGTAATGCCAACCTGTAGTTAAGAATCATTTTCAAAGCTCTGCCTTTGGTGGAAAACAACTTTCAAAATGTATTGAGGGTCCCCACTTACAAGTAGGCTTGACGGTTTAATCGAAATTTAATTTGCTGCTATTTGAAGGCGTAATCTTTCTATTAAACAGACTATGCGCTAGTACATTACCGTTTATCATGTATGATGCGGATAAGTTACTATGCAGGTCATGTCGGTTTCGTGGTGACTATCGAAAGTTTAATAGCCAAAGAGTTTTAGATAGATATCCCATTCACAGCATTAATCTTATATCTTGAAAGACAAACTTTTCTTTTTAAGATGTTTTATCAGTTATCAGTCGTATTATTTAAAAATATTCGGTGCCTTTTGCCAATCAAAGGATGAGTACATGAAATTACAAAGCATTAAACTACTATGAAACGTGGGTCGCCACAGGGTCATAATGCGTTCATTGCCCAAATGTACTTTATGTCTTGTTAAATGTGGTAATCCCAAAAAAAAGTTGTTGGTTTTCCTTTTAATTTCGTTTACTTTTTATCCGGAATAAGTCGGAAAATTTTTCTCTATTTTGCTTCAAAATATCGAAATAGGGAATGCGATTTAAAAAGGTGGGAAGTAGCTCGTGTGACATAAGAGATAGGTTTGTCGGCGCTAAATAAGCCATTTTACTCCTCCATTGGCTGGCTAACTTCAGAGCCATCGGTAACTGAACGACATCTGTCAGTTTAGTTTTTTTTGTTTGTTTAAGAAATGAAAGACTTGATGTCATGGCTTTCTGGCCATTTTATCGTATGTCGGTGAACGCTTCGTAAAAATAACGAATTTTTTGTCCGTCAATTAAAAAGTAGAATGTAAATCTGCTTCGTTTGAAAAAATGTGGAATGACCCCATTACTGTCGTGTTCATTTATTGTAGATGTCTACAATCACCCAGCAGAGCAGTGGACTGCGTACTTTGTCCCAATCAGGGTGGTGCGTTCAAACAAACGGACAAAAGCACTTGGGCGCACGTCGTTTGCGCACTGTGGATTCCCGAGGTTAGATTCGCTAATACTGTGTTTTTGGAACCTATTGGTAAGAAAATAAGTGTATTTTTGTAATTAAATATATTTTTTGGCTTAATTAAAACATTCCCTGGCCTAAACTTGTATATATTCACAGACTCGATAGAAACTATTCCACCAGCAAGATGGCGTCTCAGTTGTTACGTTTGTAAACAGAAAGGGGTGGGAGCGTGCATACAGTGTCACAGAAGCAGTTGTTACTCCGCATTTCACGTGACATGCGCACAACAGGCCGGATTGTATATGAGAATGGACGCTGTGCAGAAGCAGGGGGCGGAGGTAACAAAACTTTAGCAGCCATTTCAGTTCTGTCGAATTAATTTTGTGTTCCAAAATGTTTTCTTTTGAAATTATTATTTTAATGTGATTTTACGTTTGGTGATTATAGGACAAATAAAGCGACCATACAGTTTTATTGTGAAAGTTTACTAGTAATTTACAGAAAACTGCTAAAAAATAACGACATTTATCATTTTCGTGGATGCCGCCAGCAGTTTTACGTGTTCGTGATTTAATTTTTTAATATCAACTATTAATTTAAAATCAATAAACGTTGCATCAAAATTATACAAAGGCAAAGAATTTTAAATCAATATTAAAAATAATTGAGCGAATTTAAAGGCATTCGGCGTTGGTGCAAACAATTATTATACAATCCCTAGATATGCAACCCAACAAACTTAATAACAGCAGCGGACAGATGGCTCTGTCGTATATTAATGTACTTCCAATAAAACACGGTAGAGCCATCTGTCCGCTGCTGTTATTAAGTTTGTTGGGTTGCATATTATCTAGTAGTTCGGGGCCTAAGACGGAAATTTAGAGGCTTGTCTGCATTTTAGCGTACCGTGACAAAATTTGGCACAGGGGCAGCAGACACCTAGAGATGCTATTTTAGAAGTGGTGCTCCGATGGAACCCAGTGCAGGGCCAAGATACAGGGCCGTACTTGAGGTGGGAGAGGAAAAATTGATAAATTAAAATAAAACTAGTTTTGCGTACAATTTCTTTAACTTTATAGCTATGTAGCTTATAAATTTAAAAAATCGATAAAAATGAAAGGTTGGAAATACGGTTTTTTTAGGAGGAGAGGGAGCAAAAGGTAGGAGGATCAATTGTTAAAATCTTATTTCGTCTAAAGTGGTCGTGTGGGGTATTGATTTCTAGATAATTTGGTATGTCAAAAACTGACACCTTAATCACCCAAGGATTATTAAAAGTACCTGACCAAGCCTAACTTAATTAAATTTTTAACATTATCTGCCAATTCTTGGGTACCAAAACATACACTTTTAATAAAATTACATAATTGCATCCTGTTTGAGAATGGTTGTCAGAAGGATAAATACATGGATATTTGAGAAATAATTATAATGCACGTTATGTAAAAAATATTTTTTATACAAATAAAATTACTGTTTGTATTTCATTAATAACGTTTTACTTGAAAAGAAAAAGTCATAAGGCAGCTTTTATTTATATATAATTTTTGTATGTTTTAAAGTCACTAATTAACAGCTACATAGGTGATTAATTGTTTAACTTTTTACTGTATATTTTCTAATTTTGTAAGTGGTGGGAATAACTTTTTACGTATTAAAAAAAATATATTGACAAAACAAAGACCCTGTATTTTCTTACATTTACAAAGCTAAGTAATTTAATGTACATCATGTAAAAAAGGCATTCTTTTAGTTATAACAAGTAAAACTAAGAAGGTATCTTAAACTGCATAACCGGTATAACTAAAAGTTTGAGACTACTACTTTTTACATGATTTTTTTAATATCACCTTTTAGCATATTACAAAATTACACTAACTTAAACTTTTGTGTCATAGCCTGTAATAAACTGACATATTGTGCTAAGTTTCGTTGCGAAATTCTTATTAACGCTGTAGCTACAATAAATAATGTAAAAAAAACAGTAAAAATTCCAGCAAAGTTGTTGTGGCCCAGTATATCCGTTCAAAAAATGGAAATGATGTAGCACTTATTACAATAATAGAGTCCGATAAATGGTTTATAAAGCAGAATATAGTGATTGTAATGAGATGTTTATTTACATATCTAGAGTTTTCAGCACTAAAATAAAAAATTACGAAAAAACAATATTGTCTAGTTACTTTTTAATACTGTATAAAATTTTTTACTTAAGAAAATAAAAGCTGTATAGTATTGTTGTAAAGTGCTGACTTTAGGTTTTCCATAGTGGTTTGTAACGTCGTCATAAAAAAAAACTACTTAAAATGATCATAAAAATTTTTCTTATTTTTAAAAACAGCCCGTATTCAGTTCAGACTAATTTTTATTTTCTTTTCGTAAAATATAAATAAAAGCTGTAAAAGTATCTTTTATTTGGTAAATATTTTTGGAAAATATCCTTACGTCTAAGAAATCCACATACTTTTCCATCTTTTTAGATTTTTTTTATTTAGAATTCTTAAATAAAACCCCCCTATACTTCGGCTCTGTATATGTCACACCAGTCCAGAAATGTTCGTTTTAAAGAGAAACAATTTGTTTATTGCCCACATTAAATTTTAACACCTTATCTCACATAACTAAGCTCTTGAAATTTTTTTGTCTACTCAGCACCCACACCATAAATTTCTCAAAAAAAAAATTATTATTTTTTTTTATTTCTTATAAGAAAATAAAGCAATATAACTTTTTTATCACTTAAAATAAAAGTGTATATGTCCTTATAATCGGTACCAAGTTTCATTGCTCCAGCTTTTAATTTAAATTTTATAAAGAATTTTAATAAGATAGATGAAATTAAAAATAAAACACCATTTATCTTTGCTCTGCACTGGGCTCGGGATGAGCACCACTTCGTAAAATAATACTATAGTGTTGTAATATAATCGTGCCAAGTTTATTACGGTACGCAAAAATGCAGACAAAAGTGGCTTGGGCTCCGAATTAATATTCAACGTTTTTAGGTTGCAGGTGCGCCAGTAATGGTTCAAAAAATCGCGTTCTGTGACGCTCACGCTCCAGCCGAGGCGAAAAAAGAAGGGGACGCTAAAAAGGAAGATGCTAGAAAGAATTTAATACAGGCTAGAAAGGTAACATTATTTGGCACGCATATTGACCTTTAAGCAATGATTCTTTGGCTGTCATCAATGGTCCCTAAAGGCGTAGGGGGAAAAATGTATTTTTAGATTATCCCTTATATATCTTTAATAAAATTTGGGCTGAGACATGAAAAAAAATATTTTTGAAGAATTAAGCTTTGTGATTACCCATGAAAACTAACTATATCAAAAACTCTATTGGACCGGTGCGTGGTGTGTTAGATTTGACACCCAGAGACCAGTCTAACGAATGGACACCTACTGTAAAGAACTAAAAGGGATACTCATTATGGATACAACTTGCTTATACGCATGGTTTTTGTATCTTGTGAATTTTTCCCAGAATCGGCAGTTACTTAATAAAACGCAAAAAATATGTAACAAAAAAAAATTAAATAAAAAAAAACACCCAACTGCTAAATCTACTTGTACCTACTAGTCGCATTTCGGTACAAAATTGCTCGGTATACCTATAATGTTTTTTTTACGGGTATGCGCACTCACAAGGAGGTCCCTATCACGCTCGAGAAGCGGCAAGTGCGCGGAAGCATTAAGGTATTTTTGGGTGCCGCACTCCATATATGTGAGCATTACTCCATAGTTGGTCGAATCTGGGCTTTGTAGAGTGTCAGCAGTTGGCTTGGTGTATACAGATGTCTTGTACGAAATAGCACCCCAAGCTTTTGGGACGCCCTTTTAGCTATATCTGCCACGTGACTGTGCCAAGACATGTTGGTCTCTGCAGTGACTGACTAAGATGTTCAACTGGCTCTGCAATGTCACAGCACTTCCAGATAGCATGATGTTTGGCTCACCGGTGCTGGTCTTTTTTGAAAACAGGGCTGCTTGGGTTTTCTGCGCGTTGAACTGTACAAGGTTTTTGTTGCCCCAGTCCTCTATTATCTCCAGGTAGATCGTTATTTATCTGCGATATTTGAGTTAGTCTAAGATGATGGAATTCACGTGCGGAGAGACATGTGGGTGGTATGAGTGAGGAGACTACATTGCCATCATCTACAAAGCAATAAAGTGGATTTACTATTTTATCTATGAGGTCATTTATGTAAATCAAAAAAAGTGTTGGCGAAAGGATTGCTCCCTGTTGCACACCAGCATGTACGACCTGCTTCAACTTCTAGTTTTGATGCCCAAAGCGCACTTACGAAATTATACAGTTTTGTTTTTTTATGAATCACGTTATTGGGTAATTTTGTACCCAACTGCGACTAGTATGTTTAATTCTTATTCAGCGTTACTTTTTACCATTCATTTTGCGTTACTCGGAAAGTACGTGTAAATTTTCTACGGACGCCAACAGTGTTACCTTCCATTTCTTTTTCTTATTTTTTGTTTCTTTTTTTTATGTGCTTAATTCAATTCATTTAACCTAATCAAGGTATGTCAAACATTGAACTATGCCCAAAGGGTAGATAGGTACGTTGTTACAAACATTGACTGAAGGAGGGGAAGAAGAGAAGGAGAGGGAGGGGGAACTAGTTAAACGGTGTTGGAAAACAAACTCTGTGTGTGCAAAAATAGTTTTTGAAATCGCCTATATATTTGATAAAATGATTTTATAATATGGTTTTTGAAGAGGGTGGGGGGAATGACAGGAGGGGAGATGAGTGGGAGCAGGGAGGCTACAAAAAATTACAGCAAATTAGAGGACATTTGCAATGGGTGATCAAAGGAATTTCATGAAAATCGCCTGAAATATTCGTGTAACTGATTGACAATTTTTCCAGTGTGTGCCTTATAATTCAAATAAAATAAAATTAGTTTTGGAAAATGGGTTCAGAAATTGTTTTTATGTTTATACCGATTTTCTGTATTGGTATGAGTTTGCATAACGGACTTTAACCGACTCGAGTACTGGCGAGCTTTTTTTAACTTGGGAAATAAAAAATATTGGTTTTCTTATCCAGTGAGTTGTGTTAGTTATTTGTTATTAGTAATTGATATTGATATTTTGAAGGTTCTAGCGAAAAAACGTACCTCCGCACCAATCATTCTAATTCCCACGATACCTCCAGAGAGAATTCAAGAAATCGCCTCCTTAGTAACGATAGCCAAGAAATCGCAATTTATACAGCGACTTATAGCTTATTGGACTCTGAAACGGCAATTCAGAAATGGAGTGCCTTTGTTGAGGAGGTTGCAGAGTGCTCAGGGAGGCTCTAGGTAAGATTTTGTTATTTTGCTTGTTCTTTGTATGCCTGGTCTTTGGCTGGAAATTTGGGAGTCCATTTAACCTGCATGAATAGGCGACAGGGTAGTGCCCTGGTATGGTCCTCGGCTTCGCATGCAGAAGGTACCAGGTACGCGTCTCGAACAACGATGCAAAAACAAAATGTGTGTGTTTAAGACCACACGGAGAAGTGTAAACTTCAACAAGGCAAAATTAATAATACTGGCCTTCATCTGCATCATCATATGTTCCTCTCGACTCGAGTTGACTTCACCCGAATGAGCGTTACATAGCCGAGCCTGATGGCTCAGTTTAATTCACTACCCACAAAAACTGCTAAACGCCCCTAAAGAAGTTTACACTTCAAAAAAGTCCGTCGCCCTGTCGCCCACTTCCTTTTCAGCGTTTAACAGTCGTCATCGAATTAGCATATGATGCGATGCGCGCAAAATATAAGTTGACCTTGAACATCGAGAATATACGCAGGTGTAGTCCAGGAGCCGACACGCAGCCAGCCGAGGAACCAGGAATAATGCCCCAGAGCCTGCTATAAGTGATATATAGTCGGTACCAGGATGGCGCCAGCATAAATCTCCTACAGTCAACTCACGACGACCATGACTGTGGCGCTGAAAAGGAAAGAAGTCTATAGTCTATAACCAAGTTCTGCTGGGACGATAGCGATGTTAGATAGATGCCAGTCTAACATATAGCAGGACCACCTTTCGGAAGGGGTGTAAAAGCTTGGGTCCACTGTATATACTAAGCAATATAAAGATCCCTTCCCTCGACAAGGAGATGTCAGGCAAAATTAAGTCCTCTTAGAGAAAGAAAACTTGCATCCTAAGGGGCACGTGCACCATCTTGATATATGGTATGCAGAGAAATCGGGGTTTGCGAAAAGGGCGCGCAGTGTGCCTAGTACTACCTGCATGAATAATTAAAGGGTATCCAAAAATGTTTTTAATGGGTTTCAGGTATATCTCGAGGCAATGGAAAAACTTCGTTCCTCAAGAGAAGCTTAAAGGTGAAAACCGCTTTTGATATAGGAAGCCATTTTCCAGCTACGGTCTGCATTTTAGTTTAGGAAATCGTCAAACTAAATTTCATTTATCACCTTTGGTTTTTAAGATATTAGGTGATATTTTTTATTATTTTCCACCTTTCCTAGGAACTGGGGCTTCCAAACGAAGAAAACTAGGTTTATGAACTTAAACCAAACCCTTTAGCACCAGTTCTTAAGAACTTAGGATAGTAAAGCTGGTTTCAGAGTTCCCTAAAGTAAGCCGTGGTTCACTGTTCAAAGTAAGAAAGAAGTAGGCGGTAAAAAGTAAGACGCAAGAAATGATTTATTTTCATTTATTGCGGCTTACGGAATCGGCTACACACGGAGGTCAGGGGGCTCGTATGTCAATTAGAGCCGCGTAAAAACCCGCGAAATTTGAATTTCCGAATAAACCGAAATGTATTTTATGGTAATTTTGATATTGAGGTTATGTAGCAGTGACTTTTTTTAAGTTTTTTTAAATATTTGCTTATCTTTTAATTAAAAAGACATGATACAACAAAAGAAAGAAAATTACCTACCCTAGAACAGCAATCACCGATACTTTAATGACATTTGACAGTCAACATAACCACAGAAGAAATATTTTGGTTGTTTGCCTAACTTCTTACGTTTTTTTACTATGGACCATCATTTTCCTTACAGGTTACTACTTACTTTTTACCTATTAGTTCCTACTTCATACCGCTTACTTTACGGAACTCTGAATCTAGCTTACATTATGTGTTTTAGAGTGACTAGCTAATCTAAACAATATCTTTAAACTATCTTTTGTTTTAGGGATTCCAATACTGGTAACGTTGACATCAGGGAACTATGCAAACAGCTGAAATATTGGCAGTGTCTAAGACAAGATCTGGAAAGAGCCAGGTAATTAACAGGGTTCGTAATCAATACTTTTAGTGATGGAATAATATCACTTTTTTTGCCGAAACCGATATTAGCAAACATAAACATCATCATCGGGCTAGTCGCCAGAAAGGGGCCATGGATCATCAGTACGGTACAACCAAAATGGATGGACAATTATACAGTTTTGTATTTTGTCACATACTGCGACTAGTAGGTACAAGTAGATTTAGCAGTTGGGTGTTTTTTTCATAATTTTTTTTTATTTCCAACTTTTAAGTTCAATTCCTATTCAGTTTTATAGAAAACACTATGCATTTACCATTTATTTAGCGTTACCCTGAAAGTACGTGTAGATTTTGTACGGACGCAAACAGTGTTACCTTCCATTTTTTTTTGTTTCTTTTTGTTCGTTTTTTGTTTTTTTTTACTAATATTTTTATGTTTTTTTTTCAAGAGTTTTTACTGATTTAAAGTTTTACTACAAAACACTACTATTTATAACAATATACCCACTAAAACATTAACTAAATCACGGAAATGTGTGCTTAATTCAATGTGTGACACATACGCAATTCATTTAACTAGATCAAGGTACCTAATTATTACCTAAATCATGCATTTGTGTCAAACATTGAAATATGCCTAAAAGGTACATAGGTGCGTTTCTACAAATGTTAAGTGAAGGTGGAGAGGGAGGGGAATCTTGTAAAATGGTGTTCTTAATCTTAAAGCTTGTGCAGAAAGATTTTTTTAAATGTTTCTATATTTTTAAGAGTTATAGCTACAACTATTACTAATAAGGTTGGCGTGAAGGAGAAAGGGAGAGAGAAAGGGGAACTAGTAAAAAGGTGTAAGAAAAAAATCTTAAAGCATGTGCAGAAAGAATTTTTTAAATTGCCCTATATTTGATATTTTGAAGAGGGTAGGGGGAATGACAGGAGAAGAGATGGGTGGGAGCAGAGAGGACTACAAATTATTTATAGCAAATTACAGAACATTTGCAATGGGTGATCAAAGGAATTTCATTAAAATCGCCTGAAATTTAGGTAATTTGTATGCCTCAAAGTCTACATCATGTGACAAAATGGCATCCGACTGCCATGTTGATTCCTGTTTAGAAAAATATAGCCTATAGCACCTTCGGGATCAGTAGCAATTCAACGACACCTTATTTGTCAAAATCAGTTCAGCCGTTTAGCCCTCTAGCGCGACTCCCAAGCGAAAAACATTACCCTTCCTTTCACCGTGCTGCATTAGGGTTCAAGTAATTGATTTGTCTTAACATAAAAATTTATAGTTGTTTGACCAATTAATTGTGTTGGTAACCAATCCAAAGTAACTTTAATCATCACATTGGGTGAATCTATCACTACTTTGTAGCTTTCTTGTTCTCATTAAATCTGGGAAAAACCTGAAAATAAAAAGAACGGATTTCGGGCTGCTGTACCATGCCCATCTTAAGATCAAGAAGTCATATAAAAAACAAAGTTTTTAACACAAAATTCACGAATTCGTCCACAAAATTATCTAATAATAATAATAATGCTTTTATTGCCATATAAGAAAAAAACACATACTACTTCTATCTACACTGAGGAAAAAAATGTATATAGATATCGAATTCGAGCGTTTAAAGTACACGCGGCATTAATTATAACGTGGGCCCTCACTCGGATTGGTATCATTCCGGGGTGTGTTTATAGAGACTTTAATGCCAAAAGCAAGGAAAGGAAAGTAAAAAAATTGACGAATTGGAAGAAGTGTATAATCGCGATATAATCTTCTCAAGGTTTACTACCTGGTTCTTGATTCGTAGGGGAAACAAATATAATTAATTTTTCTTTTATAGTGTCGTACGTTTTCTAATTTTTAAATTGTCTCTTTTCCCATAGACTACTGTGCGAACTGGTCAGAAAACGAGAAAAAATGAAGCTAGAGTATACACGCGTCTGCGAAAAACTCGTCCATGTCAAACTTAAGCCTCTACAAGCCAGTTTGGGCAAAGTTCTGGATCAAATCGAAGCCAAGGATACTAATGAGATATTTTTGGAACCGGTAGATTTAGAAGAGGTATGAAAACGATTGTAAACAAATACCTGTAACAAATATTTCTATAGGTAGGACCTTTGTTACCTGGATTTATTTATCCAATATTAAAAACTTTCGATATTTTTGCATAATGGTAAAGTAGTTTGTGGACTCCTATGGCGTTTCTCGCAAACCCCCAAGGGGTCAGTGGATCCCAATTTGAGGAACACTGACCTAGGCAATCACAAAAACAACCATTTCTAGGGTGTAAATGAAGCTTGCTTACGAGTAAAATGCTTATTGCCTATAATAGGTTCCTGACTACATTACAGTAGTTACCCACCCGATGGACTTGAGTACCATGCGTCAAAAACTGAAGGATGGCCTATATCCTGATTTGGAAATGTTGGAGAAAGATTTCGACCTGATGATTGCCAACTGTTTGGCTTATAATGATAAGGATACTGTTTTTTATAAAGCTGGAATTAAGGTCAGTATTATTTTTACAAAAATCTGTTGACAAAAATCTGTTGGTCCAATAAATGTTTTCGTATATTTGGCTATTGTGAGAATAATAAGTCAGGGAATCAGGGACTGTCAAATGTCTATATTAGGTGAAAAAATCCGGAAACTTCAAAAAAAATAGGAACAGAATACAAAAGAGTGTACGGAAAGTGCTTGTATTCCGGTTGATTTAAAAAAAGACTAGCAGAGATCCAATTTTATGTTATTACGAACTACGTGTTTCTATGTATATATAGAAAGTTAGTATTTTTGTAATTTTGTGATATTTTTGACAGATGAGAGACCAATGCGCAATTATCTTTAGACACGCTAAAAAAGAACTGGAACAAGCTGGTCTACTTAATAGTGATAAAGAAGGCGCCCATACGGGTACGAGATTTGGTGCCATACAGGAAGAATCACTTGCAAGTGATATTGATAAGGAGATGGAGAGCTTGCAGGTAAAATAAAACACTAGAAACTTAGTTATAAATGCTGGGGGTTCTTTTTTTAGGAGCTTGTAGGTAAAATATAACAGGAATCAAACAGGTTATTGTCTTCCACCTCTAATTTTTAATTTGTTTTAAACAAATAGTCCCGACTATGTTTCGTAAGTAGAAACTTTTATCTTCAGGGGACATTACTAAAAGAATCACAAAAGAAAGGTAAAAACTGAAAATTAGAAAATATCTTGTGAAAATAATAACTAACAAATTTGACAAACTGCCTACATAAAAAATCTAATTAGAGGACTTACCTAAACTAAATTAGCACAACATTTTAAAAAACTGGGTTAAAAACATTGCCTAGCTACTAAAACGGTTAAGTCATAGAAATTTTAAAAACATTTTGGCATTTTATTGATAAGAATTGACGTTATTGACAGGCATTGATTTAATAGAAACCTGTAAAATTAGTTAACTTAATGATTTGTATTACTTTTTTAATCTACATAAAACCTTTGTAAATTTAAAAGACGTTTCTAGGGGAGTTCCCCTGTTAAACACTTAAGAATACTTAAAATATTTCTAAAATAAACAAGTAAAAAGTTGGTCATATAAAAATAAATATGAAAATAAATATAAAAGAATTTGAAATATATAAACAAAACAAAGGAACTACTGCTTATTATTGAAACTTAACTTAAGTAAATATAGTAATGAATATAGTGGCACAACAACCAAAAAAACAAAATAAGAGCTCATAAGAACCACAATTGCACACATAAAAATAATAAAAAACTAAAAATTAAATTAATTTTAAATTATGAAAAAAAGCGAAGTAGATTTTTAAGTTTATTATTATAATAATAAGGTTTTTATAGTTCAAATAGATGGTGCGATATTTAAATTTGACTGGTATTTGTATTTGAATCCGTCGGTGATGCTTCACCAGTATCAGCGTACAACCCCAGAGAGCGTCTTACCCGATATACCATTATAAAACTTATGTATAACAAGAGGGTGCTATATGTTATATCTCACTGACAATCGTCAAAATTAAAATTAGTATTAAAATAACATGCAAAAAATATAAAGTTAACAATTTGAAATGCACAACAAGGAATGCGCAACCACGGCTCAAACAGCCAAACGGCAAGACAAAAGAAGTAAAATACAAAACTCAAAAATAAAAATCAAAAAACAAAAAATATAAAACCAAAAAAAAATATAAAGTTTAAAAAAACATGATTTTTTAAAAAACTCGTTTTTTAGAAAGGTATCAAAAACTTTCCATAACGATACATACATACATAAAAACAGACAAACGACAGATAGACAATATACATTTAAAAAAAAAATTATTGGATGTTTAAATTTTAAAAAGAATTTTAATGAATTAAGAACATGTAGGCAAGGATAATTAGTTTATATATTAAGGCAATGTGTAGAAAGGCTTTTTCTGAAAGTGATACCCAACGGATTATTATTTTAAGAATTTGCTACATTTGGTTTGTTTTTAATTTTAGAGATAGTTGAGTTTATTAATTTCTCGGAATAACCATTATGTTGTCCTTTTTAATGTTGTAGATTTCTGTGGGTAATTCTTTATTATTACTACAAATTTTTACGGCTCTTATATATAAACTTTTTATAACTCCTTGTTTTGTTGCAACAGAATGATTATACTTAAAATTTAGGTAATGTATCGTGTCTGTAGGTTTCTTACATACAGTGGTTTGAATGTTTCTGTCTATTCGTTTGACAAGAACATCCTAAAAAGGTAAGACGGAATCTTTTTCAAATTTCCATTGTGCATTTGATTATTGGTCGAATACCGTTCAGATGGTATAGAAAATTCTGCAGTTCGGTTCATATTCCGGCCATATAATAAATGTGTCATCCATGTAACAATAACAAAGAATTTTTGATTTTTTGTTAAAACCCAAAAACACAATTTTTAACAGCCTAGTAGTAATATATCAAAATATCGGGCCCAATTATTTAATTAAACTTTTTTAAATTGAACCTATATTTCAACAAATTCTCTTTTATGTTTCTTTTTAAAACGAAACCCAGTTTAAATGCACACTCAATTTATTAAAACAAAAATCAAACAGATTATCCAACACGGACGGAAAGGGCGAAATCTGACTATATTCTACTAAGAGCTACTAATATCCATTCCTTTCTCACAAACGTAATTTTTCTATTACTCTAGACGGAAAATGTGGGCCTGGTGGCATCACTATAAGAGGTATTAGTAATATACTCTCCCATATTTATTAAATGTGCTTTGTCCCGTCTCTTTAGGGCAAATCTGGTCCTGACGTCGTCACAAAACTCGAAGAACTTCTTGTCAAATCCCAGGCTCTAAAACACGGCCTTGCACGTGCCAAACGGGTAAAATTAGTGCGAGGCGAACTGAACAAAGCCAAGAAAAACCTGTCGGCACCTCAAAGTGAAGAGACGACCGATTTGACAGATCAAACAGATTTGACCTCGCAATCGGACGGAGAGGTCGATATCGGCAGTGTAACGAGTGAGAAAGAGATAGCAGATATTATTGGTAAGGTTGGTGGAGGTATTTTATTTAAAAAATGCATATTATTGGTCTCGAATATTGACAAATTGTCAACCTTAAGGTCATACCAGATTGAGTTGACATAAGAGTTAACAAAAATGGTTAATTAGAGAAGGCCAACATTACCATTTTTAGTATAAAAAAGGCATAAAAGGCTTCTTGCAGAACCAAAACAATTAACAAGTAACAAAAAGCCCTATTGAATATTTTATTTTTAGGTGTATCTCCTTCTGGAATTAACCGTCGAACTGCAGTTCTTTTTTCAAAGAAAACTCAGCAAGCTTTGAAGAAAGATGACAAAACCGAAACTGATACACCACCGTCGACGCCTACTAGACCGTAAGTCGTTACCATCAAAGTATAAAAGCAATAAAACTCATCAACGAGTTAAGTATCAAGAAGTAAAAAATTATTTATTAATATCTTGGGATTTTTAACAGTAAGTAGATAAGCTGGACTCCGGCGCTTTATCAGCTAATGACTTTAAATCACGGAAGAGGAAATCCAGTTAAAAACTACAACCCTCTGTGAACTTTTACCTTAACTTTACTTCAGTACCCTCTGAACGATGCTAGATAATATTAAAACAATAAAAGCCCGAAACAGAAGTGCCTTTCTATTATCTTGACAAAAAAATTATTAAACCACCGTTATTTTACAGAAAAAGAAAAAGTAAAGGCCGTCGATCTCCAAGAGAACTGCTATCATCAACTAGGTCTGGCAATGCTGGAAAGAAACATGCTTCTGACGTACCTGACAGTTTTAGGGTAACATATGTTTTTCTTTCTCAATTTTTAGAGCAATCAAATCAAACACACCTCTTTGTTAATGTGACATGTTTTATCATCAATTCCCAATTTCAAATGTGGCTTTTTGCCATCTTTACATTCACAGTCATTTTTACGGTCAGGGTTTAAAAAAAATTGGTGCTGTAATGTAAGGTTTTTAGTGGTAAATAAGCTGTTTTCTAGATAAGCCAAGTGCTCTTTTTGCAAGATTTTGAAACTTAATGGCCACTTTGTCAAGCCTCAAGAGATTCCCAGTTATTTATTTTCCCTAAATTTGAAATAATAACATTAAAGCTCTATTTGTTTAAACCAATTTAAGAGAAAACGGCGTCCGTTTAAAAAAAAATCAGTGGCTTTGCGTATTATGTATATAATGAGGTTTTTATTTTAAAAATTTTAAACTAAATTTTTTGAATTTTCTTTTTTTTATTTTATTTTATTTTTCCTTTTCTTATTTTTTTACATTTTTTTATGTTCTCTCTACTTACAAAGGTGTATCGTGGCAGGCAAACTTCAGACGAAGACAGAACAGAAAATAGCGACGACAGCCTGTCAACTTGTTACTCGCACGAGCCCTCAGAAATCGAAACGGAAGATGACGACGATGAGGACGACAGCGAAGTTGTGGCTAGTGAGGTTAGTGTTATTCAAATTACGTTTGTTTGAATATATATTAAAATATGTAAATACAAAAGTTTCATAATTTTTTACGAAATTTAGGAATCTTGGAATGTCAAAAAAAATTGTTATTGTCAAAATTTGATTTCCTGATTCAAAGATATGCTATATGCATATGCTGGGATTATTATAAAACTAGTTTTGAATATATATGCGTTTAAAAATTTTAAAAACTTAAATTGATACTCTTTAAACATCAAAGCAGCCATGAGAACGGCCATTGCATTGACACAAAAAGTGATGCTGGTGTTTTTGTATAGTATATAATTTATTAATATTTACCATCCGCGGTGATTCTGCGCAGTAATGTGTGGCACCTCAAGTCAGTAAAATAAAAAAATAATACAATTTCTTTTAGAAAAAAGTAAGTATCTAATACTTCATTGGTAATTTTCCATATAGCCACCTTGATTATTAATACAATTTTAAATAATTCTTATAAACTTTCTGTGAATAGATTTCTTGATAGAGTGCGCAGAATTTCCAATAAGATCGCCGATTATCGGTTCTATTTTATCTTGTAGAAATTGACGTGTTTCCAGCCTGTTGTAATACACCTTATTTTTGAGATGGCCCAACAAAAAAATCAAGAGGAGACAAATCGGGACTATTTGCTGGCCATAATAATGTGTTACTGTATTTAATATTGTTTGGCGGGTAGGTAATCTTCTTTCGAGAAACTGCATATAATACTGGTTGCGAGCTATAGATGCGTTTTCATTATTTGAATAAAACAATTTAATTATATCCAGATTTTCTTCCTCAAAAAAAACCATCTTTAATCGCTCTTAAAACTAAATTTGACAAAACAATAGCACTTTTTGTGTCAACGCGAATATCTTTTTTATAGCTCCCTTGATGTTTTAAAACATGTGAAGAATATATCTCCAAAACTAGTAAACAAAATAATCCCAACATATATATTTTTGAAATCAGATGTTGTATATCGATACCCTAATTCTGAAACGTAACCCACAAAAAAATTAAAATTCATATTTTTGCGTCAAAGTTTAGTAATTATCCATAGCGATATGTTGCCAATTCTCGCAATCAAAAAAAATAAAATAAAACGGTCATTCCCGCGATTTCTAATAAGGCGCATAATGCTTACCCTATTTAATTTGCTTCTAACTTTTCTTATTCCTGTAAAATTTTGTTGAGTTGGGTTACGACGTTTCAAAATTAGGGTGACGATATGCTAATATTATATAAATGTGTTTTGACATTTAAACTTTCTTTTTGACATTCTGACGCAAATATAACCGAACCGAACCAAATGACCTTTGCAATAGGTATCAATTTGTCAATTTTTTTAAGAAATAATTTTTTTATAAGCTATTAAATTGAAAAAAAAACTTGAGGTAAATTTCTATACATATCTAAAGGCTCCCTAATAATTACCTAAAATAGTAATATTAGCACCACATTAAATAATTTTTTTTTTAATTCCACAAAATTTTGCTTGGCGGTTGTAATTTTAAAGGAAGTTATAGCAAAAAAAAGGGTTAATTTTGACACCCTATAACAAAAAAGCAAAGGGGTTTGATGTAAAATGTAACAGGATTTTTTTTCTTTTGATCTTGGCTACCACCTCCTAAAATTTGGTGCATCATTTAAATTACACCCTGTATAAGTATGCATAATGCTATAAGAAAGATAAGAAATAAAACAAAAGTAAGGGATGTCAGAGAAGAGGGAGCAAAATTAAAATGGAAACTTGTCGGTCATAATATCAGACAGAAAGACGATAGAATAAATGTATTGTAAACTGGAGACCATGGTAAAATAGAAGAGAGTAGGGGAAGACCCCAAATAAGATGGGCGGACGATTTGAAAAAGCATGTGGGAACTAGATGGATGAACTTGGCGACAGACAGGAAAGAGTGGAAGATATTGGGGGAGGCTAGATAGGTATGCATTAAAAGCTCGATAATCTCGTAGAAGGTCGAAGATATCGACTTATAAATCCATATTTTTATTTTAGTTGTTCCACTTGTTCTCAAGAATAGTGATGCAAAAGTTAAAAGAAACTGACTTTTAAAATTTGCACTTTTTGTGTATTATCAACAATAATACATGGTAGATAATAATATTTGGTATTAATTTAATTTAATTTGTCGGAAAATGTAGTAAATAGTAGTGGTAGAAGACCAAAAATAATTCGTTTAATTTTACTATGATAAACTTATTTTTTATATAATTTTATTTTATTTGTTTTAGGCTCTCGATGAAAAAAATCTCCAAGTATTACAGCTGGTTTGGGCCAAATGCAGAGGGTATCCATGGTATCCCGCTCTGATAATCGATCCTAAGATTGAAAAAGGTAAGATATTTGTTAACAAAAGCGTAATCTATCTTTGAAAAAATCTGGAACTTTTTGAAATTTTCATAACTTTACTTTACTTTATGACATTGTTATAAACATTTTTATAATGCTGCCATTAAATTTCGTCACGTTATGTCTAATTCTGGTAAAACTTTTTAAATCTTAGTTGACGGATAAAATCATAGTGCACTTTGATATTCGAAAATTGGCAAAATATTTTTTTATTACACATGGTAATCTGTCTGCTTTTAAATATGCAGATGTAATAAAACTTAGTAATAAAATTTGAATAAAAAATAGTGTAATCAGCCCTTGGTTACTATTATACTTGAGCCTATCAAAACAAACAGGCCATTATTTTTCATTATCATGACGTCATAGCTGTCAAGCGTTTCCCGCAACTAATTTGTGTTTCTCTTACTTGCATTGCAGACATAGACTTATTGCAGACGAGAGTTATACACGATTGATACCTGTAGAAAATTATGTCATTTTTTCCCCCTTCTAATTTATAAACATTGATTCCTACTGGAAAAAGTGACCTGTACTCTATTCGCTTAGAGGCCTTTTTGCACTTTTCGTGTTAATGCAAAGTTGACTCCTTTGGGAACACAATTTCACTTATTGGACATCTGTCAAACTCATGCCAAATAAAATATGGCGGCTAAAAAGTGAAAACAGAAGAATTTTGGGAAATTCACAACTTTTTTATTTTTGAACCGTTATTTTTTTAAACTAATTTTATTTTATTTGGATTATAGTGTACTTTGATAAAAACTATTAATCATTTGCATTTTTGAATATTTCTGTGTCTAAAAAAAATATATTACTTAACATTATGTTTTATTTTCACGTTTTTTGCGTTTTTTCGAGAAACTGCTGATTTTATAAAAAAATCAAAAAATATAAAAAAATGCGCATTGACAGTGGGTTTCGTCTTTACCATAAGTTTAAAAGTTATGATTAAAAAACTACAAAATTGACCTGAGGGTACCCTTAGACTCCAAAATTTTACCTTTTCATAAAAGTTCAAAAGTCGAAAAAATGCTTCAAAAATTAAAAGGCTCTACCATTCTAAACAATGTAAGCCAATTTTATATTTTTTGTAGTTTATATTCTGTCAAATATGACGGTTTAAATATGGCCGACCTACGATGTTGCTCCAATGTTTTCCCGACATTTTCTCTTAAAATTACAGCTTTCAGGCCAATTTCGCAGTTTTTTGAACATAACTTGAAAACTTTTTAACTTATGGTAAAAATGAAAACCACTGTGAATACAACTTGTCAATGCTCATCTTTTTTGTATCATATGATTTTTTTGTAAAATTAGCTGTTTCTCTGATGGAAACACAGTATTGTGTGCTGTGAAACAATGTTTTTCGTTTTATACTTAACTGTTTGTACTATTCTTTTACTATCCTTTACAAGTTCATATTTTGTGAATTATTTAAATGTCGATTCTTCTTAATGCAGCGTTGCCACCTCCACCGATTTTTCGGTAGATCTACCGATTTAGCCTTTTACTTTTCGATATACCGAATTACCATAGTTTTCTAGCGATATTTTTTTCAATATAAACTTGTTTTTTTTTATACGCCTCGTAATCGCGATTAAAAAAAATACCATAAATAAAATATTCTTTTTATGTAAGATCCTTTGTAGAATAAAAATTTTATTTCAAGCCATTGTTTTTAAAAGTGTATTTATGGCGCCATCTCTTGGATTTTGCGATATACTCAGCCGGCAGTCGCAAGCGGCATTAAAGATCACGCTATTATAAACCCTGAGGTTTTTTTATAATATTATCTACCTAATAGAGACCTATTGCAATAAAGCCAAGCACAAATTGTGCCGGGCACTATATTGACAGTTTCACATTATAAGAACAGCTGTCTTCTTTCAAAATAACGCCATTGTGTATTATGAGAGCCGGAATTAATAGTGACGCCACAATTAATGGAAAATAAACGACTGGATTTCTAAATTCGACTTTGGTATATCAATTTTGAAAGATCAACTGTCAGTTTTTGATGCGAAACTGTCAATATAGTGTCCGGCACAATTTGTTCCTGGCATTATTGCAATAGGTCCCTAGTATGTACCTAATTTTATTTAATTCTTAATTTTGGTATTTTGTCAATAAAAACAAATCGTAGAAATACAATTTACCTGAGATGAGATGATTAAAAAATCTACCGATTTTTCTCGAAGCCTTCTACCGTAGACCTCAGGGTCGAGGGTGGCAACACTGTCTTAATGGAATTTAAACGTTTTTGCTATCATTTGCACATAAAAAAACAACAAAGTTTATGTACCTCCTAATAATCTTTTACCCTCATTGTCCGGCATTTTAGTTTCATGCAAATTGAAGGTATTGTTTTAAAAATATGGCAGAAAAATGTAAATCCTCCCGTAAGGACTCAAGTAAAATTGACCATGAGAAATCAACTGAATTTGGAGTCAAAGCCTCATTTTTTTCGTTGGGCTTGGTTGAGCATAAAATCAAGAAAGTGGTGAAATAGTAATGCCAAGAGAATTTACAAACTGCTTGCTCCTCTTCCTGTTCACTTATGTCATTGATAAATAATAGTTCTGTGAGTATTTAGTTTTGTTTAAACATTTGGCGTATTTTTTAATATGGCACCAGGGGCAACGATGTGACCATCTACATCACACGCTTTGACCAATAGCAAATTGTAAGTGGTCGCGTCTTGTGCGAAATGCTAAAAAACTACTAACGGATATGCTAGGCCAAGTGAAGTGTCGCCATAAGAGAGTTTTCTGCTTTAGTTTTAAAGCTTTTTCCTTTAAAATAGGATAAAGCAAATAAACGAGCTGGCTTTGATAAAATACCACAACATTCCTCTAGGTGACTCAATCAATCCCTTGTTTTTCAATTGATATCTTTAATAAACCGTTGTAAAATACATTTTTATAGGTAAATACAGGTATTCTAAATTAAAAGAGGTTACTTTAGATACAGCAAAATCAAATGATTTTTTTTTCTGAGATTTGAATCTGAGCCTTTGTGTTTACACTCTAATGTCAATTATACAAACTAAAAATTATAACTATCAGTTCGGTGGCCTAATTGGTAGGGCGTGGGCGAATAAAGCCAGAGGTTCCTGGTTCGATTCCCGGTCGAGCAATAAAACCTTTTTTTTAAATGTTTAGTCTTCAGGTAGCTAGTAACTGTTACTAATAGAACATTGACAGGTGGGTAGGCCGCTTATCCTTTCACTTCGTTAGGTTTTGCCGCTGTGCCGGCACCACACCCTTTTTTCTCAACAGGGAAAAAAGTTTTCATTTTAGTTCTATCAAAAATGAGACACCCGGTAGACTGGCATAAGTGATAGTAATAATGGGTTTACAAGCTATATAAGAGATAATTTCCAGGTAAGCCTTTGATTAATTTTTTTCTCGTGACCAGTTAAGTTTAGTGTAATAAAAGTTCTTTATCAGTGTTCTATTTTCAAGAAGGTAAGTAATTTATTTTAATACTTTTTTAATAAGTTTACAAAGCACAATGCTGTTTATTGTATTTTGCGCCTCATTTATTTTTAATTGATGTTAATTTCTCCTTTTACTATTTGCTTAAAAAAGGATTACTTAAAAAAAAATTATAAAGATTTTAAAACCTTTCAATTTAACTATTAGTTTGCTCTAACACTGTCCATAATTTTTCTACTGCAATGGTATCATATGCTTAATTTAACTATTAGTTTGCTCTAACACTTTCCATAATTTTTCTACTGCAATGGTATCATATGCTTTTTGTAGGTCCACATAGATAACATCTTCTTCTATCGACCAATAGTCTTCCGGCGTAACTTTCTTTTAAGCGTCACGCTGATGTATTTAGCCTGATTGGGGTATGTATGATATAAGATGGTTGATTATTATTACTGGATTAAAGGAGTGAATGGATTTTGTGTTATTTAGTCTGATGCGTTCTCGTTTTCTAGGAATCTTGTAGTTTCTTTGTAATTTGTCTTGGTGTCACACGCCTGTGTCAGCGTAAAAGTAGCTAGCAGTTTTAGGTGCCGGAATATCGCAGGTATACAGCAGATTTAAAAAAGGACCCATCACACTTCCCCGTGGTATTCCCGCTGTAATTTTACCTTTCCCTGGTATTACTATCTTGTTGTATTTTAAAATATCTGCCTGATATACCTATATGCTTATAGGGTGTCTAGAAGCCTTGAAAACCTGGAAAACGGGGAAAAGACGGGCATTTCACAAAGCCTTGAAAAACGGATTTGACGGGAATTTTAAATTAAACGGGGAATTTTTAATGAGCAGTTAAGTGTAAGATAGTTCAAACGTTCGATTGCCCTACAAAAACCTCATCCCATAATCGACACAACATATTGCGCCTCTCTCATAACATCTCCCAAACTGTTGTACGGTATCATGTATTTTTGGCAGTGCTGTTGAGGAATAACTACTAAAATTTCACAAATTTAAGGATAATTTATGAAAACCCAGATGGGAATTTGGTTTTTAATTTTAGCTAGACACCCTCATTTTATTAAATCAAGATACTTTTGGCTTTTTGCTTGATGTCAATAACTTTATTTTATTTATATATTTTTTCAAGGCTTTCTGAAAACATGATGCTCGGTGACTTAAACCATAACGTCGACGATGCTAGGCCAATACACGGCAAAATTATTATTGAACTTGTCCTGGACGAGGAAGAAACAGGTAATATCATAGATTCTTTTTCTTCGGGTTCAATATGCTTGTTACCACATTTGTCTGTTTCTTTATCGCGCTAATAATATCTTGAAACAATATGGGTTTCACTTTCTTCAAAGTCGATCACTTATAAGTAATAATATGTTCTATATTCATCGTAAAGTTTAGTACCCGTGAATAAAAACAAAACATTTTTCGTGGCTAAGCGGGTATAGAAAGATTTTGTTCCTCTTTTATTTTTCCGTGGGCAGCTCGAAAGCTGTACACCCACGGGGGTCCAAGATCTAATGGACACCTATTAAGTGTTGACAGTTAACTGTTTCGTCCTTAAGGGACTCTTCAGAATACTGCATGGTCAATGTGACACCTTTGTAAAGCTAGAGAGACGGTATATACATCTGATCTTACGATATTGGTGAGAGAAATGATAAATATTGCCTGCGATACCGTGTGATTTTCAAAGGAGTGGCGACATCTACCGAATACAAAAGAAACTATCAGAGTAAGAACAAAAGGCAGGCAGAGGAAACGAAAAACAGTACCCATGGAAAAATATAAGAGGAACAAAATCTTTCTATACCCGTTTAGCGAGAAAAAAATTTTGATGTTCTATATTTTTTCCTGGCGAAAATTTTTGATGTTGGGACGAGTATCTGTCATCTCTTAGAATATGGACCAGATGAGGGTTTTTCTTTTTAGGCAAGTGTAGACACTCCGTTTAGGCTCTGTAACGAAATAGCGCGTATCAAAATAGCGCGTGTCAAAATAGCGCGCTCATTTGAGCGCGTGTTCAAAATAGCGCGTATCATAACGGCGCGTGAACAAAATGGCGCGTATCATAACGGCGCGTGTTCAAAATAGCGCGTAACAAAATAGCGCGTATCAAAACAGCGCGTATCAAAATGGCGCGTGTTTAAAATGGCTCGTATCAAATTAGCGCGTGTTCAAAATAGCACGTGTTTATAATAGCGTGTTTATAATAGCGTGTGTTCAAAATAGCGCGTCTTAAAAGAGCGCGTCTAAAAATACCGCGTTTCGAAAGATCGCCATTACAAACGTCCCTGTTACAAAATAGTTCGAGTAAGGGGTCACTTTCTAACGTATTTAAAAAAAAAACTTTCCTGACTTTTTTTTCGGAATCCTGAAACCGAACCGATCCAAACCGCACCGAACCGAACCGAACTGAAATGAACCGAACCAAACCGAAACATTTTTTCGAAAATTATTTCCCTAAATTAGCTTTCCGATCCTTATTTGGGTGGTTGAAATCGTTCTAACCTTTGTCAATTGAGCGCAAATGTATCCTAACCTGTAACTTGGAGACATTTTTTTTGGTGGAAAAGGTCAGGGAAAGGGAGGAAAAAATGTTTCGGTTCGGTTCGGTTCGATTTGGTTACACACCCTCTAGGATCCCAGAGAAGAAGCCAGGAATGTTTTTTTTTTAAATATGGTAGCATCTCTTAGTCGAACTATATGAGTTGTGTTAAGTATAGCAAGCCATCGGCTATTTAACGGTTAAGTAAGTATAACTTATCTGACCTTGCCCAAACTGTTTAGGTGAATAACCAGACCTGATACGCGCTATTTTGAACACGAGCTATTTTAATACGCACTATTTTAAAACGCGCTATTTTGATACGCGTTATTTTGATCACGCGCCATTTTGATACGCGCTATTTTGAACACGCGCTATTATTAACACGCGCTATTTTGATACGCGCTATTTTGAGACGCGCTATTTTGATACGCGCTATTTTGATACGCGCTATTTTGATACACGCTATTTTGATACGCGCTATTTTGAACACGCGCTATTCTGAACACGCGCTATTTTGAAGAGCGCTGTTTTGAAACACGCTAATTTGATACGCGTTTTTTTGATACGCGCTATTTTGTTACAGAGCCCTACTTTTAATATTTTAAATGGTTTAGTTAGTAGATTGTTTTATTCTGACTTTCGAAATTTGATTTCTTTATATTCGATCGCAATTTTTCGTAATTTATCAATCAATGTTTCATGCTTCATATTGTCAAATAAAGATATGTTTAATATATATTTTACTACTAAATTTTAACTAAAGTATCGCATTGAGATTCAAGACGGAATTGTTCATCAAAATCACATAAATCGCTTTGGCATTTAATCAGCCACGTACTCTCTAAAAAATGGAAACTGGCTAGATATGGCACGTACTTTTCTGGCATGTTTATTATATTTATTCAGTTACATTATTTATGGGTCATTCTTTATTACATTACTGAAATTTTTAAGCCACTGCATATCCAAAAATATTCTACTAGTACCCCATTTAAACAAATTTTGCGATGATATCTGTGTTTCAAGTAGTACTTTTTTAGAGCTGTTAGAGAAAAGATTGAGGGAAATGGTCAATTTGGTGGTTGTGAGATGCTATATAACCGCATGCCTGTAATATACCTAACTATATATCTTTTTTTTTTAGTGGAACTACCTGCCAACATCGGGAACATCCCGAAACCTATGGATTCTGAGGTGAACAAGGTATACAGGTTGTTACATAGCTAAATTATTTTAGAATCACGTGTATGATTTTAAGAAAAATATATATACTTAATCCTTAAATATAAAATAGTTCTATGTTTTCTTTGAATATTTTTTGATCTCTTGTATTTCTTTAAATCTTGCAATCGTCATCGAGAAAAAATAACTTAAATCGTCTTACGCTGAATGAAAAATCCAGAAGAAATCCAAATGTTTTTAAATATAGCGAAATATTTATTTTGATTTTGAAAATCTGCCAGCGGTGTGGTGGGAGAAAAAAAGGCATGACAACTGAAACATCTCACTTTTTATATTCTTCTTGCAAGTATCGGGTCTTTTTAATGATATAAATGAACCTCCTGTTTTTCCATTTGATCTAAATATCTCAAAAACTGTAGCCGCTAACCTATTTTCTAAAATATTGACCTAACATTATGTAACACCCTGTAGAATTGAACGGAAGTGAATTAATTTTAATGGATGATATGGGAGGTCAAAGCAAAAAAAGTTAACTATTTTTTTAGTAACCCATTATTTTAACAAAAATTTAGTGAGACGTTTTGTTTCTGGGATATTTAGAAAAAAAAACTTCTTTTTTTTTATCCCCTCAGATATTTTTTTCTGTTTATTTAAAAACAAGATTTTTTTTAGGAAAACACGAAGTCAAAGGTTACCATGGATAAAAATAAAGGATTATACATTCGACTTACTCGTCCAGTCACTCCAGAACTAGAAGAAAAACCAGGCAGTCCAGAAATAGAGGAAGGATCAGCTACTTTTGATCCCGAGGAACAATCTTCTGATGCAGAGAAAAAAGGTAGTTTAGGAGAAGATCGCGAACATATCCCGATGAATTGATTTTTGTTTCAAAATTTAATTAAAAGGTGGGTCAATTTTATCCCGTTTGCTGTTTTAGTTTTTTAAAAGGTCAACTCCTAAGAAAACAAAATTATTTTGAAGACAGAAATATGTTACCTCCGGAAGAACAACGACCTAAATACTATTACACAAAAACTTCTTTTTACCCGATTAGGCACGAAAACTTGTTTGATTTTTAAATTCACGGGTACGAAAATTCACGTTTGTTAGTATTATTTGGCTTAAAAATTCCGCCGATTGACGCTCGCGTCTGATGGTAAAAACGCTAATCAGCGTTGCTCTGACCTGAAAGACAGAAGAGCTGTCGTAGGTTTATTTGGAACGGATGGTTTCTTTTTCTTTGCAAATGATCTTTTATCGATCTATATATATTGTAGTTTATACAGCCTACTCTTGTTCTAGTTTTTCTCGTATCTCGGTAGATGGCGCTTCTTGCGAGGGTTCGGTTCGGTTTTCTCACTTTACACATAGGATTAAAGACAAAACCGTCTAGTTAACTTCGCAAGGGTGTCACATTGACCAGGCAGTGTTCTGAGGAGTCCCATAAGGACGAAACAGTTAACTGTCAACACTTATTAGCAGTCCATTAGATCTTGGACCCCAGTGAGGTTAAGCTTTCGAGCTACCCACGGAAAAATATGAGAGAAACAAAAACTTCTTTTTACCGGATTAGCCACGAAAACTTGTTTGATATTTAAATTCACGTTTGCGTAAATACTATTTTTATTTTTGACTTATTGTCGTTAAACCGCTGGAAATAGTTCAACCTCACAGAGAAACAACGCCGTAAAGTCTACTCATCAAATTAAATCATTTCTTGGTGTTAATCGATAGGAAGTATTATTTTTAATTGCTTTTCCTGAATAACTTAAGATTTGGCATTAAGTCAGTGTTTTTCCGCAGGTGCGATAATAAAGTTGGTTGGGAAAATAAGAGATAATTTTACAAGACAGAGCTTTTAAATATAAAGTCTATTTTCAAATCATCTTGAAGAACCCAATGTCGATCCCAAACAAATAAAAACAGAGTTTGAAAATTTAAAAATAAAGCAAAGCAAGATGCGGTTTGATGGTCTTGATGGTTTCGTCGAGATTTAAAGGCGGTATTTTTTTACAACTTTTTTCCCAAATTCTGTAATGACAACTTGAAAAATGACAAAATATTAAAAAGTAATAAAATCAGTTAACAGTAGATCATTTCGTCAACTTATATCATTTCTTCTCCCTTTAATGCAATACTTTGTTTCTTCTAGGTTTTCATTAGTGGTCTATGATGGGTCATGCTAAAATTCCAGTTATTCTTTAACTCTAAGTTTTCCATCTGATCCTCGAAATACTACTATAACTCTATAAAATTTTTGATGTTATCTTTTTTTTAACAACTACTATACTTTCAGTGATTCTTAGTTGTCCTTCCATTTATTTCGTTTTGTCAAAGTTGGTAAGTAATTTTTGATCTAGATGTTCCAATACTTATTAGTTAAAATTTGAATTCCGCTTAGACTGTTTTCAAGGTATTCTTGTTTATCAAACTGTCTACATTTCCTTGTTCTTCTATATGTGTTGGTGATTCTGATTAAGGGTTCTCGCTAAGGTTATTAGATCATGACCTTCGTTATCTAGTCCTAAGTTTCCACGCATTACCCCTATGAGGTGCAGCTGATGGAATATAACTCCACTCCACCTTAACTTGTTAAGTTACTGGGAAGTTTAGATTGCCACAAGCTTAATATGGCTTGTTTTTTGGAAGCCCCTCGAAGATTCGTGCCATTATCGGAAAACATTTTTGATTTTTGCTGATAAATCTTCTCAAAGCAATCATGATTAAATTACTTGTCAGTGTGTGACATCTGTGTCCACGTGAACCTCTTAGTGCGCTTCTCCTGGAAGAAAATCAGTCTGATCCAATAAATCCTCCTGCCTGAAAAGAAAGTTGTGAAAAGCCCCGACTTTAAAACGACCTATTTAAACTAAGATCATCAAACCCCACACATCAGTTTCTTCTAAGGTAACTGATCACGAGTGGTCTTCATTATCAGTTACTTTAGTTTCTTTTACACATCTTTCCAGATCTAATTTTGATTTTTTTACTTTGCGTATGATATTTATTCTATTTCTTTCAGAGTAGAAGGAAAGACAAACTACTGCCACCCCAGGGAATGCTACTCCAGAAAACACCGACTTCGAGAAAAAAGTGTCGAATCTGCTGCAGTACCCTGCCATCTTTGTCTCCTTTACTCATTGTTTCTTTTCCTGTTTACTGGCTTTATCGTTTGGGTGGTTATGGCCATAAAGCTGAGCTTATCCTAGATATATAGAATTATTATTATACAAAGTTAATGGAAGAATAATGGCAATGTATTAGACGTGTGTTCAAGTGAAATTTACTCAAAAATTGTAGAAATTTTATCCTTTTTATTTTTAGTTCTATCCACCATGTTCTGAGTATTTAATGTTTCAATAATGTTATCATTTGTTCTTTGAAAGTAAAGTAAATCTGAGGTTTATCCTTAGAGACATTCATTAAATCTCTATAGGAAGCTATAGTTTTACATTAAATATATAGTTTTAATACAGTCTGAGGATAATTAAACCTTACTATATGTGTAAATATTTAGAAATAAAAATTTTACCATACGATGGAAATCTTCAGAGTTTTCTTATTAACTTAACTTATAAATAAGATCAAGTCGCCTATTTCAAAGCGAAAAAAATATGTCAAAAATTATAAGCAACGCATAGAAAATTATAGTCAGTCCTCGCTTTAGCTACAGGATGAATGTTTATCCGGTTCGTTTAGTCATCAAGTTTGTTTGGCGCAAATAAAAAACGGAAACTTGCCATGAAGCAACGTAAAATGAGTTTTTTGTAGAAACAGTAATTTTCCTATGGAGAAAACAACTAGTTAGAAAATAACTACTTTTACAGTGTTATTTACGTAGCTAATTAACTATTGCCCAGGTCGAGCTATATGTTACCTAAATACTTTGTATACAAGTTGTTCTACAATGTATAGAAGTTGTTCTACAATAAATTTATTAGCCAATTTGGCAATTTATACATTATGAGCTATATTTTCTATTTTATTTTCTACTACCTATATTAATATTGAGGTTACTTAGCAGGAGAGAAGGGTCCAAATAATTTTCCAGGATCGTCCAGCAGGGATAACAAAATTGCGTTTATTTTATATAATATATAAGATTATAATTCCTAAAAAAATTTAATATTTAATTAGTGTAAATTAAAAATTAATAAAGAAAGCAAAAAATTCAACACAAGCATTTAATTTTGTTTAGGCCATGTAAAAAAAACTAGTGGCGCCATTTACTTAAAAATGCGTCAAGTATTTAACATATTATAATAAGGTTTTTTAAATAATTTTAAGGCAGAAGAAATCTATGTCAGTGTCAGTTATCAAAGAGCACGCACACCTTAAATGGGATTTTAAAAAATCCACGAAATTTTATTATGTTGTAGACCTCAATCTTCTGAATAAAACTTCCTTGGTTTCCGAAATACAGTGGCGGGTATTGGGCTCCCCCAGAAACGAATAAATTGAAATTATTTTGTAAAACTTAAACTTTAATTCAAAAAAGTTACAAAACTAATTGCCTCTTATATTTATTGACAATGCTAGATGACACGTGACCATTTTTGTGTACAGGGGGTTCTCAAAAAGTACAATATTTCTATTTAATTCATACTTTCATTTAAATAAATGGATCCATGATGGATACAATACCTTCCTAGCCTATTAGCATACTCCACTATTTTGACGTTTACATTATGCGGTTTCTGCATCTTCATGGAAACAAAAACAAATTTGTTTTCATAAGCCCACTGATTTTGCAAAATACTCAATAAACGCCCTCTCCAGTAAAGGCCGACCAACTCCTTTTAATTTAATAGATCTACCTACCGTGGCATCCATTATTCTAGTAAATGTCATTGTTTACGACAAAAAAAACTGAAAATGTGTTATTTGGGTGTGTTTTGACTTATCTGAGCAATGTCGTCATGGCGTCTGTCCATCTGTGTGTATGTCTGCCCGGTCCACGATAGCTTCAAAGCCGCTGAACCGATTTTTATGAAATTTTCAGGTAGTGTACAATACTGTAAAGAGCTGATTAGCTTTTGGTCAAAATCGATTAATGCTAACTATAAAGAGATATTTTTTATTGAGCGATTCCCAGGATCTAAAATAAATCACAAATTCAAAGGTCAGGAATATTTTTTAAATTTTAAAATTAATGCTAATGACATATTTTTGACAGTTTTAAAATTGAAAATATGCTTTTTAACGGAGCATTGCATTTATATGCGGTTTTCGGGATACAGTAGTCGTTTTTCTCAATAATTTATGTTCTTACTAAAAACTTAATAGGCTTTTCCGTTTCTGAGATATTTACAAAAACTGTTTCTAAGGATGCTATAGCGTGGAGTTCAGTTGGAGTGTGCTAATGGTCTAGGAAGGTATTAGATCCATCATGGGTCCATTTATTTAGAAAGTATGAATTAGATAAAAATATTGTACTTTTTCAGTACCCCCTTGTAGATAAAAATTATCACGTGACATCTAGCATGGCTATCAAATATAAGAGTGTTTGTTGTTTTATCACTTTTTTGTATTAAAGTTTACGTTTTACAAAATAATTTCAATTTATTTGTATTTTGGGGGAGTCCCACTGTATTTTGGAAACCAGTCATAGGATGTCGATTTTTTAAAATCCGATTTAAGGTGTGTCTGCTCCTTTGTTTGATAGAATCAAACAACGGTTATAAGTAAGCAAATTAGTACTAAAAAGCATATTTTCCAGGGATGAAAAGTGCCTTAGTAAAAAACCTTAAAAAGAGATAAAAATGCCGAAAACAAAAGAAAAAAAACTCGCCGAAAAAGGCCTAAAAATGGCGTACAAAAAAAACGCGATGTTCCATTGGTTTTTTTTAATTCTGGTATAGTAAATAGCATTAAAGATACCAAAAATTTGCAAATTTAAACTGTTAGAGGAGATTAACTTGTTACGAATAGCTAAGTTCTGGTTTTTCTTTCAGGTTTTGTTCACAAAGGCGTCCCCTTGCCCACTCCACCTCAAGATGTTCTTGATTTAGGTGCCAAATCGACAGAGCATGTGTTTTTAGTGTTATTTTTTGACGCGAAAAGAACCTGGCAATGGTTACCTGCAGAAAAATTGGAGATTATGGGACAGGATCACGAAAAAGATGAAGTTAAGGTACAGATATTTTAGGTGTTAGAGAAACAAAATGAGTATTTGCTACCCAAAAGGTGTTACACACATCTTAGGTACGCCGGACGTCTCCTATGTACAGGGTCTTTCATCATAAACGTTCCCTGCAGAAAAGTTTTTGGCTATTAGTCCTACGAGGTTCAAACCAAAAGCATTCAAAAGAAGGTAGTTTTTTCAACATTTGGCAGTACTGTTAGTCCACGGATAGAAAAAACGCTAAATGCAGTGGACTGTAAATATTTTAATTAATGATAGCGCGAACAAACATAAATATTGATATGAAATTACGAAATAATCTAAACGTCCATAGGAAAAATATTGTGACACACAACGGTAATCAGACAAATGCACTCACCCCTTTTGCAGCCAAATTCTCCACTTCCAAGGGGCCCCTGATGGATCTAATGATGTCACCACGTAGCTGAAGGGTTGAAGTTTCTAGTTCTATGCTTCAGGACACAAAAATCGAGCACTTTCAGGTGTAGATATTTGAAAATAGTTGGAGAACGAAATTAACACGCCTTTTTCTCTAGGCGATTGACAAGGATCTCACTGGTTGTTGGTGCGCATGTCCAAATACGCGGAATGCGCTTTGTCCTTCATACAGTTGTGTGTTTTTAAAAATATATATAAACAACCGCGAAATTTAGCGGGAGCTAACAATGTTGCCAATAACTCAGGACAATTGCTTGCCCATTTTTTAAGTTCAAATCCTCCCGACTTCAACAAATCATTGAGTTCTGTTTGAAGGGAGAGAGCTTCAGAAAGCGAAGGGCTAGTTCCCAAGATATCGTCGATATAGAGTGACGTTTTTAGAACAGTACTAGCCATAGGAAAACGTTCCTTTTCTCTCTCTGCCAGCTCATTTAAGGTACGCATGGCTAGAAAAGGTGAGCATGTCATGCCAAAAGTGACAGTAGAAAGTTCCCACACTGAAAGTGGGTCCTGTGGAGAAAACCTCCACAATATCCTTTGATAAGGACGGTGATAAGGATTGATAAGGACTTGACGGAACATCTGTTTGATGTCAGCAATGTAGGCAATAGGATTAAGACGAAACGTAAGGAGTAAAGAAGCAATATCCTTTTGAAGTTTCGGTCCAGATAACAATGTGTCATTGAGACTAATATTTTTTGGGGTGACTGCCGAACAATCCCAGACTACCCTTAATTTTGTACTTAAGCTTTCCGGCTTTAGTACGCAATGATGTGCTAAAAAACACGACACGTCGACCTTTGGTTGACTAGATAAAACTAAACTCATATGATGAGAATCGATATCGTCTTGCATGAAACTTGAATAGGCAGTGTACAGATCAGGATTTTTGATTAATCTATTTTCTAGAAGTAAAAATCTACGATAAGCTTGCGGATGAGTATTTCCTAGGTCAGGGTTTATTTTGTCTTTAAACGCAAGATCTACCATGAATCTACCGCTCGGTTGCCGTACTACACTAGCAGTAAAAATTGATTCTGCCTGTTTTTCTTCCTTTGATAAGATTTGTTTTTTAGGCAAATGTTCGATTTCCCAAAACCTAGGGAGAATGACCTCTAAAGGAGGTGAATGACTCGTTAAAAAACAACTGGTTCGTTCCGTAAGACTACCTACTTCGTCAACCTTTCCCATGACGACCCAGCCAAAGATAGTTTCAAGGGCTGAAGGCTGCCCTACCTGTCCAAGAACCCTGCCCTCCTTGAATATCTGTGCGAATAGCTCGCAACCAATAACCAGGTCCACAGGTCTAGATTTGAAATAAGATGGGTCGGCAAGTTTAAGGTTTTGCAAGTGTTTCCACTGATTATCGTTCAAAGAGAATGTAGGCATATTGAAACATAGTTGTGGAACCACAATTGCTTCGAAATTAAGTAAAGGAGTGACTTGTCCTTGTGGCTTAATGTGACATTGAACGAGCCCTTTGGAAGTGAAAGAAGACATCTGATTTAATCCGAATATTTCAGTGGTGTAACTTCGCCTAGGAAGATTAAGACGCTGAATACACTTTTCACTGATGAATCCTGTCTGCGATCCAGAATCAAGCAGTGCCCTTACAGGTTGAAAATTTCCGCAACCGTCCATAACATCTATTATGGCGGTGCATAAAAGAAAGGTACCTGAAGGTCCTGAGGCATTTAATGACACATGAAGATTATTGACAGGTGGTGTGTGAATGACAGGACTAGTATCTTGGCTTCCAGACTCTTGATTAGTTTCTAAGATATGAGTTAAAGTGTGGTGCCTTTTACTATTGCAAGTCCTGCATGAATATTTTGATTTGCACGTATCTACATTATGCAAGGGATGAAAACACGCTAGACATAATTTTTTCTGTTTGACGAAAGATAGGCGATCGATAGGTGAGAGATCAAGAAATGTTTGACATTTCGAAAGCACGTGACCTTGATTACACCGGAAACATTTTATTCCCGTACTCGAATTAGTTGAGGTGCCAGCCAGTCCTATAAAAGGCGAATTGGATGATTTATAGGTAGGCTTTTGCCCAAACTGATTTTGCATAGAATTTGATTTTTGATATATAGGCACCTTTTTGGGTGCTGTTGATTGAGGAAGTGATTCCAAAACTTTACATCTTTTTTCTAGAAATTGAAAAAGTGACTGAAAAGTAGGAATTTCGGTATTAGTATTGGCGTGACTCATTTCGAAATTTGAACGCGTTGGAATATCTAATTTTTCTAATAAAATGAAAAAAATAATAAAGTCCCAACTGTCAACGTCAAAGCTAAGTGATTTTAAAATTTCTAGGGATTCAGAAAAGGTGTCAATTAAATTACGTAATTCTTTAGCTGACTCGTTTTTTAAGGTGGAGTTCATAATTGAGCTTAAAGCATCATTTGCGAGGTCTCGCTTGTTTTGATATCTATTGACTAATTTGTCATAAGCAATTTTATAATTTTGATCAGATAAGCTAATCCCTGATATCAATTTTAAAGGCTCATCCTCGAGATATGAAAATAAATATTGAAGTTTTCGAACGTTACTTAGACTTTGATTTTGATCTATAATGTTATTAAAAAGATCGAAAAAGCTTGGCCATAATTTTTTATCACCTCGGAATATGGGAATACCTAACTCTTTGAGTTTTGGAGGTTCAGATTCGTTTTGTCGAACATATGATCCCGAAAAAGATGGGGCCTCAACCGGAAATATTTTAGAGTAAACCCCCTTACACGCATAAAAATATTTTCGAGCTTCTGAAAGGATCGCATCCTGCGTTTTAAACTCCTCGTCGTCCGTGTCGTCTATCAACATAATGACGTCATTATGCGCCAGCATGCATTTATCGAAGGTTTCATCCAAATCGGAATACCTCACTTGAAACTCGTTTCTCGCTCTTTCATCCTTTTCCGCAGTCTTTGACAACACATAACACTCGGTGATCGCAGATAAAAAACCCTTGCGTTTTTGTACGGCTTTTTTGACAGACATGATTTTACCTTTGAAATGACGAAATTGTCGGTAAATATACAATTAACGCTAAATTAATGCTTCTGAAATAGAAAAATGACGAATTGTCGAAAATATGCACTAATTTATCGCAATTGATGAAAATTGTTTTAAATATCGAAATGATATGCTACACCACTGAACTTTTGTTTTGTTTGTTTTGATTCCTACTCGCTTTTGTTTATACCACGCGGAGTAGACCCGTTACTATAGCAGCGGACCAAAACCAGATACTGCGCCGACTTTCTCTCTCGGCGTTTCAAATACGATGATGCGAAAAATTCTAGGCCGCGTTCTTATTGCAAATAATTATTAATACCGTCGTATGGATTTATTATTTAAAAATAATTCGGCTCGAAAGGAACACTTTATGTTAGTCCACGGTTAGAAAAACGTTAAAGGCAATGGACTGTATAAATTTTAATTAATGATAGCGCGAACAAACATAAATATTGATATGAAATTACGAAATAATCTAAACGTCCATAGGAAAAATATTGTGACACACAACGGTAATCAGACAAATGCACTCACCCCTTTTGCAGCCAAATTCTCCACTTCCAAGGGGCCCCTGATGGATCTAATGATGTCGCCACGTAGCTGAAGGGTTGAAGTTTCTAGTTCTATGCTTCAGGACACAAAAATCGAGCACTTTCAGGTGTAGATATTTGAAAATAGTTGGAGAACGAAATTAACACGCCTTTTTCTCTAGGCGATTGACAAGGATCTCACTGGTTGTTGGTGCGCATATCCAAATACGCGGAATGCGCTTTGTCCTTCATACAGTTGTGTGTTTTTAAAAATATATATAAACAACCGCGAAATTTAGCGGGAGCTAACAAGTACTTCTGTCAAATATCACGTTTATAGTTTACACGATGAGTACAAATTATATATATTTTTTTAAAATCTCTTCTATAACGGTTTATAATTTATATCAACAGTTAATTTTAAGAAAATGCATTAACAAGATTTGCAATGTAACAACCCAGTATCTAACAAAATTCTATGTTATCGCATTGTTTTTTTTTAATCAAAATGACATCTTTTGGAAGCTGCCAAGCTGCTAGTTTAATCACTATTATATTTTGTTAGAGATTTAGTTGTTACATCACCACACCCACTATGTGGCATTGGTGAAAAGAGAACTTTTAGTAGATTTCAAAAAATAAAAAATTCAATGGATATTTCATTTAAAAAAATATATAATTTTTACTCACCGTATAAACTATAAACGTCATATTTGAAAGAAGTGCTGTCAAATCTGGAAAAAAAACTGCATTCTTTTGAATGCATTTGGTTTGAACCATGCATAAATATGCGGCATACTAATGCATTCTCACACGCGATGCTTGAAGGACCCCCATTTAATTCTTAATGTTCTTTTTTCGGGTAGACAGGATTTCGGTTACTGCGCATGCGTCAGTTTTGGTGGTTACTCCTTTACGTCACTACATTATTTGGCAATTGTCAAACATTTAAGGTTATTTTAGGAAATATTCCATATTATGGTGAAGTCGCTGAATAGGAATCAAACAGGTTATTGTCTTCCTCCACTAATTTCAAAATTAGTAGAGGAAGGACTAATTTCCAAATTAGTAGAGGAATGACTAATTTCAAAATTAGTAGAGGAAAGACTAATTTCAAAATTAGTAGAGGAGGGACTAATTTCAAAATTAGTAGAGGAAGGACTAATTTCAAAATTAGTAGAGGAAGGACTATCTTCAAAATTAGTGGAGGAAGACCATAACCTGTTTGATTCCTATTTAGGGTTATGTCTATTTTTTTTCTAAAAATTGGGTGAAAATTTATCAAATTGTGGATTAAAATTGTAGTTTTTCTAAAATGAAATGTGCAGATTTATTGTAGACGCCATGAAGAGTGTTTAATGGCATATATAAACCACTTTCAACTTTATTAACAAGTTATAAAGAAAAATACAAATACTTACCTATGGAATGGCACTTTATACGGGACATTTTTCCACAAACCGTACACATGTTTTACGTGAATTATTTCCCATTTTTCACAGAAAAAAATATAATTTTGCACGACAAACGCAAAACGCCGCAAAATGTAATTAAATAACAAATATAGCGTCGACCCTCATGACAAAACACACGCATGCGCACTATTTGCTATCGTTTCCAAAGCAAGATATAAGTGCTTCACTTTTCGATTTTTTGAACATGTATTTATGCTCTAGCGTATTTGGTTTAAACCTAGTAGGACTAATAGCAAAAAAAATTTTTTTTTCGTTTATAATGAAAGACCATGTACAAAAATAGATTTTAAAGAAATCCCTAAATCCAAACCACTCCATTTTCCGAATTAAAGGTTCCTGAGAGAGCAAAAAGTTTTTGGTCCAACTGGTGATAAATGAATATCTCATATAGATTCCTAAAACTACAACCGTTGCATTATGTGGTATATGATGATAAGTTTGTGGCCTAATTTGAAGTCTACTGGGTTCTATTTGCTAGATAGTATTTAAATTATTATCTGAGTCGAACACAGTAGGTATGTAGTGCACAACGGGTCCAGAAAGGCGTGTCTAGTTGCCAGGTTAGATCCTTTAAGGGTGCTAACCGTCACTACCGTACATTCATTCCTATAGATTCCTTTATTCATACAATATTCAACGGTCCTTTTTTTACAGGCTAATGAACCCCGCAAGCAATCCGACAGGAAAGCTGTCAAAAAAGCTTACGAAAACGCACTTAACTACATGGCACAAATCGAAGCCTACGACGCTGAGGAATCCGAGGATACTCCTTTCGAGGAAACCTCCAAACAAGAGCGGGAAAAAGTCTCCAAAGATGAAAAGTAGATGGCATTAGTAGCAAAGGTAATTTTGTTATCAACTTTATTCAGAACGGGGACATATGCACCAAAAAATAAAGAAAGATAATAACAGCCCACCACATTCCCATGTTTGAAAAAGGAACTTTTTAAATAATATATATACAGGTTGTATCTTAAATGATGCAATAAACTTAAAAGGTCAAAGTAAATAAAAAATTTTAATAATTTTTTGTTTTCAAGTTATAGCATTTGTCAAGTTTGAAAAGTGGGGAAAACTGTAAATTTATGACGAATGTTAAAAAAATGTTTTGTTGCTTTTATCCTAAAAAATTGGAGGTTAAGGAGATGCAATTTGTCAATATTTTAGGATTTTGGGTGTGCTTTCGGGCTGTTCGGCCGTCGTCGTTGGAAATTCGTTCTCGACGTTTCGCCATCTCGAGTGGATGGCATCTTCAGGAGATGTTGACTGTTTGTCGGCTTCTCGAAGACTTCGAGAAGCCGACAAACAGTCAACATCTCCTGAAGATGCCATCCACTCGAGATGGCGAAACGTCGAGAACGAATTTCCAACGACGACGGCCGAACAGCCCGAAAGCACACCCATCATTGGACGATGGCCGCGAAAGCCTTTCACAATTTGTATTTTAAGATTTTGTTTTAACCTATTAAATTTGCAAAAAAAAAATGTGATGTTGGTTTTGTACAGCGTTATTACATTTGCGTGGCTTTTATCAGAGGGTGATGTGGTGGTGGTTTTTTTATATTATCCTTTGGACCATGCCAGAAGTGTCAGATGTCATTTCTTATTAAATTGTGACAGAAAATTTATTAAGTGAAAGGGAACACGCCGTATATTTCCTCTGATTTTAAAAACATATAGTTTGTTAATATATAGTTATTCCGTTTTGTATTATGTTGGTTTTAAATTAATGTTAAAGTACACTAATGATAAATCGACTGGGCCCATTTAATGTAATTTTATAACTTAAATAATTTATAAACGGATAACTCGATTATGTGTTTTTGAAATCAGGGAAAATACGTATTTTTTTGACAGAAAATATACAGGGTGTTCCCTTCAACTTAAGAAAGTTGCAATCAAAATTTGACACAAGAAGTCACATCTGACGCTTCTGACATCCTCATTAACCTTTATTAACCCTTGATAATTGCCATGAATTATAACCAATGAATCAAGAAAATGGTAATATTAGCACAACATTTAAAACAAAAATTATTTGTTGAAGAAAAAACGATTTTTGGTATACTAGATTCAGTTAAAAGTAGAAACTTTTTTGCGGGATTGCCGGCTAGTTTGCAGATATCGCAGATGTCAGTTACGGTAAATTAAATTTCTCTGGCAATTTATAAAAAATATCAAGAAAATTAACTGATTTATTTGTACCATTCAAGAAAATAAAAAATAATTTTATTTTGCACACATTTTTTGTTATTTTTATGTAATTTTTTTTAAAATGTGTTGGCAAACACGCAAGCTTTTAAATTAGTTGGTTTAGATTTATTTAGATTGATGAGAACATACCTAACATTTTTGCAAATTAGGTTTACTTGCCAATGTGACATATTTCAAACTCACCTCCGTCAAAAAATGTCGAACAACTTTTTACAATTATTTGACCCTGTATCTGTTGTAATTTTTGAGGAAGTTATAATAGAAATGGCAAAAAAAAATTAATTTTGACATCTTGTATCTAAATAACAAAGAGGTTGGATAAAAAATGTAACTGGAAAAAATCCTTCATTTGACCTTTTCTACCACTCCTTAAAGTTTGATGCATCATTTAAATTGCACTCTGTATATTGGTGGCTGTACCCAATACAACTAATACAATCATTTTAAAACCTAGGGAATCGTTTTTTCTTAATGATCTACACTCATTTGATTAGTGGTGTTTTCAACTTATAGCGCCATCCGATGATATCACGTTTTTTTAAAAATAATGTACATATTTTTGCAGTGAAAACTTTTTTAATCTTGAGATTTCTCTTAGATTTTGCAGAAAAAATCAGACCGCTGCACAATTATAGACATCTCATTTACACATAAAACTGACATCCGTATTGTTCAAGCCACGATCAAACCTAAAATTATTTTTGAGATCATTGAAAATACAATTTCAATGAAGTGGACACCCGGGATCTTACGTGTTTCAATATAGAAAAAATAACCAAAATACAGTTTACTACCATCTACCCTTTGCCCGTCCGAACGCCTGCCAATCATAGACAACATTCTCCTCCATACCGCAAGCCTTATGGCTTCTTTCATTTTTCCGTTCATAATTTCCTAGGCCCTTCTTTTTCTTCCCACTAGAATCCCATTAGAATCCAGTCAAAAAACAAAATGCTTTTAGTTGTTTTAAACAACAATTGACATTAAGAAGGCAACTCTTCATTATTTGACAAGATTTGACAATGAAAACAATTCTTTATAGAACACTTAACGAAAAGATTGTGATGATTTCTAAATGATACAATACAAAATTGTGCCAGTGTGATCCGTACTCTCGTATGGCAAAAAGCGTAATCAGGCTTAACCGAGCTAGAGAAAGATTGTAGTTTGTTTTTTTTTATTGTGGCGGTTCGTCATTGACATTTTTTCATTTAGTATAATGTAAATATGTCATGACGGAACCGCCAAAATGCGCTTGTGTACAAGAGAGCTAAAAGAACAGGACATTGCTCTATTAAATTGTGAATTCAGAGCTTATTGTTAACAATTCATTTTTTTTATGTAGAAAAGATGGCTCCATATACAAGCCGCTTTTTTTAAATCTGTATCTTATCACACTTTGGCATTATTTTGAAATATATTAGCATTAAGCCTTATGATAAAACGCTTTATTTATACTCCAGCCAGCGGCGTAGCGTGCCTGTAGGGGCGGGGGGGGGGGGGTCGGTTCGGTTCGGTTCGGGGGGGGTCGAAAGCTAAAAAGAGCGCCCATCAAAAAAACTTGCGACCAAAAAAAAACAAAAAAGGTCATCATGTTAGTTTCCTCTCTTTTCTCGGCGAGAGATTTGTTGCCCTTGCCGGCCCTGATACTTAATAAAGCTTAGGGCGCTTCGAACACCCATGGGGCACCAGTACCCTCGGGGCGGGGGGGCGGCAACCCCCCCCCCCCCCACTACGCTACGCCACTGACTCCAGCCGCCTTTAAACAGCTGAACATAACATAAGCGGAGAATTGAAAGTGCAAATGTACAAATGATCGTCCTATCTTGCCAGATATTGTCAAATGATGTAGAATTGCTTCTATTTTGTAGGATATTTTTAAAGCATGCGAAATTGTCTATATTGTCAGATCTTGTCATATCATAAAGAATTGCTTTGGATGTATGCTCCGTATTTTAATACAAGATTGTTATTAAAATTATTATAGCAAAAAATAGGGTCAATCCGTTAAGTGTCTGT
Source organism: Aspidapion aeneum (assembly GCA_963576565.1). NCBI lineage: Eukaryota > Metazoa > Arthropoda > Insecta > Coleoptera > Brentidae > Aspidapion > Aspidapion aeneum. The sequence goes on along the minus strand of OY755046.1, from coordinate 32,650,861 downwards.
ATTTTTCTCGGTATTTTTATACACTTAGGAATTTTACGAAATTATATTGTACCAGTACTTAATTATTTTAAATTTAAGTAACTTGTTTACTTATAAAAAATATTAAATTAAAATGAATTAAACTTAAACAAGACTACCTAATTTTTTTACCATTTTTCTCAAGTCCTTAGTTTTTCGACTTTTCCCTGCCATGGTTTTGCGTTCTTTTTATGGCCTAAAAATTATTCTTGTTATTTTCTTTCTTTGGATTTTCCTAGCAAAATATGGCGACCATTTTAAATTATCTGGGCTAAACGGGCTAAATTTCTAAACAGCCATTGGCATTAGCTACGGTGCCGGTGGCGCGTCTCCGACTACCCAGTTGCAAGTAGGTCAGATGTTCCGTTCACCGTTCCACTCACCACCAACTTCAAGGTGAGTTCATGATGTTCAGCATCGTGTGCCCAGCAGGGTGTTCTTTCTTACAACGACAGCGTGCCATGGTCTTAACAGCTTAGAGTAGTCGGTTTGCCGTGCACCCCCGACATGACAGCACTAATGACCCTGATATAATCGGAAAGAATCAAAGAGAAAATCCTGAAATTTTGTCCGTTTCTCCTCCTCTTGAAAACTTACTACCTCAATAAAAGACATTGCCTTGTTATTTTTCTCAAGAAGTACTAAATCCAGTTTCTTAACGTTTACAAACTGGAGGCTGGGTAACGCATAATTCCTGTACATCTGGGTTCTGTCATTCTCCATTATGGATGGATCATGAGATGTGACATATGACAGTACTGGCATTGAGGTATCTTCAACGCAGTCTCAGTGCCTTGGGTGATAATTAGGACACTAATCGTAAAGCAAGGTTTACGAAGAGTGTCCTTAGTGAAAATACAGCAGTAATTCTGTGTTATAACGATGGAAAATGCTGATAAGACCGCAAGTTTCTGTGGTGCTCTACGGCAGGCCCTACACATTCTGTCAGGGATGTGTTATTTATCACATGACTTCGCTCGGCATTCTAGCGTGTTGATGACTCCATCATAGCAAGCGTAGGTTGGTGGATACGCCAGTCTCCTAGCGCCTTTAATAGTATAAATGAAGACACTCTAAATCCTTCAAGGTAGCTTTAAGTCTTTGGCTGGTCAACTCCGTAATGGAGTTTTCCTGCCGCCGACTCTTGTAAAAAGTTATTTAGAGCCAGTAGGCTGCGCTTTATGCGTTGTGTAAATAAAAAAAAACTATACACCCACCATTATATCGTCCGGATTTGTCACGTTCATTGTTACCTTTGTGCGTTGTGTAAATGGGGCTCCCTGGTGGTCCAGATAGGAGAGTTGTCTGGAATTTAACGGTGTCAGATGTGGACTGTAATTTTAAGGGAATAAGGTCATAGGCTAAGCTGGTACAAGGGATTCTGAAATGGTCTAGTTTACCTTCTAGGTTAGTGTAGCAATAAACAAATGTATGTAAGGTAAAAATAATGCATTTTCACTTACCATTTTTGTACAGGAAGCGGAACTCATGGGAGGACACGCTGTTTAACCGTAGTTTTTGCACCCCACATGCCTGTGGTAGGAGAGTCGCTAACACGCGTGTATTATCGTTCGAAGGCGAAACGGTTCTCTGTCTGGCAGCAGGTATCGCTGCTGCGTTCATTCTCCCACATGGCGCCCAGTGGCGTCGTTAATCCATAGGCGTAGGAGAAAAGGGAATAAGTAGGAGGGAATGAGATTACGAAGGTCCATATTAAAGGAACTAGGAACCTTAGTAATTCAAAATGCATTTTATGTAAAGTAAATTGATTATAGCAAATTGTAATATTTGCCTCTAAAACCGCGGGAGTTTCAAATGCAAATAACCCAGTAATTTTAAGTACTTAATTAGTTAATTAATACTAAATAAACAAAAAATAGAAAATGCTCTAGTGAATCACCAAATAGCCTAATTCGAACCAATTTGGTAAATTATAGTAAAAAGAACATATTTACAAAAAGGAAGGCGGGACGAACCATTTCCCACCCCCCTGAGAATGCCCAGGGGCATTTCAGAGAGTTTAATTTGTAGGCAGGGCGCATAGTTTTACCAAAGGCCGTTTGTAGGTACCTTTAGTAGTCTTTACAATAGCAACCCGTGGAACATTATCAGAACCTTTAATAAGGTCTTCAATGCGGCCTAGGGGCCAATCCAATGGAGTGGAATTTTCATCTTTGATCAGTACCATAGTACCAATATCAATGGAAGCAAGAGGTTGGTGCCATTTGGCTCGCTGTTGCAAAGTGTGCAAATATTCGCGATGCCAGCGAATCCAAAAATCGCGGTGCATTCTTTGCAACAGTTGCCACCTGGACAGCCTGTTTAATGCAATATCGCAGTAGTTTGGATCGGGTATTGTACCTGGAGGCCTCAAATTTAAAAAATTATTAGGAGTCAAGACCGCCAGATCAGTAGGATCGGTGCTTAAGGCACATAAAGGACGTGAGTTCATTATGGCTTCAACTTGGGTTAAAACCGTATTTAATTCCTCATAGGTGAGTATTTGATTTCCAACTACCCTGTGAAGATGAGTCTTTAAAGATTTAATGTTTGATTCCCAAATGCCTCCCATGTGGGGAGCAGCAGGTGGGTTAAAAGACCAAACTATACCTTCCCCCTTCACGCAATCAGAAAAAATTTGTCGCAAGTATTTTTCAGAGGCCACGAAGTTGGTCCCGCAGTCTGAAGAGATCTTTGAGCATAGTCCTCTTCTAGCTATGAAGCGGCGCAGAGCAGCCAGAAAGGCTTCTGATGTCATATCAGAGACTAACTCTAAATGCACGGCTTTAACAGCGCAACAGATAAATAAACAGACATATGCTTTCATGGTTTTTGCACCTCTGGTCCGACCAAGAGTAATCGTGAACGGACCACAAAAATCTATACCTACATTTTCGAACACCTTTGCTTCGGAAACTCTAAATTTCGGTAGGTTACCCATAGGGGGTTGAAGGGAGTTAGGTTTAGTTTTCCAGCAAGTATGGCAAGAACTTAAAACTTTTCTCACTACCTTTTTAGCAGACAATACCCAGAAGTTTTGCATTAGTAAAAAAGTTGTGGTCTGTATACCACAATGAAGATTGCTGCGATGCAAATCTAAAATCAGTAATTCAGTGAATTTTGCACTAGAAGGCAAAAGAATTGGAAATTTTTTATCGTATGATAAATTTGAATGGCATAAACGGCCTCCAACACGAAGCAAATCGTAGCTTTCATTATGCAAAAATGGACATAATTTTTGAAAAGCTTTTGGAAGCTGTTTCTTATCTTTTAGTAATTCAATTTCTTTTTGGAAAGAAAAAGATTGTACGCATTTCGAAATAAAAAGTAAGCTTTTGTAGTAATCCTGATTTGTAAGGTAATCAGTAGCAAAATTGTATGAGGGATTTTTAAACTTTTGTAACCCTCGCAAAAAGTAAGCAACTATTCTCTTAATTTTAAAAAGAGAACTGTATTTTTCAAACAAGTTGTTTACATAATATTCAACTGTTTGTTCGCAAGTAAAAACGTTAAAAATATTTTTTCGCTGTTCTTCCAAAACTGCATTCCCATCGTAAGTAACTGTCATAAAATCCCAAGTATTTGTAGGTTGGTTTAGAAAAGAAGGCCCTTCTAACCAAAAATAAAATCTTTGTAAATCAGAGGGATACATTTCCCTAGTACCGCAGTCAGCAGGATTTTGTTCAGTAGGAACATAATGCCAAAACTCAGGGCTAATTCTTCCTTGTATATAGGCAGTTCTATTCGAAACAAATGTTTTAAATTTGTGAGGAGATCCCTGAATCCAAGATAAGGTCACTGTGCTATCAGTAAAAGCAAGAATTTTATCAAATTTAATTTTTTCCGAGAACGTTTCTAGTAAAAAATCCATTAATTTAGCCAACAAAACAGCTCCTAAAAGCTCTAGTCTTGGTAAAGTTAGTTTACGACGCAACGGTGCGACTCTAGATTTACTACAAACAAAAAAAACTTTAATGTTTCCATCAGAATAAAAAATTCGAATATAAGCGACAGCACAATAGGCCCGTTCTGAACTATCGCAAAATCCTACTAGCTGGATTTGACTAGCATTAGGCAAAATTATTTGACGAGGAATTTTAACAGAATGCAAAAACTTTAATTCATTTTTAAATTTTTCCCATTTAAAAACAATTTCCGGACTGACAGGGTCGTCCCAGTTTAAGTCTTCTGCCCAGCAGTATTGAACAATTAATTTTAAAATTAAAACTATTGGCGCCAAAAAAGACAGAGGGTCGTAAATGCGGGCCAAATTACTTAAAATTGTTCTTTTAGTGCATGTTTGGAGAGAACAGTCGAAAGTATAAAAAAATTCATCAGTATGAGGGTTCCAATTTAAACCGAGAATTTTCAAAGTTGAATTTTCAGCATCTAAATCGAGAGAAAGAGCCTTCATCGAAATGTGTGACTCAGGAAGATCGGATAGTAACTCGGGACAATTGCTCGCCCATTTACGCAATTCGAATCCACCTCGGCTAAGTAGCTCGATTAATTGATTTTTCATCTCAGTGGCCTTAAAAAAGTCATCACTTCCCGAAATCACATCATCGACAAAAACTGCCTCCTCAATGATTTTTGAGGCAAGAGGAAGGTCCTCATGCTCTCTAGCAAGTTGCAGCAAAGTTCTGATAGCCAAAAAGGGGCTACAAGAGACCCCGAATAAAACTCTATTTATTTCGAAGTCTTGAATAGGCTGGTTAGGATCAAACCTCCAAACTATTCTTTGAAAATTAGTTTGACTAGGGTCAACTAAAATCATCCTGTACATTTGACGGATGTCGCAACAAAAGCAAAATTTATGCAAACGATAAAGTAATAAAATTTTTTGTAAGTCCCTTTGTAAAGGGGGCCCAGTATAAACAGCGTTGTTGAGCGAGATTTTGCCAGGGGCGTGCATGCTCGCATCAAAAACCACCCTCAGGGGGGTGCTAGTAGAATCTTTTTTAAACACCGCATGGTGTGCAATATAAAAATGATTTGAAATTTCGGTCGGCAAAGGTGCAGAAACCGGTTGCATATGATTATTATCTAAATAATCTTGTAAAACAGAGCTGTAGGCAGCATAAAAATCAGGGTTTTGTAGCAATTTCTTCTCAAGGGAGAAAAAACGACGTACGGCAATGGATCGAGTGTCGCCAAAATCTGGAGCAGTAACTTTAAATGGTAAAGATACAATATATCTCCCCTCCTCATTTTTTGAGGTAGTTTTCAAAAAATAATTTTCGCAAAACTCATCTTCGGGGTCAATGGCCTTGACATTAGGTATGTCATCTATTTGCCAAAATCGTTGTAGATTTTTATCTAAATTGACAAAAGAATCGTTCATTGACGTAGTAAAAAATGTTTTAATTTGATTTGTAGTTGAAGGTGAAAGTGAAAGATTGCCCATTATTCCCCACCCAAAAATAGTATTAATGCAGACGGGGTTGTTGGGTCCCGTAGACAAACGACCATCTAGCAAAATGTAAGGGTACACATCGCCGCCCAACAATAAATCAATTTTATCGCTTTTATTAAAGCCTGGGTCAGCTAGTTCTAAGTTGGCGAGAAAAGGAAAACTTTTAATCGAAAATGAGGAATGAGGTAAATCACTACAAATTTTATCGAGTATTATCGCATCAAAATTAAAAACAAAATTATTATCACGCAAAGAGGATATATTGCAATTAATTCCAGATTTTGCCGAAGTTGTCATTCGATCTAAGCTTTGTAGAGTCATGGCGATATTAAATTTAGGAAGGCCCAAACTATCAGCACATGACTTAGATATAAATGAAGATTGAGCACCAGAGTCACAGATGGCGCGCACTGTGTGCCAATTTTGAAAAACATCCTGTATTTGTATTAAAGCGGTACAGAGAAGTACTTCGCGATCATTTAAAGACATACCAGTAACAATGGTGTTAGTGGTTCTATTAAATTCGGTAGCCACGGGGCTCCTCGGGGGTTGCACTGCAGAAGTAGAGGGGCTACTCGCAGAACTAGGTGTAGAATTAATAGGAAAAAAATGTAAGAGACTGTGATGAAATTGGCCACAATGTAAACATCTTTTTTCTGATTTGCATTGCTGGGGTAAATTATGCTTTGAGGCCAAACAGTTGACACACGCTTTATGTTGTTTAACAATCTCAAAACGTTGCTGGGGAGTTTTCGCCAAAAAATTAGGACATCTGTATATTATATGATCGCCACTTTTACAGAGAAAACAAAAATTTTGAGGGTTTGGAGTATTATTTGAGCCACTCTGGCCATTTGGAGACTGGGAGGCATTTTTGGAGGCTCTCTGAGTATTAGCAAACAAAGCAGATCGATTTTGAAACTTTGCTTGATTTTTCTGACTTGAAATTGACAAATCTTTATTTTTTAAGTAATCTTGAGTTTGTTGTATTTGTTCCAACGCAATGCAATGGCTAGAAACAAAAGCACGAATTTTATCATAAGAGGGGATCTCATTGGAGCAATAATTTTGCTCAAATGCCTTGCGCGTGGTTGGGTCCAACCTATCCAAGAGCATTTGTGCCATAATATAATCCCAAAACTCCGTTTTAAAACCCATGACTTTTAAAGCACTTAAGTTTTTCGAAAAACAATCAAGCAAATTCCTCAAATTCGTAGCATTCTCTTTAGTAAGAGGAGAGAAGCCTTCAATTGCCTTCCAGTGAAGGTAAGCTTGTAATCGTTTATTTGTATACCTATCCACCAAGGTGTGGTAGGCATTTAAATAATTTTCAGCAAGGATAGGAATGTCAGAAATGACATCCAGGGCAGGGCCCTTTAAATTAGAAAAAAGCAAATTGAATTTTTCAAAGTTTCCCAGCGACCTATTATTGTGCACGGTAGCATTAAAGGCTTGCAAAAAGGTTGGAAACTCCTTAAATTCCCCTTGAAAAAGAGGTATTTTTATCCTAGGCAGTAAACCATGCTGGTCTGTGGAGGCACAGGGACTGCCCATGGGATTTATCGTACTGCTCAAAAGCCCTCCATCTTCAAAGGGTAGTTCGAAAAGTTCGTAAAATATAGTGGAAATCTCGTCACAGCGTTTGCAAAAGTCCATAGCCACTTTGTTTTCTACTACTAAGCGATCCTCATCAGAGGCTACCAACGTCAACAAAGTATTATGGTGCTTTTCAAAATCTTTTTTGATTTTTGACAATGTCCGAAATTTGACTTTAAAACCGCTGTGATAGGCAGGGTCATTTTTTGCGAGGGTCGCGGATTCAATGATCAAATTTAGCTGTGAAATCGCACTATAGCGCAAGGCTTTAGCCTTTAAAATTTTATCCGAACTAGACATGATTTAAAAAAAAATCCAAAAAATAATTGACAAAAATTAGGTAAACTGAAAAAAAAATCAAAATTTGGACACCCTGTATAAATGTTAATGTCCTACGTTTAATTACAATAATCAAACTATAAGCGCACAAAAGTAAAGAAAATACCCGATGCAAACTAATGATAACAAAAAAACTTGTGTATAAGTTTTTTTATCTTCGCCTCGCGAATTCAAATAAGTAGGTACCTACTTTTAAAAATAAATACCTACAAATCAAAAGCATTTAATTTGGTAAAACTATTTATCTGCCTTTACACGAAAACAAATTCTCAAGTTAAGAATTAAATTTCCTTCAAAATTTATTATGCACGCAAAAAATGGATACAATCATAGCCATTTGCAGACAGATATTATAATAGTAAATTAGAAATAGATATATTCATAGCAATTTTTACGCAAAAACGAATATAGTAAAGCATCCGCAATCGGATATAGTCATAGCAATTTGCAATAAGCAAAAATGAATATGGCAATTTGGAGATTTTTTTTCGAGCAAATTTGATATAATTATAGCAATCCACAAATGTGAAGGCACAACGGCTAAAATAATAGCACTTTGCAGACACTATTTTAAACTATTTCCAGTGACAAACAAAAAAACACCCAAATTCCATACGGTTTTTTTTTTACAAAAAAGAAACGAAAAAACTTGATTTATTCGAAACAAAAAAAAGCATAGTAGTTTACAGATTTTATCTGTGTTTGGTTTTTCGCATGAAAAGGCTAAATTTATTGTTAAAAATATTTAATTTTTACACAAAAAAAAATCGCAAAATGTATTTTAGAAACCTAGGGGTTTTCTAAAGTAGGCATGTAAGAAAAACAAGGGTTTTTCTTGCATTTGTTTTTACACAAAAAAAATCGCAAAATGTATTTTAGAAACCTAGGGGTTTTCTAAAGTAGGCATGTAAGAAAAACAAGGGTTTTTCTTGCATTTGAAACCAGTAAAAAAGGCATTTAGGAAAAACAAGGGTTTTTCTTGCATTTGAAACCAGTAAAAAAAACTAACCTAAAAAGGCAAAAAAACGATTCCAGAAATCCGGGTCGCTAAGGATCAAAAATGGGGCTCCCTGGTGGTCCAGATAGGAGAGTTGTCTGGAATTTAACGGTGTCAGATGTGGACTGTAATTTTAAGGGAATAAGGTCATAGGCTAAGCTGGTACAAGGGATTCTGAAATGGTCTAGTTTACCTTCTAGGTTAGTGTAGCAATAAACAAATGTATGTAAGGTAAAAATAATGCATTTTCACTTACCATTTTTGTACAGGAAGCGGAACTCATGGGAGGACACGCTGTTTAACCGTAGTTTTTGCACCCCACATGCCTGTGGTAGGAGAGTCGCTAACACGCGTGTATTATCGTTCGAAGGCGAAACGGTTCTCTGTCTGGCAGCAGGTATCGCTGCTGCGTTCATTCTCCCACATGGCGCCCAGTGGCGTCGTTAATCCATAGGCGTAGGAGAAAAGGGAATAAGTAGGAGGGAATGAGATTACGAAGGTCCATATTAAAGGAACTAGGAACCTTAGTAATTCAAAATGCATTTTATGTAAAGTAAATTGATTATAGCAAATTGTAATATTTGCCTCTAAAACCGCGGGAGTTTCAAATGCAAATAACCCAGTAATTTTAAGTACTTAATTAGTTAATTAATACTAAATAAACAAAAAAATAGAAAATGCTCTAGTAAATCACCAAATAGCCTAATTCGAACCAATTTGGTAAATTATAGTAAAAAGAACATATTTACAAAAAGGAAGGCGGGACGAACCAGTAAATAAAAAAAAACCATACGTCGACCATTATATCGTCAGGATTTGTGACGTTCATTCTTACCTCTAAATAATGGTCCAAAGTCCCACGGAATTCCATCGAACATTTGTCCAAAAGGGTCACCAAAATTTGGTGGCAGTAAACTCTGGGGTACAAATGGCGGTAGAATACCTTCAGGTTGTAACGGTAACCTTGGAGGTCCCATAGGCTGATTTTGTGGATAATTGATAGGACTTTGAGGTATTTCTTGTCCAGCACTTGGAATATTCTGAGGTGGATTGTTTGGGAAATTTTGAGGAGGTGCTTGTTGAATTACGTTTGGTGGAATATAAATTATTTCTAAAGGAGAATCTTCCCCTTCTACATAATTATCAGAATCAAGATCAGTTGGAGTTGAATCTAAAATATGTAATTTTTTTATGTACCTATTAATAATTATGCTTTCTTCTCTATATGCGTTCAAAGCCACTAGCTTGTTCGAGGAAGGAACTAAAATTATTTTCTTTTCAGAGCATTAAGTACTAAGATTCAATGCTCTAAGTTACTAAGAAATTTACTCTGAACAGGACCTTGTCTAAAACAAGTTGTTAATAATCTAAACGACAGATCTAGTAGTAGTAACTTTGTACAAACCTTGGTTTGATGGTGGACCAACATTTGGTCCAACTTCTCCAACATTTACTTGGTTATCAGGACAAATGACATAACACCCGTCCAATCTATACCTCTCCTTGACATGCTTCATTGTTCTAAACAATTTCATTTTATCTTTAGATTTTAGAACAACTTTCTGCTTCCTAAAGTTTTGGTTTTTTAAATTTCGTAAATTTAAATTTGTATTTTTTAAATTATTTTTAAGGTTCTCATGATTTGCCTTATTTATTTTGACCTTTTCAAAATTTTCGTTGATTTCTAAAGTTTCTACTTCCTTTTTAGGGCTTTTTTTATACTTTTTCTGCTTATTTTTAGCATCTTTTCTGCTACTAGGATTCTCAGTATTTCCTTCCTCTTCTCCTTCCCCATTCTCCGAGCTTTCCGTACTAGTAGTGAAAGTAGAGTTTGATGCAGAAGAGTTATTACTGCCTTCTCCATTTGGTTTACTTGTGGTAGTTTTTTGCGAACTTCCTGTCACTTTTTGCGTAGAACTACTTAAAGTACCGCCGTTTCCATCAGGTTTTGGTGTATGCCCATCAGATGGTTGACAGTTTTGTAGGAAATTTGGTGGAAGCGCCAAGGGAGGTTGACCAGGACAGATGAGGTCACAGTTTTGTGGAGGTTGATAGGGTTGGTAGATTGGCGAATTTTTGGATTTAATATGCTTTTGTTCTACAAAACATAAAAATATCAATCATAATCTTAATCAATCAATAATATTGATTAGAAGAATCTATTTTGTGCCTTAAGAATGGCAGCCCAGAGTAACAAAAAGAGATATTTTAAAAGTAGTCTCGAATTAGACTTATTTTATGTTTTTGTATCTTACCATGATTTTTGATGTTTGCTGAAATTTCTTTTCCTATGAACACAAATACGAACCAAATCAGAGTTGTTGGTTTCATGGTATAATTATGAATGACCCAGGTCGGGTGCGTAATGTATTTTGCTGTTTTTATTGCAATGTATTTCGTTATCAGAAAATATGCATATTTCTAAAATATTCCAAATTCTTTAAAGTAGTAATAATATTCTTTACCTTGATAAAGCTTAATTTTTATCTTTTTAATAAATACAAAACAAAATATTCGAATTAGCAAAAAAAACTTTGTATTTAGGATTTATAGTGGTAGAAGTTTTAACCACGAAAGATATTAAATTGCGAAGTAGTCGATCATGTAATTTCTTGCAACACATATTGTAATAATTTATGGTGATCTCGTAAGAAAAAGAAAACGTATAAAAATTACGCCAAAAACATAGTTTGGTTCAGACAGTTTTTTGTAATTTAATACCATATTTGGTAAAATCCCAGCTTGCTCTCACTCTATTCATTTTTTTTTAAATAAAGAGATAATTTTAATTTCCTCACATTGCTCACAGTCTCTAAATAACACATCTCTTAATATGTGTTATGTAATATTGTAAAATTTGTAAATATATTATAAGGCCTTAAAATTAGCAAAACGAAACAATTTGGTAAAAATATTCCTTAAATGCACTGCTTTTTTAAAAATTTATCTTGGTTTTTACAATATTTAGCTTAAAGATGTCTAGTTTTTGTATTTATACTGTAGCGAAACAAGGTGCGCTCAGGTTGGGGTTGGGTCGTTTTCAAAAGAAACAAAGCAAGTTTTCTCTCAATGGTGTTTTATTCTTAGCCAAATAAAAACACAAAATATAACCTAATTGCTAATATCCAAAGAAACACTCTTAATTATAAGAATAATATTATAAATAACTCCCAACCTGCCTTGGTATAGTGCTAATTGGAACTTACCTTTTAAAAGGCAGGTGAAGTACCCTGAAGCCTATGTTGTTAAGGGTAGAAAAAACTAACGCCACTATTATTTAATAACACTCCAAACACGCGGTAGGTACGGTGGTCTTACAATTACCTACTTTATATATTGTTGACCGTTCATACCGCGAGCATACCACACAAAAAACCTTATTGAGATAAGAAAATAAATTTATATTCGCGATCGAACCAAAAAGGTATTATGATTTTTTTTCAAAATTGTTTCTGTTTTACGCACGGCACTAAAGTGTTACAAACAATCTGGACTAGTGCAGTCCAATAGTTTAAATTAAAATTTTATTCTCTACAAAAAAGTTCGGTAAGTCTTGGAATGAGCACAATTTTTTTTACCACATATTTTCTCAAAAAATAAGTAGTTTACTCTTAATTACTCTCCAAAATGTGTCCATTTGCGTAAAACACTCTCGAGAGCAAGTTTTGATAGACTTTAAATGGATACGCACCCCTTCCGTTTTGTTTTGTGTGTCTTTCATTCCCAGTAAGTAGTTCTGCTTTGTTTCGGTCAACATACTGTAGTTTCAGTTGGTTATATTAGTGTCCTTTAGTTGCCGTTACTGGAATTATGTCAGTTTTTTATTTTTCAAACACACTCTACTGTGCAAAGCCAGAAAAAGGTACTCGCAAAAATTAAGTTACCGTTTCTTTTCGAAGCTTAACAAGGCTCCTCCTTATTTTTGCAATATCAAGATGGTAAAAATATATATTTATGCAGAGAGAATAGGAAAATTTTAAAAATTAAAAAAATTCAAGTAGTCTTTTGCCTTTGCACGGTAGCACTTTATTTGTTGTATTACAATTTAGTCAGTAAGACTAATAAGCAATTTTGTTTCAAATTAATATCCTAGAAAAGTCAGAATACTGATGGTTTCAGAATTTGTCTATAACGCAGTTATGTGCAGGAATTAAGCCAGTTGTAATTTTTGTTTTTTGAAATTTTAGTTGTCAGAATTTTAAGTATTTTGGATGTTAATAATATATATTACAAAAGTTATGGTAAAAAGAAATTCCTCATCGTAATTTATGCAATATACATTGTAAAAAAACAATAATTGACAAAATAAAAATATGTTTTTTTTATAACATTTATGCGCCTACTTTCTAAAAGAGTGGTTTAAAAGAACTTAAAAATTAAAGCCCTGAGCAAATTAAAAAAGGTTTATAATTCTATGCCTCTGTTATTTTTTCCTTTAACGGATATACAGTAATGTAGATATTTATTTATTTATTCAAAGTATCAACAGCTTAAATGCCAATTACAGATACTGATCAAGGCAACGCGCTCATCTGAGAGAAGCACTCCCAAGAGTATCCATTTCTTGCATATTGACACAACTGTCAGATACTCAAAAAAAAAAAACACTAATCGACCCACATACAGTGTGGCTCTCGAGAATATTACTCTCAGATGGACACCCAGCCTAAGAACGTCTATTAGCACGTAACTTATCATCTATTAAAGATATGAGCCTAATAAAAAACAAATCTTTAAGTACTGAGCGTCCCAAATTAGGCAGTTTTGGGAGGTTTAAAGTAGGCAACATAGAATTCTTTATAAATCTATAAAAAAACAATTTACATAAAATTGTACTACTACTGCTACTGTCGGTTTAGAACGTTTTTCTACGTTGTCCAAGGCCTATTCTCCACCTCCCTCTATACTGGCAATCATCTTCTATCAGATTTTTTTGACTCATTGATCTTTGGATTGACTGTTGCCATTCCAGTTAAGGACGCTGTCTTTTTCTGCGCCCTATTGGTTGCCAATCTAGGACCTGGTAGTACCATATCAGTTGTCTTTTAGTGATGCTATCCGTTATGCTTCCCTCGATTCCCATTCTCTCTTTTACGGTCTCATTTCTTATATGATCTGTTTATTGCATCCATTTTGACACTTTTTTGTATTTTTGTGTTACGCGCCAAGTCTCTATTGCATACAACAGCGTGATTTTAACCATTGTTTCATATATCGTACCCTTAGAACGAAAACGTACTATCTCAAAATATTAAATTGTTGGAAAATCGCAAAAAACTTTTGCGCTTGCTTACCATAAAAACCTGTGGTAATTTATAACTTTAAATACATTTTTCTTATTTGTAATTTGAATTTTGACTAACTTCGACTATGTATCGATAGTAAGTGACAAACTGCATAATCCTATTTGAAAAAGTGAAAATCTTAAAACTTTGACATGTGTCATTTTCGTTCTGAGGCTGCGATATGTTAAATTTTACATTTTTTATGTCTCTCTGCTCCATAAAATACTGTTAATCCAATAACCTTTTTTGCTTTTACTATTCTTTTTTCCAGTTCTATCCCTGTCTTATTAACTGTGACACCCAAGTATACATACCATTGCATGGAGATATTGTTTGTCCATTGTCTAGCTAAAAAAAGCTATTGTGTCTTTTCCACGTTCACTGTTAACCCTCAGTTTTGGTAGTCGTCCATTAGCTTTCTCATAATATAACCCATGTCTTCTTTATCATTAGCCACAATTACTTGATCGTCATCAAACTGTAGTGTGTATAAATCGGTCGTTAAGTTGTATTCCCATACCGTGTACTTTACGTTTCCAGTTTTTTAGAGCTACTGCAATATATATTTTAAAAAGAGTTGGAAAGACATCCCTGTCTTAAGCCTTTCGTTACCAGGAATTCTTTTGGAATATAACCTTTTTTGCTTTTACTATTCTTTTTTCCAGTTCTATCCCTGTCTTATTAACTGTGACACCCAAGTATACATACCATTGCATGGAGATATTTTTTGTCCATTGTCTAGCTAAACTCACTTGATTCGTTTCCAATATATAAGTATTGTGTCTTTTCCACGTTCACTGTTAACCCTCAATTTTGGTAGTCGTCCATTAGCTTTCTCATAATATAACCCATGTCTTCTTTATCATTAGCTACAATTACTTGGTCGTCAGCAAACTGTAGTGTGTATAAATCGGTCGTTAAGTTGTATTCCCATACCGTGTACTTTACGTTTCCAGTATTTTAGAGCTACTGCAATATATATTTTAAAAAGAGTTGGAGAGACATCCCTGTCTTAAGCCTTTCGTTACCAGGAATTCTTTTGAAAGTCGATTTCCAATTTTGATTTTAGATTTGGACCCTTTGTATAGTTCTTTTATCGCTTTTATGTATGTATGATTTATATTAGTTTGCCCCAAAGTATTGTTACGGGTTCTCCACAACAATTAAAACTCGCAAATGTCAAAAACAATACGTCAATTTATTTCGACAAATTATGTACAAAAACACGCACTTAACCTTACTAATAACTTGCTAATAATTCACTACTTTAATCCGCCTATTAACTTCGCGTTAACATCTAGCGATCACTCCCGTTGGTTATCTTTGACTGACTCGATGCGCCGCGTCCGGCCCTATATATAGGTTCTGCCTACTATTCGAGAACCATCCATCCTTCTTCGATTCACGAGCATTCTCGTTTTTTCCAGAAGGTACGCGGCATGAATGAGTGTCATAGATAACGCAACTAAAACCTAGACTAAGAATACAACCTTAAGATAAATAAAACCTAATACTACACTAAACCTAAATAAATTCTAACTATAAAATTTAGATAACTTAAATTTGTAACACTATCCTCTTTAGGTTTGATCGTCTCGATCAACATTTCCCAGGTAAGGTTTTAGTCTGTCTAGATGAACAACTTTCATCTTGGACTTCGGGCTTCTCTGTATTCGGTAGACTACATCATTAATTCTCTTAACAACTTTATAAGGTCCTTCCCATGGTGGTGTCAACTAAGGTTATCTTCCATTCGTGCGTTGAGGATTGTATAGCCAGACTTGGATCATTCTCTTTGAACCCTGAAGAGTTTGCTTTCAGGTCATATCTCGCTTTCATGCGGTCACTGGCTATTTTTATTCGCTCTCTAACGACCTCATGGATATCGTGCAGCTTTTGCCTTAAACGTTCGACATAATCATTAACCTCTAAGTGTTCTTCTTCAGGTGAACCAAACATGATATCACATGGTAAACGCAGTTCTCTACCAAACAGGATACTAGGTGGAGTAGCTCCTGTCGTATTGTGTATGGCGGTTCTGTAGGCCATCAAAAACAATGGAATATTAAAACAATTAAAACTCGCAAATGTCAAAAACAATACGTCAATTTATTTCGACAAATTATGTACAAAAACACGCACTTAAACTTACTAATAACTTGCTAATAATTCACTACTTTAATCCGCCTATTAACTTCGCGTTAACATCTAGCGATCACTCCCGTTGGTTATCTTTGACTGACTCGATGCGCCGCGTCCGGCCCTATATATAGGGTCTGCCTACTATTCGAGAACCATCCATCCTTCTTCGATTCACGAGCATTCTCGTTTCTTCCAGAAGGTACGCGGCATGCATGAGTGTCATAGATAACGCAACTAAAACCTAGACTAAGAATACAACCTTAAGATAAATCAACCTAATACTACACTAAACCTAAATAAATTCTAACTATAAAATTTAAATAACTTAAATTTGTAACAGTATTATATGCTTTTTGTAGGTCCACAAAGGTAACTTGAGTCTCTATATTTCTAGCACTATTTTTCTCAATTACTTGTTTAAGACAAAAAAAATTATCCCTACTAGATCTGCCTGCACGAAGCCCACGTTGCTCTTCTTCTTCTTGTTTATGAAAATCATTCTCTATTAGATCTCTAAGAATCGTACGGTACAATCAGCTTAGAGTACTGGTTACTGAAGTTCCTCTGAAATTGTTGCAATCCAGTGTGTTTCCTTTTTTATGTTTTGAGGATATAAATGCAGTTTTCATTAAAATGTAATTTTCATAAATAAAAAAGTTATAGACACCTTTACAAAATAAAGACTTTTCAAAAACCCTTTTGTAGCTTGCAAACGGCTTGCTATATGAATATTCGGTTTTCTCTTGAAAATCGATCCTTGCTCGCCTAATCAGTTTTTTTCTATCTTGCCTGAAAGTACCTTAAACCTTCCAATATTGTCCAACCTTATCCGACCCGTACTGTACCTGGTCAAGAAAGGTATATTTTTGGCATAAATCGATCATGGTGAGTCGAATAAAACCACTTTCAACTCAATCCGACTCTTACTAGGCCAGAAATTCAATTTTTTGGTTAAAAGTTACACTTTTAGGGCTGACTGTACTGGCACAAGCGAGGTATCGATTCCGCATAAATCTGTCATGGCAGTAAAAGAGAAGTGGCTTTACTTGACCAGGTACAAAATCAATTAACTCCAAAATTTCGAATTTTTGTGTAATTTTTTTTAAAAACCGGATTTACTGCTGAAGTACGTAAAATATGCAAAAATTATATTTCACACTACTGTTTACGACTAACTTAATTTTTTTTAATTAGCGGCCATTTTCAAAAAAGAAAACCACCTATATAACGGTTCTCGTCGCACAAATTTTTGGTCACATCAAACAAAATTTTTTCTTATGGGTCCAAGATACTATGTACAAAATTTCAGAGCGCTACCCAGCTATAGGAATATGTCTTCTTTTATAAACAATGCGGAGTATTGCAAATAAATAGTTTTTTAGGTACCAAGAAATTTGGCACGTCTTTTAATAATATTTTTACGATATTTTCCTAAAAGAAAAACAGAAAACGACTCTTTAATACATTTTTCCTTTATTAGCCCCAAAAACAAAATATAAGTATAAGAAATGGTATGCGCAGTCTTTTTAATATTTTTTTACTACTTAGTCTAAATATTTTAGTCGAAAAATCAGTATTTTCCTTAACATTTGCAGTAAGTCGTCATAATGTTTTATTTTTTATTTTTTATTAATGTTGGTGGTGTTCTCTCATTTGATGTTGCCCCTCGTGGTGCCTGTTAGCTTCATGAGAGTATTTTTTGTTTTCATGATGATGTCTGTCAGATATGCTTGCTCCTCCTGTATGTACATTTCCACTGGAATCTACACATTGGCATGGGCATGATGGAAGGTCTGAAAAGAAATAAAAAAGATCATTAAGGTTTTTTAAGAAATCTTTTTGGTGTGCACTCAAATTCATAAAAAATGTCTCACATTTTTCCCTAGAAACGATTTGCCACCAAGGCAATGCCCATTTTGTATTGAAGAAAAGGAAATTCTAAGTCGTCGTCAACTAAATTTATTTCAATTTCGTTGACTTGAACCTCCATTTTGAGATATGGATTACTTCTTTCATCGCAAGAAAAGGGTATTGGTGTGTTTATCTCTCTTGTAGTGCATACGTCAACTGCCTTTCTAAGGTCATTATGCTCTACCTACCTACCTACCTACATAATAAACCAGATGTTCTTAACAAAATTAGTTTCGCTCAATATTCCGCTGCGTTCCTAGAGAAACAGATGGACATATTATAAAGCCCAGAAGAGAAAGATAGACCGACATCAGTTCACCTTCCTTGTTCAATTCGTGTCAGCCCTTACAGAGTAGTAGCATGTCAAAGGAACCATTGAGATGGTTCGGGCTTCTTTAATTGATTTTGTTCATTAAAAGACGCAATGTTGTCAAGTTAGCTTAACTTTGTCTTCTTAAAAATTTGAGATGCGAAATATTTATGAATCCGGGTGTAGATGATACTTAGTAAATATACCTACTACCAAGGCTAAATACTTTTCCCACCCCTTTTCGATATCTACGAAGTTTTGAAAAACCTTCGATAGAGGCTCTCCATATATTTTAACAGTTGTTTTTATCAGTCAAATATATCCAGGGCCTCTACTACTTACTAAGGTCACTCATCGTAAAGCAAGCTCTATTTTCCCTACGATGAGTGTCCTTAGTCGTTGCAACTAGGAAATTATGGGCTGGGCATAGCATGCCAGAAATATGGACTGAAGATCGATTTTAAGAAAAAACATGCATATTGGAAGAGCTGTCAGTAGTATAGTCATTTCCAAATCTGAATATGAAGTTGTATCAAATTTTAAATAATAATTTTCTAGGAAAGTAACTAGATGGCGTTTTACTTGTTGGATCGACACTGCTTTGAGTGTTGGAACTGCTTTCGGTACTGAAAGTTCCTTGGGATGAATTATCACTGGAGATATACTCAGGCGTGTCTGTCAAGGCTAAATACTTTCCCCACTCCTTTTCGATATCTACAGTTTATTATTATTGGTGCGTCATGCCAAAAATATGGACTGAAGATGAATTTAAAAAAACTAAAAAAATAATCATAGCGAGAGTGTCCAAACATCTTGGAAGAGCTATCAGTAGCCCAGTCGTTTCTTAATCTGAATCTGAATTTGTGTCAAATTGGAAGTATGCAAGTAACCCACTAGATGGCGTTTGACTTGGACTGCTTTGAGTGCTGAAACTGCTTTCTGTACTGAAAGTTCCTTCCGAAGAACTATCACTGGAAATATACTTTACACACTTCTTTTCGATATTTGCTTTAAAGAACCTTTGAGTGATTACAAAAAGGACTTCACTAATTAATGATGAAGTTTTGAAAAAACCTACGATTAGAGGCCTTTCATACATTTTAACAGTTGCTTTCCAGGCCTCTACCTATACATTTTCGTTACAACTAACAATCTACAAGACCTCTATATATTATTACTATTAAAACTGAAATCCGAATATCATGTCTGTAGCCCAGTCACTTCTAAATCTGTATCTGAAGTTTTAATTAATTTAAAGTAATCATTTTCTTATGCAAGTAACTCACTAGATGGCGTTGGACTTGTTGGATCGACACTGCTTTGAGTGGTGGAACTGGTACTGGAAGGTCCTTGGGAAGAACTATCAGTAGTAGTAGTACTAGTACTGCTCGACTGGCCTTCAGTTGTTATGGCACTGGATCCACCTGTGGAGCCTTCTGTTGATCCTTGAGTGTTTGAAGTCGGGCCGCTAGATTGTTGAGTGGTGGTGCCTGGTAATTAAAAGATGGTTTTGTAAAGAACCCCGCAGTTTTCTTACTGCAAGATTTTTTTAAATATAATTTTAATATGTTTTAGAGTGTAGCATAACATCTGAGTCAACTTTTTCACCAAGAATCGTTCTTTTGCCTGCTGGATTTTGAACGAGAACAGCAGATTTAACTAATAATATAATTTTTATTAAGCTTTGCCAATGAAGCCTTCGTGGTGTGACCTATTAAACCTGTACGGTTTAAAACAGGCCAGGCCTTGTCTTCAGGTAAGTTTGTTTTATTGTAGTAATCATTAATTTTAATGCAAAAGGGGTAGGGATATTTTTTTTGGGTAATTTATTTAAAATTTTCGTCAAGGGTTACTTTCAAGTGTAAAAGTGGGGGAAAAGGGTACTCCAAAAGCGGTAAAAAAATTTCCTATACATAGGTTATAATACGGGCATTTATTAGTATCTTTTATGGTCTGGTCTTCTTAGTATTTTTTTTTGTAAATTTTCTTAAATTTTTTAAGCTATTTGTTTTTTCATATTTTATATTATTAGCTCCTCTAGTGTTTTTTAAAATGTTGTTGGTAAAAAATCGTGACTTAAAGAGTTGTTGTTGTTTCTTACATTTTTAATATTGTTCAGTACCTCAATTAGGTGTTTTTGTTAAATATTTTATATATTTAATTTGCAATTTAATGAACCCACCTTAATTGAGTTAGTTTTTTTTTTTAAATTAATTTATAAATTTTATTTGCCATCTAATGATCAAAAATAGTAATAAGTAATAGCATTAATTGAAACGTGGTCCTAAATCTTTTTTTATATATATTTTTTTATTCTTTATATATCCTTTTTTATATATTTATTTCAGTTATGAAGTTTTAAAAATACAAACACCAACCACCAACCGCCTTTATTTACTACCTCTCAAAACCCCACCAAATGGGCTACTTCCCTTAACTCCTAAAGAGTGAGCCTGAAATCAACAACAAAGTTTGAAAATGGATAGTTTTTATATTATTCAACCCATGTTTCAGACTTACCTTGTTTACAAAAAAAATCAAATCCGCATTAAGGATTGTTGCTTCTACAATTGCACATAAAAAATTATATTTTTTTATAAACATATTTGGGTAAATAATGCAAAAAACAGAACCGCTCTTTTTTAGGTGAACGACACCCAAACTAAGTCCCTTTTTATGATTTTACAGTTTGATAAAATACGTTAATCAAAACTTCGATTTTGTTTTTGTCATGTACGATAAACTTCGATTTTGAAATTGGTTCATATAACATATACCATGTTCCTTTAAGAACGTGGAGGATGTATGTTGTCCTTTGTGATGATGGTAGGGATTACTATTTTAAGTTAAAGGGTTCTGTTGTATTTAAAGTTTTTTATATCACCTATATTAACCCCTGATAAAAGCCATTTAAATATAGTCAATGACAGGTTAGATAAAAGAATGTATTAAACGTACTTACTAATAGGTTTTACCGTTGATGTTACAGTACTTCCATCGGGTGCCGAACCTAAAATTCAAAATTAGACTTTAAGATAACAAAAAGGTTAAAAAAAAAGACGAACAATGCTTAAAGCCCCAAAATATGTTTCAAAACACACCAAAAGTGAGTGAAGATTTTTGAACTTAGCTGCATTTTTGTCAGGTGTTGGTTTGCGTCTAAAGTAGTGTGTAAAATATTTCCATCTGGGGACCCTCTAAAGTTTTTTCGTCGTCTTAGAATAAATATAGGCCCAAATATTATTGAAAAAATTATACTTTTTTTTAATGAATTAGTTTTCTATAAACCGTGGTTGAATCTTTTGAGTTATGAGTGTTAGTAACACAGGCATATCGCGAAAACAAATGTTTAGCATGATATGAATTTCTAAAATGATATCGAATTTTATCGATCAAACTTTGTAAATCTCAGGAGTCTTTGCCTTTCTTAAAGGTGCTATCGTTACGTGGTACTTAAAAGATTAACAACATACATAGGGTTGCCAACTTTGAATTTAGGTTTGTCAGGACATTTGATCCAAAATCAGGACAGCCACCAATTGTTATCAAAAACATAACATAAAATATCTAATTTTTTTAAATGATCAATTTAAAAAAAACTTCTGTAGACACTACATATTTGGTAGGTACTTATTTACTAATAACTACCTATATAATAAAAATTTTAACAATATAGTCCATGGATTTTTGTTGACAAATACCATAAAAATATTTCACTTCCGGTTACAAGTTAGAAATTTTCACGATGCTTGTCAATATACTAATACAAAAAAGCGTAGGGAGACACTCGATCATAGTAGAGACCCTGTATGTATGACATATTTTTACAACATTTTATTTAAAATATGTCATACATACAGGGTCTCTAGATCATAGTTACTTTCCCCACTACCCTAATTACATCATATCGGTATGTTTAAAAAAAATTAAATATTTGCGTTACATGTATGTACATCGTTGGAAAGGTCTTAAAAAATGCTAAAAATAATGTTTTTACAATTTTTTTGATAACATCATCTGTGGACAAACGGTATGTATTTTGAAAAATCGAAGTATTTATCTCCATTGGGAGTGGCAATATTGGAAAATATGATAACGTTAAATATTTTTACACTAAATCAACGGAATAAGAAATGTAAATTATATGAACAAATCAAGTTACACTTTATCTTTTGAAATCAGGTGTGATTGAAGACTTTAGAGATTTGAGAAGCATTTTATTTTTCTATGCTCGAAGAATCAGGATATTTACTGTCCTATAAGGCTGTTGTCAGGACGCAGGACCTTTTGCTAAAAATCAGGACAGTCCTGAGAAATCAGGCCGGGTTGGCAACTCTAAACATACAGTAAATGTAAATGTGTAGTATGAATTCCTTTAAATCTAATAAACAAACATTTGCTTTAATTATATCTGTAAAACATGACACGTGAGAGATCAGAGATACTTCAAACATTTCTATTGGCAAAAACACTTCTGGCTAGGTATGTAGTATTTGTCGTACTTGAACGATGTGATCATCCCCATTACATATAAATCCCTGTGAGGCATGATAAAAAAATTCACTTTATCTACTTACACTTCATATAACATTGCTTCAACTCAGTATTAGCTCTTGCCTTGTAATGGTGGTGATCAGCTCCTAAAATTGCAAAAAATACTAGTTTATCAAAAATAAATTGGGTCTAGGAGATCTTGTACCTTCCTGAATAACAAACCTTACTTTACAACAACATTTGATTAGAAATCGAATAACAGTAGGGTTTTGTAAACGCTAAAAACTGTTTTTTGTTAACTAAAATTTTTTACCTTTCTAGTCCGCGCAGCAATGTCTAGAGAAGGTATTATTGTTTTCGATGAAAAATTGGTGTATTTGGACCTACTCAGCAATCTCGTCGTGACGTCTGTCCGTGTGTGTGTATGTCTGTCCGTCCGTCCCACGATAGCTTGAAAACCGCTGGACCAATTTTTATGAGATTTTTGTCAAAAATAGTGTAACGAGCTCATTAGATTTTGGTTAACATCCATTGATGCTAATTTGACAGTTGGAAATTTAAAATATAACTTTTTAACGGAGCATCGCATCAATATGCGGTTTTCGGTAAAACACAGTTTTTAGTAGAACACACAAGTGGTGTTCACTTGAGGTGTGCTAATGGGGTAGGAAGGTATGAGATCCATCATGGATCCATTTCAGCACCTCAGAAGAAAAGTGTCAAAATACATTATTACAGAAAACACGTTTAAAGATTTTTAATGTTTGTCGTGTATTAGTGGATATTACATTTAATTTATTATTGTTGTTGTCGTTAAACGGTTATGAACAAACGACATCATGTTTCAGAAAAAAAAATTATAATAAATTATGATTTTGATGTTACTTTATTTTTCATAAACTAATAACTGTAAACAGTAGCTGTACCCCCAAACCCATGTAGGACATAATAGGGTTATTACATCCTGAAAGCCTGGCTGAGAGACGCCAGGCTTCCAGATAGCAGTGACCCTAGGACTTAACACTGTTTATCAGCATCTATCGCAGGAAACTATGGAAATATGGACTTAAAACTGTTTACCATATTAGGTTTAGTATTTATACTGTATAAAAATCTATTAGGACCTATTGCAATAGGACCTATTGCAATAGTGCCAGGCACAAATTATGCCGGGCACTATATTGACAGTTTCTCATTATATGAACAGCTGTGTCCTTTCAAAATTAGGCCTTTGTGTATTAGACGAGCCGGATTTAATAGTGACGCCACTATTAATGGAAAATAAATGACGGGATTTATAAATTCGACTTTGGTATGTCAATTTTGAAAGATCAACTGTCAGTTTGTAATGCGAAACTGTCAATATAGTGCCCGGCACAATTTGTGCCTGGCACTATTGCAATAGTTCCCTATTAGCTCAGTTTTTTGTTTTAAATGTGACTTAACATTGTATACCTCTGAGGTGCTGATTTATTTTAATTGACGACCGATACTACTTTATTGGTTTAAGAAACAAAAAAAATGAGACAAGGAGTGAATAAAAAAATTGCAGCAAAATTGGCTGGGGAAGTTAGGTTATGACCGACAGACAGTCACACAGACGACAAAGAAATTAAACTTTTTTTTTGCATTCGCTTTGGAATTGAAAAAATTATTAAAAACCAAAATACATACCCGTTGCTGTTACAGCCACCAAAATACAAAATATGGTCAGTTTTGAAACCATTTCCTAAAACTTTGAAAGCTAACTTGTTTTAAGTTAGCTTTTTTGGAAGTACTGTTGTTTAAACATGTTTCGATTATTTTATACTATAGTTTGAAAATTTTGACTATTTAAGAAATGCTAAGGATTTTACTTTTTTTCTTATTTCTAGAGAAGAATGTTTAGAATGTAGATAATTTTTAAACGATAATTTTAAATAGTACTTTCTATACATAAATGCATCAAAATCAGTAAATGCCGAACATATCCTTGTTTAAAATACTTTTAAAATTCAAGTTTAAATGATAATGTCTATTACTTTTTAAATATGCCAAACTACCATTGCCACATGGTTAAACCTTTTGCATGAACCACCTGTGACATTTGAAACGTAGAAAGAAAAGAATGTTTGAAAACATAAAAATCAAATTAATGATTTTAATCCACAGTACACCGGTCCATTTTTTCAGTGTCCGGTTTAGCGGATCATGCATGATCATGAAATGATCACTGGACAGAAGCTAAAGTTTTGCATAAGGAGTCGCATTGGCGAAAACGAAAGTTCAGTCAACCAAGCACCGACATACCAAACATGTGGAAACCACCCCTTAAGGAAAACAAGCGTCTTAGAGTTAAAAAGGGGGCGGGCTGTCACACCTGACTGCACACCAAGTAGAATAAGTAGTAGCCTGTAGAATGGATTGTTTAGTTTACTCTTGCATTTTCCCTACAAATTAGATGCTTTGATAGACGTTTTTTTTACGGGTATGCGCACTCGCAAGGAGATCCCTATCACGCTCGAGGAGCGGCAAGTGCGCGGAAATGTTGGTGTGTGTTGGTTTTGAAACGGTTCAGGTTGTCACCTGCAGGGAAAAATGTCGCAGGGAGTTTATTCCACAGCGATGCTGTTCTCCAGAGATATGAATTCTGATATAATGAGGTTCTTGGTGCCTCTATTTTGACAATAAATTGATGGTTACCGTCTGTTTGACGTGTTCGCCTAGTAGGGGCTACTCCCGGGGGGATCATACGTGCCAACTCTTCAGAGCATTTTCCGTGATAATACCTGTAGAAGAGAGATAGATCGCCCACAGTTCGTCGATGTTCGAGACTATCCAAGCTACGGGTAAGTGCGGGGTCATTGATCAGCTTGATAGCTCGTTTTTGCACGGTGTTCAAAAGCATTAAGGTATGTTTGGGTGCCGCACTCCATATATGTGAGCAGTACTCCATAGTTGGTCGAATCTGGGCTTTGTAGAGTGTCAGCAGTTGGCTTGGTGTATACAGATGTCTTGTACGAAATAGCACCCCAAGCTTTTTGAACGCCCTTTTAGCTATATCTGCCACGTGATTGTTCCAAGACATGTTGGTCTCTGCAGTGACTCCTAAGATGTTCAACTGGCATGATGTTTGGCTCACCGGTGCTGGTCTTTTTTGAAAAAGGGCTGCTTGGGTTTTCTGCGCGTTGATCTGTACAAGGTTTTTGTTGCCTCAGTCCTCTATTATCTCCAGGTCGTTATTTATCTGCGATATTTGAGTTAGTCTAAGGTAATGGAATTCACGTGCGGAGAGACATGTGGGTGGTATGACTGAGGTAAGTTTCGGCGACAATCCCATTGCTTTGAGCTTGTTGAGCAGATTTTCATGCCAGACTTTATCCAATGCTTTAGATATATATAAGGCAATTGTTCTTGTTTCGCCCCGTAACTCAATCGCTTTTTGCCATAAGTGAGTGACGTATGTAAGTAAATCGCCAGTTGACCTATATTTTCGAAATCCATATTGCTTGTCGTTGATAATTTTGTACCTTTCCAAGTAGTTAGTTAGGTGATTGTTCACAACTCTTACTTTTGATATCACCGGAAGTAGAGCAATTGGTCTATAGTTTAACGGATCTGTCTTTTTTCCTTTCTTTGGAATGGGTTGTACTGCGGCTGACTTCCATGATGATGGATGTACTCCTTGTCTATAAGATATATTGAATAATTTTGCGAAAGTTGGGATGAGTTCGTTAGAACAATTTTTGAGTACTATCGCGGGAATGCCATCTGGACCCATTGCTTTTGTTTGTATCCAACTTTTTAAGGGATTTTCGTATTTCTCTGTGACAAAAGGGTACCTCTGGCATACTGTGGGAAACCCTTTCAATGAACGGTGGAGTTTTTCCATTTGGCACTGTTAGGTTTGAGTCGGAGGAAAAGATTTTCTCCCATGCCAAAAGGATTGAATTTGACCAAAGTAAAAACGGCAAATCAAAAATGGCCGCCGTCTCTGGTTTAGAAATTTCAGGCGCTTGTCAACCGCTGTTTTTGTTTACTGGTATTTTGTCAGATTTTTTAATGAAATTTGGGATGAAATCTAACTGTTAAATACTGTTTAGAGTAGGAGAAGTCCGAAAATGTCTTTATTTTTCTGCCGCATTTTGACAGGGCCGTAATAAAATCATAGTATAAGTAGGTCTGGAAAGGCTGCCTACCAGTGCCCAACTATTAGCTCACACATATACTATACTATAGTAGTGTGAGCTATGGTGATACTAATTTTTTCAAGAAAAAAAAAGTTGCTCCGATTTCAAAAATTTTTATATATCTTGGCGTTTCAGATGATTTTGAAACTTTTTTGTTGCGCCGTCTGTCTGTCTGTATGTCTGTCTGTATGTCTGTCTGTCTGTATGTCTGTAGCGACCAACGCGCATAACCCAAAAACCGCTTGGCCGATTTTAATGAAATTTGGTACCTAGGCTGGGTCTTGGGTCGAGATGGTCCCATTTAAAAATGAACAAAATCCACCGAACAGAAACCAAATAAAAGGGTGAAAATATGGCGTGTGTGATATCAAACGAAAGGTAATTGAGTCTGCAGTTAAACAAAATACATTTTAATTTATTTAAAAAAAAAGGGTGGGGGTATATTTTAAAAATTAGAGTTTAAGTGAAAATATGGCGTGTGTGATATCAAACGAAAGGTAATTGAGTCCGGAGTTTAACAAAATACATTTTAGTTTTTTGTTTTTTTTTAAGGGTGGGGGTAGATTTCAAAAATTTGAGTTTAAATCAAAACATGGCTTGTGTGGTATCAAACAAAAGGTAATTTAGTCTGGAGTTAAATAAAATATATTTCAGTTTTTAGTTATATTAGCTCACACGTACACTATAACTATAGTACCTAGTGTGCGCTTAGGGGCCCATATATTGGCAGAGTATTTTTACCACGTTTTCAATGGTACACAGTATACAGTATTTCTATTTTGGTTGGTTGTGAAATCCAATCTCTAGCTGTTCTATTATCTCTGTGCCAAACATGTCAAAATAATGAGATTATAAAAATAACAATATAGAACTAGTAATTGGAAAAAAAAATTCTGTCAACATCAATTCGACACTCGAAACGAGAAACTTTTAAGAATTTTCGCAGAGAAAAAAGTTTGGCGGCTCGACAAAATGAGACTATTTAGACCGGTGAACTGTGGACTATTTTATTTTGTACAGGATCGTTTACAAAATTCTAAAGTACTAAAGTCCTTATATAAAACTGGTTTTAGATTTTGGTTAAGTGTTTAATTAATTTTTTCGCCTTGATGTAGTGTTTAATATTTGTATAATTATTTATAAATACTCTACAATATAGGCCACCTTTTTTCATTGTTAGAATGTCATTATATCCTCACAAAACTTTTAAAAAAATAATGTAATATTTTGGTTAAAAATGGTAGCCATATTTAAACCTCCAAACGTCACTAGATGTCTAATAAAAACGGTGTAAGTCAGTCAGCTGTCTGCCATATTAGACAACTTTGGCGATAATTAAACCGAGGTTCAATTGTTTTGGTAGATGTGTAATTAAAACGGATTCTAACATATCTTGTGCTTTTTACAATATTTAAATTTAATACGTATTTAATAGGTGGAAAGCAGACGATTTATAAGAAAAATCACCTTTACATCAAAAAGAATGATTTAACAAGTATCGAATTTATTTTTAATATAGCAGTAGAATTTATTTAAATTATTTATTTCTTATATATTCCGTGAGAGCTCTAGTTCCAAAAAAGTACACAATCTCTACTAAACTAGTCAAACTAGCTCCCATAAACAAAGCTACAGCGTTTCCCATTGAGACTACTAAATCTAATTTGCCTTTGACAACGTTTCGTTTGTATCTCTCCGTTGGAAGTCTGTCTAGGGTTAGCTCCACTGTGGCAAAGTTTTCTTCAGTGCTAAAAAGAAGACGTACAAAGTGCTTAAAAAAAGACGTAGAAAGTATAGATAAGAATTGTTTAAATGTCTGTGATCTTTTTAAAATTTTACCTCAAAGTTATTAAGTAACGTTGCAAATTTAACAAAATTTCACAAAATATTTTTGTCAGCCTACATTTTATTTTCTTTTCGAGTAAACGAGCTTCCTACCCTCGTTTGTGGAAATAAGTTGCGCTATTCCAAGCCCAATCAGCTGTATCGAAATTAAAAATGAATTCCAAATATCGAGCAAAAACTAATTAATTTTTGTCAAAAAACTGAATTATCGTCGCCATCTTGTAAACATTATATAAAATTTGTTGGTTTTTGTATTAGCGACTACGAAGTATGGTTTTCTAAATATACACTCCCACGCACCACCCCTTCACTTTCTTTACGAAGAAGCTAACAGAATAGATTTTACATTAGTTTTAGTTTAATCAATCTATCTATCTTTTGGACGTAGGCCTCCCCAATATCTTTTACTCTTCTCTGTCTGTGGCCGTGTTCATCCATCTAGTTTCCGCATGTTTCTTCAATTCGTCCACCCATCTAATATGGGGTCTTCATCTACTTCTTTTATTTTTGCAAGGTCTCCAGTTTACAATACATTCATTCCGTCGATCTTTTTTCTGATATTATGACCGGCAAATTTCCATTTTAGTTTTGCTTCCTCTCCCCTGACATTCATTACTTTTATTTTATTTTTTATCCATTCATTCTTGTATCTGTACGCTTTGCATGCAACATTTGTCTTTACATTGATCTTTCGGCTCTTGTTGCCTTATCCATGTTTGATTTTGTTTTTGTCCAATTCTAGGATACATAGGTGAGTACAGAGAGGATTCGTTGGTTATCAGTTTCGTTTTGAGGTACTGAGGATTCTTATTTTTTAATATGTAGCTTAATTTACCGAAGGCTGCCCAGGCCAATCTTACTCGCCTTTTGATTTCAGCTTTTTAGTTTTTAGTTTAGTAATTTTTAGTAATTTGTCTCAGATATATATAGAGATAGATATATTCCTCTACTTGTTCTATTTTTTCTTGGTTTAATCTGATCGTGATATCTTCATCTGTGTTTGTTATGATTTTAGTTTTAGTGTAGTTTATACTCAGCCTATATTTTTAGCTGCTGTATCCAGTTCTTCCAGAATTTTTATCAGTTCTTTCTTATCTGTTATTAAGGCGATATCATCGGCATATCTTAGGTGGTTCAAGTATTGTCCGCTTACTTTGATGCCTATTTTTCCCAATCCAAGTTTTTAAAAACATCTAGGGCCTTGTTAGTTTAGGGGATATTGTGTCACCGGGACTGACTGGTTTGGCTTGGAATGTTGTATTCTTTGGTTCGTTCTATTAGGATTTTCATGATTATGTTAAGTGGGCAAACTGTACTGAAACCTTTTCTAAAGCCTGCTTGTTCTTCTGATTGATACCCGTAAAATTTTCTTGTTAGTCTGTCTGTTAATATTTTGGTGAAAAGCTTATAAATTGCGTTGAGGAGTGTTATAAGTCGATAGTTTATAAGGTCTGCTCTATCGCCTTTTTTATGTAGAATAACGATTATGTATTATTTCCAGTTGTTTGGAGTATTTTATTCAGGAAAATATTGAGGGTATTAACTACAGCTTTACCACCGTACTTTAGCATTTCTGTCGTTTCTCCGTCTTTTACAAGTGATTTGTTATTTTTCATTTTCTTTAATGCCCTCTTTATTTCCGCTTTGCTTATTTCAGGTTTTAGTTCTGAGTTTACATTCTTTATTTTTGTTTGGAGTTTCTTAATGGTTTCTCGCGATGGTTCCCTTCTTGTTTTGTATATGACTGTATAGAATAGCTGTGTGATATTTATGTTCGTTTCTATGCCGTTCATATCCTTTATTTTAATTATCTTATATCTACCCAGAGCTGGTCTTAGATATTTAATATTTATGTTATTTTCTATAACTCTCTTCTTTTATTTCTTGACTCTCTCTTTTATTTTCTTGTATAATTTTTCTTATAGCTTATTTATTTTTGTGTATTCTATGCGTGTTGAGTTAGCTGTTCGTTTCTTTGAATATAGCTTTATTTTGTGTAAGTTTATTGATGCTAAGTTGTTTATTGTCATTATTAATTTTTCTTTTCATTTCGAAATTGCCATCAATGCAGAATTTGTTCTGACTATCCTTTGATCAGTGCCCGTTGTACAGCTATTTAGGGCTGTAACATCTGTAACGATGTTTTTGTCAGTAGTCAGTATGTAACCAATTTCGGTTTTGGTTCTTTGACTTTAACTCTAATAAAATTTGTCTTACCCTTCTTTGAAATCCCGTACAACGGTAATCTGTATCTCGCTGCAGCTCGGCAAACAATCACAAACCAATCCAACCCTATTCGACCAGGAGGGTTTGAGAACTGACACCTCTTGGTAGTGCTTATTAAGGCATTTTATTCCTAAGATGTTACATTTTTGATTTAATGCTAAAATGGAAAACAAGATCAGTTGAATGGCTTGGTTCAGAAAACATCAGTGTGTAAAGTCCTTGCCATAGGCAGTTACACTCTTGCGACATTTTCAACTTCTTTATTTATCATAATATAAATAATGACAATAAGAAGAAAAATTTTAAAAAACATTTTCTTTGAATAGTTTTTTACCTGTGCGTTTTTTTTTAACCTAATATAAGCACCTTTTTGTCATTTCAAAGTTACAAAAGTGTTATCAGTGGCAAGGCTATAGCAGGGTTATTTAAATATGTTTCCTTCATTGATATTTTTACCTTTCGGTAACGCTCCAGTGGCGTCATGAAATCAAAGATCACCAAACAAATCAATTTTGTTTCAGGTTTTACCCAATTAAAAAAAATCCAAGCTTCTTGGGACAGAATGTCTCTGATACATTACTATGAACAATTAAATTTTCTTTTAAATACTGTATCACAGTTCACATAGTTCGTAAATTGGATTCACTTTCAAAAATTACATAAAAAATATACAACTTGTGTGGTACTATATTAAAGGTAACTGTGCATGAAGATAAAATTATACATTATTGTTTCACATTGGAGAGTATTTCATTATTAATTCCCTGAATTTATATAACCATGTATACTTGTAAATACACAATACCCATCAGAGGCGGATCTAGGAACTTCATTTGAGGGGGAGGGGTAAATATCTTAATAAAAACTATTTTGCATAGTGACCAGGAGGTGTATTCTGTGTGTCAAAATCAAACATAGTTTGAGATTTGGAGGGGGGAATTTCCCCTTTTTCCCCTCCCGTAGATCCGCTCCAGTACCCATGAATCTCTTACGTGTGTTTGGCATCAAATGATGAGCACATCCACATTTATGTATCTGTGCTTGTTTTCTGCACTCTATCAAACATCCACTGTAGCTATAAAAAGGTAAAACTTTCAGATAATTTTCCTCAGGAAATCTGCATTTTCTTTGATAGATTGTCAGATCTTGTACCTAAAAAAATAAAAAAAGATCAGTATCTAGCGGGTATCTTTTAAAACTCATATCGGTGGTTACGCGAATACGTTACCAAGCCTTGTTAACAATTATAAATTATCACGAAAATGTCACAAATACCTGTCCAGTCACAATTAAAAATCAATCTTTTGCAGCATTAGTGATGTTGTAGTAGTAGCAGTGTGGTATAGCGAAACCAAATTTGGTTGTAATACGCAAATTTTTTGTTATATATTTTTAGTTTTAATAATAACTTTCTTATTGTTTCTGATTGACAAAAAAATGTATTGAAGGACCAATAGAAAAACTTCAGGATAGAAACCAAGTTTACAATTAGACTAAAAACTGACGAATTAAACAAAACTAAATTAAGTCATGTTGATTTTACAAACAAAAATGTGAATTACATTTGTAACAAAACGAATTTGAATATAAATGGTTATTTTGCTATTTATCAGTTTTTAAATATTTTTAATTAAATATTGTTTTTGACAACAAGCATTAATTACATAGAAGAATAGGTTAAGAACAAGTAAAATTTATGGCAACACCAGCGACTTGTTTTTGGACATATTTTCAGTATCGCTGTATTTTAATAAGTTGTACCCATTAGCCTTATTCCTGTTCAAAATATCTGGGTTTGACGCTAAATTGCACTGGAAAGCACATGTTAAGAATAAAAAAAAATATGATACAAGGTTTATAGAAAAATGAACTTATTGAAAAGTCCAATTGAGTCATTTATAAAAAGTTACCGCTTTTTAATTACCAAATTGTAATAATGCAAACTTTACTGACAACAATAAATAACAATTCCAAACACACAAAGGTGATCTTATGCTTTCAGCTTTTGATACTTCGTCTAATTTGAGTTAAAATTTTAATATTGGGAACGAAGAATTATAAGATCAGTTGAACTAGCATTCCTATACTGTGCCACTAATGGTCCACCAATCTATTTTTTAAGTGATGGGTGGGGGACCATTTTTTGGTCTAGCGACCAGGCATATGGCGCGCCCTTTTCGCAAACCCCGATTTGTCCGTACAAGTACGTGCTTAGCAAATATACACAGTAGACCCACGCTTTTACACCCCTACCGCAAGATGGTCCTGCTACATGTTAGACTTGCATCTATCTAACATCGCTATCGTCCCAGCCGATCTTGCATGGTTATAGACGATAGACTTCTTTCCTTTTCAGCACAACAGTCGTGGTCGTCGTGAGTTGACTGTAGGAAATTTATGCTGGCGCCATCCTGGTACCGACTATATAGCATTTATAACAGGCTCCTGGTTCCTCGGCTGGCTGCGTGTCGGCTCCTGGAATACACCTGCGTATATTCTCGATGTTTAAGGTCAACTTATATTTGCATCACATGCTAATTCGATGACGAATGTTAAACGCTGAAAAGGAAGTGGGCGACAGGGCCACGGACTTCGAGACGAGAACCTGGCGCCTTCTGCATGTGAAGCCGACGACCAAACCACGGCACTACCCTGCCGCCTATAAGTGACAGTATCTTTATTTAGCCGAGACGCTTACTTTTTCCTTTGCGAAAATTCTTAAAAGTGATTCAGAAGAGAGTGCGCGGGCGCCGAAATCTTTCAAGTTTTTGATTGTATAAACCAAGCATGCGATTTTGGGAACAATGTTGCCATTTACTTTTAAACATATTTTTTTAACCACTGAAAAAAAATTCCGGTTACTAATTCTTTACGGTTAGTTTTTTGATCTCTAAATTACGTTGTAAGTTGTAACTGTGATTTTAAAAGAAAGTACTAAGAAATATAACATTGTGAACGCACCTTGGTACGTTCGAAATAGTGACCTTTATCGGGATCTAAAAATTAAAACTGTAGCAGAGACATGAAGATCATGAGTGGGCGACCACTAGTGGGTCTATTGTGGCTCACTTTTGAGTGGTGTCTCACCACTGTATGCCTAATCCTCCAAAAAGGTTAGCTATCAGTTTGGGTGAGATACTGTTCAGATCTTCTGAATCAATCTGAGGTTCACCGAAAGTGTTTTGACGTAAACGTACAATAGCCGGACATTCGCACAGTACATGTCTAACTCTGTCCCCAGGGCTGTGTCCCCAGGGCTGGTTCGGGGCCAAAATTCTTTTGCACATCCATAAGGACAGTGTGGCTTTGAGGGTTACCTTTTCAAAATTGGCATTCCAGATGAGAGGTTTATCTAGAGTGACCTCTAGGTATTTACCCTCTGACGCAAATGAAATTATTTAACCGTTAGGCTCGGAAGGAGTCAGGAAGTCTAGCTTTCTTTTAGGGGTGAACGGTTCATTATTAGTATCTAGCGGGTATCTTTTAAAACTCATATCGGTGGTTACGCGAATACGTTACCAAGCCTTGTTAACAATTATAAATTATCACGAAAATGTCACAAATACCTGTCCAGTCACAATTAAAAATCAATCTTTTGCAGCATTAGTGATGTTGTAGTAGTAGCAGTGTGGTATAGCGAAACCAAATTTGGTTGTAATACGCAAATTTTTTGTTATATATTTTTAGTTTTAATAATAACTTTCTTATTGTTTCTGATTGACAAAAAAATGTATTGAAGGACCAATAGAAAAACTTCAGGATAGAAACCAAGTTTACAATTAGACTAAAAACTGACGAATTAAACAAAACTAAATTAAGTCATGTTGATTTTACAAACAAAAATGTGAATTACATTTGTAACAAAACGAATTTGAATATAAATGGTTATTTTGCTATTTATCAGTTTTTAAATATTTTTAATTAAATATTGTTTTTGACAACAAGCATTAATTACATAGAAGAATAGGTTAAGAACAAGTAAAATTTATGGCAACACCAGCGACTTGTTTTTGGACATATTTTCAGTATCGCTGTATTTTAATAAGTTGTACCCATTAGCCTTATTCCTGTTCAAAATATCTGGGTTTGACGCTAAATTGCACTGGAAAGCACATGTTAAGAATAAAAAAAAATATGATACAAGGTTTATAGAAAAATGAACTTATTGAAAAGTCCAATTGAGTCATTTATAAAAAGTTACCGCTTTTTAATTACCAAATTGTAATAATGCAAACTTTACTGACAACAATAAATAACAATTCCAAACACACAAAGGTGATCTTATGCTTTCAGCTTTTGATACTTCGTCTAATTTGAGTTAAAATTTTAATATTGGGAACGAAGAATTATAAGATCAGTTGAACTAGCATTCCTATACTGTGCCACTAATGGTCCACCAATCTATTTTTTAAGTGATGGGTGGGGGACCATTTTTTGGTCTAGCGACCAGGCATATGGCGCGCCCTTTTCGCAAACCCCGATTTGTCCGTACAAGTACGTGCTTAGCAAATATACACAGTAGACCCACGCTTTTACACCCCTACCGCAAGATGGTCCTGCTACATGTTAGACTTGCATCTATCTAACATCGCTATCGTCCCAGCCGATCTTGCATGGTTATAGACGATAGACTTCTTTCCTTTTCAGCACAACAGTCGTGGTCGTCGTGAGTTGACTGTAGGAAATTTATGCTGGCGCCATCCTGGTACCGACTATATAGCATTTATAACAGGCTCCTGGTTCCTCGGCTGGCTGCGTGTCGGCTCCTGGAATACACCTGCGTATATTCTCGATGTTTAAGGTCAACTTATATTTGCATCACATGCTAATTCGATGACGAATGTTAAACGCTGAAAAGGAAGTGGGCGACAGGGCCACGGACTTCGAGACGAGAACCTGGCGCCTTCTGCATGTGAAGCCGACGACCAAACCACGGCACTACCCTGCCGCCTATAAGTGACAGTATCTTTATTTAGCCGAGACGCTTACTTTTTCCTTTGCGAAAATTCTTAAAAGTGATTCAGAAGAGAGTGCGCGGGCGCCGAAATCTTTCAAGTTTTTGATTGTATAAACCAAGCATGCGATTTTGGGAACAATGTTGCCATTTACTTTTAAACATATTTTTTTAACCACTGAAAAAAAATTCCGGTTACTAATTCTTTACGGTTAGTTTTTTGATCTCTAAATTACGTTGTAAGTTGTAACTGTGATTTTAAAAGAAAGTACTAAGAAATATAACATTGTGAACGCACCTTGGTACGTTCGAAATAGTGACCTTTATCGGGATCTAAAAATTAAAACTGTAGCAGAGACATGAAGATCATGAGTGGGCGACCACTAGTGGGTCTATTGTGGCTCACTTTTGAGTGGTGTCTCACCACTGTATGCCTAATCCTCCAAAAAGGTTAGCTATCAGTTTGGGTGAGATACTGTTCAGATCTTCTGAATCAATCTGAGGTTCACCGAAAGTGTTTTGACGTAAACGTACAATAGCCGGACATTCGCACAGTACATGTCTAACTCTGTCCCCAGGGCTGTGTCCCCAGGGCTGGTTCGGGGCCAAAATTCTTTTGCACATCCATAAGGACAGTGTGGCTTTGAGGGTTACCTTTTCAAAATTGGCATTCCAGATGAGAGGTTTATCTAGAGTGACCTCTAGGTATTTACCCTCTGACGCAAATGAAATTATTTAACCGTTAGGCTCGGAAGGAGTCAGGAAGTCTAGCTTTCTTTTAGGGGTGAACGGTATACTGACTGGGATTAACAGACATCTGTTTCCTGTCACACTAGTCTTTTACCGTGTTTGGTACTTCTTGTATCTTTCCGAGAATTCTTCCTCTGTAATATCTCTAATGATTGCTCCTACGTCATCTGCGTAGCCCATTACCTCTACATCCATGGATTCTAAGATGGCCAGAAGATCGTCGACCAGTAGACACCACAGGAAGGGAGACAAAACTCCTCCTCCTTGTGAAAGATGCCCACTGCGACGCGACGCCTTTAGCATCGAGGGATTCCGCGATTTTTCCAACTAGGTTTTTTAAAGCTAGTTCTGTTGACTAGCCTGCTTGGAATGCATATTGATTTGCATTAAGTGGATGGGCCATTAAGGCACCACCTCTAATATGTGCATTTATTATCTTTTCCAAGCCTTTCAACAAAAAGTGAGGGTTATGTGTCGGAGAGGTTTTGGATTATTATCTGCCCTTAGGTGTGTAAACTACCTTAACTTTGGTCCAGCTAGTTGAAATATAATTGCATGCTAGGCTGGCCCTGTACATACAGTTTTACGAGGCATGATACTAGCACTTCAAGGCCTTTTTGTACTAGCACTGGAAGAATACCATCAAGGCCCGGTGATTTGTACGGTTTAAAAGACGTAAACGCCATTTTTATCGCATTTGCTTTGATAATTTCTTTTGCAATTTTCCAATCCGCCTGTTTTGGACGGTGTCCATGTGTCAATTGCTGAGGAGTATCAACCCCTTATCACTTTACTTACCGCTGCTTGATTTTCTATGTCTTTCATAGCAAATTGCCTTTTTAAGTACATGCTCGGCTGCACTTCCAAAATATCGGTAGTGGCCGTTAGTAATGAGGGTACCTCCTGTTCACCTAGGAGGGTGTACACCTACAAACAACATTTAAGAATGTAAAAAAAATCGTACCGAGTTGACTGATATAGAAATCGGAGACCCTCGATATATTTGTCTACACATTTAAACAATGGTTTTAGTAATAATCACATCAAACTGAACTAATCTTAACTTATTTAAAAATTTTCCGCGTTTGCCTATACGTCAATTTTGATATTTTTGTTTTCAATAAATTGACTTGAAAATAATACAAAATGTGTGCAGGATACATAAACTTTTTATTTCCTTGAATATTACAAATAAATACGTTTTTTATTATTTTTTAAAAATTGCTAAGGAAATTTGATTTGATTTGAACTGACATCTGCTTTCTTAAAATTAGCCGACAATCTCGCAAAAAAGTTTAGTATACCAGAAGTGACTGCGACTCTTCAGCATGCCCAAAACGTCCCTAATATGACATTAACGGATTGGAGTTGACCAAAGTCGCAAATCCTAAATGGCCGCTTTCCCAATATTGTTTTACGTGGACATTTCGTTCTTCGTTTTAGAAATGTCAAGTTGTTTTTTTCGAGTTTTTTTAAATTAAGTTTGTGATAAAATCTAAATGTCAAAAACTGGTCAAGGGTTTTAAAACCTTACTTTTTCCATTAGAATAGGAATAGTCCGAGATTTCTTTGTTTTCCGCCAGACAGTGTTCGCCATTTTGACATAAAATCAAAGTATACCGTGTTTGGTTGGGCTGCCTAACGGGTTGCCTATTGTCCGTTTTTAAGCATTTTCAGTAGTAATGTCAAACGCGCTCGTTTCATTTTGGTTGGTTTTGAAATTCAACCTGTTCTAGGATATCTGCTTTTTAGTAGGGGAGGCCGTAAAGATTTTGTGAACTTATTTTCGAGTCAGCAAACATTGATAAAACTGTTTCTTGATCAACTCTAAGTAAAATTTGTTATATGAATAAGGGGGGTTTTTCGATGGGTTTAGGCGCAAAGTGCAAAAAAATTCGAGGAACTTTTTTTCTTAGCAAAGCATATACAGGGTGTCCCAACTAAAAGGTAACACAGGTGTTTTTGGGTATTTTTTGTGCGAATTTGAAGAAACGTTCGAACACGTCGATTTTGTTTGCGAGGTGGACACTTTTTGGCTATCTTAAAATTTTTGTAGCACGCACCATCTTCGAGGTGTATACTTTACCCCTATATTTTGAATAGGGAAAGTGGATCTAGTGATACCTTGTTTCGAAAATTCATAGATTATTTTTTGTGATATTTGCTTTAAAATTTTTGAAATTTTACATGGACTAGTAAAATAAAAATTAACTCCGAAAAATATAAAACTCTGATTAAAGTTTTATTTTATCAGTCCATGTTAAATTTAAAAGTTTGAAGGCAATTATCTCAAAAACTGATGGATAGATTATTAAAATTTTTACACGGTTGTAAAGACATTCAAGAGGCCTTCAAAACAAGGTATCAGTAGATCCACTTTCCCTATTCAAAATATAGGGTTAAAGTATACCCCTCGAAGATGGTACGTGCTACAAAAATTTCAAGATAGCCAAAAAGTGTCCCCCTCGCAAACAAAATCGACCGACGTGTCCGAGCGTTTCTCCAAATTCGCACGAAAAATACTCACCATGTGTCGTCGTCATACTATTTTGTATACTTAGCATGAGTATAGCTTTCACTAATAAACATATATGCATTACTAAGAAAAAAAGTTCCTCGAATTCATATATCTTTTTTCATTTTTCGACTAAACCCATCGGAAAATAGGAAGGGTTTATATAGACTATTAATGTTTGCTGACTAAGAAAATAAGTACCAAAAATTTCACGGCCTCCCCTACTATTTTAGGCGTATGAAAAGTATGTAAGTAAAACTTAACAAATTATAATTTAAAGTATAAGCACGTACTAGCTAAAGTCAAATACGTTAGAGCCTAAATACTTGTTCAAAAATTCAATGGCAAATTTAAATTCGCAGACGCGAATTTTCAAGTCCGCATGCGTGTGTTTTGTCACCTAGACACACATCTGCCGTGTCGCTAGACGCCATATTTGTTGTTTATTTACATTTTGCGTTGCGTTTGTCGTGTAAAATTATGTTTTTTTCTGTGAAAAATGGGAAATGATTCACGTAAAACATATGGGGTTTGTGGAAAAATGTCCGGGAGAAGTAAGGGAGTGCCATTCCATGGGTAAGCACTTGTATTTTTCTTTATAATTTGTTAATAAAGTTAAGAGGGGTTTATAGATGCCATTAAACACTATTCATGATCATCAAAACTACAATTTTTATCCTACTACTACTAAGTCGGTTTAGAACATTTTTCTACGTTGTCCGACGCCACCTCCTTCGATCCTGACAATCATCCTCTGTCAGATTCTTTTGACTCATTGATCTTTGGATTGACTGTTGCCATTCTAGTTTAGGACGCCCTCTTTTTCTGCGCCCTATTGGTTGCCTTTCTAGGACCTGCTTTGGTAATCTTTCGTCGTTCATCCGTTGTACATGGCCGTACCATATCAGTTGCCTTTTAGTGATGTCATCCACTATGCTTCCCTCGATTCCCATTCTTTCTTTTATGATCTCATTTTTTATGTGATCTATTCTAGATATTCTCATTGATCTTTTATTGCATCCATTTCGACACTTTCCATTTTTGTTTTGTATTTTTCTGTTACGCGACATGTCTCTATTCCATACAACAGCGTGCTTTTGACCATTGTTTCATATATCTTAAATTTTACATTCTTTTTTATCTCTGCTCCATAAAATACTGTTAAGACATCCA
Source organism: Aspidapion aeneum (assembly GCA_963576565.1). Lineage (NCBI taxonomy): Eukaryota > Metazoa > Arthropoda > Insecta > Coleoptera > Brentidae > Aspidapion > Aspidapion aeneum. The sequence goes on along the minus strand of OY755046.1, from coordinate 32,610,721 downwards.
ATATTTTTTTTTGCTTTTACTATTCTTTTTTCCAATTCTTTACAGTCTGTTCCTGTCTTATCAAATGTGACACCCAAGTATACATACTCATTGCATGGAGATATTGTTTGTCCATTTTCTAGTACTAACTCACTGGATTCGTTTCCAATACATAAGTACTGTGTCTTGTCCACGTTCACTGTTAATCCCCACTTTTGGTATTCTTCTGTTAACTTTCTCATCATATACTCCATGTCTTCTTTATCATTAGCCACAATTACTTGGTCGTCAGCAAATTGTAGTGTGTATATGGTAAATCGGTCGTTAAGTTGTATTCCCATGCCGTGCACTTTACGTTTCCAGTTTTTTAGAGCTACTGCGATATATATTTTAAAAAGAGTTGGAGAGATAACACATCCCTGTCTTAAGCCTTTTGTTACCAGGAATTCTTTTGAAAGTCGATTTCCAATTTCAATTTTAGATTTTGACCCTTTGTATAGTTCTTTTATCGCTTTTATGTATGTATGATTGATATTAGTTTGCTCTAAAACTGTCCATAATTTTTCTACTGGAACGGTATCATATGATTTTTGTAGCTCCACAAAGGTAACATGAGTCTCTATATTTCTGGCGCTCCTTTTCTCAATTACTTGTTTAAGACAAAAAACATTATCACTACAAGATCTGCCTGCGCGAAACCCACTTTGCTCTTCTTCTTCTTGTTCATGAAAATCATTCTCTATTAGATCTCTAAGAATCCTACCGTACAATCTACTTAGAGTACTGGTTACTGAAATTCCTTGCCTCCTTTTTTATGTATTGAGGATATGAATGCAATTTTCCAATCATTAGGTACTGGATGTCCGTTTATGCATTGATTAATAATATATGTGAGATTTTCGAGTAGTTTCTCTGATCCATATTTGAGCATTTCAGCATATATTCCCTAGGTCCGCTAGCTTTTCCGGATTTAAATTTTTTAATATTATTCTTTATCATTTCTTTTCGATGATTACTTCCTCTCCATGTACTTCTATGTCTCTTCTCGGAGAGGCTGCCAGATATTCGGGTCTCGTCTCCTGCAGCTGTCCCTTGTAGTGATCTGTCCATTGTTCTGGTTTGATTATCTGGATGTTTACTTTTTCTTTTGTTGGGTTTTTTACTGTAGAAATGAATTTCCATACTTCAGAACTCTGCCTACCTCCTACGTGTGTGTTTATGTCGTGGCACTTGCGCTCGAACATTTAATTTTTTTCTGTGTGTATCAAATTTCTTAGCTGTGTTCTGGTTTCCCTGTAGATTTCTAGGTCTCTTTGCTCCTTAGTACTGAGCCATTTCAAGTATGTGCGTTTTTTCTCTTCGACCATTTCCTGTATTTTGTCCGTCCACCACATCTTCCTGTTATTTCTAATATCTTGGTACCCAACAGCTTCGTTGCTTGCTTCCTTCAAGTTTTTTATTATGTTTGTATATATCTCTTCAAATGAGTGATTTGTGTTTATTAATTTTTCATCTAATCGGTTCTGATACAATCTTTGAGTACTTTCGATTTCTAGACTTCTAAAGTTGTATTTTTGTCTTCGATGCATTCTAGGTTTTCATTTTCTCTAACACTTTTGTCCTTATTTGTTTTTCTTAAAGGGAATAATATTTTTGCTTTTACCAGATGGTGGTCAGATCCACAGGTAACACCACGAAGTGCTCGCACATCATACCACTTTAATTGCGAGTGTTGTCCACCTATAGCATATTCAATAATTGATTTAAGATTTCTTGTTGGCTGAATCCAGGTATATCGATGAATATCCTTATGTTTAAAAAAACCATTATTTATTTTTAGGTTGTGGGTTTCACACAATTGCATCAGTCTTAAGCCATTATCATTTGTTACTTCCTCTCCAAATGGTCCTATCACTTTGCTCTGGGTTTGTCTACCAGTTCGGCTATTAAAATCGCCAAGCATAATTATTTCTCTGGTATTACCGATTTTGGTGATAGTCTCATCAAGTTGATCAAAGAACATTTGTTTTGTAGCTACTCTTTCGTCATCTGATGGTGCGTAGACTGCTATTATGCTATATTATGTCCAAGCATCTTCATGTTCACTCGAAGTATGTTTTCACTAATGCAATCGTAGTCTGTAATTTTATTCTTTAGATTTTTCTTTATCAACAAGGCTACCCCTCTGGCTGCTCTTCTTTCTTTTGGGACTCCAGTGAATATATGGACAAAATTACCGACACTATTCGTACCTGTTCCTTTCTTTTTTGTCTCAGTGAGTGCAATAATATCGATCTTACAATTCTGCACTGCAATAATGTCCAACTTTTGATTCAGTCCCTGTACGTTCCATGTAGCTATATTCATAGTCCTTTGTCTTTGCTTTTTTCGTCTTCGAGAGTTTCCATCCATTGCTCCGAGGCTTTGTTTAGGCTTTTTGGTAATTTTTATCCACAATTTGTTAAATTTTCACCCAATCAACTAGTTTTTAGAAAAAAATATTAATAGACATAACCCAAAATTTTTGACAATTGTCAAATAATGTTGTGGCGTAACGGAGTTCCAAAACCACCAAAACTGACGCATGCGCAGTAACCGAAATCATGTATACCCGAAAAAGGAACATTAAGAATTAAATGGGGGTCCTGGATTGAAGAATCACGTGTGAGAATGCATGGGTATGCCCCATATTTATGCTCTAACGTATTTGGCTAAAACCTCTCGTCGTTTGTCACTCACACTGGTGTATCCATTTAGTTCCAACTTTAAACTACCAGGTCCGGTTTTTCTGTTTGACACCATCTTAAACTTTTGGTTTGCTCTAAAAATCAATATCATCAAAAATCAAAATAGAAAGAGAGTTTTATCAAGATTTTTTAAATATCGCAGATATTAGCAAAGAATCTCCGCACACCACCGACCGAATCTCTTTCTTTCCAGGATTACCCTTAAAATGTTGTTTTTTCTTTCTTGTCTCACTATAGGCTGTATATGCCTTATATATCTTACTATCTACTTAAACAAAAAACCAAAAAAAGTAGTTTTTATTTGTTTCTTGTTCTGTCTGTGTGTTTTTTTAGGATATTTACTTAGTTTGGAGATTGTTGATAGCATAACATTTTCCTAAATCCGTATAAATTTCTTGAAAAAACTGACAACAGTCGAAATCTAAACCATTCCATTTGCAAGATCTGAATATTTCCGAGCAATTACTTTTCACCTACAAAGAGAAGTTATACAGGGTGTTTCAACTTAATGTTAACAAAGATGTTTTTGGGTATTTTTGGTGCAAATTTGGAAACACACTTAAAAAGGTCGATTTTGACTATCTTGAAATTTGTGTATAACTCTTCGAGGAGTAAACTTTGTTTTAAAGGTCTCTTGAATGTCTTTACAACCGTGCAAAAATTTTGAAAATCAATCGATTTGTGTTTGAGATATTAGTCCCCAAATTTACCATAAGGCGATAAAAAAAAACAATGTTTATTAAAGAAAAATTTTAAAAAATCCCGATACACTTTATTTATTAACATTTTAAACACTAATCAATGCGATGGATTTTCGAAATTTTTTGCACGGTTGTATAGATATTCAAAATACAAGGTTGAATAAGGTGCTAATAATGATAGAGGTTCGTTGGGTCCATTAAAAAAAAACTTTTTTAGGTTAACGCCGAAAATCTGTTATTTGGGTGTAATTTGACCTATTTTAGCAATATCTTCGTGATGTCTATCTATGTGTGTGTGTGTGTGCGTGAATGGGAATGTGTATTTCTGTACGTAACACGATAGCTCCTAAACCGCTGAACCGATTTTCATAAAATTTTCAGGTAAAATTGTGTTCGAAATTCTAACGAGCTGATTAGATTTTGGCCAAAATCCATTAGTGATAATAATTATTTGATAATTAAAATATTTTAAAAATGCCATTTTTTTAACGGAACATCGCATCAATATGCGGTTTTTGACGTTTAGTAGGTTACATTTTGCTCAATAATTTGTGTAATAACTAAAAACTTCGTAGAAGCTTAAATTTCCGAGATATTAACAAAAAACTGTTTTCAAGGCTGATATATCATATGACTTCACTTAATAATAATAGGTTAGCTAGGAAGGTATTAGATCCGTCATGGATCCATTTATTTTTCTTAAAGTGGACCCAAGAATTTCTCCTTTAATATTGACATCTTATTTAATAACGCCCTGTATAGGGGTACAGTTTATAACCTAAATTATGTAGACTTCTTTAGTGCTTACCTCGGCTTCAAATTCACTTAAATTTTTCTTGAAACAGTTTGGATCAATCTCATCAGACCCGCATATTTGAATGGTGAAAAAATAGAGACCCTTAAAAAATGCTGACTCTCTTACGATTTCATCGAGGTTATAATCATGAGGATCACCGTAGATCCTAAAAAAATTGAAATATACAAGTGTGTTTTCTTTCAAACATCGAAGTTGTAAGATTCTAAACAAACTAAACTTGGAAACCTGGAAATATTTCTTCAAAAATTTGATATTCAAAAATTTATTTTTCAACAGATAACAGACCGCAGGCGAATTCTTAGTGGAGATACGCTGGATTTTTCGATTATTATAGTTAAAAAAGGCCGATTTAAAGAAAAAACAGCAGACAGAAATTGATTGGACTCGGAACAACGTTTGTATTTTGAAGATTATCCAACTAGTTTTTAAGGGATAAATACCTGTCAGAAGCTTGAGCAATCTTGTCCAAATTGTCCGTCTCACACACGGCAACCGATGGAAACTTGGTGTCCCATTCCAAATAGGAAGTTTCCACAGCAAAACTTATCGCGTTATTTTGGAAACTATTGTAAGCTGACTGCAACAAGACGAACGCTGCCAAATAGCTCGATGCAACAAAAAATATCCAAAAAATTCTACAAATTAATTACATGAAAAAATTGATTCGTTGCCTCCATCATAAAAATATTAATTTGGTAAAAATATTAAAATTTGATAAAACTTCCCTTTAAAAGTTAATAATAACCAAGAAGCGAGAGTGACTATTTTTTTTCTGTTTTTCTAAACAACTTAATTTAAAATATGTTTGCAAATTTTTTCTTGGGCGAAGCTTGTAGAGGGCGCCCCCTGTATCACTCGAAAGCTGTGAGGAAGATGACATTCCCACAACAATAGTGAAGCTTTCCACGCCAATAATTAAGGATATATTGTGTCATATAATAAATAATTATTTTAAACATGGAATTTGAATTTGAAACTAGCATTGGTTAAACCCATTTTCAATCGACCCATAAGTATACTGCCAGGCTTCTCAAAGCTGTTTGAACTAGCTATGAGCGAAAAAATAATGCAATTTATGATAAAATGTAATTGTGTGATTTCTACAACCCAACATGGAAATTTAAAAAATAGATCAACAGTCACAGCAATTTTTAAAATTTACACAAACAATACTAAAGCACCTAGAAGAAAGAAACTTGGCACTATGAATGTTCCTAGACTTGTCAAAACCGTATGACTCTCTAGATCACTCATTACTTCTCCTTAAACTTAATGTTAGCCCGCGGTTAGAAAAACGATAACTGCAATGGACTGTAAATATTTTAATTAAATGAAGCGCGAACAAACATAAATATATTGATACGAAATCACGAAATAATCAAACGTCCATAGGTTAATTGTTGGTACCACACAACGGCAATCAGAAACAAACGCACTCACCAGTTTGCAGCCAATTTATCCACTTCCAAGGGGCCCCTTTCTGGATCTAATGATGTCACCACGTAGCTGAAGGGCTGAAGTTTCTAGTTCTATGCTTCAGTACACCAAAATCGAGCACTTTCAGATGTAGAAATTTGAAATAGTTGGAGAACGAAATTAACACGCCATTTCTCGAGGCGATTGACAAAGGATCTCTCTGATTGTTGGTACGCATGTCCAAATTCGCGAAATGCACTCTGTCCTTCATCCAATTGTGTGGTTTTAAAAAGTTAAAAACAACCGCGATATTTAGCGGGAGCTAACATAACTGCCCTCCAAAACACACAATTTTAGAATCTCAACCGGACAGATATAGATATAAGAAAAATGATCGACCGATAGATATGAATGAATGAAAACAGATAAGTATCGTAAGTTTATTTAGAGAACGAAATCCCGAAAAAGGCAAAACAAACAAACAAAAAATTTAAAAAAAAAAGAAATAAAAATAAAGAAAAACCTATTGTAATCCCGGTAATAGGTAGAAAAATTAAAATTACTTTTAATTTGGCAAGAGGCACAGTTTTACAACTGGCCGCTTATAAACACCGGTAACCGTTTGTACCGTCGCAACACGCACCTGACCGGCCCCGCCGGGATGCAGTTCGATGACCCGACCGACCGGCCATTTCAAAGGTGATTGAATGTGATCACTTGTTATGATAACCAAATCATTTAATTTGATATTTGGGGACGAATCAGCCCACTTGTGTCGCTGTTGTAGCGTATGCAAATACTCTATAGAATACCGTTTCCAAAAATCATTATGTAGTTTTTGGATTAGTTGCCATCTCGAGAGCCGATTTAGGGGAACCTCGGACAAATCTGACTCCGGAATTTCTGAATTAAGGGGTTCAAGTGTCAAAAAATGCCCAGGGGTAAGAGGTTGAAGATCGTGTGGGTCTGAAGAGGCAGGAGATAAAGGGCGACTATTAAGTACGGCTTCTATGCGACAGGTAAGGGTGGACATCTCCATGATAGACAACTTCTGGTCGCCGACAACTCGAACAAAGTGAGTTTTAAAACTTTTGACGCCAGCTTCTGCCAGGCCATTGAAATGTGGACTGAGAGGAGGTCCCAGATGCCAACGAATAGAAAGTCTGGTGGCAGCACTTCTTGCGTAATCAAGTAATTGGTTACGAAACCCTATAAAATTACTGCCTTGATCTGACCAGCATTGCGTCACGCTTCCACGTCTGGAAATGAATCGATGGAATGCACCTACGAACCCTTCGGTGGACAGTTCCATGGTTAATTCCAAATGCACGCAATGTGTGGCCGTACAGACAAACACACAGACATACGATTTGAAAGCTTTACAACCACGGTAACGATGAGGAATCACAAAGAAAGGTCCACAAAAGTCGATAGCTACACTCGAAAAAGGTTTAAGTTGATTGATTCGATGAGCGGGAAGTGAACTCATTATGGGAGGTCTATAGGGTTTAGGGTTGATTCTAAAACATTGCAAGCACTTGGATATGGTTCTTTGAATTGCCCGTCTGGCAGATAATATCCAAAATTGCTGTAAAAGCAGATTATGTAATGTTTTAAACCCAGGTTGAAGGTATTGTCGATGAGCGGACTCGATAAGATGAGTAGTTAAACGATGGTTACTCGAAAGTAAGACGGGGTGTTTTGCAGAATAAGACAAAAGGTCAGATTTTTGTAATCTGCCACCGACTCTAATGATATTATTTTCATCAAGAAAAGGTGAAAGTTTTCGAAAAGGTTTCGGTATTGGTTTATCCTTAGATAACGCGGAAAAAAGCTCAGAAAAACAAGAACCTTGAACGCGTTTGATAAGAAGGTATAACGCACTTTGCATCTCACCGGTGGTAGGAAAAACAATATTCTCAAAAATAACTTTTTGGTCCGGCGGCTTAGTGGGTTTTTGATAGGAATGGTTTTGAAAAAAGTTAACTATTCGAAGGACATAACAAATGATACGTTGAATTTTTGATATAGATGAATATTTGATAAGAAGCTGATCTAAGAAGTTGACGTCAATTATCGCATTGCAACAGACCTTTGGCTTTTCCTCCAGATTAATATCTCCGAAATCAATCGGCATTTTTGATTTATGAAAATCGGGCCATTCGTTTTCGGGAGACCACAAAAACGACGGTGCGTTCCACCACATGTCATGTGACATGAGCTGTGAAGGGGTGGCCCCTCGTGACGCAATATCGGCTGCATTTAAAGCAGAAGGAATGTAGCGCCATGAGTTTGAGGGAATGATTTCTTGGATTCTACTGACTCGATTTCCAACAAAGGTTTGCCAGCGATTAGGAGGGGATGAAAGCCAATGCAATAAGACTTGCGAATCGCAGAAAGTAACGATATTTGTAAAAGTTATTTTTCCTTCATAGCTAGATAAAACGAAGCCAATTAATTCGCTTAAAAGAAATGCGCCTAGGAGTTCTAGCCTAGCCAAAGTTTGTGACTTTATAGGCGCGACCCTAGATTTTGCAGATATGAGAGAAACAGAGATATTATTTTTCTCTTCTACACGAAAATATACGACGCCTGCGTAGCCTCGAATTGAAGCGTCACAGAAGCCGATGATTTGACAGATATTGGTTTTTGACAGTTTGATTTGTCGGGGTAATTGAAAATTGGAAAGAAGCGGGAATTCAGAACGAAGTTTGTTCCAAGAGTCGATGATAGAAGAATCTGGTTCTTCGTCCCAGCCTATTTTCGATATCCACAACTGTTGCAAAATAAATTTTGCTTGTAGCAACAAGGGACAAAGAAAACCTAAGGGATCGAAGATTGTTCCTATGATAGATAAAATAGAACGTTTGGTTGGGGGTTTGTCCTTCATTCGGCATTGATAAGAAAAAATGTCGTTTTTTGGATGCCATTGAAGTCCTAAAACTTTGATAAAGTGGGGTTCCTCCTTGTCAAAAGAGAGAGGCATTTGACGATCGGATTCTGGCAATGTTGCCAATAACTCGGGACAATTGCTTGCCCGTTTTTTAAGTTCAAATCCTCCCGACTTCAACAAATCATTGGGTTCCGTTTGAAGGGAAAGAGCTTCAGAAAGCGAAGGGCTAGTTCCCAAGATATCGTCGATATAGACTGACGTTTTTAGAACAGTACTCGCCATAGGAAAACGTTCCTTTTCTCTCTCTGCCAGCTCATTTAAGGTACGCATGGCTAGAAAAGGTGAGCATGTCATGCCAAAAGTGACAGTAGAAAGTTCCCACACTGAAAGTGGGTCATGTGGAGAAAACCTCCACAATATCCTTTGATAAGGACGGTGATAAGGATTGATAAGGACTTGACGGAACATCTGTTTGATATCAGCAATGTAGGCAATAGGGTTAAGACGAAACGTAAGGAGTAAAGAAGCAATATCCTTTTGAAGTTTCGGTCCAGATAACAACGTGTCATTGAGACTAATATTTTTGGGCTGACTGCCGAACAATCCCAGACTACCCTTAATTTTGTACTTAAGCTTTCCGGCTTTAATAGGCAATGATGTGCTAAAAAACATGTTACGTCGACTTTTGGTTGACTAGATAAAACTAGGCTCATATGATTAGAATCGATATAGTCTTGCATGAAACTTGAATAGGCAGTGTACAGATCAGGATTTTTGAGTAATCTATTTTATAGAAGTAAAAATCTACGATAAGCTTGCGGATAAGTATTTCCTAGGTCAGGGTTTATTTTATCTTTAAACGGAAGATCTACCATGAATCTACCGCTCGGTTGCCGTACTACACTCGCAGTAAAGATTGATTCTGCTTGTTTTTCTTCCTTTGATAAGATTTGTTTTTTAGGCAAATGTTCGATTTCCCAAAACCTAGGGAGAATTACCTCTAAAGGAGGTGAATGACTCGTTAAAAAACAACTGGTTCGTTCCGTAAGACTACCTACTTCGTCAACTTTTCCCATGACGACCCAACCAAAGATAGTTTCAAGGGCTGAAGGTTGCCCTATTTGTCCAAGAACCCTGCCCTCTTTGAATATCTGTGCGAATAGCTCGCAACCAATAACTAGGTCCACAGGTCTAGATTTGAAATAAGATGGGTCGGCAAGTTTAAGGTTTTCCAAGTGTTTCCACTGATTCTCGTTCAAAATGAATGTAGGCATATTGGAACATAGTTGTGGAACAACAATTGCTTCGAAATTAAGTAAAGGAGTGACTTGTCCTTGTGGCTTAATGTGACATTGAACGAGCCCTTTGGAAGTAAAAGAAGACATCTGATTTAATCCGAATATTTCAGTGGTGTAACTTCGCCTAGGAAGATTAAGACGCTGAATACACTTTTCACTAATGAATCCTGTCTGTGATCCAGAATCAAGCAGTGCCCTTACAGGTTGAAAATTTCCGCAACCGTCCATAACATCTATGATGGCGATGCATAAAAGAAAGGTACCTGAAGGTCCTGAGGTATTTAATGACACATGAAGATTATTGACAGGTGGTGTGTGAATGACAGGACTAGTATCTTGGCTTCCAGACTCTTGATTAGTTTCTAAGATATGAGTTAAAGTGTGGTGCCTTTTACTATTGCAAGTCCTGCATGAATATTTGGATTTGCACGTATCTACCCCATGCAAGGGATGAAAACACGCTAGACATAATTTTTTCTGCTTGACGAAAGATAGGCGATCGATAGGTGAGAGATCAAGAAATGTTTGACATTTCGAAAGCACGTGACCTTGATTACACCGGAAACATTTTATTCCCGTACTTGAATTAGTTGAGGTGCCAGCCAATCCTATAAAAGGCGAATTGGATGATTTATAGGTAGGCTTTTGCCCAAACTGACTTCGCATAGAATTTGAATTTTGATAGGTAGGCTTTTGCCCAGACTGATTTTGCATAGAATTTGATTTTTGATAGATAGGCACCTTTTTGGGTGCTGTTGATTGAGGAAGTGATTCCAAAACTTTACATATTTTTTCTAGAAATTGAAAAAGTGACTGAAAAGTGGGAATTTCGGTATTAGTATTGGCGTGACTCGTTTCGAAATTTGAACGCGTCGAAATATCCAATTTTTCTAACAAAATGAAAAAAATAATAAAGTCCCAACTGTCAACGTCAAAGCTAAGTGATTTTAAAATTTCTAGGGATTCAGAAAAGGTGTCAATTAAATTACGCAATTCTTTAGCTGACTCATTTTTTAAGGTGGAGTTCATAATTGTGCTTAAAGCATCATTTGCGAGGTCTCGCTTGTTTTGATATCTATTGACTAATTTGTCGTAAGCAATTTTATAATTTTGATCAGATAAGCTAATCCCTGATATCAATTTTAAAGGCTCATCCTCGAGATATGAAAATAAATATTGAAGTTTTCGGACGTTACTTAGACTTTGATTTTGATCTATAATGTTATTAAAAAGATCGAAAAAGCTTGGCCATAATTTTTTATCGCCTCGAAATATGGGAATACCTAACTCTTTGAGTTTTGGAGTTTCGTTTTGTCGAACATATGATCCCGAAAAGGATGGGGCCTCAACCGGAAATATTTTAGAGTAAACCCCCTTACACGCATAAAAATATTTACGAGCTTCTGAAAGGATCGCATCCTGCGTTTTAAACTCCTCGTCGTCCGCGTCGTCTATCAACATAATGACGTCATTATGTGCCAGCATGCATTTATCGAAGGTTTCATCCAAATCGGAATACCTCACTTGAAACTCGTTTCTCGCTTTTTCGTCCGATGCCGCGGTCTGTGAAAACACATAACACTCGGTGATCGCAGATAAAAAACCTTTGCGTTTTTGCACGGCTTTTTTGACAGACATGATTTTACCTTTGAAATGACGAAATTGTCGGTAAATATACAATTAACGCTAAATTAATGCTTCTGAAATAGAAAAATGACGAATTGTCGAAAATATGCACTAATTTTTTATTTTATTTTAAATATCGTAATGATATGGAACACACCTAACACTGTTTGTTTTGAATGCTTCGTTTTGTTTACTGAATGACCACGCGATACGTTACCATAGCAGCGGACCGAAAACAGGTACTGCGCCGACACCGTGGCGCGAGCGAAAATCTCTCTCGTTTCAATACGATGGGAAAAATTCAAGGCCGCCTTGTTTTCGGCGTGAAAATAAATGGCCGATTATTAATACCGTCGTATGGAGTAAATTTAAAATAATTCGGCTCGAAAAGAACACTTCTGTTAGCCCGCGGTTAGAAAAACGATAACTGCAATGGACTGTAAATATTTTAATTAAATGAAGCGCGAACAAACATAAATATATTGATACGAAATCACGAAATAATCAAACGTCCATAGATAATCAAACGTCCATAGGTTAATTGTTGGTACAGTCGGGGACTTTTTAAATGGCCGCCCTTGAAAATAAAAAATATTCTTATTTGAAATTCGGAAAATTAATTTATACCAAAATAAAAAAATTGTGAACTTTACCTCTGTATGTATACATAAAAATTTAAAAATGTATATTTTTTCATTTCTTTCAGTGATTAATTTTGACAGAAAAAAAATACACCGGCAATTTAAAAAGTCCCCGACTGTACCACACAACGGCAATCAGAAACAAAGGCACTCACCAGTTTGCAGCCAATTTATCCACTTCCAAGGGGACCCTTTCTGGATCTAATGATGTCACCACGTAGCTGAAGGGCTGAAGTTTCTAGTTCTATGCTTCAGTACACCAAAATCGAGCACTTTCAGGTGTAGAAATTTGAAATAGTTGGAGAACGAAATTAACACGCCATTTCTCGAGGCGATTGACAAAGGATCTCTCTGATTGTTGGTGCGCATGTCCAAATGCGCGAAATGCACTCTGTCCTTCATCCAATTGTGTGGTTTTAAAAAGTTAAAAACAACCGCGAAATTTAGCGGGAGCTAACACTTAACAAATATGGCATACGCAGTAATGCTCTTAACTGGATAGAGTCATACCTTATGAACAGGCCACAAAAAGTAGTAATCGCAATGGAACATCAAACTGCCAAATCGGAACCACAAATCAACAGTTTTGGAATCCCACAGGGAAGCAGCATTGTGGGCCCTTTCCTTTTTATTATCTTTTTAAATGATATAGCCAATTTAAACAGCTCCAGATGCCTGGTTCTAAACTTTGTGGATGACACAACTACCGTGACTCCTGGACAAAATCTAGATGAACTCTCCGAAACTGGTTCGTTGTTTTCTCAAAAAGTGAATAAGTGGTTTTCTAACAACAGACTTTTATTAAACAAAGACAAAACCAATACTGTCTTTTTCAGAACAAAACAACAAGGCATTACAACCCCTCAATCTATAAATATCTGTGATGCTCATATGCCTTTTGTTCATAGCGCAGGGTGCCTAGGAATTCAGATTGATGAATTCTTAAGCTTTGATTGTCATATTGAGCAACTATGCTCAAAGCTTAGCAGTATTGGTTTTGGCATTAGAACTGTGAGTAGGTATGTAGATGCTCAATCTCTTAGAATTATGTACTATGCCAACTTTGAGTCAATACTGAGATATGGGATAGTTTTCTGGGGTGCTGATTCTGATATTCAACAAGTTTTTGTCCAACAAAAACGTATAATTAGGGTTATGAATAATATGAAAGACAATGACAGCTGCCGAGGAGTTTTTAAATCGCAGAATTTATTAACTGTTTATGGAATTTACATCTATGAGTGTCTTATGTTCATTTTTAACAACAAATATCAATTTGACAACTTAAATACCCACCATGAAAATCAGACTAGAACCCTAGATCTAGCTTTCCCAAGACATCGTTTAACCCTCATTGAAAAAGGTCTTTATTATATGTTTATAAAGTTTTTCAATTGCCCAACAGTGCCAAACAAACAAGTAAGTACAAAAAACACATTTAAAAAGCTATAAAAAAAACTGTTAGTTAACCTAGAGCCATATAGTATAGATTATTATCTAGACTTGTAAAAATTGTATCCTCTACTATATACTGGAGTCTATTGTCACATTCTTTGTTGGATTCTTGGCATGGTTTTTTGAAGTGCCCTGGATTTGTTAAAGATTGTGGGGGTGGCTTAACAATTTTTTTTGACAAAATTTCGTTATATGTTTTTTATACAGGTATGTACATGTAAAGAGACATATTTTTTAAATAAAGCTTAGTTCTATTCTATTCTAAGTTTATCAAAACAAGTGTAACTTATTTGCTATAGTGTATTTATGTTTTTAGTAAATGTCCCTCCGAGGTGTTTGATTCAAATAAAGATTTTATGATTTTGATATCACTGCTTTATCTACCGGATGGACCAAAAAAACCGACAATTATTATTATAACTTCTAAATCATACCATCGGTTTTAATGGGACAAACTGAAACTGCACTTGGCAGAGAATGAGTCAGAGTTTTGACTTCATATATTTTTCTGTCCGCCATCTCAAATTCCAAGATGGCTGACAAAATTAAATTGTACCCTTCAAAGATGCTCGTTTATTCTTGTGTTGCGATCATGTTTTAATAATTTTTTAAAACCATTAACAAAAGCTGCGTTCTTGCGACGCCCAACAAGGTACAAATCAGCAGAACTCAGTTCGGTGGTTTAAAAAATTACCTAATTATTACCTAAACAATGCATTTGTGTCAAACATTGAAATATGCCCAAAGGGTAGATAAGTGCGATTCTACAAACAAGTGAAGGTCGGGGTGGAAAGAGGGAGAGGGAGGAGTAAAATGGTGTTGAAATTTTTTTTAAGTGTTTGCAGAAAGAATTTTTGAAAACGCTCTATATTTCTTAAAGTTATATAGCTACAACCATTACTAATAAGGGGGTGAGGAGGAGAGAGGGAGGGGAGAACTAGTAAAATGGTGTGAAAAAAAAATCTTAAAGTGTGTGCAGAAAGAATTTTTAAAATCGCCCTATATTTGAGAAAATTATGCGAATATGGTTTTTCAAGAGGGTGGGGGGGAATGATAGTAGGGGAGATGGGTGGGACCAGGGAGGACTACAAAGAAATTACAGCAAATTAGAGTGCATTTGCAATGAGTAATCAAAGGAATTTAATTAAAATCGCCTAAAATTTAGGTAATTTGTATGTCTTATTATAGCCTACATTATGTGACAACATTCTTGTTTAAAAAAATATAGCACCTTCGGGTTCAGTGGCAATTCAACAACACTTTTTTGTCAAAATCGGGTCAACCGTTTAGCCTCTGGCGCGACACAAATATGCATATTTAAATACCGCAGCCAACGATAAAGCAAGTCGGCGGTCACGTGATCGATCTTAGGAGTTCCAGGATTCTTGTTGTATTGCTTAATATATTATCTGTTTTTACACAATTTAAATAAATTGACAAAAATTTTTTGTTCTCATATAGACAAAAATTTAAAAAAATATTTTGCTGATGGATGTGTTTATTATAGATAAAAGAACTGAATCTATAAAATAAAAAATTATATAAAATATGCACTCTAATATCTTCAGGTATATCATAGGTACATAATATCGTTAGTTATTTTAAATCTATACAAGTCTTTTAAAATTGGACATAACAAACCTAAGCTTTAAGTTTTTTAATTTTTCTTTGAGTGTCATCATCTTTGTCTGTGTTCTTATTCAAAGATTTATTAGCAGACACTAAATCATTATGCTTTTTAATAAAATTATTTAAAAAAACTTTACATGCCCTTAAACTATTTTTTACAAGATTTGACAATAGTTTTTCTCCACAAAAACACTCGCTAGAGTTATCTAAAGAAAATTTTTTAATATAAAACATTTCACAATAATTTATTAAAAAGAAAAGTGATTTTGTGAATTAGTGAGATGGTTTTCACGTTCAATAAACTGAATGTATTGGTTCATTCACAAAGTTTAATATATATTTCATCGATGTGTAAGTTATTGTAACTACCAACTCATGTTGTTTTAAAAGCTGTATCTTACTTTTTAAATATTTCACACTACCGGAGAGATTACTATCTGTTAGCGATATTTTACAAATCAGTTTTTTAATATTGCGAGGGTGCAGAAGACATATTACCTTAGTTTTGTAAATTGACATGTATGCACTGGATGACTGGATAAACAAAGATGAAGCCAACTTTAAAGTGTATCCTCAATATCTTCGATTCTCAGGTGACCTTTTCAAGAGACCTAATTGTTCAATAAGAAATGACAATTGAACACATTTTTCACTCTCACTATCGACAATGTTACTAAGGATTAATCTTATCTTTTACCACTTCTTTCCCGTTTGCAACTTTCATTTCAATAAACTGCATTAGCTCTTCAAGTGTATCGGTGCTGTCCAAAAATAAAACTCCAACTTTTTTTGGCAGTTTGTTTTTTGGTATGGACACATTGTTAACATTTACAAAAAATGACAGATTTCCCTTAACAACTAGAGATGCTAACAGTGATGGATTGTTGTTCAAAAATGTCATCAGGCACAGGCAGACTGTGTCACGTTCTTGGGTAAAAATCCAATTTGTTTATTTTAGTATTAGAACAATAAAATTTTGAAATGTCTTCAAAATTTGATAAAACTTTTGATTTCTTATGAGCTATTACAACACACTTATCAAACCAAATAACCTGCTCGTTTGGAAAATATTTGATGCAAACTTGTGGACGTTTTAAGATACTTAAATCATTAGGAATTTTTCGCAACCAAATTTTATGCATTTCTTTATCCACTGGCAAATTAAAAGTTGACACATATTCGGTGTCAGTTTTATAGTTGGACCGACAACCAACAACACTACATGTTCGCGGCATTGTTTTGTTGTCTTATTCGTGGGCTGCGTTATTTTAATAACTTTGATAAAATTCACATAAAATTCATGCCCGAATTAAAAAAAAATCGACGTAAACAAACATACCAAAACTGAAAACACACATGTTTTATAATGACAGCTAGCCGGGAGGCGAGTCATTGTGACCCTCCTACGGTCACGTGATATTTCCGCGCCCGGGCCGGCCTTTCTCGTGGGCTGCGTTTAATTACATACATACATATCCCAAGCGAAAAACATTACCCTTCCTTTCGCCGTGCTGCAGTGGGGTAAAAAGAGCTGCCACACAGTGCCTATGCAATTCCTGAACCCTACCTGATTTGAAAAAATTAAAACAATTTTAAGAAAACTTTTGGTGTGTGACTAATAAGGTATGTTGTCTAAGTTTTCTACTAGTGGTTCTTAAGCTTATATGGACCAAATTTATTTATTATATTTAAAATACACATTTATCAATAACAAAAAAAGTAATTCTTACTTTTCCGTCCAGGGCCTATCCTTTTCAAAAAGGAATTTTAATCCATGCAGAGATGTGTGTTCAATAAAGATTCTAAAAACTGACTTTTCTTTCATTTCGCTCTTATAGTGCATTATTCCCATTTGAAGAGTCGCTTTAGCGCTATCCCGGTTAAAATATTTTAGTTTTCTTTCATTAAAATTTATTTTGGAAAAATTGTAAAAGTATCTCAAATAACATTTTTGCATTTGCAAGTATTGTTAATTAATAAAGATTACGGAATAGATTAAATTAGCAAACTAACTAACTAAGCATTTTTAAGGAAGGAAGATGGCAAACATAACGCAGCATTATGTTTTCGAGTTTTTAGGAAAAAAAATACTTTTTCAATATATGGTCACCTAAGCTCACACGAGGTACTATAGTTATAGTGTACGTGTGAGCTAATATAACTAAAAACTGAAATATATTTTATTCAACTGCGGACTCAATTACCTTGAGACACGCCATATTTTCAGATAAACTCTAATTTTTGAAATCTACCCCCACCCTTTTATTTGACTTGCGTTTGGTGGATTTTGTTCATTTTGAAATGGGACCATCCCGACCCAAGACCCAGCCTAGCTACCAAATTTTATTCAAATCGGGCAAGCGGTTTTTGAGTTATGCGGGTTCCTCATCCCCCCCTACCCTCTGAAGTTTGGCGACATACTTTATTAACACCCTGTATAATTAGAGAGTTCCGTTAAAAAAATATATTTTTTAAACTGGAAAACAAATGCTCTATTTTTTTAAGTTAAAGGGTGTTAAAAATGCTACTAGTTTGCTAATTTGAACTATTCTATATCTTAAATAATAAGTTAGCAATGGTAGACACTTATTTTGGAACAACCTGTATTGCCGAAATCAATTTCGAATTTTTAAATAGTTATAGGTCTGTGGTAGAATAAGCCTTTAAAATTAAACCATGTGAAAGTGTGTCCCGAAATGTACTACCTACCTGGGATACTTTTATTAAAGCTATTTTTTTTTTAACTGTAATAGCTGAAGCTAATTGAGCTTTATCAGAAGCATCAAATTAATTATTCAAAATGAGGGAATTTTCAATAGGTCATTAAGAAACACTAAATACATATAATATGGTTTGATTTTTATCTATTTCCTTTTGTGAGGTGTGTTTGTTATCTTTATTAAAAAATCTAAATTGACAATACGAAAACATTGTTATAACATTAACAATACACCAACATTATAAAATAGAAGCTGTGTATCTAATTAATACTAATAATTAATTAGTTTTTTTCTTTAGCCAGCTGCATTTCTAATGATATATTGATATTTCTTTGAATTATTGGTAACTCTTCATCTACTAAAGTATGATCTATCTGACCTTTCTCTTGGACTCTTGTAGAATTATCTTGTGCTTTTGCCTCGACTGTGTTTATATCTTTGTTTTCTTCACTTTTAATTATTTGAATTATTTGTTCTTTAGGTTTTTGAAAAACTTGCTCTTCTTCATC
The DNA here is from genome assembly GCA_963576565.1 of Aspidapion aeneum. Lineage (NCBI taxonomy): Eukaryota > Metazoa > Arthropoda > Insecta > Coleoptera > Brentidae > Aspidapion > Aspidapion aeneum. The sequence goes on along the minus strand of OY755046.1, from coordinate 32,592,290 downwards.
ATTATTTCTATTCTCCTTTTTGATAACTTCGACCTCTAACAAATTCAAATTATTTTTATTTTCAATTTGGTCCAATTCCGTTTTTCTTTCAAATATTTGACTTAAATCTTTGTCTTGTTTTATTGAATTTTCTTCCTTTACTACAAATCTATTAATATTTCTTAAATGTTCTTCAAAAATTTGATTTTCATTTTCTTTTAATGCATTCATTCTTTCTTGTTCAACACCTTTCTCTTCCTTAATATTAGAGGTGTTATCTATTGCTCCCTCGGTGTCTTGTTTAACACAAAACTCTTCGTCATCTGAAAGATACATTCCCATATCGCCAAAATGTTTTTTTAAATATTCGTCATTTACTTCAATTTCTGGCATATCTTTCATTTGTATTTTGTTAACTTTTTTGTATGCAATTGGTTTAACTTCTGATTCCACATATTTGTCTACCATTTTTAATTGTACGTCTTTGGTTTCATTGTACTCATTTATCAATTTTTCTCTAGCTAACTTTGTTTTTTTATTAAATTCGTCAAATGTTTTCTGGAATTCCGCTATGCCGCGTCTGATTTCTCCTATTTTATCGCAAACGATCTGTGCATTTGTATTATCGTAATCATTTTCTTGATTTTGGACTTTACTTTCATCTGTTTTCTCCGATTCATCATTTTGTTTATCTAAGAAGTTGCTGCCTTTATTCGTTTCTTGATGTTTGACGTTTAAAGTTAACACACCTAAAACAAAAAAATAAATCAGCGGCCCTAAATATATTTTTCTACTGTGATTTCCTTGTTTCCTCAAGCATTAAAATTTAATAGGTAAGCACGCAGTTTTAATTATTTGTGCAATATAAGTCATCCAGAGATTTATGTGGAAAAAATATATTTACTGAAAATCCTGATGCTTCTTACTCTAATTATCAACTATATTATGAACAAATCGGTTTGAATAATGATTGTTGGTTTATTTATAGGTGCTAACCATAAAAGTCGGTTAAGGTGTTTTTGAGAGATATAACCAAAAACAATAGTAGTTAATAGTTATATTTGGATATAGGTCATAATAGAATAAAAACTATTTTTGTACTAAATGTCGAGGTTGGTTAAATTCAAAAATATTAATTTGATATTTTTTTCTATTTGATGTTTATTATTAATAATATTATTTTAAATTTTATTTATTTATATTTTATGGTTTTGCTATTTTATTTTTTATTAGGTTTTATACCATTTTATACCTAAATATACTATAATTTCTTTAATTTTTAACCCTCTTTACCTTCCTAGCCCGCGCAGCAATGGCTAGAGAAGGTATTATGTTCAATTATTTTTTTTTTAGATAACGCCGAAAATGTGTTATCTGGGGGTATTTGGACCTATATATCGGCAATATTGGCGTGACGTCTGTCTGTGTGTATGTGTGTGTGTATGTCTGTCCGTAATACAATAGCTCTAAACTGCTAAACCGATTTTTCATCAAAATTTTAGGTAAAATAGTGTTCGACACTACAACGAGCTAATTAGATTTGTGTCAAAATCCATTAATGCTAATGAAAGTTTTTTGACAGTTAAAAAACTTAAAATATGATAACTATTTAACGAAGGATCGCATCAAGCTGCGGTTTTCGAAATATAGTTGAACTCAAATTTTTGTGTTATAAGCAAATACTTCATAGGACCTTTCGTTTCTGAGATATTTACAAAAAGTTGTTTTCAAGGCTGATATAGCATGTAGTGTGCTAACTAAAAAGCGGTCTTGATCTTAAAAAATACTCTTAATAAAATTACCATCACTTTAAAATTTAACATAACTACCATGCACTGTATGTAAGACATATTTTCTTTAAAATATGCAATACATACCGGTCTCTAGTTACCACGAATAAAACCTTGTACATATTTGGGTAGTTTTTAAGCTATGTTTCTAACGAAGCAACATTTGTGTTGCTGGTTAGCAAAAACGCCCCTTAAAGTTGATGAATGTTGCTTGCTTGCTTCTTGTCGCCGGTTTCTACGTTTCCATTAAAGCAACATTGAGCACCTTATAAAAATGTTCCTTAAAGTTGCTAAAAGTTGCTCGATGTTTTGGAAACAACGGTTGTTGCTTTTTCTTGCTGGTTTCCAATTTAAACGGTAAACTTCGTAGCAAAGCAAAATCAGCAAAACGACAAAACATTGTTTCTGTATGCTTTCAGCCATGTCCACACCAAAAAAACACAGAGGAACATTTTATTGCTGGTTGCCGCAACCTGTTTGTTGAAACAGAAACAACAGCAAAAGTTCCGTAAACATTCTATCTACACCCAAGTAACTCATTCTTGAGAATGTTTCGTTGTGTTGCTGCAACAGGAAACGTTGTGTGTACACCAGTGTGCAGTGTGTGATCCTAGTTTCTAAACAATGTGGTGCGTCGGCTTCACGACATAAGTTTCGAGTTTTAGAAACAAAAAAATGAATGAAAAAATACCGTTGAGAAACAAAAAATATTTACCAATCTTGCCGCTAAATATGGAAACAAGCAACTTATATGAACTTTTGTTGCTGCAACAGTAAACAACGTGGAACTTAAATAAACTTTTGGCAACATTCAGGAACAAGTTCCAGGAACAAGCAACATAAACATAATGTTCCTATGTGTTGCTTTCGGTGTGGACGTGGCTTTATGTTAACGGCAACAAGAAGTAACAAATCGCTACAAAAAGTTGCTCAATGTTGCTTGTGTCAATGGAAAAATTAAAAATTTTAGTTGCTTCAATGGGAAAAAAAAGTTGATAATTGTTTCATGTTTACTTCAACAAGAAGTAACAAAGCCCAACAAAAAGTTGCTCAATGTTGCTTCAGTTAAAACAGCTTTACGTCAAATAATGAGGTATTAATGATCAAAATCGGCGTAGTCATTTTTGAGGCACTACCCTGTGTGCCTATCCGTAAAAAGTATTTCAATACAATTTAAAAACTAAACCTTATAATATCCTTAAATTGTAATTTTTTGTCACCTTTATTTTTTGACTTCTGAGCAAACAGAATCTTGTCGTTCTCTTCAGCAATGTCTCTAGCAGGCGTAATCTGAAATTCAGGCTGCTTTTTCGGAGGTTTCGACTGCAGGATTAGCCTGCACAGATCTTCCTTAAAAGCTTGTGGATCTTCAGGTTTGTGGCGTTCAATGGGTTTTAGAATCATTAAATTTTCAGTTGGTTCAGGCTTGTAAGGTCCAGCTTGTAATAGTTCTCTAGAAAATCAAAACATTGCAATTTGTTATTTACGAGTAATAAAATTCATAGTGGACCCTGCTATTTGTGAATTTATTATTCGTCATTTTATTTTATTTTATTTATTGACGGACAAAATGCCCATTTTTTAAAATAGGTACATAATAAAAGTACAGGGTGTCCCATTTTTGATGGTATTGTCCTCAAATTTTGAGACAAGAAAAAAAGTTTAACATTTTTTTGCTTGTTTGTAGCTACGAGGGAAATATCAAAAATTTGAGATCCTAGAAATCCGTTATTAGGGCAGATTTTTCAATTCTATTAAAACTTCTCCATAGACATTTGATTTTGTCAATAAAATGACGTCAAATTTTTGATCCGTCGGCGTCGAGTCGAATTTGAGATTTCACCAAAAATTAACAAAAAAAATACACATCTGATGTTTTTTCAATTTTTTTTGAATGATAGGGTTAATTGGGAACCCAATGTAAAGCAAAAAATCCAGGTCCGTATTTAACTTATAAATTTTTTTTCTGAAATCTCGACTCCGACTCGTCGGACGAAAAATTTGACAACGTCATTTTATTGACAGGATCAACTGTCTCTGGAAAAGTTTTAACAAAATCGAAATATCTGCACTAATAACAAAGATATGAAAGATTTTTGGAATTACGGATTTTTGAATTTTCCCTCGTTGCTCCAAAACTACAAGGGTGAAAAAAAATTGACTTATTTTTTTGGGTCGCAAAATTAGGGACAGTTATGTGAAATCGCCAGGTCTCTATCTTTTAAAATAACTGAGTTTTCCATTTAATACCATCAAAAATGAGACACCCTATACAGAAAAAAAATTGTACTTAGTACCTACATAACATAAATAAACTAATAAACGAAAATAATACAGTGGAATAAAGCAAAATCATAGAGTGCCATTATTTTTAGGACAAAATTTTTTTAATGTTTGCAGAATTTTCATCCACGGTGTGCCAAAACAATATACAAAAAAAATATTGTTTTAATTATGCAAGTTAAATACAATATGTTGATGAAAGTGAATAAAAACCGCATTTTCTACCTATCCTCAAAAATATTTTGTGAATATATTTTTACGAATCAAATATAAAACTAGAATATATGGTCGTTTTTCAATTAATTTAAGAACCACAAAGCACTTCATTTGGATGTCCATGACAGCCAAATACATACAAACGAGGATCCACGAAAATGAAATCAAGCCGTGGTACAGTGTGGGACTTTTTAAATTGCCGCCCTCGAAAATAAAAAATATTCTTATTTGAAATTCGGAAAAGTAGTTTGAACCAAAACAAAAAAATTGTGAACCTTACCTCTGTCTGTATACATACATATTAATTTTTTTTTTTTTTTGATTTCTTTAAATGATTATTTTAACAGAAAAAAAATACAACGGCAATTTAAAAAGTCCCTGACTGTACCACAATTAACCGGATAGGCCTTACAAATACCTATAACTAAGATCCCCTTCCTCTTCAATCTCTCTGTTTTTCTTGAAAAAACACTTCTTCAATTCTTCGCGAGTCTTAACTTCCACTATATAATCTCCCATCGCTTCTTCTTCTTCCTCGTTCCAGTCAAATTTGATTTCGGGTGCAATTTCGTCTAACTTTTCGTAGTAAAGCTTTTTGTAAGGTAACGGGAGATCGACTTCGTCGCTATTTTCTATAAAAATCGGATACAATTTCATGAGTATTAACTTCGTTTTCAATGTGCTTTGCCAATTTATGTTGTATGGTTTCATGTTAGATTTGAACTTAGTTTGCAAGCAATGTAAACACGGTTTGTAAATTTTAATATTTGCCAGTTGTTAGACGTCAAAACAACCATGAAAATCCTAACAGAACGATCCAACGAATACAACATTCCACTATATATTGCGTTTACAGACTTTGAAAAAGCTTTCGATAGCATTGAACACTGAACAGTAAAAGCAAATTTAATTAATAGCCGAATAGATCACAAACACACAGATTTAATAGCAAATATATATAGCGAAGCAACAACAACCACGAAGGAACCAAGGCAATCCTCATAAGAAGAGGTGTTAGTGGCTGACTAAATATCCCCTTAACTATTTAACTAGGCGCTAGAAGTTGTTTTTAAAAGCTTGTATTGGGAAGAAATAGGCATCAAAGTAACCGGAAAATACTCGAACCACCTAAGATATGCTGATTGATATCGCCTTAATAACAGATAATAAAAAAGAACTGATAAAAATGCTGGAAGAAATAGATACAGCTAAAAATATAGGCTTATGTATGAACTACACTAAACAGCGGAATCAGGGTTAATAATAATAATAGACTTTATTCAGGTAATTTGGTAAACAAATTACAAGAAAAGGCAAGAGTGCAGCGCCCAGACGTCTCTGTTACTGATTTCTACACTTATCTACATCACTCGCCCAAGAAAGTGGTTATTAACCACATAACAAGATTTTAGTAAGACAAACAATACCTTTATTTTTATTGTATTCATTTTGTATTGTATCACGATCATCACTTGCGTCATAAAATTCATCTTCTTGGTCTTCACTATCATCACTGTCATGGTCCACTAAAAAGCAAATTAACAAATTTTTGCCGTGTAATAATAAACATTCTAAACCAGTGATGACTAATGAAAATGCGCCTTTACCTTGAACTATATTTTGTTGAGCCTGATGAATCGTCAAAAAGCTTCTCGGCTTACGAATAACGGGAGCATTTTGATTCGATATTTCATTTTCTGGCACAGTTTCATCTATTTTTAACATTTCTTTAGTATCAGCCTCGTGTTTGGCGAGTTTTGTGTCAGCTAAATATATAGTTGTGTCTTTAATGGCTACTTTTGTAGCAATAATTGGTTGTATTAGGTCTTTTTCCAATACATTTTGATATAAAATATTTTCTTCCACTTGCATTTCTGGCATTTTCACATCAGAATTTAAAACAACTTCAGTTTCAGTAATATTTATCTCATTTGAATTTAAACTTGTGTGATTGGCATTTGCGTCAATAGAAATTATTGGTGGTGGCGTTGTGGCATTGCCATTATCATTACCGTGTTGTTTTGTATTAATTTGAGATACTGAGTCTGCTTCATACGTCTTTATATTAATTTCATCTTTTTTTCTATTTTGTTGAATATCACTATTGTTAAATGCAACTTTTTTCTCAAATACTTCTATACCTTTTTCTTTATTGCTTTTTAGAGGTTTTACTTCTTCTATGGATATTTTATTATTTTCACCTATTTCTTTGATTTCTTTAGATTCCTCTTTTTTTTCATTAACATTTTCTTTACAAACTTCTATTTTACTTTCTTCGCTTTCGTCTTCTATTTCAATAATTTTTAAACTTTGAACTTCTTCAATCAGTATTTTCTTTTCATTATTGACATCTAAGTCTTTTTTTTCTTTAACAGACGTTGAATTTTCTTCACTTTCTTTAATAATAAACTCTTCCTTACTTCTTTCAACCTTATTCTCACTCTTAATCATACACATGTCATCGACAATCATGTTAAATTCAGTTTTATTTTGTTTTTTAATTTCATCTCTATTTTCTTCACCCTGGATTATATTTGACTCGTGTAGTATTGCTTGTCGACTGGAACAAGCCTGTTGACTATCAATTTCCTGTACTAAATTTTTTCTGGGAGGAGCAGAATCTAAAATGAATTTAAGAAACAGCGAATAGCATGACAGGGAGAACAGTAAATAGAATTTATTTTTTGGGTGAAAACATGCCAAAATTGTAGGAAATACATCATTTCTCTTTCTTTTTATTTACAATGTCACGTACCGAACTGTTTACCAATAGGAAGATTCATAGAATTAAATTAGCTTAGTTTGAGTCTATACTGTAGTTTTTTCTTATAGTTGACCTCGACTTCAGCAATAAATATAGTAGACTACAATTTTCTGAAGAGCATGTGGTTCGTTCTCGCCCTCATATTGCTTTATTTTTTGTTTGTAACGTTTTTGGGAAGTTTTTAGAATTTAGTATTATTATTATTTTTTTTTTGTTTTTCTAGTTAATTTTACTACACTATTGCAAATAGAAATTTGCGCGTTTAATTTACTTTTACTCTAAATAATTATCAAGCTCGACGCACTTTTCCTTGCATCCCTTATTAGGTGTTTCCACCCTTCCTACCCCTACTTCCTTCTGCACTGAAGAATGGACTGTGTGGAAACCACCGGCGCGCGAGCCGCTGCGCGCTGTGCAAAGAACAAGGAAGCATCGAGCACACACACACTCATGACTACAGCCGTCGTTCATATATCGACATATACGTCACAATTTTAACCTTGCGGTTTTTTCTGAACAATACCCACGCGGGTGATAGTGCCGGTTTCCTTCCAGAATTTACGTTCCTGGAATAATAGGTAAGTCGAGCTTGCTTTTTAACTTAAATTTTTTCGTTTACTACTATTGAGTGTCTTGAACCCAAGAACCGGGATTCAAACAGGATTGGAACCACGCGTACCCTAGTTTATACCCTCCATGCTGAAATAACCTTAACCCTACCCTTTCATTTTGGTCCTTCGCTCCTAGATATGTTCAATCCTGTTAAAATCATCCTGTTTTTTGGAATTTTAAGGACTTAATTTGCTAAGTAAATTTCTTATTGCAAAGTGTAGAAATTTTTCAATACTTAAATATACGCATTTACGTGCATTTAATTGCTAATTAATTCTAAAATATATAATATATTGATAAATATTAAAAAATAATATTAAACTTCGTCTTTTAAAATACTTTTAAAAAGACCAGTACATATATAAAAAACAGGAGATCAAATCTGCAGCTGGTGATAAAAAACTCGCACAGTTTTTATGCCCTCTCGCCGTTCGCTTTGCTGCGGTGTCTTTGTGTTAATAAATTTTTGATAAATATACCTATACATAGGTAGTTGCCATCTATTCATTTAAGATATTAATAATTAATTTGCTACATAATGCCTACAACACAGGAAAAAATTATCCGTTCCACGGTTTTACGTAATACGGCCATGGAACAATTAAAATACCTTTTTTCCACTGCTGAAAAGGCAAAAACTGATCCTTCCTTACATAATAAACTTAAGGTGGGGTTTAGATCGCTTAAAAAATTCGAAAAGGACTTTGAAAAACACCATAATTCTGTGCTTACTTTGGTTGCTACGGATGCGGCAAAAGTTGCCATTGAAAATGCTTTTTTTGAGGATTTTTTTCAAAAATCCCAAGATATTCAAACGATTCACTATGAACTGTTTGAAAAAGCAAGTGAGGATCTCTCGATAGCTTCCCCAGATCATAATAGTACGTTCGTTTGCCACTCGGAAAATACTTTGATTCCAAAAATGAAATTGGTTCCATTTAAGGGTGATTTAAAACAATTTCCCACCTTTCAACAAACGTTTAATACGATGGTTCACACCTCTACTAAGGCCACTAATTTAGAAAAATTTAATATTTTAGTTTCTTACTTAGAAGGCCCTCCCTTGGACCTTATTTCAGATATACCGATAACTAACGAAAATTACCATATTGCGTATTCTACTCTTTTCGATAGGTATAATAATAAACGCCTGAGGGCCGAGACACACTGGAAAAAAATGGAAAATATTACTCCCCTTAAATCTGAAAATGCAATAGGTTTACGTAATTTAATCGACACCACAAAACTTTTAGGAAAAATTTAGCGGCTTTAAAAAACTTTAAGTTGGAAAATGCGGCGCTTTCAGACTTTATTTTAACTATGATGTTCCTAGATCGGCTAGACAACTCGACCAGAAAGGCCTTTGAAAAGGAACACGCGTCCACGGAAATACCGAAATTCAATATTCTTAAAGATTTTGTGTCCAGGCAATGCACTGCCCTTGAGGCTCTTCCTCAAAAGGAACCTCAACCTCAACCCGCTACAATAAGTAAAAATATTACGCGCTCTACGACTTTTTCTTCGTCTTCTAATAATAGAAATAACCGTTCTACATTTTTTGTGAACTCGGAAGACCGACAGAATAATAGCTCTACTGATGCTAGCAATAATAAAAACCTTTCGTGCCTACTGTGTCAAGCTAAACATATTATTTTCCAGTGTCCTTCATTTTTGCAGAAATGTCCTCAGGAGCGTTTTGATATTATTAAAGCTCGACGAGCTTGTATCAACTGTCTCGCGTCTGCGCACACGCAGATCGGGTGCAAGACCACAAAAAGGTGCTTACATTGTGCCAAGTTTCATCATTCTCTTTTATGCTTTGCAACTAATAATGCGCAAGGGTCACCTACTCATAACTATACGAATAATACTACCCCTAATTATACTGATTCTACTCATTCTTCGGTACTAGCTATTCAGAGCACATCCGCTGCCCTCCCTGGGATTCCCGTGAGTCAGCCATTTTTGACCTCAACAAGTCAACCCACTTCCACTGGTCAGCAAATCTCTAGCGGTCAGCAAAGCACTACTGTTGGCATGTTACTTAATCATCATGAGGTCATGCTCTCTACCGTACTAATTAAAATTAAAGATGTTTTTAATAATTGGCATGTAGGCCGTGGCATTTTGGACTCTGGAGCCCAAAGCAGTTTCATAACAAAAAATTTCGCGAATAAATTAGGTCTACCTAAATGCAAAATACAAATGACCCTACAGGGGTTAGATCAAATGAACTCGACTGCTAATTTTTACATAAATTGTACTATTGGCTCCCTAGTGGACCCTCTATTTTCAATAAATACACCATTTTTTGTGATTGATAAAATTTGTGATAATAAACCATCAGTTCCTTATAACTTGCAGGACTGGCACTTTATCGATAACTTAACCTTGGCTGATCCCTATTTTAATAAATCGGAAAAAATCGATTTTTTACTTGGAAATGACATTTTTCCCTATATTTTACAAGACGGGAGAATAAATAACGGCCCTGATAAACCTGTCTGTATAAATACCTCTTTCGGTTGGACGCTTCTAGGTAAAGTTAAAGAAACCTCTTCTTGTTCACTAAAAAGTAGCGCTTTTTTTACTTTATCGGAAAATCAATCTCTTGATTCTACGCTACAAAAGTTTTGGGAAGTAGAGGAAGTGCCTAGCAAAAAACATTTTGCCCCAGAGGACGTTTTTTGTGAAACATACTTTCAGGAAACTACTAAAAGGGACTCCATGGGGCGTTACATCGTCTCCATGCCGCTTAAAGTCACGTCTCCCGATTTTGGAGACACGCGCACTCTTGCTTTGCGCAGATTTTTTTCGTTGGAAAGACGGTTACTTTTTAATCAATCTTTTAATTCTATTTATTCCGAGGTTATGCAAGATTATATAGACCAGGGGCACATGACTAAAGTTGCGCCGCCCTCGGATGCTGAGATGCACAATTTTTTCTACATCAGTCATCATGCTGTCTTTAAAAAAGACTCCTTAACAACCCCTATGAGGATTGTGTATGACGCCTCAAGCCATGCGGCTAATAAGGTCTCTCTTAACTCTGCTGTGTATACAGGGCCTAAATTGCAACAAGATTTAGTTGCTATTATTCTTAAATTTCGATTACATGAAGTTTGTTTCACTTGCGATTTGAAACAAATGTACAGAAGAATTGCTATTGACCCAAGTCAACATAAATTTCAAAGAATACTTTGGCGTTTTTCGCCACACGAACCTATCACAGATTACGAAATAAACGTTGTACTTTTTGGAGTTTCCTGCTCCCCGTATCTTGCGATACGAACTCTTTTACAACTTGCCACTGATTACCCGGAACTGCCCCTGGCTGCACAGGTGCTTAGGGAATCCACGTACATTGACGATGTGATGACCGGTAGTTTCGATTTAAAAAACGCGATTTTATTAAAAAATCAACTAATTGAGCTCTTAGGAAAGGGTAACTTTGAGGCTAGAAAATGGACCAGTAATGACCCCCGATTATTACAAGATCTGCCTCAATCCCATATTCAAACCAATGCTTTATCTTTTGATCAAGATTGCGATAATATACAAAAAATTCTGGGCTTAAAATGGAATCCAGTAAAAGAACATTTTTTCTACTCTTTTGAGGACAGCAGACATACAGTGTGCACCAAAAGAACTATACTTAGTGACCTGGCAAGAATGTATGATCCATGCGGATTCTTGACGCCAGTTACTTTTTATGGAAAGGCACTGGTACAGTATTGTTGGTCTGTTGGTCTTCAATGGGATGAAAAGGTACCCCCGGAAGTTTTGTCAAAATGGGAAAAATTTAAATCTGAACTTTCTTTTTTACAAAATTTTACTATTCCTAGGAAAATAAATATTTTTAACTATACTACAGCTCAATTAGTAGGGTTTAGTGATGCCAGTGAACTTGGCTATTGCTGCGTGGTTTATATACGGTGTACCTACTCGGATAATACTATTCAGAATTTTTTTGTGGCTGGTAAATCAAAATTAGCTCCCCTTAAAAGACAAAGTATTCCCCGTTTAGAGCTATGCGGCTGTGTTTTACTTTGTAAACTTTTAACCTTTATTTATGAGACTTTTTCAAGTAAAATAACTTTGGAAAATATTTTTGCGTTTTCTGATAGCCAATGCGCGTTAGATTGGATAAAAGGCTCTGCGCATAACTGGAAAACCTATGTTGCGAATAGGGCGGCTTACATTCAGGAACGCATAAATCCCGAATATTGGTTATATGTCCCTTCGGCTATGAATATATCTGACTGCGGGTCAAGGGGGATGTACCCAAGCGATTTTTTAAATTTTACTCAATGGTCCAAAGGTCCAGATTTTTTATATGACCCTGTAGATACCTGGTCATTTACGAAATATAATTTGCCTTCATGCGAAGAATCACAAAAGGAAAAACGCAATTTGATTAATAGTTTGAACCTTACGATTTTCGTGCAAAAAAGTTTTATTGATAATTTATTTGAAAAATATAGTTCGCTATCCGCGATAAAAAGAATTGTAGGATTTTTTTTGCGCGCTGTTGAAAATTTTAAAAATAAAAATAAAATTAAGAAGCCATATTTAACGAATGTTGAGTTGTATCGCGCTTTACTTTTTATAATTAAACATTTCCAATCTATTTATTTTAAAAAGGAAATTAGTTTGTTGCAAGAAAATAGGCCAATAAACAATAGGGCAATAAAAAGGTTAAATCCGTTTTTGGAAGCTGAAACGGGCTTATTACGAGTGGGCGGTCGCTTGAGTCATTCGGATTTATGCTTTGACAAAAAATACCCCTTGCTTTTACCTAATAATTGCATTTTTACCACATTGCTTATTAAAGATATACATATCACTTATTTACACTGCGGATTACAGACCACTTTATTTTTATTTTTTCAATCCTTTTGGATCCTTGCTGCTAAACGAGTGGTCCGCAAAATATTGCACAGTTGCCTTCCATGTTGGAAAACTAACCCCATTGCTTTTCAACCCCCTATGGGAAATTTGCCCAAATTTCGATTATGTCAAGCCAAACCCTTCTCACAAGTAGGAATCGATTTCTGCGGCCCTTTTGACATTAAAACGTCAAAGTTGCGTACTTTTAAGATAGTTAAATCCTACGTTTGCCTATTTATTTGCTGTGTCGTAAAATGCGTTTACATTGACTTGGTTTCGGATATGTCTACTGATGCCTTTTTGGCCGCTCTGCGCCGGTTTATGGCTAGAAGAGGCACATTTACACAGATTGTGGCACGAATTTTGTTTCTGCTGATAAATACTTACGTAAAATATTCGAAGATTGTGCAAAACAAGAATCCATTGAGTGGCATTTTAACCCACCTGGGGCCCCCCATATGGGTGGGCTTTGGGAGTCGAACATTAAGTCTACTAAAACTCATTTAAAGCGTGTGATTGGCAAACAATTACTAACGTACGAAGAGTTCGTTACCGTTCTGGCGCAAGTAGAGGGTGTTCTTAATTCGCGTCCCCTGTGTGAACTATCGAGTGACCCTACCGACTTAGCTGTACTTACTCCGGGTCACTTCTTAAATTTGGAACCTCTTAATGCTCTCCCAGACCCCGATCTTACAGAAATACCTTTAAATAGATTGGACAGGTGGCAACTTTTAGTTAGAATCCAACAGGATTTTTGGAAACGGTGGAGAACCGAGTATTTACATACGCTGCAGCAAAGAGCGAAGTGGCTTGAGGGCATGAGCTCGGTCACTATTGGTACTCTCGTGCTTATAAAAGACGAAAATGCGTCTCCTTTAGATTGGCCACTTGGCCGAATTATCGAATTATTCTACGGAACTGATAAGGTTCCAAGGGTTGCAGTGGTTAAAACTAACAAAGGCGTCTATAAAAGACCACTAGTTAAACTTTGCCCACTGCCCCCTCCTACTTCTCATGAATGAAATTGCGCGGCATTTCATGGGGGTGGGAAATGGTTCGTTCTCGCCCTCATATTGCTTTATTTTTTGTTTGTAACGTTTTTGGGAAGTTTTTAGAATTTAGTATTATTATTATTTTTTTTTTGTTTTTCTAGTTAATTTTACTACACTATTGCAAATAGAAATTTGCGCGTTTAATTTACTTTTACTCTAAATAATTATCAAGCTCGACGCACTTTTCCTTGCGTCCCTTATTAGGTGTTTCCACCCTTCCTACCCCTACTTCCTTCTGCACTGAAGAATGGACTGTGTGGAAACCACCGGCGCGCGAGCCGCTGCGCGCTGTGCAAAGAACAAGGAAGCATCGAGCACACACACACTCATGACTACAGCCGTCGTTCATATATCGACATATACGTCACAATTTTAACCTTGCGGTTTTTTCTGAACAATACCCACGCGGGTGATAGTGCCGGTTTCCTTCCAGAATTTACGTTCCTGGAATAATAGGTAAGTCGAGCTTGCTTTTTAACTTAAATTTTTTCGTTTACTACTATTGAGTGTCTTGAACCCAAGAACCGGGATTCAAACAGGATTGGAACCACGCGTACCCTAGTTTATACCCTCCATGCTGAAATAACCTTAACCCTACCCTTTCAGCATGAAACACATTTTTTCGCAGAATTTCAAAATATACTGAATAATTTGTAGACATTTTGCAGAGCTAAGTTTTTTGAAATATTGAACAGAAGTATCGTGACAGTTTAACAAGTTAACAGTTTGATCCTTTAAACATTTCCTACTTTTAATATTACCCGTTATCAAACCAAAAATTTGTTAACTGTTTGCTACTATTAGCATAACAAATCACATTTGATTTTATTTAAAATATTAAAATAAGAATTCTTACTTTTGGGACTAAAGTCGAATATTCTCTCTCTATAGGCAGAATAATCTTCCGTTGTTTGTTTATCTTGCATAAACTCATCTTCACTACTATTAACAGAAGATTCAGCATCACTACTGCTACCGTTAGAATCTGTGGCATCGCCTCTGTATATAGATAAATCATTGTTTTCTTCTTCGCTTTCCTCGGTGGGGTCGTTTTGAGAGGCTAAAAGTAGTCTCTGATACATCTAGAACATTTTATTCTTAATTATGATTTTTCAAATAAAAATACTTGAACAACTAAACAAAGTTCAAATGGAATTATGCTCCAGGCTATGTATGGGTAAAGTAATAAAACAACTCCTGTCTTTAAGTCTTAGGTATTCACCTAAACTGCAGAAAGTTACACAAGTTTTCATGTTTCGAAAATCGAAAAACCCACCCCATAATATATCATCTTACAGGCCAATATAACAAAAAAGAAATTAACCATTGAATTTTTAACCTAACAAACCGTCGAATTGTTGGACCATCCTCCATACAGTGCCGATTTAAATCCCAACGATTTCTATACTTTCATACAAAGATTTTAGTGGCTAGATTAAGCAGTCGACGCCTTCAGGAATGGAATTTTGCAACAGTACAAACAAACGAGTGAAATTACAGCTTTGACAACTGGTTTGAGAAAAGTTATCCTCTGTTTTATTCTAGCTGTATATGCAAAACTTAAAAGACAACCCTCTTAAAGACGATATGATAAACCGCGTTAAAGGATGCATGTATATTGCTAGCTTCACCAGAACGTCAAATTGTTCGAAATTGCATTTAAAATGTGTTTACCATTATTTGCTTGATCATTATTTAGTTCGTCCGGATTAATTTGGAACTGATTTAAACTCAAGCTTTCTCCCTCGCTCTCGCTGTCGTTAACCGATGTTCCAAATCCACTGTCACCTGATCTTTGCTGAGCACGGCGTTCTTCTTGATATCTGTCACGCTGTCTTACCAGAGCTAAAAATATTTTTCAAAATTTAAACAGTACTAGTAGTTGTAGTAGTAATAGTGTGGGGTAGGCTCTAGGCCTGGCGACTAGGCACATGAACCGCCCTTTTCGCGAATCCCCGGGAATCCCTCCTACTGCGTCCTTTCTTCGCTAAAGAATCTGCCCGTTTTCTGTACAAAGGCCAGAATATCGGGCCACCTCAGATTCAGAAGGTCCTGCGTCTCAAAGGCTTCCTTTTCGAATACCTCTCTTCTTGCCTCCTTGTATGCTTTACATGATGAAAGGAAATGCGCCGAGATCTGGTCCTCGACCCAACATCGCTCGCACGTCGCGTCCTCCATCACCCTCATCTTCGCCAAGTGTCCTTGTAGCTTGCCAGTCCCTACGGGACTTCCGCTTCGTCCGCTTTCTCGTTTCCTGGGACTTCCATGTGGGCTGGGACCCATACGAGCTCCACCTGCTTTACTCCGGCCAACTCCTGAAGTGCATCCACGCACTCTTGCACCAAACCCGCGGACATGGTTGGTTTGCGCAGTGCTTTCAGTGCAGCTTGACTGTCTGAACAGATGCAGAGGAGCTTTCCTGTTTCGTTCCTAATTTATTCCTCCCATGTTACCGCCAGTATAGCGTAAACCTCTGCCTGGAAGACTGTTGCATTGAATCCTAGCGACTAGTTTTTTCCAATACCCTTGCTTTCCTACACTCCTTCACCCTTTACTGGTCGAATTCCGGTCTGTCTAGTCGTAAGACTAGAGTAGTCGGTATAGTACACCGTGGCATCGCTAAGGAATTCAACTCCATCCTTTTCCATGCATCCCTTAGCGGTATGGTTACACGGTATCTCCTTTTCTCCCTTAACCGCTTCTCTGACATCGCTAGCCTGTACGTCGATAGAGGAATCTCCTTTTCCGTCACAGTCGCAACCTCCGAATGTACTTTTTGTCCACTGCTCCTTCTCCACACGCCCGCGTCCCTTATCCTAATCCTATCCTATGCTGCCATCGCTTCCTTCTTTATCCAGGTGGACAGCGATGGGAGGCCTAGGATAGTATTCAGTGGTATGTTAGGAGTAGACCTTAAAGCTCCGGTGATGCTCAAGGTCGCCAGTCTCTGCAATTTAAATAGTAACTTTTTATTCTTCTTTTTGATAAAACCTTAAATCAATCTGGTAGTAGACACGACCTCAACAGAGTTCTTAACACAAGTCCAGTTCACATATTGTTTCGTTTTCTAAATATTATTTTACCATTTACACTGTCCATAATTTTTTGTCTTTCTCTATCTATCCACCTTTGCCTTTCTGCTTGTTCCTCTTGAATGCCTCCCCTTTCCCTAAAAAAATCCATGCCATATATGTATGACCTAACCTATCAAAAATAACAAAAATTAGAAACATAAGTTAGCACTTGCATTGTCTGAACCGTTTTAACTTTAAATCTAGTCTACAGCTTACTACTTATACTACTTGTTATAAGCAGTCGAGTCGTATATGCAAAACCTCAACGGTAGGCCGGATTGTTAGTTTACACTTGAAAATGGTTAGATATTTTTACTAACCGAATTACCGACACATCCACCAGTATTTACTAAAGGGTCTACAGTGCTAAGTGCTACAATCCTAGGTTTAAAAGTCTACATTTTGCTTGAAGGTTTAACATATTTTTCCCGTGAATGCAATAGTTTTTAATATTTATATAAATTGTTCATAAATACCTTGCGATAAGGGTCATCTTTTTTCGTTGTAAAAAAGACATTATTTCCACACAAAGGTAATAAATAAATAAAATATTTTGGTTTAAAAATGGTAGCCATATTTAAACCTCCAAACGTCAATGTCGAATAAAAACGGTGTAAGTCAGTGTCAGCTGTCCGCTATATTTTACCATGTTAATTTTTTAGACAAGTCAGCGACGTAAACCGATGGTCGATTGTTTTGATGAATGTATAATTGAAGAAGGCTTCTAATATATATATATATATATGATACATATTTAATACAGTAATGCATCTACAGATATGGTTTTAAGCTATTTATGTATTATTTAGCTTTGAATATTTTTGTATGTAAGTTTTTTTGTCAATCGTGGATTATTTCTATTGTTTTTCGAACTTTAAACCACCCCTCAGAGGTGATACTACAATTTGAGACTATTTTTAACCGGAATCCTACGACTGCACAAACTAAATTTCCAAAAAATGACATTTCGTTACAAAATTTTTATGTGGTTTTTCATTATTTCTAAAGTTAATTGGAATTTATATGAGATGAAACTCACTGAGAAATGCTTACTATCATATTGCACATTAGGGTGAACCAAATCTTTGTAGTTATTTGACCTGTGAGTATTAAAAAAAATACACTTAAACCGGTCGGTATCAGGTCTATAGACTTGATACTTAAACCCGGTCTACAATGCTAAGTCTTAAGGTCTTAGTAAATACTGGTGATCGTGTTTAAAATAAAGACCCTGCAAGAATCTGTTTCTACTCAACCATTGCTTCCAACTATCTATAATATAGTGCAGGTAATTATGTATGGAAAATATGAGGACCGCACTTTGACAGTGGATTCTAGCTGAGAATAGGTCACAGATTAACGATCTGGATGTTGCCAAGCCAGGTTTTGGTCCAATTTTTTTATCCCCCTCCTCCGAACACGACTATAGTGTTCAAATTTCTGCAAATCGCCTAAGGAACATGATTTTTGATAGAAGGCTTGGTTTTTAAGATAATCGGGTAAAACTTGTGACAAACATGTGGTTTTTTATTTTTTATACATTTTCTCAATAAGCGGACGCCGCTGGAAAGTTTGGTATTAGTCTGACCGCACCTAAGAGTAATAATAATATAAAGAGAAGAAGTCAACCGCGGCCCCGTGTAAATTTTCCCTATTCGTAGCGGTCATTCCTGAAAACTTAGAATTTGCAGAATCCCCGGCGATGGCAACATAGCTGTGTCACTGGAATCATCTCGAAAAAACCACACTGGGCTGAATGTTCACAATATTTTCAGAAACATAGCACTTCTTGTTTATTTTTACGTCCAACTTAGTTCTTTTTTACAAAAATAAAACTCAGCACACAGAAAAAAACACCAAAAATTCAATATACCGAGTCCGACGGCCAAGACAACACTGCATTTAATACAAACATATGTTACTGTCAGTGTCGACCTTAGAGCTTAGGAATATCTGGGCTAACCGTTCACGACTTGATGACCCACCTAATTAAACTTGTTGCCATTATATAAGTGAAAAAATAATCTTTTGTTTAAAACTCGTAGACAATGATTGAGTAGAAATAAAGCTTTGGACTTCCATTGTCTTTATCTGAGGGCACGGCAGTGCCTCGCCAAGTTCGCGCTGCCGTACCATCTTTTCTTGAAACATTTCAGCCCATATTTGACCTATCTAAAACTCTACTTCGGAAAGAGCTACGAATCTCATACTTTGCACAGTCGTAGACCTTCATAGAGTTAACAACCCCTCCAAGTTTCATGGACTTCCATAAAGTAGTAAAGTAGTTACGAAATTTCAAAAAACGTCGAAATTGCCACTGACTCACTGACTCATTCACTCATGTATAAATCATCAAAATTCTACTGTACTTCCAGACATGCTACAGAGCTGAAATTTGGCAGACTGATAGAAATTATGACCAAACCCCTGGAAAAAATCAAAAAGCCCCAAAATTCTAATTTACTCCCCTCCCCTATACATGTAAAATTATTTAAAAGTAACATTACCCACTTCTAGAAATGCTAGAGAGCTGAGCTTTGGCAACTTGATAGGAACTATGATAAAACTATAGGAAAAAACACCCCAAAATTCTAATTTACTTCCCTCCCATATAAATGTAAAGTTATGTAAAAATAACACTGCCCACTTCCAGAAACGCTAGAGAGCTGAGCTTTTTAAGACTGAAAGACACTATGATAAAATTATAAGAAAATTTTTTAAAACATCAATATTTTAATTTACTTCCCTCTCCTATAAATGTAAATTTATATAAAAGTAACATTGCCCACTTCCAGAAACGCTAGAGAGCTGAGCTTTGGAAGGTTGATAGAAACTATGATAAAACCATGGGAAAAAATGCTTACTATCATATTGCACATTAGGGTGAACCAAATCTTTGTAGTTATTTGACCTGTGAGTATTAAAAAAAATACACTTAAACCGGTCGGTATCAGGTCTATAGACTTGATACTTAAACCCGGTCTACAATGCTAAGTCTTAAGGTCTTAGTAAATACTGGTGATCGTGTTTAAAATAAAGACCCTGCAAGAATCTGTTTCTACTCAACCATTGCTTCCAACTATCTATAATATAGTGCAGGTAATTATGTATGGAAAATATGAGGACCGCACTTTGACAGTGGATTCTAGCTGAGAATAGGTCACAGATTAACGATCTGGATGTTGCCAAGCCAGGTTTTGGTCCAATTTTTTTATCCCCCTCCTCCGAACACGACTATAGTGTTCAAATTTCTGCAAATCGCCTAAGGAACATGATTTTTGATAGAAGGCTTGGTTTTTAAGATAATCGGGTAAAACTTGTGACAAACATGTGGTTTTTTATTTTTTATACATTTTCTCAATAAGCGGACGCCGCTGGAAAGTTTGGTATTAGTCTGACCGCACCTTAGAGTAATAATAATATAAAGAGAAGAAGTCAACCGCGGCCCCGTGTAAATTTTCCCTATTCGTAGCGGTCATTCCTGAAAACTTAGAATTTGCAGAATCCCCGGCGATGGCAACATAGCTGTGTCACTGGAATCATCTCGAAAAAACCACACTGGGCTGAATGTTCACAATATTTTCAGAAACATAGCACTTCTTGTTTATTTTTACGTCCAACTTAGTTCTTTTTTACAAAAATAAAACTCAGCACACAGAAAAAAACACCAAAAATTCAATATACCGAGTCCGACGGCCAAGACAACACTGCATTTAATACAAACATATGTTACTGTCAGTGTCGACCTTAGAGCTTAGGAATATCTGGGCTAACCGTTCACGACTTGATGACCCACCTAATTAAACTTGTTGCCATTATATAAGTGAAAAAATAATCTTTTGTTTAAAACTCGTAGACAATGATTGAGTAGAAATAAAGCTTTGGACTTCCATTGTCTTTATCTGAGGGCACGGCAGTGCCTCGCCAAGTTCGCGCTGCCGTACCATCTTTTCTTGAAACATTTCAGCCCATATTTGACCTATCTAAAACTCTACTTCGGAAAGAGCTACGAATCTCATACTTTGCACAGTCGTAGACCTTCATAGAGTTAACAACCCCTCCAAGTTTCATGGACTTCCATAAAGTAGTAAAGTAGTTACGAAATTTCAAAAAACGTCGAAATTGCCACTGACTCACTGACTCATTCACTCATGTATAAATCATCAAAATTCTACTGTACTTCCAGACATGCTACAGAGCTGAAATTTGGCAGACTGATAGAAATTATGACCAAACCCCTGGAAAAAATCAAAAAGCCCCAAAATTCTAATTTACTCCCCTCCCCTATACATGTAAAATTATTTAAAAGTAACATTACCCACTTCTAGAAATGCTAGAGAGCTGAGCTTTGGCAACTTGATAGGAACTATGATAAAACTATAGGAAAAAACACCCCAAAATTCTAATTTACTTCCCTCCCATATAAATGTAAAGTTATGTAAAAATAACACTGCCCACTTCCAGAAACGCTAGAGAGCTGAGCTTTTTAAGACTGAAAGACACTATGATAAAATTATAAGAAAATTTTTTAAAACATCAATATTTTAATTTACTTCCCTCTCCTATAAATGTAAATTTATATAAAAGTAACATTGCCCACTTCCAGAAACGCTAGAGAGCTGAGCTTTGGAAGGTTGATAGAAACTATGATAAAACCATGGGAAAAAATTTAAAAACCCCAAAAATTTTCATTTACTCTCCTCCCCTGTAAATGTCAAGTTATATAAAAGTAACATTACCCACTTCCAAAAACGCTAGAGAGCTGAGCATTGGAAGACTGATAGGAACTATGATAAAACTATAGGAAAAAATTTAAAAACACGATAATTTTAATTGACTTCCCTCCCCTATACATGTAAAATTATCCAAAGTAACATTGCCCACTTTCAGAAACGCTAGAGAGCTGAGTTTTGGAAGGCTGATAGCAGCTATGATAAAACCATGGGAAAAAATTAAAAGACCTCAAAATTTTAAGTAAGGCATTGCAAAAGTTTTGAACAATATTCCGCATATTTTACTATTTTAAAAATTAAATATTATCCAATTCCTTTAAAAAAGAAGTGAAATCATAACAAACACATTTCATGGAAAAATAACCAAGTACGCGGCATTCCGTAAAAAGAATTGAGATAAAAGTAAAGTCAAGTTCTCCAATACAAATTTCTAAATGAAAGTAAGAAACTAGTTTCGAAATGTTTTTCTAAACTTGGCTATTACGGCTGTAAATGACTGTCTAAAGTTTAGAAAAACATTTCCAACTAGTAAAAATCTTTCATTATGAAATTTGGTGGGTGTGCTTTCGGGCTGTTCGGCCGTCGTCGTTGGAAATTCGTTCCCGACGTTTCGCCATCTCGAGTGGATGGCATCTTCAGGAGATGTTGACTGTTTGTCGGCTTCTCGAAGGTCAAACAGCCCGAAAGCACACCCACCATTGGACGATGGCCGCGAAAGCCTTCCACAATTTGTATTGGAGAACTTGGCCTTACTTTTATCTCAATTCTTTTTACGGAATGCCATTTTCGCGTACTTGGCTCTTTTTTACATGAAATGTTTTTGTGTTGGTTTATTTTAAACAGGACGTTTCAGTAAGTAAGTATATCTAACCGTTTTCAAGTGTAAACTAAACAATCCAGTCTAAAGGCTACTTATACTACTTGGTGTGCAGTCGGCCCACCCCCTTTTTACCTTCCTAGCCCGCACAGCAACGGCTAGAGAAGGTATTGTTTACGACAAAAAAATTTTTTTGAGATAACACCGAAAATGTGTTATTTGGGTGTATTTTGACCTACCCTAGCAATATCGTCGTGATGTCTGTCTGTGTTGTATGTGTATGTATGTATATCTGTCCGTAACGCGATAGCTCCTAAACCGCTTAACATGAAATTTTCAGGTAAAATAGTACTCGATACTGCAACGAGCTGATTAGATTTTAGTCAAAATTCGTGAATGCTAATGACAGTTTTTTTGACAGTTAAAAAGTTTAAAAAATCCTAACTTTTTAATGGAACGTCGCATCAATTTGCGGTTTTCGGAATATAGTAGCGCGCATTTTTTGAAAGATTATGTTATAAGCGAAAAGTTCGTAGGAGCTTTCATTTCGGAGATATTTACAAAAAACTGTTTTCAAGGTTGATATAACGTGGAGTGTGCTAATGGGCTAGGAAGGTATCAGATCCGTCATGGATCCATTTATTTAATTCCAAAACGCTTGTTTTCCTTAAGGTGTGGTTTCACACAGAAAAACTACAAAACTACTTAATACTTAGAGAAAATTAAAACAATCCTATGAAATTTTCCTTTGAATGGTTAATAGTGCTTCAACTCTCCAAACAGAAAAACCGCATTTTAAAATAATAAAATAGAATAACCTTAATACCGGTTAAAACTGTTGGACCAATGACTAATAGTTAATCGTCCCCTACAATAGGAAAAAGGATTCCCTTTTTACCTGGGGATATAGTCCAAGTAGCTCAAAACGAAACCCGACACTGCTAACACGAAATCCGTAATATGATGTCATACACCTGTTGCCACGTCCTGAAAAAGTTGTGGGAAAAGGGGCCGTTCATAAATTATGTTGTCTAAATGAGTTTTTATCGCAGATTGTAATAAGAAATACACAGCATAAAACGACGCGACGCGGGCTAATAAGCGCATGACAAATTATCGCACGGTTTGAATAACCTAACCAACTCAAAGCACTATATATTTTGGTAAGGTAAGAAGTTGAACCTGAAGCGGAAAAGCTACATTGTTTACCAACAAATGAATGAATGACCGCCGAAACCGGGGTTACTACTTCTCTTTATATGTTATTACTCTGAGGACCGCACTACCTTACACATTATTGAAAAGATAATTTTATTTTCTACAATAAAGTGTAAAATAATTTTTTCCCCAAAAAGCTTAGTTTATGAGAAAAATGGACAAAACTTGTAAAAAAATTGGTCAGTTGAGTGATTTTTCACAATTGATGTAATTTACGGACGACCCTAAATTGTTACAAATTAAAGGAATCTTACCTTGTTATATATCATTTTGAAGAAAATTTCATTGTCTACAATTGACTATGATACACAATGTTTAATATAGAGCTTAGTTTTCAATAAAATCGGGTAAATCATGTAGTAACCTTGTTTCTTTTTTTTTACATCACCTCAATAAACGGACGCCGCTGAAGAGTTTGTCATTGGTCGTACCTCACGGACTAATACACGGTTGAAAATCAAATTTTATTGTCTATAATAAAGGTGATTACATATTTTTCCCTAAGAGGCTTAGTTTTCGAGAAAATTTGAAGAAAACCTCAAATTCTCAGGTTTTGAGGGTTCTGGGTCTAATAAAATTTTATATTTAGGTTAGATTTTACACATTTTTGATTAATTTCTCTGTCATTGTGGCTTTAACGCTTTCAGAAATCCGAACACGGCGTCTAGAGAAGGGAGGATAAAAAAAATTGGACCAAAACCTGGCTTGGCAACATCCAGATCGTTAATCTGTGACCTTTTGTCACTTAGAATCCATTGTCAAACTGCGGTCCTCATATTTTGCATAATCAACTACCTACAGCGCCTGCACTAATAGAGAACGTTGACTTTTTTAATTTGTTTCTCAAAAGCTTACATTATTAAATGTCTCGAACAATTTTAAGAATCTACTATCTCAGTGGTGCATTAAAATAAAAATTACAAAAACATATTTTTTTTCGATGACGATGGCGGTCAAAAGATATAAAAAAAACTACAGAAGACCAAAAAAGCCCTAAAGAATTTTTGTTAAGTTAGAAAATCTCAACATACGAGTACATCCATATGTTAATATCCAACTTTTTTCTTAATTTAATCTTAATTATATATTAAGACTATTTTTAGGCTGTTATGAATCGGCGTCAATAAATGGAATAATTGTTTTTTAGCTCACACTACTACTATACTATACACTACTACTATACTATAGTAGTGTGAGCTATGGTGATCCTAATTTTTTCGAGAAAAAGTTGCTCTGATTTCAAAAATTTATATATATTTTTGCGTTTCAGATGATTTTGAAACTTTTTTGTCTCGCCGTCCGTCTGTCTGTCTGTATGTCTGTCTGTCTGTCTGTCTGTCTGTCTGTCTGTCTGTAACGACCAACCCGCATAACTCAAAAACCGCTTGTCCGATTCAAATGAAATTTGGTACCTAGGCTAGGTCTTGGGCCGTGGTGGTACCATTTCAAAACGCAAGCCAAATAAAATGGTGGGGGTAGATTTCAAAAATGAGAGTTTATGTGAAAATATGGCGTGTGTGATTATCAAACGAAAGGTAATTGAGTCTGGAGTTGAACAAAATAAATTTTAAGTTATTTTTAAAAAAAGGGTGGGGGTAGATGTCAAATTAGAGTTTAAGTGAAAATATGGCGTGTGTGACATCAAACGAAAGGTAAATGAGTCTAGAGTTAAACAAAATACATTTTAGTTTAAAAAAAAGGGTGGGGGTAGATTTTAAAAATTAGAGTTTAAGTCAAAACATGGCTTGTGTGATATCAAACGAAAGGTAATTGAGCCTGGAGTTGAATAAAATAAATTTCAGTTTTTAGTTATATTAGCTCACACGTACACTATAACCATAGTACCTAGTGTGAGCTTAGGAGTATTTATATACCTATAAGCACATTGCTTGAAATAATATATATATATATATATATATATATATATATATATATATATATATATATATATATTATTGATCACAAAAACTAGGTATAAAACTAAAAAGTTTGTTTTTTAAAACTTGACTTGACTTGAATAATTTTATTAGTTTCCGAATATTTGAATAATAAGGTTGATTTTATTATTTTGTTTTTGCTTACCAAGCTTCAGTACATGCTCTTTCTCTTGGAAATATAGGCCTGTCGTCCAAATATTGTAGATCTTTCTACAAAAAGTCATATACTGCGTTATCATATCTTTCTTATAGTTTCTGCGTTATAATATATTTCTTATAGTTTTCTTAAATTCATTTTACAAAAAATTTTAAAATCAGAAATCTGGAGGACGGCAGTGCGTCAAGTTCGGCATCTTTTCTTGAATCATTTCAGCCCATATTTGACCTATCTAAAACTCTACTTCAGAATAAGCTACGAAACTCAAATGTTGCACATCTTCATAGACTCAACAACCCCTCCAAGTTTCAAAGTACATAGTTCACTCATTCAATCACTCATGTATAGATCATCAAAATTCTACTGTACTTGCAGACATGCTACAAGCTGAAAGTTGGCAGACTAATAGAAATTATGACCAAACCCCTGGCAAAAATCAAAAAACCCTAAAATTAAAATTTTAGGGTTTTTCCCTCCCCTATAAATATAAAGTTCCGCATATTTTACTACTTTAAAACTTAAATATTATCCAAATCCTTTAAAAAAGAAATGAAATCATAACAAAAACATTTCATGTAAAAAAGTACGCGAAAATTGTATTTCGTAAAAAGAATTGAGATAAAAGTCAAGCCAAATTCCCCAATACAAATTTTAAAATGAAAGGTTGTTAGTAATTTGTACATGTTTTTCTAAACTTGGCCATTACGGCTGCAAATGCCTCTTATGCACAGTGCTAAATTGAACGTACAGAAGTTTGGCTGTAATAGCAAAGTTTAAAAAAACATTTCCAAACTAGTAAGAACATTTCATTTTGAAATTTGTATTGGAGAACTTGGCTTTACTTTTATCTCAATTCTTTTTACGGAATACCATTTTCGCGTAGGTACTTGGCTGATGAAAAATATATCGTTTTGGTGAAAATTATATGCCCGCAATTATTATTTTCTTTATTCTTACACAAGTCAAAATCATAGTTTTCCTGTAAGCCGGAATCTTCCTAAGCACTGGATTGCCCATTAAATTGAGCACTCTTAACCCTGGCATGGAACCCAAAACCTGAACGATTAGTGGATCATCGATATGATTATTTGACAGGTCCAAAACGGACAGTTCCAAAAGTTTTTCCAGATGTTCAAAGTCTTCTAGTTTTTCGACATAGTTGTGAGCCATGTTTAGAGTATGGAGTTGTTTGATAGAATCTAAAATATTACAAGTTTTTTTTACTTTCCTGGCCTGACCAATTTTGAATTTTTCACGATATACAGAAGCGGCCTAAAAATTTCTCAACAATAATATTAAATATAATAATAAAATAAAAATGTTTATAACTTTTTTTTTCAAATTTGAGTTGTGGTCCGAAAAATATTTTTTTAAGGAAATATTTTTTATGTAATACGGGCAAAAGGCCTTTACCGTCCTAAATGGCTTGGCTGAACTCCGCTTCGCGTCGTGCCTACTGTCGCGTGCGGTAAAGGACCACTTTCAGCACTTGTTGAGTAAACAAATAAAATTACATACCTAAATTTTCAATCTTTTTAACTTGATTGTAACTTAAATTCAATGAGTCCAGAATGGAACAATTTTCCAAATTTTCAATTTTCTTGATTAAGTTATAATGTAAAAACAAACTTCTGAGTCCCTTTTGGTTATCAAGTCCGCTGATTTTTTTAATGCCATTATTTTCTAGCCACAGGCATTTCAAACCTGTAAGAAAATACAGTATATTACACCTAACACTTAGAAAAAAAAACAGTGTTAGAGACGAAAACTTTGTAGCACAAGCATAGTGGTAAAAAGAAAGAGAAGGCGGCTGCCCAAAATTGAAGCAAAGTAACTGACATTTTCGGAAAAATCGAGTCACATTTACCGTATTTTCCCGCACATTTTGCTATAAGAATTTTTAAAATCGGCTAAGAAATACCGAAGTTATGATACGATTTAGACCAAGTTAATTTATTTACTCCTAGCTTTTTAAAAACTTTAAATTGAATTTTCTTGGTTTTAATAAATTTGCAGTTACTTCATTTTAATTTTACGCAGCCCAATGTGGAGAGAACTGAATATACTGGGAAATACCAAAAAATAACGTTTATTTGGGTATAGCAGTGGGGGTCAACCGTAGGTCCGACAAGTAGGCTAGAGTAAGCCCTTTTTGTCAAGTTATAAACCTTAACAGTATTTTATGGAGAGATACAAAAAAAATGTAAAATTTAACATATATGAAACAATGGTAAAAGCACGCTGTTGTATGGAGTAGAGACTTGTCGCGTAACAGAAAAATACAAAACAAAAATGGAAACTGTTGAAATGGATGCAATAAGAAGATCAATGAGAATATCTAGAACAGATCACATAAGAAATGAGATCATAAAAGAAAGAATGGGAATCGAGGGAAGCATAACGGATGACATCACTAAAAGACAACTGATATGGTACGGCCATGTACAACGGATGATCTAATAAAGATTACCAAAGCAGCTCCTAGAATGGCAACCAATGGGGCGTAGAAAAAGAGGGCGTCCTAAACTAGAATGGCAACAGTCAATCCAAAGATCAATGAGTCAAAAAACCTAACAGAAGATGATTGTCAGGATCGAAGGAGTTGTAGGCGTCGGACAACGTAGAAAAACGTTCTAAACCGACATAGTAGTAGTAGGAAGAAGAATCATCAAGGCACCTCGTGACAGAATGTGAGTCCTACGCAAGGATGAGACCTAGAAATCAAAAAGAAGTGCAACTGGGGCAGGGCAAAAAGAGCTTATTTGCCGGACCTACGCGTCACCCCCACTACAACTATCCTACGAATGAATGCCTTACCTGTGTACTCTTCGAGATTCTCAATGTAGGAAAATCCTTTAAAGTGTAAATATAAAACATCATTTAAGGAAGGTGTTTGATACAGTTTTTGCTTTTTGCAGAGCTTTTTGATGAAATCTTTTGTCATCCTAAAAAATATAACATAACACAATAAATAATTTCTACTTTTTGTAGAAAAAGAGAAAAATATGAATATTCACCTAAAATCAAAAATGGATAATAATATAGCCCCTTATGAATTTTTAAAATTATGTACCGTTATTAGCCTTTGACAAAAATGTTAAGTCATTTTTATCATTGTGAAAAATATTTCATGATTATACGATATCATGATATGATTTTATGTCAAAATTATTGAAAAACATTTCTTTCAAAAATAATTATAGATTTAGTACAAAACTTCATTTATAATTCAAATCATTTATGGGAGTAGTCATACAAAAAATTAAAACAAACACTGGGGCATAAAATTTTATGTCGCCCTGGCACTGTAAAAATTTTTGGAGAATTTGATTTTATTTATTTTCAAATGAGAAAAGCTATAAATTGAGCCTTGTTTGAAAGATTATGTTAAAGAATCTAATAAAATTTAATATTTCTTAGTTTTTAACGGTTGAAAAACTTCTAACTACAAAAAAACAAAAAAAAATATATATATATGTATATATATATATATATATATATATATATATATATATATATATATATATATATATATTTATCGCGCTCCGGAAAAAAAAGAGTGTTTACAACATTACATAAGATGTAGATTTAATTTTAAAAAAATAATAATTCCAATGTTTTGAAAAAACCTTAGGTACTTACTTTGTATAACGCTGTTCAAAATTTTCTGCATTGGCTTGAATGCAAGCTTGGGTGTTTTGAATCTAATTTTGAATAGCTTTTGTTTAAAAATGTATGTTAATTATTAAAAAATTAAAATTAATTTTTTGACATTTTTTTTTTCATAAATCTTTTTATGTTACCTAGAACGGCTCTCGCTCAAAAGAGCGATTTTTTAAACAGCGATATTTAAACGGCGACATTCAAAACAGCGACATATTAAAACAGCAAAATTCAAAAAAGCGGCATTTTAAAACCGCGACATTAAAGACAGCCACAATTTTATTTTATTTTTAAATTAAAATGGTTAGTGGTCCTTTCTCTACTCGAAAAGGGTTAGATTAGTACACAAAACCTAACCTGGTTAGGTTATTATACTTAACCTGATGACTTTAACATACATAACCTAATCTGTTTCGAGAACGGGATTATACTAACCTAACCGTTAAGATTTTAACAAAATTAAATTGTCGATTTTCATACCTCGCTGTTTTGATATGTGGCAGTTTGAATAAGTCGCTGTTTTAAATGTTGCTATTTTAATATGTCGCTATTTTGAATGTCGCTCAAATGAGACCGCTGCCTTAAATGTTGGTGTTTTAAATATCTTTTAAACCGGAGCCCCTTAGAACTTGTTGTCAAAATTTGTATGAAGTTGTGAAACACCCTGTGTAAGTAAACATTGCCTACCTTGGTCCTTTAAAAATGTCCAATGCATTATACTTGCTATTGTCCTCAGTCTTCTCTGATATTTCTTCAACTTTATCCTCATTTTTTGCTACATCTGGAGGTTGAAGAACTACAGACATTTTTCAGTTTTTTTTTTATCAAAAAGATACTGTTTAAAAAATGAAAAATGCCAAAGCTTTTCAAATTATTGACAAAACAATGATACTTGTTGACTGTTTACCGGGTTGCACAATGGGCGCGGTTTATTGATCAAGCAAGATCAAGTTTTTGTTTTATTACCTTTCTTAGCCCGCACAGCAATGGCTAGAGAACGTATTGTTTTCGAATTGTTTTTTTGAGAGAACGCCGAAAATGTGTTATTTGGGTGTATTTTGACCTACCCTAGGTATCGGCGTAATGTCTGTCTGTGTGTATGTGTATTTTTTTTCTGTCCGTAACACGATAGCTCCTAAACCGCTGAACCGATTTTCATAAAATTTTCAGGAATAATAGTGTTCGACACTCTAACGAGCTTGATCAAAATCCAATAATGCTAATGACAATTAAAAAATGCAAACTTTTTAACGGAGCATCGCAGGAATATGAATTTTTCTGAATATAGTAGACTACATTTGGCTTAATAATTTGTGTTACAACCAAAAACTTCGTAGTTTCTGAGATATTTACAAAAAACTGTTTTCAAGGCTGATATAATGGCTTCACTTGTGTGATAGGCTAGCTAGGAAGGTATCAGATCGGTCATAGATCCATTTATTTTTGTTGGATAATTTTATGAAAGAATACCTTTGCCTTCAAAGCAATAGTTAACAGTAGAGGCCCTCAGTACATTATGACAGTTGTAATACATCAGACTACATCAATGAAATGTATTTAGGGCTTCTAATCAGTGCCGTACCCAGAAAAGAAATTTGGAGGGGAAAATGCGTTACAGAGGGGAAAAATCCTGAATTTTTCTATTACATAATTTATGGATGTTCCCAATAATCTCAGATGGACACAAAATGTATACGAAAAACCTAAAACTGTTCATTTCTATAAAAAAAAAATTGAGTCATCTATTTTTTTTCCAAGAGCGCAATATAAAGGATAGATACACATACAGTAGTGACCAATATTTTAGCAACCACTTTAACCTGTATAAAAATCTGATTTTACACTATCAAAAAGCTCTGGTGTGGTATTTAACACGTGCTAGGGAGTTTTTTTGATAACATTTTATAGTGCCTTTTTGTCCAGTTTAAAAAAACTTCCCAATTGTTTTTTTAATTTGAAAAACTTAGATTTTGGAATTAATCTGTGGTTGACATTTTCATGGGAAGGCTAAATTAAAATCAATATTTCAATACAAAAATATCTTAAGAGGGTAGTGCATCTAATACGCGTGTAAGGGTTTTGAAATAACACTTTTATGGGAAAAGCATTTGATATTTTTTGATAAAACTTTTGACAATTAATAAAAAAAATAATTCCTTAGCGCGCATTTAATCCCCAATAAAAAAAACAATCTCCAACCCAAGCGCGGATCCGGGTCTAAATCTAGGGGGGAGGGGTAATAGTCGACGAAAAAATTATTTATAATATAATTTTTTTTCTAGAGGGGTAATTACCTCGTTACCCCCACCCCCCCTCAAATCCGCGTTTGCACCAACCCTCAAAAAACGTACATATAGTTGAGGATGTATATAAGTGGCACCGCGTCATAGCTATCGTAAATCAAATTTTGCGGCAAAATCTAAGTAAAGAAGCCTTAAAAAATTAGTGTTTCACTTTGTACATGTAGTGTGCCGCTTTATATTTGTAAGATAAAACACGGAGACCTTTTAAAGGAGAGATAAAATAGGTACTTACCTAATAAATAAAGATCCGAAGCATAAAAGAGAATCCAAAATTATATTAAAATGTGTGCAAATATTGATTAAGTTACAAAAACGGTAATTTGCTTTGTAAAAAGTTTGGTTGTAATTTGTTTGACATAAAACAGTTAAAACAACAACGAATAGAAAACGTCACAGTTCGGCTAAATCAATATGTTCGTAACAACCAGATAAGAGTATATATGTTCCTTTCTAATGAAATCGTTTAAAAGAAGGCATAGATAAAAAACAAGTAAAATAGTAAGCTAATGACTAATTAGTGCAGTGCCCCGTTTTGGAAATCAATATCAATAAAAAAATTAAAGGAAGTGCGTGCCACTGTATTTACCCCCGCCATCACAGTTTTGATGACGCGGTGCCACTTTAATACAATATCAAGTATAGATTACCTAATTTTTTCTAATTTTTTTATACATTATTTTGTTCAGAACCGTTTTACTTATCGCAATGGGGCATTAAATGCGGGGTGCATTTAAGTCTCTTCTAAAAAATGCAAAAAACAATGCAAATGCAAAATTTGCAAAATTCAGCTCAAAAAAGCGTTATTTCAAAACCCTACAATATTTAATATTTTTCTTCCGATATAACTCTGCACCGGCATCCACAGAATTAAGGGCTTTACGAAATTTTAATAATTTTACAGTTCCCCTTTAAATTCAACACTTTTCCCATAACATACGCAGAGCTCCCTCTTAAAGAGTTGGATAATTAAACTTATTTTTTTAGTTTTTAACCGTATTTGATTGATTTCGTAAGTTTTTTAATAAAATTTATTTAAAAAAATACGATTCGACAGATTCTCTAAAATGTTTATTAAATTTTTGCTAGAGTTAATTTTTGAAAATCGATTTACACTATTTTAGTTTTTAGAGCTTTACTATAAATAAACCAACTTTTAGGTAAGTGATTGAAAATTAGTTAGTTTTGATTCTTATAAATAGCCTATATAGTAAAATTTTTATGAAGATGCAGTGACGTCATTTTTTGGCTCCTTTGTTTATTATATGCACGGAGTTAGTTACATATTTAAATGTCATTGCCTATTACCTTTCTCAAAATTTTTATGTCAATGCATATCCAAAAAAACCACTATAAATATTATGTTTAATACTTTCATTCCTACTGCAAAGTGTAGTTAGGAAAAGGTAGATTTAAGTTTAACAAATAAACCAAGCCTGATGGATCTAGTTAAAAAGGCGTTAGTTAAAAACAAAAGCAATTTACTCTGTATTTTTTAAACCACATGCTTTTTCCCATGGTGTTATTTTAATTAAACCCGATAACCAGTAAAATGGAATATAAAAAATCAAAACGCTTTATTTGGTTTAAAAATTCTTAGATCAGTCAGGCTCTGTTTTATTACAAATAAATACTCAGTCGTATTTCTCTCCTTTTTTTATCGATTTAAAAAATAAAAACTATTTGTATAGGTGTTTGGCGGACACTTTTACACTAAACGTACAATCCTTTGACAACCTGATAACATACAATCTGTCACCAAAGAGGACCAACTAACTTTACCTAGAGACTCTGTATGTATGACATATTTTTACAAAAGAGAGACGCGACAAACACACCAAAGTCACTGAAATTCACATTTTTTGGTTATGTTATTTTCTTGCCAAGTTCATTGGCGTTTCACTTAAATAATTTAAATTGTCAGCAGTGAGTGACATCAATCATCATTCAACAGATAAACAAACACGTTTGTTCGCACCCGACAGAAGGTGCGTCTTCTAAACATGGCTAGAGTATAGAGGACCGATATTTTCATCATTTAACTTTGACTTAAATAAATTTGACTTTAAAGAGTTTGTCGCGTCTCTATTGGTTTAAAATATGTCATACATAAAGGGTCTCTAACTTTATCTACAATTTATGTTATAAACATTGGCTCAACGATATGATGTATGTCATTGGCTGGGGACAGAACTGTCATATTACCCATCATATCCAAAATTAAGCGCCTTTTTCGAGATTGTTTGGTAGGGCTAGCGTCTTGTAGGGCTGCATAACCATATTCTAAGGAATGAGATGTGTCACACAATAAAGCAACCCGTTGCAGAGGTTTCATACATTAGCCACAGTTCTGATGAATGTTTATAGTCGGTTGATTGAAGGCAGCCAACAGTATTGTGCAGTAGTTTTATGTAGCCCAAAAGCCAATGTTCTTTCTTTTGTGTCTACCTGATATCATTTACTACAGAATGTCATTATTTATACAGGGTGTCACTAGACATTTTCAAAATTTAATAACTCAAGACCTATAATAACGTTGATTTCATTTATCTTGTTTTAGATCTATAAAGTAGAAGCCTGGGAGTATTATCATGGAAAAATATAGTGCTGAAGAAACAAGCATTATAGTGAAGCTTTACTTTGAAAATCAAAGATCTATTTTGGAAACTCAAAGAGCCTTTCGCTGACGTTTCCATGAGAAAAATCTGCCTGCAAAACATACGACCTTCGATCAGGCCGGCCACGTTCTGCTAGATCAGAAGACAATATTGAGCAGGTACATGCAAGCATAAATGAAGATGCGGAAACATCAATTAGACGACGTTCTAGTGAACTTGGACAGACTCGGACAGTTTACATAGGATTTTAAAACATTTGCGCTTGTTTACCTACAAAATACAGATTGTCCATCACTTATGATCCATTGATTACCAACAAAGAGTTGAATTTGCTATTCTTTTCCAGCGGTTATGCCGAGAAGAAAATGATTTCCTTAACAGGCTGATCATGAGCGACGAAGCACACTTCCACCTCAATGGATTCGTAAATACGCAAAAATGTAGATTTGGGGGAACAGAAAATCCGAGAGTTATTCACGAGCGAGAACTTCACCCTTTAAAATGCACAGTTTGTTGTAGCGTTACCAGTTACCAGAGGATTATCGGACTATTATCTTTCGAAAATAACCAGGGAAACGCTGAAACTGTTAATGGTGAAAGGTACACGAACATGCGAAATTTTTGGCGAACGGATAGTTTCAAGAAATTTAGATTCTCCGTATCCTGCACGTTCGCCTGATCTTACAGCTCCTGAATTTTGTATGTGGGGTTATCTTAAGCAAATAATTTTTTGCGAATAAACCCAGAACCCTAAATAAGCTTAAGGAGAATATTCAAAATAAAATAAGACTTCCAAACCAATAAATTCTGAGGTCTGTAATGGAAAACGCACAGCAAAGAGCAATAAGGCAGAAATTGGCAGGCATATAAAGAATTTAATTTTTAAAAAATAGACTTCTGCTACCATAATGTTAAGAAAGTTTTTTCAAATAAATAATATTTTAAAAATTATTGCGTTTTTAAAGGGTCTAGCGACTTGGGACAGCCTATACAACCCGCTTCGGAGTTTTACGCACTTACTACATTTTAAACTTATTTTAATAAATGGCAGTAAACAATTTTGAAACAAATTAAAGAATGGTTTTATCAACTTTATTCACACACATGACCACAACCAGTAGGACACACCTTATACTAAGTAATCCACTGCTTCATATGAGCAAGGTGACATCCATGCGGACATGCTTGACACCAAATGAATAACCCTTTCACTACCTGAACATATGCTGCATAAACCATTTTCTGAGGAATGACATCTGTCACACAAACAACTAAGAGCGTTGTAGAGCATTCATACATTAGCCACAGTTCAGATTGACGTTTGTACTCTGTTGATTAAGTTGACTAATAGAGGGCAGCCAACAGTTTTGGATGGTTTCTGTAGCTACGTTCCATAGCTTATAGTGGATCAGTAGTTTTTTATAGCTTGGTCTTTTTATCCATTATTCGTGTTTTACGGATTTACCACAGTTTAAAATTATTTAAAACTATTTAATATTTTCTAGTTGATAATCAAATGGCAGTAAAGAATGTTTAAACAATTTAAGGAATGTTCTTATCAACTGTAATCACACACATGAACACAACTTTATACTGGGTAATCCACGGCTTCATATGAGCAAGGAGACCTCCCTGCGCAGATGCTTGGCACCAAACGTATAACCCTTTCATTACCTGATGACATATGCTACATAAACCATGTTCTGAGGAATGACATCTGTTACACAACCAACCTACATGTTGCAGAGGTTTCATGCATTAGATTGACGTTTGTACTGTTGAAATAGAGGGTAGCCAACAGTTTTGATAATTTATGTAGCTACGTTTCTTAGTTTGTGATGGTTTAGTAGTTTTATGTAGCCCAAAATGCAATGTTCTTTTTTTTTGCCGATCTAATACCATTTACTACACATATCTAAAAGAATATCACATAAACCGATAAACTTGCGCTGGGGTTTGACGCATTTACAACAGTTTAAAATTATTTAGGTTCGCAATTAAATGGCAGTAAACTATTTTTTAACAATTTAAAGAATGTTCTTATCAACTGTAATCACACACATGACCACAACCAGTAGGGCACACCTTATACTGAGTAATCCACTGCTTCATGTGAGCAAGGTGACCACCATGCGAACACCCCTGACACCAAACGTATAACCCTTTCACTACCTGATGACATATGCTACATAAACCATGTTCTGAAGAATGACATCTGTCACACAACCAACCAACACGTTGAAGAGGTTTCATGCATTTACCGCAGTTTAAATTGACGTTTGTACTTTGTTGATTGAGTTGACTAATAGAGGGCAGCCAACAGTTTTTGATGATTTGTGTAGCGACGTTCCATAGTTTGTAGTGGTTTAGTAGTTCGATGTAGCCCAACAGCCAATGCTCTTGAACGGCCTCACTGAGGCCTGTGAGGTATTTTCGGCTTTCTCCTAGGACGATCAGAATGGTTGCCGCAGTTTGAACATCTCCTTAGAAAATAAAACGTAAAGAAAGAAGAAAACTGCAGACAATTTATTTTTTAAATATGAGTGAATACCGCAGTTTGAACATCTCCTTAGAAAATAAAACGTAAAGAAAGAAGAAAACTGCAGACAATTTATTTTTTAAATATGAGTGAATAACTTAAATATTTCCACAATATTTTTAAAATATGTTTAACTTACCTAGACTAGCGTAATGCTGAAGAACTTCAACAACGATTTCACTAGAGTCCCACATTTGTGTCTTGGGCAGTTTTTTAACAACTAAAAGTCCAGGAGGTTGATCATCATATTGAACCTGTCAAAAAATAAATAATAACTTTAAAAAAATGATGTGAAAGTGCTTTTAAAACGGGTCAAGTAAAAGTTTGTTATTAAGAGTGGATGATAGATATAGTTCAACCTGATCGTTGATGGAGTTATTCATACCGAATGGTGTTCCAAATGAATATCGGGTGAATGACGTTGATTCGAAAAAGGTTCAGTGGTTGGGGGGGAGTGGTCCATGATTTCGTGCCTCACAGGAAATGCTTCAGTGGGAAGGGTCCAGTCCTAAAAATTAGGGAAAATCAAATAGCAGCTTAAAGCTACCAGAAATTACCAATTATACTTTTAATTAATTGTAACAAGAAATTCTCTTTCTATCTATGGTGGTCTAAGGGTGGCGGAACAAAGATCGAAAGATAAAAGATCGAAAGACAAAAGATCGAATACAATACGGTTCGGTTTGGTTTTACATCCTCAGGATCCCGGGAAACATGTCGAGAAAGTTTTTTTTTAATATATTAGAAAGATACCCCCTCAGTCGAACTGGTTAAGTTCGGTTCGGTCCGGTTCGGTTGGATTCGGTTCGATTCTGTTCGGTTCGGTTTGGTTACACACCCTCTAGCCTAGCCTGCCGCAATTAATGTTTAAGATGTTTAATCATCCATGAAAAAGCCCAAATGGCTTTTGGATCCTTTTATGGGATCGCGGGTGAAACAAAATAGACCGGTTCGAAAATAGGAAAAATAATTTCCGCGGTGAACCTTCAAGCTGGTAAAATATTGGCCTACCTTATGTGCTGAAGTCGTAAAACGAAATAGGATTGCAACAATTACAGAGGAATTTCAGTAACCAGTACTCTGAGTAGATTGTACGATAGGATTTTTAGAGATCTGATAGAGAGTGATTTTCATAAACAGGAAAAGAACAAAGTGGGTTTCGTGCAGGCAGATCTTGTAGTGAGAATGTTTTTTATCTTAAACAAGTAATTGAGAAAAGGAGCGCCAGAAATATAGAGACTCATGTTACCTTTGTGGACCTACAAAAGGCATATGATACCGTTCCAGTAGAGAAATTATGGACAGTGTTAGAGCAAACTAATGTCAATCATACATACATAAAAGCGATAAAAGAACTATACAAGGGGTCAAAATCTAAAATTAAAATTGGAAATCGACTTTCAAAAGAATTCCTGGCAACAAGAGGCTTAAGACAGGGATGTTGTATCTCTCCAAGACTTTTTAAAATATATATCGCAGTAGCTCTAAAAAACTGGAAACGTAAAGTGCACGGCATGGGAATACAACTTAACGACCGATTTACCATATACACACTACAGTTTGCTGACGACCAAGTAATTGTGGCTAATGATAAAGAATGATAAAGGAGTATATGATGAGAAAGTTAACAGAAGAATACCAAAAGTGGGGATTAACAGTGAACGTTGAGATACAGTACTTATGTATTGGAAACGAATCCAGTGAGTACTAGAAAATGGACAAACAATATCTCCATGCAATGAGTATGTGTACTTGGGTGTCACCTTTGATAAGACAGGAACAGACTGTAGAGAATAGGAAAAAAGAATAGTAAAAGCAAAAAAGGTTATTTGATGTCTTAACAGTATTTTATGGAGCAAAAAGATAAAAAAGAATGTAAAATGTAAACATATATGAAACAATGGTGAAAAGCACGCTGTTGTATGGAATAGAGACTTGTCGCGTAACAAAAAAATACAAAACAAAAATGGAAAGTGTCGAAATGGATGCAATAAGAATCAATGAGAATATCTAGAATATATCACATAAGAAATGAGATCATAAAAGAAAGAATGAGAATCGAGGGAAGCATAACGGATGACATCACTAAAAGGCAA
The DNA here is from genome assembly GCA_963576565.1 of Aspidapion aeneum. Lineage (NCBI taxonomy): Eukaryota > Metazoa > Arthropoda > Insecta > Coleoptera > Brentidae > Aspidapion > Aspidapion aeneum. The sequence continues at coordinate 32,553,552 of OY755046.1, read as the reverse complement.
CTTATATGGTACGGCCATGTACAACGGATGAACGACGAAAGATTACCAAAGCAGGTCCTAGAATGGCAACCAATAGGGCGCAGAAAAAGAGAGCGCCCTAAACTAGAATGGCAACAGTCAATCCAAAGATCAATGAGTCAAAAAAATCTGACTGAGGATGATTGTCAGGATCGAAGGAGGTGGAGAATAGGCGTCGGACAACGTAGAAAAACGTTCTAAACCGACATAGTAGTAGTATGTTTAATCATTTCTGTGTATGAATGTAAAAGGCTTACTTAATAGTTAGAACAGTTATTATTAAAAGCCTCCTTGGTTTTATACTTATTGAAAATCAAAACCCAACTGTTATACTGAATAGAGGTAAACAAACAAATTGCCTCGCAAACATTCCGATACAAAATAAATTCAAATAAAAACTGTTAAACATTTTTATGGTTTAGACATTTCTTGAGGATGGCCAAGTGTGCGATCGAGCTGTTTAAAGGTTACAAATTGAATAAGAACTCAACATCTGCGTGTCCCAACTACTTATTTCTGTGATTAGTATAATAAACTAGTAGCACACCTGATTGTATTCCATGGTGATTTGAGTGTAATTTTGAAATCTATTGTGGTAGTCTGGTCCTGCTCCGTCCAGTTCCACGTCGAGTTCGTTTTCACCAAAGGAAAAGTCACCTATAAGTTCAATATTACGTCTAAGCAAAAGCAAACGAACGAGAAGTCATTGGGAAGGAATGGGAAATAGAAGTAGAAATTAAGCCGTCTCACATTCATACCACATGAAAACCCAGCGGGCCGGCCTGCAAATCACCCTCACAGTAGGCCATTTTCTTTTCTTAATCAAGGATTTAATTTTCTCTGAAACTCTTCCACCAGTATTTACTAAGACCTTAAGACTTAAGCATTTTAGACCGGGTTTAAGTATCAAGTCTATAGACTTGATACCGACCGGTTTAAGTGTATTTTTTTAATACTCACAGGTCAAATAACTGCAAAGATTTGGTTCGCCCTAATGTGCAATATGATAGTAAGCATTTCTCATATACATTCAAATTAACTTTAGAAATAAAGAAAAACCACATAAAAATTTTGTAACGAAATGTCATTTTTTGGAAATTTAGTCCGTGCAGTCGTAGGATTCCCGTTAAAAATAGTCTCAAATTGTAGTACCACCCCTGACGGGTGGTTTAAAGTTCGAAAAACAATAGAAATCATCCATGATGGACAAAAAAACTTATATACAAAAATATTCAAAGCTAAATAATACATAAATAACTTAAAACTATATCTGTAGATGCATTACCGTATTAAATTTAATATTAGAATCCCTTTTCAATTACACATTCACCAAAACAATCGAACATCGGTTTAATCGTCGCTAACTTGTCTAAAAAATTAACATGTAAAATATAGCGGACAGCTGACACTGACACAATTTTTATTCGACATTTCCTAGTGACGTTTGGAGGTTTAAATATGGCTACCATTTTTAAACCAAAATATTTTATTATTTTTATTTATTTATAACTTTTGTGTAGAAATAATGTCTGTCTTACAACGAAAAAAGATGACCCATACCGCAAGGTATTTATGAACAATTTATATAAATATTAAAAACTATTGCATTCAATGGGAAAAATAAGTTAAACCTTCAACCAAAATGTAGACTTTTAAACCTAGGATTGTAGCACTTAGCACTGTAGACCCTTTGATAAATACTGGTGTTCGAGTCCAGTATTCTTTATCGTGCTAGCACCATCTGCGCTTTTAACGCCAGACGTGCTGAGCTGTATATGTATACACACACTTTCGGTGATCTATAGATAGTTATTAAAATAAAAATTGATCCAAAGCGCCCTATCTTAGTAAGATAATAAAGTAAATCAAACATAAAAATAGGCACAGCACACGGTGATCTCTGGCCAAAGCGCTTATGTTTTAATAATGGGGTCGCCCGGAAGGGCGGGAAAATGATATTGTATGAACTTTATAGGATGTTTCCCATCCAAACTAGGTCGGTGATCCTTGGTATGTATCTAGCAGTGGTAAGAGACCACAAATATAGTATAGATAGATGTGCAAGACAACAAAAGGACATAAATATTTTGGACAATTTTTTTATATAAATATAATGCATATAAGTAGTATTTCCGCACAAACGATAGTAATAGAAATTTAAATCAACATACCTTTTGGTAGTAATCCATTTCTAACGTTTAAATAATTAGGAAACGCGTTGAGGGTCACTGCATGATCTACTTGGTCTTCAGTTTCCGTTTCTTCGTCATTCCCACTGAATTGCGCTGTTGTGTCACCTATCAGATAAGATAAATATATGAAGCCAATCAATTTAACATTTTACACACAGACGATTCTGCGTTTGTCAAGTTTTGGGACAATTTTTAAGAAAACTGAATTTTTAACTTGACTATGATCATATTTCAGTAACAATAAGCAACCATCTCATCTTATACCATATTCCCATTAGGCTACCTTGGCTAACGCTTTATACAAAGTTGTGCTGGAAGGAATGGGTAAAAATAAATGAATCCATGACGGACCTTCCTGGCCAGGCTATTAGTACACTTCCAGTGAAGCCATGATATTAGCCTTGAAAATAGTTTTTTGTAAATATCTCAGAAACTAAAGCTCTTACGAAGTTTTTGGTTATAACACAAATTATTAAGCAAAATGTAGTATTCCGAAAACCGCTCCAATAACAAGTAAACATTTTTTAATTGTCAAAAAACTGTCATTAGCATTAATGAATTTTGACCAAAATCTAATCAGCTCGTTAGAGTGTCGAACATTATTTAACCTGAAAATTTAGGAGCTATCGTGTTACGGGCAGAAATAATATATACAGACACAGACACAGTCAGGCATCACGACGATATTGCTAAGATAGGTCAAAATACACCCAAATAACACATTTTCGGCGTTATCTGAAAAAATATTTTTGACGAAAATAATACCTTCTCTAGCCATTGTTAAGCGGGCTAGAAAGAGAAATTTGATCTTAAATACAAAAATAATTGCTGACAGGAAAGGATTGAAATTGGCTATACATAACAACATTTTAACATATAAACAAGTCATCGAGTTATATTAGAACATCTAGAGATTGGATTTCATAACCAACCAAAATAGAAAAAGTGCGTTTGAAATTATCATTAAAAACGTGGTTAAAATAATTGGGCACCGGTAGGCAGCCTAACCAAACCTACTATCGTTTGATTTTATCATGGCGGAGACTGTCAGTTATTGTTATTTTTGCTGTGTTTTTGTTAAAAAAGGAAGACATTCTTGGACTTGTCCTACTCTAATGGAAAAAGTAATGTTTTAAGTCCCTGAACAGTATTTAACAGTGAAAATTCATCCCAAATTTAATTAAAAAAACTGGCAAAAACACAAATAAACCAAAATAGCGGTTGACAAGTACTTGACATTTCTAAACCAGAGAACGTCAATGGTTAAAACGGACGGGACGGCGGCGATTTTGGATTTGCCACTTATACTTTGGTCAAATCCAATCCGTCAACATTTTATAATCTGTGGCTTTGGGGCTGTACTAAAAAATCAAACGTTGATATTATTTAGGGGAAGTTCAATGATGTAAAGTCAAACTACTGAGCAAAAAAGGTTTTTACTGAACCGAACCAATCGCCAGAGGTAAAGGTAACTGCGCCTTGGAGAACTTATAAAGAGGATTGTGAAACTGTAGACCTACCTGCTATTGATTTTTGATCAGACAATATAAGATTATTTTCGTTGCCAATATTTGTATTCGTCAGTGTAGAGGCTATGAGGGATGCGTCATCTTTTAATATAGAGTTTTGAACGAATTCTTCTCCGTAGATGGTTTTGAAGATTTTCCAAATGTTTGATACCTGTATAAAACAATATTTTTAAAAGCAAATATTAAGGCCTACCCGTTTAATAAGTTAATTCGTATATTACTAGCGCCATTTGTACAAATTGCAGTGACACTTTTACTTTTATTCAACTATAGTTAATGTCATTAAAGTTTGCACCGCGTCAACAAAACCGTGGATGGCGGGAAGGGAGTAGAGGGCGGGAAGGGAGTAGAGGATTGTAGTGTCGTGCACTATAAAAATTGAATTTAAATCCGTAGATTTTTTCTATGTTAATAAGAAATAGGGAAAGATTAATTCATGTAGGTAACAAATATTTTGGCATTTGAGGCCTGATGAAAACCTAAGGCAGTGACAACAGACTTCAAAAAAAAGTCTGTGACAGTACCGATATAATAACTTCCTCTAATGTTCTTTATATTAGTAACACCCATATGCTGCACCGCACTAATTAGTAAAAAACTCTTTAGTTTACTTACTATTTACTTATGTCTTCTTCTTATTTATTTAATCAACGTAAGGTACATTTTCAATTAATGAATTAAATTAAATATAGCTATTTACAATCATAACTTAATATTGCACAAGTAATGAGTGATAATAAATCTCAGTAATAATTTTATGTAAGGACAATTTTCTTCGTAGCTGATTTAAATTTTTCTAAGGTTAAGAAATTAAAATAATCAAGTTTAGAGTAATATTTATTAACATTGTTTGAAGGAGAAGTAGAACGCTCTATAGTATGGCACATGCAGAAGAGACTGATTACGAGTGAAGCTGGAACATGGATTTTAAGAGTTTCTAAGTATTAAGGACTCTAAGTAATATTATTAAAAATTTTATAGACAAAACACACATCGTATTACTATTTTCTACTGGACAAACTGTTCAGATGAAAAAAAAGGACTGAGTTAAGTCCCTTGTGAGATGTATGATAGTTTTTCTAAACGATTTTAATAAAAAGAAACATATACAGTGTGTCCCCGGATGGAGTTGATAAGAGGAAAAAATCCTTTATTTTGGATTTTACCAAAAATCTCCCTCTTTGTAAAAAATTCTGTAACGTGGTGCTACTTAGAATGATGATCAACTATAAGCCATATGTAAATAACCTCTTCACTGAAGTCTACCTCTTCATTTCTTTAGGTAATACTTTTACTTTTAGCTTCATTAATTAATACTTTTACTACTAACTTTCATTACTAATCAAGGAGGATAAACATGTTTGCGTTTTATCTTTAAAAAATTATCAAGTTTCACTCAGATGTTAAAGTTTAATGACCAAAAGTAATTCTGGTGATATGTATTTTAATTTAAAAAATAAACTTCTTATTTTGAAGATAATTAGTACATTATAATAGTAATAATAATTCTGCCCACTCCCATTTACACCTGTCAAGATGCGCTCAAAAGCATTTGGTTTGTTCGGCCATATTTCTGACCCACAGCCGAATTATGTTCACACAACTCCCTAACGCTCGTTCGGTGCAAAAGATAACCTTCAGTCAATTTGTAACAGGTCGCTGCTTCACTTTTTACGTGAACGTGTTTGTCCTTTTATAGCTTAACTTCAAACGTGAAGTCTAGCTTTATATTCCTTCAGGTAAAACTTTTACTACTAACGCCATCTATGCCTTACTAATAGAGGATTAAAAGATTATTATTTAATTTTAAAAATGTTATCAAATCTCACTCAGATAGTAAAAATTAATTACCAAATAATTCTAGTGATATGTAGTAGCCAATGTTGGTGATACAATTAGTAATAAATAATAATTCTTCCACTTTACCGGTCAAAATATTCTCAAAAGCCTTTAGCTTGTCTTAGTTAATGAACTAACCTCCTCACTGCCATATTTCTGAGCCACAGCCGAGTTATGTTCGCACAACTCACTGACGCTCCTTTCGTGCAAAAGATAACCTTGAGCCCATTCGTAACACGTCCCGACGTTACTTTTTACGTAAAGGTGTTTGTCCTTCTATATATAAGCTGCTTACATTTTGTAACAGTAAGCTAGTAGCTTAACGTTAAACGTGAAGTCTACCTTTAAATTCCGTTACTTAATACTTTTAATATTAATGCCAACTATACATTACTAATCGAGAACAAAAATGCATTTGTTTTATTTTTAAAAAGTTAGTCATTCTCACCCAGATATTAAAAATTAATTACTAAAATAATTTTGGTGATAGGTAGTGGCCAATTAGTGTGGTAATTACTACTAAATTATATTAATTCTCCCACTTTACTGTTCAAAGTGTTTTCAAAAGCCTTTGGCTCATTAAATTAACCAACTAACCTCCTCCCTGCCATATTTGTGAGCCACAGCCGAGTTATGTTCGCACAATTCACTGACGCTCCTTCCATGCAAAAGATATCCTTGAGCCAATTCGTAACAGGTCACCGCGTCACTTTTTACGTCAACGTGTTTGTATTCGTATAAGCTGCTTACGGCTTGATGGAATGAATCGGCAACTTGAGTAGTTGAAACTTTGCGTTTTAATTTGGTTAGAGAACTTTGACTGCTGCTGTTGAGACTTGCGATCGTGTTGACCTTTTTTGCTTGACTGACGTATCCTGAAATTTAGGACTTTTGTTTTAATGAGGCGCTGTGGAGAGGAACACTCCGCACAAATTACCACAATCCAAGAGATAGCGTCACCTACCAAGGCCTTGACAATATTTCCTCTCTAGCAACTTCTTAATTTTATGTAACCTAGCCTGTCCACAAACTAAGACAAACATTTTCATATTTTTTAAAGAATTGTTTTTCGAAATAAAAACATGTTTTTAATTTATAAATTAGCTCAGCTATACTCCTTTTGAGAGGTCGAAATCGGTATTAAGCCAATCTTGGTCAATTGATAAAAGTTAGAGTCCCTGTATGTTAAAATCCAAATATGTCAACATACAGGGACTCTAATAAAGGTTAGGTTACCACCAATTTAAACCTCAAAAGAGGAAAGGAGAGCTATAATTAGAAAATCGTTGCACAGATCATTTTTTTTAAATGCGTTTTGAAGTACCATTTTTTGAACAAATGTTTTATCTGATAGCAATTAGAAACATATTTACGTAGATATATTTACATCCTATAACTCTATACTAACACAAGTAACACGTAGAATTTTCAACATAATGCGGAGTTTTCCTCTCCATAGCGCCAGCGCCTCGTTTGGATCTTGGTTACTTTGATTTATTTTATCCAAATACAAAATAGGATTTAAAATAAATTGGTAAAAAAAAAATTTTAAGTCACAAGCTTTTATAAAATGCACTAAAAATTAAAAAATAATTTTCTAACATTCTAATATTATCATAATAATAAAAGCGATGGCCGCAAATCAAAGCATAAGTTAATCTGAATTTGAGATCTAAACACTTAAAGAATATTCAATTTAGCAGGTCAATTTTTTTACCAATTTATTTTCTACTTTTTAGTCTCAGCTATCTACTCTATTAAATGAAAATATCTGTTCAATAACAGAACAGAAGAGTTTATTCTAGATTATAATGAAATCGCTGATCGTGTGTGTGTGTCAAAAACGCATTTTTTATGGAAGGGGGTGGGGGGTAGGGTGGTAGGTCATTTTTCATTATTGTTGTATTGTCATCGGACCACTATATGTATACCAAATTATATCCAAATCGGATAATGGGAAGTGTATCAAAAACGCATTTTTTTATAGATGGGGGTGGGGGTAGGAGTGGTAGGATATTTTTTTTCAATGTTTTATTGTCATCGGACCACTATATGTATACCAAATTTCATCCAAATTGGATAATGGGAAGGGTGTCAAAAACGCATTTTCTATGGAAGGGGGTGGGGGTAGGGGTGGGAGGATATTTTTTAGCTCACACATATACTATACTATAGTAGTGTGAGCTATGGTGATCCTAATTTTTTCGAGAAAAAAAAAGTTGCTCCGATTTCAAAATTTTGCGTTTCAGATGATTTTGAAACTTTTTTGTTGCGCCGTCTGTCTGTCTGTATGTCTGTCTGTAACGACCAACGCGCATAACTCAAAAACCGCTTGGCCGATTTTAACGAAATTTGGTGCCTAGGCTGGGTCTTGGGTCGAGATGGTCCCATTTAAAAATGAACAAAATCCACCGAACACAAACCAAATAAAAGGGTGGGGGTAGATTAAAAAAATTAGAGTTTATGTGAAAATATGGCGTGTGTGATATCAAACGAAAGGTAATTGAGTCTGCAGTTAAACAAAATACATTTTAATTTATTTAAAAAAAAAGGTGGGGGTATATTTTAAAAATTAGAGTTTAAGTGAAAATATGGCGTATGTGATATCAAACGAAAGGTAATTGAGTCCGGAGCAAAATACATTTTAGTTTTTGTTTTTTTAAGGGTGGGGGTAGATTTCAAAAATTTGAGTTTAAGTCAAAACATGGCTTGTGTGGTATCAAACAAAAGGTAATTTAGTCTGGAGTTGAATAAAATATATTTCAGTTTTTAGTTATATTAGCTCACACGTACACTATAACTATAGTAGCTAGTGTGAGCTTAGGGGCCCATATATTGGCAGAGTATTTTTTAATGTTGTATTGTCATCGGACCACTATGTGAATACCACATTTCATCCAAATCGGATAATGGGAAGTGTGTCAAAAACTCATTTTTCTATAAAAGGGGGTAGGGGTGGGAGGATATTTTTTTCTTATTGTTGTATTATCATCGGACCACTATGTGTATGCCAAATTTTATCCAAATCGGATAACGGGAAGTGTGTCAAAAACGCATTTTTCTATAGATGGGGGTGGGGATAGGAGTGGTAGGATATTTTTTTTTCAATGTTGTATTGTCATCGGACCACTATATGTATACCAAATTTCATCCAAATTGGACAATGGGAAGGGTGTCAAAATCGCATTTTCTATGGAAGGGGATGGGGGTAGGGGTGGGAGGATATATTTTTTAATGTTGTATTGTCATCGGACCACTATGTGAATACCACAATTCATCCAAATCGGATAATGGGAAGTGTGTCAAACACTCATTTTTCTATAAAAGGGGGTAGGGGTGGGAGGATATTTTTTTCTTATTGTTGTATTATCATCGGACCACTATGTGTATGCCAAATTTTATCCAAATCGGATAACGGGAAGTGTGTCAAAAACACATTTTTTTATAGAAGGGGTGGGGGCAGGGGTGGAAGGATATTTTTTTCTTATTGTTGTATTATCATCGGACCACTATGTGTATGCCAAATTTTATCCAAATCGGATAACGGGAAGTGCGTCAAAAACACATTTTTCTATAGAAGGGGTGGGGGTAGGGTGGGAGAATATTTTTTCTTAATGTTGTATTGTCATGGGACCACTATGTGTGTACCAAATTTCATCCAAATCAGATAATGAGAAGTGCGTCAAAAACGCTTCACAAGATTTGATAGATAGTTAGTTAGATAGTTAGACAGAACATCTGAAGCTAAATAAAAGCTTGTAATATATGTTCATTTCGTTTTTACTTACGGGCCTGTCCGCTTATTGCAGACAATTTGCCAGCTCAATTTGGTGGACACCAAGATACTCTGACTCGAAGTCACCTGGTGCCCGGGATAATCACCCCTCATTCACTCACACATTCATACTACATGAAGACCCAGCAGGCCGGCCTGCTATGCACCCCCCCGGTAGGCAATTTTATTTTCTCAAGAAGAATTTAATTTTGCCTGATACCCTTTGTCAGGCACACAGGTCTTTATCGTGCTAGCGCCATCCACCGTCTGAACACGGGGCCACCGGCTTAACGTGACTTCCGAACCACGGCCTTGTAGTCATCATCAACTTTGCCTACTTCGTTCATGCCCAAACTTCGCCCAAGACAGGCTTTACCCCTCCTCCTACTTCCGATAAATCTGTATTTACAAATGGATAGTAGGTTCGAGTTTGTAGTGGCAGGCATGGGAATCGAACCACACACCCTCGATTGCAAAGCGAACGCACGCCCACTAAACCAATAAGGGCCACTAAATTTAAAAATATATTCAGATCTGCTTGGTGTTATATGGTATGGTGGTTCAAAAAAAGTAGGACTTTTTGCGAGGTTGTCGGCTGGATTTGACACATGACAGATATCATATGGATGGTATAAATATTAACAATAATAAAGACCTGTGCTACGCGATCTCATAAAACTAAACAAAAATTGTCAATACCCATTTCTGTCAGCAACTTAATAATGATAAGTGTACAGGGCAAGTCCCGACTTCGTTGTTTTTAGGCGGTTTCAGTTATTTCTAGGGGGAGAATAGAAAAAAATCTGAATCCAGCTGGCGAGGCTCGGTTTTTTTAAGAGATGATTACAACAAAAATCGCATCTTGACTTTTGAAAAGTCTGAATTTGGGAAAGGAAGCCGATTTCTGGTTTACTCAGAAGGCTTACACAAAAATTTCATTAAAAAAAAATGCTTATTTAAAAAAGAAAACAGCATATTTTAATATAAACGAAAGGAATAATATACATACCCATATTCTTGTAAATTACTTTTTCAGCTTTAGTTTTGGACATATTACAACATAGGTATTTTTTTTTATAAAATTAACCTATTTTTATTTAATATTTAAAATCAGTGCAAAATTTTCTTAAAAAACGTGACACACACAATATTTTATTTTTAAAAAATGTTTAGTTTAATATATGTTTTAATTAGCTCTTTGTTTTTAATATTTTTTTCTAATTTGCTAATTTTGAAATATTTTACTCACTTAAGAAATTTAAATATAAAATAAAAACAACACATATAAAGCAATACAAAGAATATAAACAAATAAAGAGGTCAGGGTCAGTCATTCCATAATGAAACAACAAAAAATAAAAGTTACAAATGATATTCAAGACAGTTATATTATATATAATATTTATTAAAAAAATCTATAAAACTCGAAAATAAATTTTTACCTTCCTAGCCCGCCTAGTAAATGGCTAGAGAAGGTATTATTTTCGACGAAATTTTTTTTTCAGATAACGCCAAATCTGGGTTATTTGGATGTATTTTGACCTATCCTAGCAATATCGTCGTGATGTCTGTCTGTGTGTGTGTGTGTATATTATTTGTGGCCATAACACGATAGCTCCTAAACCGCTAAACCGATTTTCATAACATTTCCAGGTAAAATAGTGTTCGACACTCTTACGAGCTGATTAGATTTTGGTCAAAATCCATTAATGCTAATGACAGTTTTTTGACAATTAAAAACTTTAAAAAATGCTAACTTTTTAAGGTGCATTGTATCAATACACTGTATATAGTAGACTATATTTTGCTCAATAATTCGTGTTATAACCAAGAACTTCGTAGAAGCTTTAGTTTCTGAGATATTTACAAAAACTGTTTTCAAGGCCAATGTATTATCATAGTTCAATTGAAGTGTGATAATAGGCTAGCTAGGAAGGTGTCAGATCCGTCCTTTCCAAAAATGCATACATTTCAAAAAACCCTGTAGCTGATAAACAGCTTGCTATATCACGATATCGTGCCAGGAAAGTGGGAGTCAGTTTTTTTTTACTATGATGAACCGAACCGAACCGCCGACCCCTTCACATGAGGCTTTCTGAATTTATTATAAGAAGGATATGTAAAATCTTTACCAACTTTAACTAGTTAAAACAATCTACATACAGGGTGTTAAAAAAGTATGTCGCGAAACTTCCTGGGATGATTTTTTGAGTGATTTTTAAAATAAAAATAGTTTTGCAAATGAGAATCTCAAAGTTTCAATTTTTTGTTTGTTTTTTCTTTATAGCTCGTGCAATTTTTCAGATGTTTGGCTCAAATTTGGAACATCTATTTAGCCTCAAGGCATACATCATTAAGCATGCCAAATATCAGAAAAAACTACAGGATGATATATTTTTTTAGGAGTCATGCCCCCTCTTTCCCCCCAGAACTTTTTTGCACTAAGCCAGTGGCAGATTCAAGAATATAAAATGGATTCCCTGATTTATTCAGAAACTTTTTGATCTCTTACAATTTTTTATATCTCAATTCGTTTTCGAGAAAAAGTAAAAAAAGGAAAATTTGCATAAGTTTTAAAGAAAAAACAAACAAAAAATTAAAACTTAAACAACCTGTATCTCAAAAACTAAGAATTTGCGGACTCATGTTTATACAAAGTTTTTTTTCTTAAAGTCATTCAAAGAATAATCCATTAAAGTTTGGCGACATACTTTATTAACACCGTGTATATGAACCTTTTTTAAACGTATGCTTTTGAGTACTAACCTTGACTATTTAAAGCTAAAGCTTGTGGATTCCCTTTAGCTGCTGGTTTTTGCGCATCTCCAAACGAATGGCTAAACAACGTACAATCTCTGCCACATGACAAAAACACATTTGGGTCTCCCCTCCAAGCCACACCACTGGCTATATCTCTGTGTTCGTTAAAAGAGGCAAACGGTATGTAAGGCCTTCTGATGTCCCATATGCTTATAGTGCTGTCAATGACTATTGCGCAGCTGGCTATGTGGAATTTGTACTGGGGGCGCCACTTGACGTGCCCTATTGATGCCATGGTGTGGATGGTGTACTCTAGGGTTGGTTTGGCACATAGATCCCATACCTGTTCAAAGAAAAACAGTAAGGTCCTAGTATTGATGAACTCGTAGTGGTAGCATTAACCTTAGTATCCTTTATTTGTTTGGGTTCTTGATTAGCTACAAAACTATTGTCAGTATTTATTGGTGAAAGGAGATGGGTCGCGGTCAAAAGATCGGAAGGCAGTATCTCGAAAACAAAAGATCGAACGAAAAAATAAGAAACTAAAAATTGAAAACAAAAAAATCTAGAATGACAAAATATCGAAAACCAAAAAGTTAGAAACGAAAAAAAGCGAAAAATTCAACAAAAAAGTAAAGTTCGCGTAGGTGTGCGGAGGTGTACAGGAAGGCCCATTTTTGATAATATTAAATGGGAAACTTACTTATTATAAAAAATAGAGGATTAAGGATTTCACATTACTTATTAATTTTGAGACAAGGAAAAATATGTCAAACGTTTTTTCTTTACAGAAAGTTAATTCTGTCAATAAAATGAAATTTTTGGTTCATCGAATCAAATCCGAGATTTTAGAAATTTTTTTTTTTTTAAATACGGACCTGGATTTTAAAAAAAATATAGCTGGGGGTTAATTGGGGATCAAATATGAAGAAATTTTTTTAAAAAAATCTAGGTCCGTATTTAACATTTTTCTGAAATCTCGAATCCGACTCGAGGGACCAAAAATTTTACCACGTTTTTATTGTTGATTTTGTCAACTTTCTATAGAGAAGTTTTAACAAAATTGAAATATCTGTACTGATAACAAAGATCTGAACGATTTTTAGAATTCCGAATTTTTGAATTTTCGCTCCATAACTAGGACGGGGTAATTTTTTAGGTCTTGAAATTTGAGGACAGTAATGTGAAATTCCCAATCCTCTATCTTTTATAATTAGTGAGTTTCCCATTCAATACCATCAAAAATAGGACACCCGGTACACGTAAGGTCACTATATCACGAAGTGCCTTGGAACTTCGTGATATAGACCTTAGGTACACATCGTTTTTGACCGCTGTTTTCTAGTATTTAATTATTTGAGCGAATTAATAGTAAAATTTGGTGTCGTGTAGCTCCTTAGGGGTTTGTGTATCGTGCTTAATAAAAATATCTAGAAGCTGTGGTCGCAGCAAGTTTGATTTGAACTTGTTAACATTGACGATCTGTAAATGCGGTGAGAAGGCGATAACTAAAAATTCGCCACCCGGTGAAAAAAGGGTGCATGCGGCTTCCACTACCACGTTAACCGTATGCTCCGATGTATCAAAAACACACGCAGCAGCTCTTGAAAGTTCACCAGGACATTTATTCTTAACGGCCCGTGAGGTGATGTGTGTTTCCCCGTATAGAAATATGGTGACAACGTTCCAAGCCCACCCGTAAAAATGAACTTTTCGCTCACCTCACCAACGTCCAGGAGCGCGTTGGGTATACAACGCCTGTCGTGAAAATCGCGACACTTTGCTTTAAAAATTGGCTGCTACATCAGAAGTCATGGATTTCATGCTCAGAGGTGCTGTTACCTTTTGCTCAGATAAACATAAACACCCATCCATAGCTGTACTTTTTAATCAGATTTTCTTGTGTCCCACAACTGCACACTGCCATTGTAGGACACTGCTACGATGTGGCAGCTAGACGTCCACTCAAATTGAGTTAAGACCACTATTAAGAATTGTCATCGTGATAATTAGTACCTTTATAGTTTTATCCCTGCTAGCAGTAGCCAACCATTGCATCTCAGGATGCCAGTCGCAAGCGAAAACCGGTCCACTGTGCGCGGTAAACTGCTGTATGTATTTCTCAGGTTTTCTGATGTCCCACAACTGCACGCTGCCATTGTCGGACACTGCTGAAAACGTAAACGGGTTGTGGGGACTGAACTGGACGTCTCGGACACTTTCTGTGTTGCTGTAGAAAACTGCAACGGCGTTTTTCGTTCTTATGTCAAAGTAACGCATAGTTCCGTCTTGAGATCCTATGATAACAATGGTTTAGAGGTCAGTAAAATCATTCAAGGCTTTATCAGTATGGAATATTTGAGCCCTTAAAAAGTATTTTAATATTTTAACAAAAAATAATTTTCCTAAAATTTTTTAGAAGATTATTATAAAAAAAACTTACTGTTTAAGTACCGCTGAAAAATATATACCCTATAACTACTGTGTTAATTCAAAAAGGCATATGAGACTTTCATAACTTTTCATAAAAAGTTTAACAGTTAACAGTTCTCAACTTGTATTTTGCTTAATTTTCTAAGGTACTTACTATAAATAACAATAGAGCAATACAGGGTATCCCAAATAAAAGCAACTTCATGGGGATTTCGGAAACGGTAAGAGATACGAGTGTGTTTAAATGAGAAAAAAGTTGCGCTATTCTAAGCCCAATCAGATCAAAATTAAAAATATCTACAGGGATTTTTAAAATATCGTGTTTTTTGAAAAGTTGAAATATCGCCGTCATCTTGCAAACAAATTTAATGCCTGGACTGCACGTTCGCCGGACCTTACGCCTCTTGATTTTTGTATTTATTCTACTACTTCTTAATACGATAGAAGAACTTGAGGCAGCCGTTGTTCAAGCCATAAAAGAAATTTCTGAACAAATGGTTAAAGATGCATGCATTAATCGATGCAGGATTTGCATGAATAATAACGGTGGAATTTTCGAACATTTGCTTATTTAATTCAATGCTTTGTTATCGGTTTTTAGTTTTATTTTAAATTAAATAATAAATGCAAACTTTTATTTCAGAAATAAAAGATAGATTTTAAGAAATTGTATTATTTCTTAGCCAGAGAAAAATTAAGAAATAAGGGCCTTAAAGATTTGCATATAAATCAAATAAATGGAAAAGTTTTGAAAGGGAGTTACGTAGGTATGACAACAAACACAACACAGCCAACTAAGTGAAGAACTATTTTTTCATACATGGTTGGAAAGCTCTTTTAATGCTCTATTTACTGACGTATAAATTCAATATAGCGGTCATAAGAAATAACGAAGTTGGCTATGGTTTCAAAAAAACTAGAAGGCCTAGAAAAAATTTGTTAACGTCATTTTTTATTTACTCGATATTTTAGTAACCGTTGCAGATATCTTCAAAATTGATATAGCACCTGATTGGGCTTAGAATAGCGCAACTTTTTTCTCATTTAAACAAACTCGTATCTCTTACCGTTTCCGAAATCAAATAAATTACCCTAAATGCCACATTAATTCACCATTGCATGAATTGACTTAAAGTTTAAAATATTTAATTCAGAACAAGTTTTATTTATAACAAGGTTTTCTACAGCCAAAAATACAGCTACTTTATTCTTGAGCAATTCGTATTTTTTGACACACCTGTCGTTTTTTAAAATTAATAATTTTAATTTTTCGTAGCACAATTTGTTTTATTTTTATTTTAATTTGCTCTATTTATTTTTCATACCTATTTTTTAATTACTCTAATAAATAAATGGATCCATGACGGATCTGATACCTTCCTAGCTAGCCAATATACTTCAAATGAACTCCATGATATATCAGCTTTGAAAACAGTTTTTTGTAAATATCTCAGAAACGAAGGCTCCTACGAAGTTTTTGGTTATAACACAAATTATTGAGAAGAATGTGATCTACTATATTTCGAAAACCGCATATTGCAATGCTCCGTTAAAAAGTTAGGATTTTTTAATTGTCAAAAAACTCATTAGCATTAATGGATTTTGACCGAAATGTAATCAGCCACGAACACTATTTTACCTGAAAATTTTATGAAAATCGGTTCAGCGATTTATTAGCTATTGTGTTACGGACAGACATACACACACACACATACACAGACATCACGATCACCCAAATATCACATGTTTATGTTTTATTAAAAACCAAAAACAATAGAAAAACTTAAACTAATCTAAGAAAGGCAATAAAAAGTTTTAAAAAATCTTAAAATCAAATTTGTATAATAACCAAAAAAAATTTGTAAATTAATAAAAAAAAGCAATGAAAAATAAAAAATTCTTAAAACATCTTATGAAGCTAAGAAATTTTAAAAGCTGTGGCTTGAAAATATTTTGATATGTTAAGTTGCAGTTTTAATATTTTAAACCAAACTCCTTCCTGAAGATTCGACATTGGTAGGGTAATCTTGAAATTTACAAGGCGTACCAAAAACTAAACAACATTGAGTGTTCTATACACACCTGATATTAATTTATATGACTCTGTAGCGTGAAAGTTGACTTTGTTGACAGTTCTTTTGTGATCCTGATAGTCCTGTTCCTGCATGGCTTTTCCCATTTTGGTCAAGTTCCAGACACAAACATGGCCATTGGTGGCAGCTGTAAACAATTTCTCATTACACATACATGTACAGAGTGATTTAAATTGGGAACTTTTAAGTGGGAAAGGGTGGTATGGGAGATAGAGGAAAACTAACCCCCTCCTTTGCAAGCCTCAAAGTTCAAGACAAGATTTTTGGTAAAAACCGCATTTTGATATTTCAACCCGTTTTTGCACTAGAGGGGCTTTTCGAAAAGTCTTCACATAATAATTTTACCTTTAATTATATACCAACATGACATGTTTACTTTTTAATATATTTCGGGCTAGGAAATATGTTTATTTCATGTCAAAGTCACAAAAATGTAACTGCGTATGGCAAAGACTACATGCAAACGCAATAAACATAGCTTTTTTTAATTTTTTAAAATTGCATGGTAAACTAAACTACCAGAATGTAATATATTAGAGACCCTGTATGTATGAAATATTTTATAGAAATCTATCATACAAACAGGGTCTCTATACTATATACATACACAAGGCGCCACATAAAATTCATACGCCGATTCAACGTGGGAAAATTTAGGCTTTACATTTCAGTACCCTTATTAATCAAAGACTATATTATTTGCTAAAAACATAACATTGTCGGTTCTTGTTGCCTGTCCAAGTTTTCCAAATTGCCTCCACAAATTTTATAATTTGATAAAGCTCAAATTTTCGCCAAATTAGATGTTGGTTGGTCGGTGCGTCGAGTAGCCGCTCACTATGGACGAACACGTCGACGATTGTGTGAATCAAAAGAAAATATGAAAAAAAATCAGCACGCTTCAAGATCAGTAAATAATAGTATTTTTAGAACAACATCCTTTTTCCAACGCCTGTGAAGCAAGAATCGCCTCTGATTTTCCTGGTTTACTTACGAGTCGAAGGCGTATAAAGTGTTCCAGATTAAGATGTCGTATGGTATTCTCTGGAAAATGAAGATTTTTGGCAATGTGTGGTGTTCACAGATGAAAAGATATTTTAATCACACAGCGATCGAAAACATATTTTAAGTTTATCGGCCACTCAGAAAGATTGAACAATTTTTTTTATTTTGTTGTAATAAAAGTAGTTAGTACTTAACATTAATTAGTAGCCCTATAGAACCGTTAGCCACTCATATTACTATGAGAGAAGTCTCCTTATTAGTTTATTTATTAATAAAAAAAATTACATTTTTTTTCAAAAATCAGTCAGTTACAATAAGCCCTGCAAACAGCAAATTCTCAAAGACCCATATCTGAGGCTAACTTCTACTATATGCATTTTATGTGGCGTTTTCTGTACATACATGTATGTACAACATAATACATATACAGGGTGTCACATTAAGAATTTCATTCTTATTTATTATACAGTGTGGAAAAGCCAAATGGAATAAATTCGATAACAAATAAATGAGGGCGTGTTGGGAAAAAAATATAGGGTGTGTCATGTGACAGTGGCCAATAGCAACTTTTTTATTTTAAATGCAAACCCCTGTATATTATTTATTTTTTGAATTCTTCAGAAAATTCTAGACATAATTCATGTACAATGTCCTATACCTATTTTTTTTTTTTTTTTGAAAAAAATGCTCATTTAAAAATATAAATTGACGTGTCCCAGCGTTTTTCCCAATACGCCGCCATTTATTTGTTATCGAATTTATTCCATTTGGCTGTTCCACACTGTATAAACTACTATACTATGGACTACTATGTTATTACTATTCTGTATTTATACCTGTTGCTAAATAATGGTCATCAGTGGTGCTCCAAGATACATCATTGCAGGAAAAACTCAAATTAAGATGTTTCAAATTCCTTAAATTGCAAATTTCTCTGAATTTATCGTCCTCAATCTGGTAAACTTTGAAAACATTTCTGCCTCCAATGGCCACTTGAGTGTAGTCTCTATTTAGAGCTAGGGCATTGACAGGACCTTCTTGGGAGACTGAAAAGGTGGACATTTTGTTGTCCTGAGTTTCTATTAGATTGAAGTGTTCTTCTTTTTAGGACATATTATGTTTCTGCAAGAAAATGATAAGCTTAATACAATAATAATACACTCACCCTTCATTATTTTAAAAAATATATTTTTTTCAAATTTTCTTAAATAATCACAAACTACTGACATTCTGCACACTTTGTGGTATTTTGTTATAAATTCTTAATCCTTTATAAAATAATTAATTAAAGCCTTAATTTCTGTTTATTGTTTCTAAATAAAAATCTAATTAGAAGCTACCTGTCATTATATGATCACTTATACAAAACCCTTTTATTAAATTAAAAATAAATATTACTATAAACTGACGCAAATTTAACCACTCTAATTTTTTGGAGTTTTTGCAAACAATTCAAGTCTTCATTGCAGTTCTTGGTATCACATTATTTATTCTTTTCATACCTAACTTTTCCCCTATCTTTTTTACATAAATATGTAGTCTGTATGTTCTCTAAATTTAAGCCTATTGTCTAACACTACTAAATATTTTATCTTTTGAACCAACTCAAATTCAGAATTATCTATTTGAATTTTAAACTCATTTTCTCTAAATTTTACATTGTAGCTATGTTTTTTCGTTTTAGCATTCCTTTTGTCTTACTTATATTAATTTTTAGTTTATTTACATCAAGCCAATTGCACACATTTTTTAGATTTTTATTAATTAGTTCAAACAGATCTTCATAGGTATTTTCCTAATATGAAAATAAGAGTGTCATCGGCAAAAAGTCTTATTTGACAATATTTAAAATTTTTGACAATCATCATTAATGTAGAGTCTAAACAATAATGGTCCAAGAACACTACCTTGTGGAACCCCTGTACTTACTTTTAAGTCTAAAGAAAAACAATCACCAATTTTAGTTTCTTGCTTCCTACCAAATAAATAATTACTAAAAAATTTAATTGATGTTTCTTTGACTCCCATGTTTTTCAATTTTTTTTAACTGGTTTTATGGTTTTAAAAGGCCTACGAAGATCTATAAATACAGCTATTACATGTTCCCCTTTATCTATTTTATCTATCCATTCTGAAATAACAGTTTGAAGGGCAGTTTCACAGTTTTGTTTTAATCTAAAGCCAGATTGCTTAGGTACTACTACTACTACTATAAGAATGTACTTTTTTCATCATAATTTATTTTACGTCTTGAAATGATTTCTTGTTTTATATAATGAAAGCTTATATTTTCTATTTTCACAATGCTATGATCACCAATTTTAGGCTTGTGCAAAACCAAAGAATCATAGAAAATTAGTTAATGCCAAATCTATTTGTTTTTTGCTATTTCCTGTGTTTCCTCTCAGGGTTGCCAGACGTCCCGCCGTAGGGGAGACGGTCCCGCATTTTGTAGTTCGTTCCCGCTTTTTTTAAATCCTATGAAAGTGTCGCTTTTTATGCAAATTGTCCCGATTTTTCTGCTTTTTTTTCATTTCTGTCCTATTTTTTTACCTGTCTGTATCTTCTTATATATAACTTATAAATTTTATTTAAAAAAAAATTGTGTGTGCTTAAGACCACATGGCAGAAGTGTAAACTTCAACAAGGCGAAATTAATAATACAAAATACAAGATTTTTTGCGTTGTATATTGACAAAGTAATATACAAAGTAAGAACATTTACATAATTATAATTGGGTATAAATTACTCTGGTCAATTTTGCTCTGAGTGGCCTTCATCTGCATCATCATATCGCTCTGCTGACTCAGTTCAATTCAGTACCCACAAAAAGTGCTAAACGCGCCTAAAGAAGTTTACACTTCAACAAACAATCAAAGAGGAATGTTTTACTTTTTGGTTTAAGTTACTTTCTCATTTTAGGGTGTCGATGTCTATACATACTTATCTTATGTGTTAGTTCATATGGGTTTATTTTAAATAAAATTCACAAATCACTAAAAGAAATTACAGATCATAAATTTTATTATGCATGGAATTTTGATAATCAAAGTTTAATGAAGACAATGGAAGTTTAAAATACAACTTAATTTAAAAGTTTTTCACCTCTTCAATTCAAAAAAAACTCACTAAATTTAAATAGGTAGGTATAACATTTAAATTTTAAAATTAAATTATTGAATGTATTTTGGAAACGTAAATAAATAAACACACCATTTGGTTCCTAAAAGACTCCTACACTAACTTTATGTTAAAATCGATGTAAACTTTTAGTATCTATTTTAAACTTTTGTGTTTACGCATTTACATAATTTGTCCCGCTTTTTAATTTGAAAAATCTGGCAACCCTGTTTCCTCTCTGACTAATGGGCCTTTGTTAGGTGATCTGTGGTATTTATAGCTCGGGTGTTGAATACCTCCCTACATAAATTTGTAGGTATATAATAACTCAGATAATCCTCAATTTAAAAATAAATAGGTACCTACTTACTAAAAATAAACTTAGAAATTAAACCAAAAAGGGAATACGACAAAAAATATACCTATATTATAGTAAGCAACTGCTTAGGTCCGACATAAATCTACCCTTAAAAACGTAAACAAACCCACCAAACAAATGCCAGCTCATATCCTCTCTACTTTTTAAAGGTGTGCATTGAACAAAGATAGAGAGACGCAAAGCAACCAACCATTTCTTAGCTCGTGCTTCATGATCATGACAGTTGTTTGGCATAACCTTTAAAAACGTTTTTCATCCACGGTTTTGGGATTGTTTTTTGTTTTTGGGTTTTCCAAAAAATATATTGGTAGCTTTTTCCTTCAGGTAAAGTTCAGTTTAATTTTAGTTAATGGGCTGGTTTACCCAGCAAAGTAATGACAAACTATGTTTCATTTTGGTATCCCTGTCCTCCACTTCTAGAATGGTAAAATATAAACCTAATCTAAATTCACCTATTGTGCATAATCTTATTGAATTGAATAAATCTTTATTAGCAAATTTATGCTATTTCATAATACAAACATTATTATAAAAAAATACATTTAATTGTTAATGTTAATAAAACATAATAATTCCAAACATGATACTAATAACTATTTACTTAAAATCTAAAAACAAAAATACAATTTAATCTTAGTCTAAGAAAATAACAATACTAGACGAAAACACACCAAAATAATATGTAGACTAAAATAATACTATAATATAATATAATATATGGTACCAAGGGTTTACCTAAACAATCAGGCTTACAAACTGTCTAGGCAACAAGTAATTTTTAAGTGTTCTCTTAAACATATTATTTGATTTACAATTTTTTATGTATAAGGGTAATTTGTTATACAATCTGATTCCTTTATAAAACAATGATTTATATCCTAACTCAGTATTTATACTATTTAAATAAAAATTGCAGTTATTCCTTGTTGCATAGGCATGAACATTTGTGACATTCATCAATCTGTTGTCCAAATAATTAGGTAGTTGATTATTCTTTAATTTGTGAATAAAAAGAATTACATTAAACTCTGAAAATATCCTTACATTTAACCATTGAAGCTCATTTAACATATGTTCTATTCTAGTATAGCAGTTTTTTAAAAAAATTGTTCGCATGCCAATATTTTGTAATTTTTGGAACCTATTAAGATCTTCGTTATTCATTAAATTAAAGATTGTAGAGCAATATGTAAAATGTGGTAGGATTATCGTATTGTAAACTATTAATGCTGTTTGTTTGCTAATAAATTTGTTTACTCTTCTTAACACCCCCAATTTTTTCCCAATTTTTTTCGCAAGATAATCAGCATGCTTTCTAAAATTTAATTTTTTGTCAATAATGACTCCCAAATACTTCATGTCATTTACCAATTCAATTTTTTCTCCATCTATATTAATATTTATTGCATTGAGATCAAAATCTTTTTTCCCCAATATCATGGCTTTTGTTTTTAACACATTTAATTTTAACTTATTTTGATTTAACCATCCATTCAATTTTAATAAATCCCCATTTAATATATCTATTATTTCATTCAAATTTTTTCCAGCTATAAAAATCAAAGTATCATCAGCGAACAATTTTATTTTGCATCTACCTATTACTAGAACAATGTCATTGATATAAATTAAAAATAACAGTGGCCCTAGCACACTACCCTGAGGTACCCCTATATCAATATCAATACTATCTGATTCCACATTCTGAATTTTTGTTTTTTGTTTTCTAAACTGTAAATAATTTTTTATAAACATAAGCACCCTACCTTTTATCCCATATTTTTCAAATTTTTTAAGTAATTTTTTCCTATTAACAGTCTCAAAAGCCCTACACAAATCAACAAACACTGCAGCTACATATTCGCCCTTATCAAAAGAATCTATCCATGATGATATAACAAATTGCAAAGCAGTCTCACAACTATGACTTTCACGAAAACCTGATTGCTCTTCTACCAAAAGATCATTTGTATCAAAATGTTCAATAACTTGTTTATACACTACCTTTTCTAAAATCTTATCTATAGTTGACAACATGTTTACAGGACGGAAATCTGAAATATTAATGGAGTTTTTAACTTTACATATTGGTGCGATCATTGCAGTTTTGAGATCATATGGAATTGTTCCTTCAATTAAACATGTGTTAATTATATTTAGAAGTGGCTTGCTAATATTATCAAAACATTCTTTAAAAAATACAGTGCCTAACTCATCAGGACTACTTTGGTTTGACATATCACTTACAATTTTCTTTAATTGTGATTCGTCTATTAATTTAAAATCTATAAGATCTTCCTTATACTCAACATTTAACTCATACTCATTTTCATTAGTACTCTTTATATTTGATGCCAATGTTTCAATAGAATCTCTAAAATATATATTAAATTCATCAGCGATTTTTTGTTTATCTGTTATAACTAAATTATCAATTTTTATCTCATTTGGTGAATCACATTTATTTCCAACTATGAGTGACTTCAGTGTTTTCCACATTTTCTTTTGATCATTTTTATTATCATCTATTTTTTCTTTAAAAAATTTACTTTTACATTGCCGTATTTTTGAAGTTACTTGATTTCTAAAAAATTTATACTGCTCTAAGTCTTGATTATTGTTAGTAAGTTTGTACCTGTTTATATAAAAATCCCTTTGGTGTATAGCTTGCCCTATTTCTTCACAAAACCATTCTGTATTATTTGACCTTAATGTAATCAATTTTTTAGGAGCTATTTTGTTTAGGTTGTTTAAGGTATTATCATAAAAGAATCTCAACTTGTTATCAACATCTTGTTCATAGAATAGTTCTCTCCAGTCTAAATTATTTAGCTCTAAATTTATCCTTTGATAATCAATTTTACCTCTAGTTAAAATCTGTTTCTTTACTTCTTTAAAATATATATCTGTTTGAATTATTCTATGATCAGATATTACTGGTGAATCTAACACTACAGCAGCCTCTAAAAAGTTACTTATAACCAAGTCTATTATTTTCCCGTTATTATTTACAAAATGCGTATTCTGCATAGTGAGTTGTTTAAGACCAAAATCATTCACAGTTTTTCTTAATCTTTTTGAGTAAGTGTCTACCTCTGAATCTTTATAATTTATGTTAAAATCACCTAATATTACAAATTTATTTTGTTTATCTAGTAACCTGTATAACATTTCATCAAGTTTATCCAAAAATATTTTATCACTACTACTTGGGGAGTGGTATACACATGCTATTGTAAAATTTAACGCTGAATTTTTTAAATAAACCTCAAGGTACCATAGGTTACAATCTACTACTAACGACTTTTTTGCTTGAAATAAAATACCATGTTTTAAATAAAAACAAATTCCTCCTGTATGCCTACTGTTAGAATTTAACCTGACTAAGCAGTAATCATTTATATCAATTTCAAAATCATGAATTTCTTCTGTGAGATGTGTTTCATTTAGGCATAAAACTAAAGGTTTGTGTTTATCAATAAACAACCTTATTTCATCTAAATGGCTAGTAAGACCCTGTACATTTAAACAAAAAATTGAATTGTTTGGAAAGACTTTCCCATTTAAAAAATTGTTTTACCTAATCCTACTTTGTTCTTAAGTATATTATATATTCTCTGATAACAAGGACAATTATTATCTTTAACATTGTGATCATACCTTAAATCTACATTATATTTCCTTACTGCTTCAATACAGTTTGGACATCCCTCTCCATTTCTATTGCAATTTTCATCCTGATGACCTCTTCCATTGCATCCTACACAGGTTTTCTCAGCTTTACAGTTACCACTTTCATGTGCAAATCCCCAACATCGGAAATATCTTTTGACATAAATATATTCCTTAGCTGTTGCCATATTCCATTTTATTTTAATTTGACCTTTATTTTTTTGAAACTGCTCATAGGTTTTAATATCTGACTCTAGGATTATCGTCATATCCTTGTACTGCTTATTTTGAATCTTAAACACCACTCTAAGATGAAAATTTTCTGTTCTTTCAAGACCATTCTGATTAATGATTGCCTCTTCAATTTGCCGATTTGACATATCACCAATATTTTTTAGCCCGATCACCTTCATTCTTGGTCTTAATGTTTTATTTTCATCTTCTGTTGTCACTTCCTGTCCCATTTTCTTTTCTATTTCATTTTTCAAAACCTCTCTATCCTTTTCATTGTTACATTTCAGAATAACTTTTCCATCTTTTGTGGATGTTCTATCTGTGATTCCTACTTTTAGCTCACTTGGATTAACCTCTTTTTCAATTTCTTCCATCAGGTTTTTATTGTCATTTTCATACTTGCTCTTTACAATTATGTTATATGAAGGACCTACTAATGTACCCACTTTTTGATGCTCATTTCTATTGTTATTTGCACTACTGGCTGATACATAATTTATAAATTGCAGCAACTCTTCAATTCGTTTGTCCTTTTCCTCTATTAGAAGCCTGTTCAGTTCTTCAATTTTTTTAAAATCATTTTCTAACTTATTTACAAAATTTGTTTGAAGCTCTTGTACAGCAGCAATTTTTACTAATTCCATTTTACAAGGTTTGCATACCCAGGATATATCTTCTCCTAGTTCCTGAATCCATTTATACTTTTCTTCAGTAAGTTTTACACACCCAATATGATACCACACAGCACATGGTCCTTCACACAGTATTCCTTTGTCAGAAGATTTAACCCCTTTCTCACATTTCTTACATTTCTCATCTTTTTTTTTGTTTATTCTCTCATTACCTGTCATGATTCGCTTTCAATAAAATAGCTTTTAGCACAGAAAAATAGCTTTCCGTACAGGATGTTAAAAAATGTTTACGCTGGACCGTGCTTTCAACATAGGTAGTTTACCAAAAAGTTGGGTTATAATTCATAAATGTTTTTTGCGATTTTATAAGAAAGACACATATTTTACACTTAAAACTTAATGATTTTTGATGCACTGACTTACTAGCACTTCTTTACAAAACAATTTGAGTCATAATTCAAAAGTTAAACACAATTTTTTCGTTTTATTTGGGAGCAAATTTTTGCGCGTCTTTTCTTGACAGCTGTCACCTAGGTTCTATCTACCTAGGAAATCTGTGTTGTGCATTATGTTGCTGGTTAAATCATGACTTGAATCCTTTTACTCCTGCAAGTGCCGAAAGGGGCCTTTTCACTTCATAAACCTTGTTCAAGCATGACCGTTATAACTATAGGTATCAAAGCTGAGCAATAGTTAACTACTATCTATTTTATAGACACACTGAAGAGACATTGCAACACTATATTTTTAGACTAAATGTTTTTAGTAGCAAGTTAATAGGTAGGTACAGTCAGACTTTATATTGCCACACAAAATATTCCTAATTGAATTTAGGAAAACCAGTTTAAACATAGCCAAAAAAATAGTAAACCTTACTTACTGTATACATACATACATATTTAAAAAACTATTTTTCTAATTTCTAAAAATAATACATTTTGACAGAGAAAAATGGCAATTTAAAAAGTCCCTGACTCTACTTACCTACCTGTGGATATTGATAAATAATATTTATACTTTTCCCATTTTTGTAGTATTATATATTCATTATTTCAAAAGGAGGGAAAAATCTCTGAAAATTATTACTAGTTAAATGAGGTTATAAGGTGAATAATTATCTTACATGTCACTCATCTGGAAGAATACTGTCACAACTCAAAAAAGTAGAATTTTTAATTTATTGATCTTATGAAGGTAATTGTTTTTTTGTATAGAAGTGGTTATGTATCATAAAACTCAAGTTTTTAATAGTATTTGTCGTATTCTGAATGAATTTAAACCTTTTGCTTTTGTTAATGACAAAAAAAATTCTTTTAGTGACATAGATGTGTCACTTTTCTACTAAATGTGGTGCTTACTTGCAAGCTTGTAGTAAAGTGTCACAAGTGCCATCTCTCAGGTAATAATGAAAGTTTATATCGCTGCCTTGCTTTGATAGTGGCATAACTGGAAATGATAATTTTCAGGAAACACTTTTTAAAAATAATGGCAAAGACAAATATTTATATATTTTTGTTGCTTTAATTAAATCAATCAATAACTTACCCATGCTTGACATAGACAATAAGGAAAATTTTGTGGTAAAAATATATAGGTACAATATGATGAGAAGTTAGTTTTTACAGAAAACACATTTTTTATAGTTGTGCCACTATCAAAGCAAAGCAGCGATATGTGACACTTTTCTACAAGATATAGAACATAATGTTTGGAATTCACTGCAAATAAAAAATGAACTTTAGAATTTTTTGAGTAGTGACAGTATTCTATGATGAGTGATGTGTAGAAATAAAGTTATATGTAACACATGTAAAGTGACTTCTTCACCCTTGATTTCTGGCTGAAAGTCACATTTGTACACCACTTATGTCAATTACTTTGAAGTTGAATTTATTACATAAAAACATAATTGTTTTACAGGTCGTCAAAAATATTGTACAAGTTTAAAAAATCTTAAATATGTATAGTAAAATTATGTTTAAAAATCTTGCAGGACACACTATGCTAAAAGCCTTAAAATTAATAACTACATAAAAATACAGACACACACACGCACTCACACACAGAGATATACACACAACAATCTTTAAAACTCCAGATCTGAGAAATGATATTGTAAATAATCACAGGTTGAGTAAAAGCATGTTCTCAACAAAAAATGTTTTATTTTACTTTTAAAAGCAAGTAAAGGCAAGTCTCTTATATTTTGTGGTAGTTTATTATAAAATATAGGTGCATAATGAAGTGTTGCATTCCTGGAGGTCTTCAAGTGCAGACTCTAGTATATTTTCCAGAGTGTTTATAGAAATACATTCAGAATATATTGGCATGGTATTGTTAGAATCTTTAAGCTAATAAAGTATGGCTTAACATCATCCCGATACTTAATTCCTGCTACAATTCTGACTGCTCTACGCTGCAGGCCAAAGATGCGCGAGGCATGGGTGGAATGACCCCAGGCCAGGAGTGCTTACGCAACGATCGAGTGAAACAGCCCATGATAAGCCATCTTCATAGTATCTCTTTCCACTGTGTTGGAAATACTACAGAGTACATAAATGGCAGAACATAATCTTTTGGATGTGATCTTTACATGTTGTTCAAAAGTTAGTTTTTGATCTACGGTAACCCCCAACACCTTGACACTTTCAAGGTTGTTTGGGATATCTATCTTTTTTAGAGTAAAATTCATGTTTTGAGTTTTACTTAAGTTAACATTTTATATGTTGGAGTTAAACCAATCGTTTGCAGTTTTAGTATGGCGCTAGATCTCCAAAATTGCCTCCTCCAGTGTCTCGGCTTTTATTGAAAAACCATTATCATCTGCGTACACAACAACCTGGCACTTAGGCAAGGCAGTGGAAAAATCATTGATATATACCAGGAACAAAAGTGGACCAAGTATTGACCCTTGTGGTACTCCATGCCTCATATCTCGTTCCTCTGAGTGGTGACCCCTATCTCTATGATCTGCCTGCGGTCTGTAGGGTATCCAGACATAAGCGCTAGACTTAGTTCATCTAGGCCATAATATTTTAGCTTTTGTAGAAGAATATCATGTGATACACAGTCGAAGGCCTTGGATAGATCACAGAAGGTAGTAGATACCACCTGTTCTCCCTCCATACCTTCAACTATGTAGTCACAGAGACTAGCTATGGCTCCAGTGATAGATTTTTGTTTTCTAAATCCAAACTGTTCCTCTATGAGAAGTTTGTTCACCTCAAAGTACTCATACAGCTGCTTTTTAGGACAAAGTAGTATTCAAAAAGATTGTTTAATTCATGAAAGAAAAGAAATTTATTTGAATACTTATGGGTTATTTTCACAAAAATCTGTAAAATGGTGTCTTATCTAGCTATCAATGTTTGTATTTGCACAAAACATTATTTTTTATAAATATAAATGACAGATAAGGGATAAAGTGACAAATCAGGAATGAAAATCTACTCGGAACAATGGGGTATGTTGAACATTGGTGCCATCTGCTCATTGTTTTTTCTTTTATGGTGGTTCTACTTGATCTTTGTAGGCTGTGGCCTTGAAGTATTTTTGTAGTGAACCGAACCGAACCTTCAGCAAAAACTCAAAAACTATGTGACCTACCGAAAAAGCTAAACACATTTCGGTTTTATCTTATTACTTTGGCACAAAAAAACTATCAAAAATAAATAGGCAATATCAAACAATTTTAAATGCATCACAGATGGCTTACCTTATTTGTTGGTCGTTTTTTTTCTTTAAAATAAAACCGAGGCGCCAATGCGAAAACGAGGAAAACATGTCAAAATAATAACCAAAAAATAGAATCAATGTCGGGCTTTGCTTTCTATAAAGCATCATTTTGTCCTGAGGCCCTTGATTATTTTAAAGATGTTAAAACAAATTTGGCAGGCAAGCCAAATAAGCATTATTAAAAGTACTGATTAATTTTCCAATTGCAGAAAAGTTATTTTTTTTAAACAAAAAGTAGAGGCATTTACTGAAAATTGACGAAAATCCCACCAACCCAGTATAATAATTACCAAGCAGTCATTCACTGGATTTCTCTCTTATATCAATACCAGTAGATGACCACATAAATAAATATATGTTTCTGAGGTGAATTAAATATTACATCCTAAAAAAATAGTAATTTAAATCATTTTATTGCATTTTAGGCAAAAAACAATAATTTTACAATAATCAGATTATTTTTTTTGCAAAATTAATCAGCCCTGTGTTTTGCTTACCTTTATATTTTGATAATACATTTTAAATAAACAGAACCAGCTACACTTTTAAGTGATATTTGCAACACACTGATTAATCTGTAGAGTTGCCAAACACATAAGAAATTATTAAATTGTTGCATATTGTATGGCTTTGGGTTAATTACAATTCTTAATAATTCAAAAAAGAGTATATATTGGTTATCACTGGTTAGTTCACCCTACACCCTGAGTAGTAGTAGTAGTGTGGGGTAGGCTCTAGGCCTGGCGACTAGGCACATGAAGCGCCCTTTTCGCCAACCCCCGGGCATCCCCCAAACTGCGTCCTTCTTTCGCTAAGGAATCTGCCCGTCTTCTGTACAAAGGCCAGAATATCGGGCCACCTAAGATTCAGAAGGTCCTCCGTCTCAAAGGCTTCCTCTTCGAATAACTCTCTTCTTGCCTCCTTGTATGCTTCACATGATGAGAGAAAAAGAGGTCTCGTCCTCGGCCCAACATCGCTCGCACGTCGCGTCGTCCTTCACTCTCATCTTTGCCAGGTGTCCTTGTAGGACGCAGTGTCCGGTCAGGACTCCCACTATGGCTCCCACCTCTCTTCGTGTTCTACGGAGCAGCCAGTCCCTACGGGATTTGCTGTAGCCAGTCACATACTCCTTCGCCTGTCTGGCGTTTCCTGTGTATCTCTTTCTGGGTCTACTCTGTTAGGGCCGACTTCATTTGCCCTCTTATGAGCCTCAGGAAAGGCTCTGGCCCGACGCATTTCTGTTGGGATCCTCCCCTGGCGAGTCCGTCCGCTTTCTCGTTTCCGGGGACTCCCATGTGGCCTGGGACCCATACGAGCTCTACCTCTCTTACGCCGGCCAATTCCTGAAGTGCATCCGCACACTCCTGCAACAAACCTGCGGACATGGTTGGTTTACACAGTGCTTTCAGCGCAGCTTGACTGTCTGAACAGATGCAGAGGCGTTTTCCTGTTTCGTTCCTGATTTCTTCCTCCCATGTTACCGCCAGTAGAGCGTAAACCTCTGCCTGGAAGACTGTTGCACTGGATCCCAGCGAGTAGCTTTTTCCAATGCCCTTGATTTCCACGTACACTCCTGCACCGGTCAGCCTTGATCCGTCTGTATAGCAGACCGTGGCGTCGCTAAGGAATTCAACTCCGTCCTCCTTCCATGCATCCCTTGGCGGTATGGTTACACGGTATCTCCTTTTCTCCCTTAACCGCTTTTCTGGCATCGCTAGCCTGTACGTCGATAAAGGAATCTCCTTTTCCGTCACAGTCGCGATCTCCGAATGTCCTTTTTGTCCTCCTGTTGCTCCTTCTCCACACGCCCGCGTCCCTTATCCTAAGGTATGCTGCCATCGCTTCCTTCTTTATCCAGGTGGATACACCCTAAGTAAGAAGCCCCTCATTACTTTGGGGAGGATCAAAGTGAGGATTAAAAGCTTAATAAAAATAGGTAGTTGGATTTATGAAAAACAATAAATTTATTATATTATTCCAAAAAGCTTAAAAGAACCTGCAAAATCTAATTTAAAAAAAAAACTAAAATCTACTATTATTATTTTAATTAACCTAACCCTATGATGCACAATAAGTAAAACAGGGTTTAATATGAATTTATATATGCATAGGAGGAAAGACCTTTACTTTAAAATTTAAAGCTAAGTTTCAATAAATTTTTGGACTGCAGCTGACCTACAGGTGTCAAGCTGGTAGTAACGTAATGAGCATCACCACTGATTCGAAAGTATTGAAAAGTTATTACAGATAAAATGCAAGTCAATGGAGTCCAAAAACCACATGTAGAATTCTGTGTGAAGCTGGTAGTAACGTAATGAGCATTAACACTGATTCGAAAGTATTGAAAAGTTATTACAGATAAAATGCAAGTCAATGGAGTCCAAAAACCACATGTAGAATTCTCTTGCAATATTGTTCTTCTTCCTAAAAAAAAAATAAAAAAATTCAAATCATACAGGAGTTTAAAAAGTACTGGTACATTAAATCAAGAACTAACGCCTGGTTGAAACCAAAAACAAAAATTTGCAACACAAAATCAAATTTTTTGTATGCGGGCACTGAACAACACGAAGCCGGCAAAAGATCAAAGAAGTTTATTGCGTGTTGCAAAAAATGTTGCTCGGTTTGGACGTTAAGAATTCAACCACCTTTACTTTCCCATCTAGGGTTTTTAGCGCCAAGTTTTTTTTTAAAGGTCTGCGCGCACTAATTCATTTACTTTTCGGTTTCTTTTAGGACACATTTTGTAATAAAAATAAATCGATTTCGTCAAACTCTCACTGAGACAAATATATTAACCATTTTAGGGATTAAAAATGCATATTCTCACACACTTTTAATTAAAAGTTTGTTGGACATCAGAGAAAATATTTATTTATTTTAAGAAGTTAATTTCCTCCGACCTTTCAATCGCGGTCCCATCTTTCAGTGCCGAATCCTATTCGAGCGTAAACGAGATTTAACCCAATGCAAATCAAACACCTAACGGAATCAATACGTGCATATCTTAAAAGGGATCATCTAAATGAAAAACACACCTGGCATTCTTCCTTTCCTCCCACATTTTCCAAGTATTTCTGCAGAACTTCTCTTAAATTATGAGTGGGATTCCTGCATTCTGATACTGCAGTTGTGTTTTCCTCAATCAAACCTGTTAAGAATTTATTATTAAATATTACATTAATATTTAGGTTTTTAAATATGTTTGAAATAAAGACGGTAGGTACTTTAGATTTACTTTGTCATCGCGCTATATGTCAAATTTGTGATGTTTGGTTGTTTTTTACCCAAATTATATAACTTATTTTCATAAATTTTGTCCAATAATAATACGTTTATTTACCAAAGTTTACAAAATATATATAAACTAACAAATTTAACAAATAATAGGTAAAATAAACGAAATTCACATAAACAGCACATTATAGCTACTTGTTAGTCATAGTCTAAAATCAAAAATTTAGTCAAAGCTTCAGTTTTTAAAATTTTTAAAAAATAACTGGTTTTACCATACTATGTAAATAGCTAAAAAGTTACGAAGTTAGTTTAAGTGTTAATTTATTATTTAAATCATTTGCCTACGACCAACCAATAAAGAAGCCCCTAGACGGTCAATAGTATTAATCAATGTACATTGATCAATACGTATTGAAGGGCTGTATTGACCGTTTAGGAGAGCTTCAAACATATTGACAGCATATGGCTTAAGAATACTGATTGACACAAAAATTTAAAAGAACCAATAGTTTTAAACAACATTGAATGAAGTACCTATGTATGAACTTATGAATGTTTAGATTTTATATTTTTACACCGCGAGCTATTTTTACCTGCAAGAAGTGACAAAGCGTGTTCATGACTGGGTTGTCTTTCTTTCGTGATTATTGAAATAAGAGTAGGAACGTAGCCCAAAAATACTAGACGACCTGAAAAAAACAAAAAAAGAGTACAAACTGGAATTTACAAATAGAACTGTGCAAACAATTTTTGGAATGGAAAAAATTAATAAACAGCATTAAAACTATAGGAAATGCTGGGAAATATACCGTAGCTAATCAGAAAAAAATTAGACTCGATCCAAATTATTAGGCGTCAAATGTGGTGAAATTTTAGGCGTGCCTAATAGTGTGCGCTAGACCCGTTATGAGAAAAAATATTTTATTAAAAACGTTATAATAATTGATAAAATATAAAGACTAGTTGAGTATATTAGATATTAAATGTTAATATTGTTACAGCATCAACTGAATAAAAATGGCAGTCCATTGTCAGCTATGGATGGGCAGTCTCGAGAGCTACATGACAGAATCTTTCGTTCTTAACGCTTTTCGCAAAATGGGCGAAAATCCAATGGGAGTTAAAGTTATGAGAAATAAGTTGACTGGAGAGCCTGCAGGTATGAATTGACCTTTATTTTTTGTTTTTGTCTTCAAGCCAGGGCTAATGACCCTGACATATTTTAAGGAAATAGAAACACCACAAACTTATTAAAGGAAAATTTATTCAAAAGTCAATAGGGACGTATTGGAATAAAGCCATACAGTGACACTATTATTGCCGTATTTTGTCATATTTACATTGCAGGCTGACAAAGTCGAATTCAAAACTAAGTCGTTTATTTATCATAATTAAAGTCGACAGTATTTCTTTCTTTTTGTATATTTTAAAAAAATCCTTATGTTAAAAGACTAACTGTCATATTCCAATGCAAAACTGTCAAAATACTACCTGACACTATTATTGCATGACTTTATTCCAATAAGTCCCTAATATCAAAAGCATAGCATGATTTAGAGAGAGACGCACCTTCCGTCTTTGTTAATCCATAAGCGTCGGAAAATAAAAATAACCAATTTTTTGCTAAAAAAAAAACAATATTTTTATTTTTTTTGTCACACACTGTGTTTATTGTATTACAATCTAGTCAGTAAGACTAATTAGCAATTTTGCTTTAACTTAATTTACTAGAAAAGTCAGATTTAAACTTAGGGTTCACTCAACAGTTCTCCCCGCTTTGTTTAGTCTGTAACTCACAATTGTGTGTTTATAGCTTTATTTTGTTTTATGTAATTCACTTAGTTTACTAGCTCAAACGGCTTCACTCTTTTTAGTCTTCGAACTAGCATAGTATTGTCTAGAAGCTGAATTGCTTCCACATTCACATGCCGATGAAGTCTATCTTCATGGCTTTTTGCTTACTTTTTTATAGTCTCTGCTACAGTTTCGATTTTTAGATCTCGATGAAGGTCACTATTTCGAACGTACCAAGGTGCATTCACAATGTTTCTTAATACTTTATTTTGAAATCTCTGTAAAACTAGAATGTTAGTCTCTTTAGCACAACCCCATCCAATTAGCCATTCATTTTTCTATACCTTATCTCAAGTTCTTCTTTTTTTTTCTTAACATGTGCTTTCCAGCGCAATTTGGCATCAAGTGTTATACCGAGATATTTTGCCTGATTTGAATATGGTACGGGAATGTTGTTAATTGTTATTTGTATGTGATTTATATTTTTGTTTGTAAAATCAACGTGAATTGATTTTGTTTCATTTTATTTTATTCGCCACTTTGTGGTCCAACTGTGAATTTCGGTGGCTGCATTCTGAAGTTTTTCTATGCATTTTTCAATAGATTTTTCTACCGTCAATAAACCAGTATTATCGGCAAATGTTGCTAAGTGACAATTTTCTGGCTTTGGGATATCGCAAGTGAATAATAAGTATAGATAAGGGCCTAGTACGCTACCCTGGGACACGCCTGCTTGAATTTCTCTTAAATTTGAGTATGAGTCTTCCTGTTTTACTCTAAAATGTCTATTAGATATGTATGATTCCAAAATATCCGAATATTGTTTTGGCAGAAACCATTTGTTTAAAATTAAGGCCTTCATGCCAGACTTTGTCAAATGCTTGTGCTACATCTAGAAAAACTGCAGAACAAACTTTCCCTCTTCTAGTGCTTTTTTTATTATATTAGTAATTCTGCGTACTTGATCTTTACAATATGTGATACATATATGGTCTCTAGCCACGGTAGACTTTACCCCTCGAAGGGGGTACGTGCTATAAAATTTTTAAGATAGTCAAAGAGTGTCCCCTTCCCAAACAAGATCGACGTGTCCAAGGGTTTTTCCAAAAGCGTACAATAAATACTCGAAAAAGCCCCTGTTACCTTTAAAAAAAAACCCGGTTCATTGGCACAACATATGTTTGATCTTTGGTTCTAGTTGAGTAAATTCGTAGGGTATTTCAAGAAAAGGCTGCAAAAAGGGTAAATTTGTTTATATTTCGCATGATGGTGTCGAAAACCGAAATTTAAATGTTTATTCGAGGATCCCCGATTTTCCGGCTTCAGAATTAAAGATGGCGGCTGCCAAAGTTAAGAAAAAAATTAATTCCCTGTTTCAAGAGAAAGGTAATTAGTTTTGATTGGATTTGCTTTAAGCGGAACCTAGTCAATTTAAAACTGTAAAAAAAATTCACACCTGTCACTTCAATACAAAATTGTGGCTATTTTTCGAAAAATTAGTTTTTCTTCGATATTTCCTTTAATTTTAAATACTCGAAAAAGCCCCTGTTACCTTTTAAAAAAAAACCCGGTTTATTGGCACAACGTATTTTTGATCTTTGGTTCTAGTTGAGTAAATTCGTAGGGTATTTGAAGAAAAGGCTGCAAAAAGGGTAAATTTGTTTATATTTCGCATGGTGGTGCCGAAAACCGAAATTTAAATGTTTATTCGAGGATCCCCGATTTCCCGGCTTCAGAATTAAAGATGGCGGCTGCCAAAGTTAAGAAAAAAATTAATTCCCTGTTTTAAGAGAAAGGTAATTAATTTTGATTGGATTTGCTTTAAGCGGAACCTACTTAATTTAAAACTGTAAAAAAATTCACACCTGTCACTTCAATACAAAATTGCGGGTATTTTTCGAAAAATTAGTTTTTCTTCGATATTTCCTTTAATTTTTGTGCAATATTTATTTTTAACGACTCGTATTAAAGCTAACCGAACATTCTCAAAAAAAATAAGGTCTCAGCCGACACAAAAGATACCTTCATAACCTATAGACCAAATTTAATTTTGACAAAAAAAATATCCGAATTATATTAAGAGTAAGCCAACTTTTCTACGTATTTATAAAAATCACAATTTGACATTTAACGGTCAAGATGGCGGCCGAAGTTCAGATAAAAGTTATTTTTTCATTCTTGTTCGTATTTGACAGAACTAGTGGTGCCATGTAGTATAACAATTTAGACTGAATAAGGCTGATTTAAAAAATTTCATAATAAATGACATGTCTAATATAATCCAAGATAGCGGCATTCACAATATAAAAACAGTATTGTTTGGTTTGATAAAATGTTTAACGAAAAATGTAATTTTATGTTTTTAAAAAATAGTCTTTGTTTTTTCTTTCGATTTTAAAGAAAAAAACCGGACAAAACAAGATAACTCGTAATTTTTTTTTGTCAATAAAGTATTGTGATTGACCATATTTTACTCAATAGCTATCTCCATTAATATTGATCTGACAGTAACGTTTGAATTAGTAAAGTTGAGGATTTTCTGATATCAATATATATATATATGTTAAACACTTGCCATCTTTTTGACATTTTGTTAATTTTTTTTAAATAGTATTAATAGTTTATTATTTTAAAAAGTTTTTTTTTTGATCGATAGCGCTCCTTTTTCTAATTTTAAAAATATATATGTTGACATTTGGCCCAGCCGTTTATGAAATATTTGCATTTTAAGTATAAATTGATATACTAACACTAGTTCTGTCAAACCAGAATAAAAAAATAACTTTTTTGTCTTAACTTAGGCCTCCATCTTGAATGTTAAATTTCAAATTGCTTACTTTTGATAAAATTCCGATTTTTTTTGTGTTTTGTTTTTTTTCTCATTTGATAACCGTGAATCTTTCGCCGCACTAAGGCCGCCATTTCGGAACGCCTAATTGGGGGTATTTTTTTTTCCGGTCCTTTTGTCCCTTAGAATGGCCTACCCCTTCCAACTAGTAAGAACCATTCATTTTGATATTTGCATTGGAGAACTTGGCTTTACTTTTATCTCAATTCTTTTTACGGAATACCACTTTCAGGTACTTGGCTTTTTTTTACATGAAATGTTTTTGTTATTATATAAAAAATATACCCTTTCTGCAGCTTTATTTTACTCTACTTCGTACGCTAGCTGATATAACGATACACCGTGCAGGTATCGTACGTTTTGACACTGCACATGCGCACTTGACCACCAGAACGAACGTTATGTCAAGATACATGCCGTGGTTTTAAGGCTCTGAGTCGCGCCGATAATTTCGTGCTAATGTAAGGGTTTGAAAATATACGCTTTTCTCGAAGACGGCTAAAGGTTTTAACAAAAACTTTTTTTATCGTTTAAAGTGATCTTTGGTACAGGACTAAAACTATTTTTTAGTTAAAAAAATATCTTCAAAATAGCATGAAATTATGCTTATTTATAGTCAAAAATCGATCATTTTCATATAATTCTTTTTTATAGAAAATTGTTATCTGATCCAATCGAGGAAGAATTTCCGTCCTACAAGGGACATTCCTCTAAATAAATAAAAAATAAAAATAACAAAAATTGCAGGTCATCTGGTAGGAAACCGTGTATTGTAAAACGCTTACAAGACCAACAATTGCCGCTTTTGTCATCAATGAAGTGGGGCCCTCTGCTGGTCGCTAAAAATTATTTTTAAAACAATAGCAATATCCTTGTCTTTTCGGTTTTTTACGAAACCGGACCATCAGAGCCGCAGCTAGCTTTTCTGGCGCCCGCGGCAGCCTTTAAAATTTTTAGTCCCTGTCACCCCCTGATAGAGGTTTTACGAAATCAAAATGGTAAATTGTATTTGACATTCGCATGTACTTTCCGCACTGTTTTGGAATTGAGTTGTTTGGTATGGAAAGTGGCACTTTTTCGTCTTTACTTAACACACTAAAAAATAGGGCGGACTATAAACAAACAAATTGCGTGTAAGTGATTGGAAGAAAATATAAACATCATAACAAAAACATTTCATGTAAAAAAAGCCAAGTACGCGAAAATGGCATTCCGTAAAAAAAATTGAGATAAAAGTAAAGCCAAGTTCTCCAATACAAATTTCAAAATGAAAGGTTCTTACTAGTTTGGAAATATTTTTTTAAACTTTGCTATTGGGGTTTTTTGATTTTTTCCAGGGGTTTGTCATAATTTCTATCAGTCTGCCAAATTTCAGCTTTGTAGCATGTCTGGAAGTACAGTAGAATATTGATGATCTATACATGACTGAGTGAGTGAGTGGCAATTTCGACGTTTTTTGAAATTTCGTAACTACTTTACTACTTTATGGAATTCCATGAAACTTGAAGGGGTTGTTAAAACCATGGAGATCTACGACTGTGCAAAGATTGAGATTGGTAGCTCATTCCGGAGTAGAGTTTTAGGTAGGTCAAATATCGGCTGAAATGTTTCAAGAAAAGATGGTTACGGCGCGCGAACTTGGCGAGGCACTGCCGTGCCCTCAGATTTGCGCGTGTATAAGTACCGATGATTTTTCTTTTAATTTATATATTTTATACAGGGAGGTTAATTAGACATTTTCACCATAACATTGTTAACTCCTAGAGAATGAGCCAGAAATCAAACAAAATGTTCGAAAAAGGGCTGTTTCTATAATGCTTAACCCGTGTTTGCGGTTTCTATGTGTAATTTTAAACACTAAGACCAACACAAAATACCCATAAAACGACTTTAATTACCTACTAAAAATCACTGCTTAATTGAATATACATAATTCCGTTCACCCTTTTGACATGTTTTTAGATCAATAGATTTTTAAGGGTCAGAGTCGCGCCGATATTCTAGTGTAAATGTAAGGGTTTAGAAAAATACACGGTTTTCTCCAAGACGACTACAGATTTTTACAACAACTTTTCTTAATTATTGAAAGTGACCTTTTGTCTAGGACCAGAATTATTTTTAAGTTTAAATAAAGTCTCAAAAATTAGATAAAATTATGCTTAAATATAGTCAAAAAGCGTCAATTTTATTATAATTTCCCCCCCTTCCCTCGAGCGGCAACTCCCGGAGGTCGCAAACTTAGATGTACTATCAGAGGACCTATGTCTACCATCTCACCAAATTTCATTTTGGTTCGACCTTTTGCAAATAGCACCCCATATTTTGTACCTAACGCTTGGCCTATTAAGCCGAAGTCTCGATTTTTTTCCTTTTCTTCGTTCATCCATACTTCTACCCAAACAGACTCAATAAACGAATACACTACTGGTATCGAACTAAACAGATCCGAGTGGACCGCTTCTCTGATGCCCGAAAATATAATATAAAATCTAATATTGCCACGTAAAGGTAGGTAAGCATCGTCAAAGAAACTGCCGCGAGATGTGGCTGTACGCTAGACAATTCGGGGGAGACGGGTTAAACGATGTCCTTTCACGATAGCCCGGGTGTAAGTTTATCGTGGCCCGGACCTGAGAACATAAGGGGTTGGTGAGAAGACGCTAGCGCTACCAAGTCCACTTTCAATCCCTGACTTCGCATGCGCAGATCTACCAATAACCTTGTTTAGCCTCATGTATTAGAATAGATGAATACAGGGTGATTTTCACTTGAATGATTCTAACCACATGAAAATAGAAAGTTTCAAAAACCTAACCTAACAAAACCTAATCAAATCTAACCGAACCAAAGGAAACTGAACCAATAATTTTTTTCAAAAAAAAAACTTTCCTGACTTCCTGCCCGGGATCCTAGAGGATGTGAATCCGAATCGAACCTAACTAAACTGAACCAAACCTAACCTAACCAAACTAAACTACAACACGTACTGCTAATTAGGTTTAGTTGGGTAGGGTTAGGTTTGGATAGGTTCGGTTCGGTACGGTCCGGTTCGGATTCACACAAGGGCGGATCCAGAGGTGCTTCTCGGGGGGGGGGGGGGGGGGCACTTTAGGTGACAGTCTCTGTTGGTAAAAAACGGTATATATTTTTTTAAGCAGCATTTGATTGAACTATTCAGTGGTTGTAATTTCGATGATAATAACAATAGACACTTTCATGCGCCGCAGGCAAATATTTTGAATTTTTATTAGCAAAAACATGACTTTTTACTCATGTTTTGTATATTCAAAAAATTCTCGGGGGGGCAAGTGCCCCTAGTGCCCCCCCTGGATCCGCCACTAAATTCACATCCTCTAGAATCCCGGGTAGGAAGTCAGGAAAGTTTTTTTTTGAAAAAAAAATATTGGTTTAGTTTGCTTTGGTTCGGTTCAGTTAGATCTGATTAGGTTTCGTTAGGTTAGGTTTTTGAAACTTTCTATTTTCATGTGCTTAGAATCATTCAAGTGAAAATCACCTGTACATCTATTCTAATACATGAGGTAAATAATATTGGTAGATCTACGCATGCGAAGTCAGGGATTGGAAGTGGACTTGGTAGGGCTAGCGTCTTGTGGGGTTGGTGGCACTTGTAGGGAGGTTGAGGGGGCGGTAAACGCCGCCTCATCGACACTTTTTTTTTACCTCGTCCCACACGTATGCCTCGCAGGTGTTTCTCGAATGTCTGCTCTTCTCCGCCTTAAGTCCACGATAAACAGACCTTGTACTAGGGATAGAACGATACCGATATTGGTATCGGTATATCGCCAATTGTTGCCGATTATCGGTATCGTATCGTATCGGCAAGCTAATTGCCTATAAATAATAAAAAAAAATTTGCCTTTTCAGTGCATAAATACTTTATTAAATAAAATAAAAGTTTTTAGTCTAAAGGTAACATTTTTACTAAAAAGGTAAAACAAATCCTAACACTTCTAACAAATATACCTAATGTAGCAGGTACTAAATACATTATAGACTTAATACTTAAAATTTAATTTCTTGATATCGTTGTTTGATGGAGATTACTATCAAA
This sequence comes from Aspidapion aeneum, assembly GCA_963576565.1. NCBI lineage: Eukaryota > Metazoa > Arthropoda > Insecta > Coleoptera > Brentidae > Aspidapion > Aspidapion aeneum. The sequence continues at coordinate 32,512,184 of OY755046.1, read as the reverse complement.
CAAGGATATTATAACGGAATTATAAAACATGACTTCCCCAGTTTTTCCTTGGGTTGTGTATAAATAGATGGCGCAATCGCAAACGTTTCGTCGCAACGAAATTATTATAATAAAACAGGACTTCCCCGGTTTTCGCTTCGATCGCGTATAAATAGATGGCGTTATGTTTGCCGATACGATATATCGGCACGTAAATATCGGTATCGGCCGATATATCGTATCGGCAAAAAAAAGTGATATCGTTCTATCACTCACTACCTTTTGACCTGCGGGAATCTAAAAAATGGCGTTACGGATTCTATTTTTGTTTTTCGTAAGGTTATTGCTTTGTCCACTTTGCCACTAACGAGGAGGCAATGCAATGTATGCAGAAGCTGAATTGGAAAACCATACCTGGCACTAACCCAAAGGTCAGATTCCGTTTGAACAACGCTAGTAGGGAAAACCATATCGCCAATCGAACCTCAATGACTGACAAAGAACTTTCCGTTTGGGTAAGTGATTTCTTTTTTTGATTTTTTTTGACAGGCTATTGTTTTGTTCGCTTCGCCACAAACGAGGAAGCAATCCAGTGCATGCACAAACTTAACTCCAAGCCAGTACCTGGAACTAACCCGTCTATCAGATTTCGACTGAACAGCGCTAGCAGAGACACTCATAATATCAATAGGAATATGAATGAAAGAGAGTTCCCCGTTTGGGTAGGTCAAATTGTAGGTTACGTTACTCCCAGAATTATACAGGGTGTCCCAAATAAAAGCAACTGCATGGGGATTTCGGAAACGGTAAGAGATACGAGTTTGTTTAAATGAGAAAAAAGTTGCGTTATTCTAAGCCCAATCAGGTGCTGTATCAATATTAAAGATATCTATCTATCTATATCCAACATTGGAAAAAAACGCATGCAACGCTGCATCGATAGAGAAGGGGACTACATTGATGGGGAACATCATTAATAGTATTTTTTTATATATTTGAAATATTCTTTATGGAAAATAGCTTAAAACAGCTGAAGTCAATCTAATTTAGTAAGAAAAAAAAATCTGAAATAAAAAACTATTATATATTAGTTTTAAAATTCGGTAATAGTACAGATATAAAAAAAATATAAATTACTACAAATTTTTACAGCTCAAATCAAATACAAACTTCTTATGTTTAATGTTCTTTGGTAGTTTCCAGTGATAGATATAAAATTCAAGTTGATATTTTTATGCAGGTTGGCGACTTGAGTCCAGACGTTGATGACTACAACCTCTACAGGGTGTTTTCTGCTAAATACAACACTATCAAAACTGCTAAGGTAAGTCAAAAATGTGCTCTTGATTTGCGTTACATAAGCAGTTTAATAATTTTATAATATTCATAAAATGCAGACTTTCTAACTTGAAGACAGATCAACTTCTCAAAATACGGTTTTTCTCATAATAATTAATTTATTGAAATTTAAGCACAGTAAGGTGAAACCTTCCATCGAAGCATAGACGAATACCGAGATAGACCAGACAACTTACACGGTGGGAGTTTTATTATACAATTGGCGCAATAAACCGGGGTGTCGTATAGGGTCCCTGCATCCTGCAAGCCTGGACAGTACGTCTTCGTGATGCAGTGACCCTAGTGCCGTGCAAGAATCAGCGCCTCTACAATGTTGTGCTCTTGTACTAAATATTTACAGGGGGATTTGAAACAATATAACGCTTGCGCAGTTTGTCTCTAAGCTAAAGAGTGGCTTTTCAAATTATTGTATACCAGATGCTCAAACACCAAAAAAAAACCTATTCTACTCGTCAATTTCAAGTTCTCCCATACAAATTTCATAATGAAAGATTTTTACTAGTTGGAAATGTTTTTCTAAACTTTGCTATTACAGCCAATCTTCTTTATGTTCAATTAAGCACTCTGCCTGAGTCATTTACAGCCGTAATAGCCAAGTTTAGAAAAACATTTCCAAACTAGTTTCTTACTTTCATTTTGAAATTTGTATTGGAGAACTTGACTTTACTTTTATCTCAATTCTTTTTACGGAATGCCGCGTACTTGGTTATTTTTACATAAAATGTTTTTGTTATGATTTTACTTCTTTTTTAAAGGAATTGGATAATATTTAATTTTCAAAATAGTAAAATATGCGGAATATTGTTCAAAACTTTTGCAATGCCTTACTTAAAATTTTGAGGTCTTTTAATTTTTTCTCAGCTCTCTAGCGTTTCTGGAAGTGGGCAATGTTACTTTTATATAAATTTACATTTATAGGAGAGGGAAGTAAATTAAAATATTGGTGTTTTAAAATTTTTTCCTATAGTTTTATCATAGTGTCTTTCAGTCTTAAAAAGCTCAGCTCTCTAGCGTTTCTGGAAATGGGCAGTGTTACTTTTACATAACTTTACATTTATATGGGAGGGAAGTAAATTAGAATTTTGGGGTGTTATAATTTTTTCCTATAGTTTTATTATAGTTCCTATCAGGCTGCCAAACACGGCTGTCTTCAAGTGGTCGAGGGTTCAAAAAACTGCCGCTAAAAATGGGCAAATAGAACTTGTTCTAGGGGGGGATACCTTTGAAAAGCACTTCTCAAGGAAATCATATCTGATCATTTATGTAAATGGGGACATTATCTATATTTTCGATTTGAAGAGAAAAAATTTTTCTCCAATTTGTGCTCTTTTCTACTGTTTCCAACCCAATTTCGGTTGAGACAGGATAGTATATACTTTTGAAAATTGTTTTGTAGCCACTAGAACACATTTTAGTAGAAATCGCAAATGGGGGTAGAGGATTCTATTAAAAAACTCATAATTATAGTCGGAATTATAATTTTTCTGTATTTTTCACATTTAAGAAATAGATAATTTTCACAAACGATGTGAGCTTGACAGAAATCAGAATTAATGAAAATAATTACTGTAAATTAATCGCTAGAAACAAATCTGCCTGTGCACGATCTTACAAAAAGTTTACTACAATTGGATAACTACAAGAAACAAAAAAATAGTTTATTTTAACAACAAATTGATCAAAAAAGTAACAAAAATAAAAATCTCCCAACAAATAAATTAATAAATGAAGTTCATTTATAACATAAATTGATCATATATGTTGAGAAGAAAATGCAACAACTGCCTTTTTCAACTTGTCTGAATAAGCAAAATCTTGAACAGAATTTATCTTGTATCTATTCCAAAATTTCAGAAACTCATGGTGCACGGATTCGCCAGCTTGCTCTGACCAATCATCTAATCCAAAGCCAGATAAAAATTTTAGACAATCGGTTAAATGTCTCGTCAGTACGTGAATTTTTAATGTTTCCGAAACTTCAGTCGCCAAAAATGCTCTGCGCACTTCGTTCACTCTTTTTTCTATGTCTGAATAAACTGGGCCTCTGGAAAAACAGGAGTCTACCTACAAATTTATTCATTTCCTTAAAAGCTTGAATAAAGGGCAGAATTTTGAAATACCCAACATGGCCGTAGATATCTTCATCATTGAGTTTGTCAGCATTTTTCAGTAATTTCCGGCACGCATTACCTTCAAACACTTCCCCATGGTAACTCTTGGAAATCACTTGTACTTTTAGTGCCCAAACCAGGGCCTTCTCTCTTCCCAGCAGGGGTACCAATCCTTTCCAAAAAAGGTGATTTGTGAAGCCCTGCAGAATGTGAAGTTCTGGTATTACACATTTTTCAATGACCGAACGGTCGTCATTCTCGATAAAAAGAGGGGGATTTAATGTGCTGTGGTAATATTTGGCAAATTTTTTGGCGTTTCCAGCAGAAAGGAACATCTTATAATCTTTTTTTAAATCCCCATAAGTCTTCAATCCCAGGGGCTGATCACTATCATCTATCTCGCAATCGGAGTCTTGGTCGTTGCACTCTGAGGTGTGTTCTGTATTATCAAGTTGTTAGCAATTTCGCAATGTTTTGAGACTGACAAAACAAAATGGACAAGTGTGAGATGACGTAGCTGTCTGCTGCCCGTTAATTATTAACAACAGCTTGAAATCGCATTAAAAAATGGCATTCAAAATCTTGTGGATAACAGATAAGCAGAAATGTTTCAGAACATAAGAGAGCCCTACCGGCCGATTTTGTAAACAGTACAATAAAAGTTCGCGAGTACTTATTATTATTAGCGCAGGGCAGACAGAAAAGTAAACATAAGGAATTCCTGAAATTGAAACATAATAACACCAGTGTAGAGCCCTTTTCTGACTTGCCAGGAAGAGTTTGTACGTTTTTTGTATGTTACGAGAAGGCGTAACAATAGATACAATAATATTCCTGTGTCAAATTTGATTGTAGACAGTAATGGACAGGAAAAGGTGGAAAAATAAATTTCTAGTCATATCGAAAATACAAAAAATGTCATCATTTTCATACATGATCAGGTGCGATTTCGCCCAAAAGTGCATTTGAAAGGTATCCTTCCATAGAAAAAAATCCACTAGCCCGTTTTTGGCGGCAGTTTTTGTACACCTTTCACCCCTTGAAGACAGCCGTGCAAAGCTCAGCTCTCTAGCATTGCTAGAAGTGGGTAATGTTACTTTTAAATAATTTTACATATATAGGGGAGGGGAATAAATTAGAATTTTGGGGCTTTTTTTCCAGGGGTTTGGTCATAATTTCTATCAGTCCGCCAAATTTCAGCTTTATAGTAGGTCTGGAAGTACAGTAGAATTTTGGTGATCTATACATGAGTGAGTGAGTCAGTGAGTGAGTGGCAATTTCGACGTTTTTTTAAATTTCGTAACTACTTTACTACTCTATAGAAGTCCATGAAACTTGGAGGGGTTGTTAACTCTATGAAGTTCTACGACTGTGCAAAGTATGAGATTCGTAGCTCTTTCCGAAGTAGAGCTTTAGATAGGTCAAATATGGGCTGAAATGTTTCAAGAAAAGATGGTACGGCAGCGCGAACTTTGCGAGGCACTGCCGTGCCCTCAGATAAAGACAATGGAAGTCCAAAGTTTTATTTCTACTCAATCATTGTCTACGAGTTTTAAACAAAAGATTATTTTTTCACTTATATAATGGCAACAAGTTTAATTAGGTAGGTCCTCAAGTCGTGAACGGTTAGCCCAGATATTCCTAAGCTCTAAGGTCGACACTGACAGTAACATGTGTTTGTATTAAATGCAGTGTTGTCTTGGCCGTCGGACTCGGTATATTGAATTTTTGGTTTTTTTTCTGTGTGCTGAGTTTTATTTTTGTAAAAAAGAACTTAGTTGGACGTAAAAATAAACAAGAAGTGCTATGTTTCTGAAAATACTGTGAAAATTCAGCCCAGTGTGGTTTTTTCGAGATGATTCCAGTGACGCAGCTATGTTGCCATCGCCGGGGATTCTGCAAATTCTAAGTTATTAGGAATGACCGCCACGAATGGGGAAAATTTACACGGGGCCGCGGTTTACTTCTTCTCTTAATATTATTATTACTCTAAGATTTTGACAGTTTTTTCTTTTTATATCAGACGTAAGCAACTCCCTTTGACAGTGGTTGAGAAAATGTGTTTTAAATAAAAAATTATTGGTACTTGCAGGTTTACATTACTTATCAATAATTTTTGTCAAAATTTGACGTTGTCACTCTGCCGCATAATAGTAAGGAGAATAACACTTTCCCGCCAAATAGTTTAGTCACCAGCTCCGCTACTTTTTAGTTCAACTCTCTATTTACGAGATGACGCTGTCAATTTATAAATTTAAAATAAACCAAAAGTATATTATAGAAGGCATAGAGCGCCAAAAATGGTTGGCGCTGTTTAAAGGTCATACATTGTATTAGGAGGGTCTGTGGTTACTTAAATGTTTTGTTTTTATTGTCAAAATTTATAGTATAGTATTTCCTAACCTAGAATAATAAAAACGTCAAAAAGTATCTCGGAAATAACACAAATAAAGAACTCGATTTTACATATAGATTATGCTAGAAAGGGAGGGGAATATGAGTTGCTCGCCTCTAGGGAAACATCAGTCAAATGTATCGAGATATATGGAGGGCCTCTATGTACAGGGTGAGCCAAATTCGATATTTTTTGGCGGTTTTAGGTATTTCTATCCGACAAAGATAAAAACAAGGAGACATGTCTAGACGTCTTCAAATATCTAAAACCGCTTCTTGCTAGACTTCGTAGTTTTTCAGCAGCGAGGGAATTTTTAAAAGTCCGCATTTATGGAGGTGGCCCATAACTTTTTTATTTATAAAAATTTTATTTTGATGTAAAATGCTTTTTTAGTGGTTTTTTATAAAGAATCGAATTGTCAAACTGAATTTTATCTGTCACTTTTAGTTTTTGAGATATTACATAAAATTGATGTTTGTTTTATGGAATTACTCTGTTATTTCTTTATATTCTTTGTATTTTTATGTTGCCATTTAATAACTGGGTTTAAAATATTTTAAAATAATCGAGTTAAAGAAGTATTTAAAAATAAAGTAGTACTTAAAAAGTAAATATTTTAGAAACAATAAATAAATTAAAAAATAAATAATGTGTAAGTGTGTTACGTCATTTTAAAAGATAATTAATTTACGTATTTCAAAAATCAAATAAAAAGAAGTTCATTTTATTCATTCTCAAAAACTGAATTGACAGATGGATTCTTTATTAAAAAATCTATCAAAAAGCAATTGACACTACAATGAAATTTTTATTAATAAAAAAGTTATAGCCCACCTACATAAAAGCAGACTTTTCAAAATTCCCTCGTTGCTGAAAAAGTACGAGACCTATCAAGAAGCGGTTTTGATATTTGAAGATGTCTCGAAAATTTAGCCCAGCATATACCTACTCGTTTCTATGTATATTGGCTAAAAATACCTAAACCCCCAAAAAAACATCGAATTTGGCCTACCCTGTACAACAGGAGAAAAAAAAAGATTATGTTTTTTACCAATCTAATAATTGTTCAAACTAGGTAATATTAGACAATAGTGGCTTTAGCAAATGTTACGGATTCGTAAGATTCAGCAGTGAAAATGAGATGCGCGACTGTCTCAACACCATGAACGGCTTCGTAGGACTTGGAACCAAACCTCTGAAGATTTCGAACGCAGTTCCGAAACCTAAGGAAGGACCTATGGGTAAGAATGTGTCCATTTTGTTTTATTTAATGATCCTAATGTAGACCAGTTCGTTAAGGTATATTCCGGAGCGAGCCGATTCGGTGCTATCCGAATCACTGCAAGCGTTTAACAGTACAATATAGCAACCTACACGAAAGAAAATCTAACCAAACCTAATCAAAACCCAACTAAACTTACCCAAACATCTAGTCTATTAAAACCTAACCAAACGTTAACAAACCCAACCTAACCTGCGCCGGGTAATTCGCGCCGAATCGTACGCCTGCGCGTATTAAAATCATTAATGGAAAATGACTGCTACAAGCGTTCCGCCATATTGGATTCATTTGAATCCAAACGTATGGCTTGGATTAAAAAACCAAACGCTTTCAATAAAATTTGTAAGGGCCTGCTTTCAAATGACGTTGACAATTTCTTAATGCGGTGATTTGACGTTGTAAGTATTGGGGTTAGTTTTTATTTAAATTTCAGAAAATTTTTTGGAAGACAAAGATATTATGCTAAGTCGATGTAGCTGCTTACTTGGCTTGTTTTTAAATAAATTAAAAGGTATTTATCCTAAGGTAACTGATAATGGGTGTTTTTAAGCTTAGAAAAGAGATAGCACTGAGAGCGCGGTACCCATTATTAGGCCCCTGATTTTATCCAAGCCATACGTTTGGGTTCTATTGAAAACCTACATGCCGGCACGCTTGTAGCATTTATTTATACAGGCCCTTTCCCAGTACAGATATATTTATGACGTACGGGGCCGTGCAATATAATGTCCCCTTCCCTTAGTCAATAGGTGATAGAAGAGGTAAAATTTATTTTTATTTATTTTTTTAACCTGCTTAATACATTTACTAGTAATACAAACAACAAGCGCAAAATGTAGAAATAAATTAGAAAGGCGTTATTTATATAACAAGGGGTCAACACTCTTTCTCAACACTCTTTCAAGATATAGAATTTTTAAAGTTAGAGAAGTAGGGAGTAAAAGAAACCGCCAAATGGTTATTTGGCTAAAGATGATTCAAAAATGTATTTTTTTTATTTAAATCAGAAGTTCAGGCTGTCAAAATAAAAACCAAAAGTTGGTAAAAAATTATGTATTTTTTTCTTTTTATTTTTACTTACTACTTCACAACACTTCGGAAAAAAATTACCTTATAATTTTTTCAAGAATTGTAATTTCTAATTATTATTGCTTTTGTGCTGATACACGACTTCCTCAAATTTCATATATTTCACTTTAAGTGTATATATACAGAGTGGCCCGGCGAAAACGTACTTGAGGCCATTTCGAGTATTTCTTGATGGAGTTTGGAAAAACCCTCGGCCACGTCGATTTTGTTTGCGAGGGGGGCACTTTTTGATCTTGAAATTTTTGTATAACGCAGTCCATTTGAGGGTTAAACCTTAACTTTACATTTTGAATTCGAATATTTTGGGAAAGTGGGTCTAGTAATACCTTGTTTTGAAGGTCGCTGGTCTAGTTTTTGAGATATTTGCCTTTAACTTTTCAAATTGAACATGGATTTATAAAATAAAAATTACCTTAGAAAAATATGAAATTCTGTAACCTTGACCGTATGGTGTCCGGAGATAATAATAGCACCAAGGTAACCCCTAGACCTACCGTAAGAGGCCACTTAAGGGGCCTCGACCCATGGGAAATGGGTAGTAGACGAGCTTTGACCAGTATATTAACCTTTGGCATCACACCAAATAACATCTATGGTAAAGGGGGAGGGTTAATCTGGTGATTCTCGGAATGGATTCGGTGACCTGGCCATTCAGGAAATCAACATATGGGACTGCTAGCTCCAAATAGGCACTCCAGGGTATATGGAGTGCCTAGTTGGAGCTAGCAGCTAGTGCGGGCACAATGTACCTCTCTGTACTTTGTTGATTATGTCAAAAGGTTTATGAGCTACCAGTGGGCTAAGGCTACCACTATGGCATAATGTGGTATATCATGATGGCAAAGTTTCTGGCCTAAAATATAATTTGTAGTCCACTAGGTTCTATTTTCTAGATAATATTTAAATTATTATCTGAGTCGAAAACAGTAGGTACGTGGCGCACAACGGGCCCAGAAAGGCATGCCTAGGTGCCAGGTTAGATCCTTTAAGGGTGCTAACCGCCACTACCATACATTCATACATACAGTTCATATCATTAATTTTGCGACAAGTTTTTTTAACTGTTTTTCGTTGGCCTATGCTATGCTAACTGTCAAAAAGTTATCTCAAAAATTATGATATGGAGTATACCTTACAAAGTATTTGTCGGATTGCGATGAAATTTTGCAAGCAGGTTACTTGTTACAAAAAAGATCTGATTAGTTTTTCAGAAAAATTCTACATAGTGGCACAAAATAGAGGCTTTTGACATTTTTTATGGTCATATTGATCTTTTATATGTGAAACTTTTAACAGGGTGACACATCAAGTTTTTAACAGGGTGAACTTTTAGGTTCCAATACCGGTGGCCCCGAGTATACACCACAGAACTATTACGACCCGTCCTCATACTGGCAAAATTATGCGCATTGGCAAGGCCAAGGATACTACGATCAAAGTCAGCAGATGAACAATTCTTATACGATGGCAAACGACCAGGTATATTTATATAGGCTGAAAAATTATTGGAGTGGGTTAAACCAAACCAGAAACTACTAGTATGTCGGATTAGAATGTTTTTCTACGTTGTCCGTCGCCTATTATTCACCTCCTTCGATCCCTACAATCATCTTCTGTCAGGTTTTTTTGACTCATTGATCTTTGGATTGACTGTTGCCATTTCAGTTTAGGACGCCCTCTTTTTCTGCGCCCTATTGGTTGCCATTTTAGGACCTGCTTTGTTGTAATCTTTCGTCGTTCATCCGTTGTACATTGCCATACCATATCAGTTGTCTTTTAGTGATGTCATCCATTATGCTTCCCTCGATTCCTATTCTTTCTTTTATGATCTTATTTCTTATATTATGATCTGTTCTAGATATTCTCATTGATCTTCTTATTGCATTAATTTCGATACTTCCGTTTTTGCTTTGTATTTTTCTGTTACGCGATATGCCTATTCCATACAACAGCGTGCTTTTCACCATTGTTTCATATATGTTAACTTTTATATTATTTTTTATCTCTTTGCTCCATAAAATACTGTTAAGACACCGGTTATTACCTTTTTTGCTTTTACTATTCTTTTTTCCAGTTCTTTACAGTCTGTTCCTGTCTTATAAAATGTGACACTCAAGTATACATACTCATTGCATGGAGATATTGTTTCTCCATTGTAGTTCTAACTGGCTTGATTCGGTTCCAATTCATAAGTACTGTGTCTTTTCCATGTTCACTATTAACCCCCTATTGGTATATTTCCGTTAACTTTCATCATATACTCCATGTCTTCTTTATGATTAGCTATAATTACTTGCTCATCAGCAAACTGAAGTGTGTATTTTGGTAAATCGGTTGTTAAGTTGTATTCCCATGCTGTGTACTTCACCTTTCCAGTTTTACACACAGCTGCTGTGTGGATGGACGTCATATTTGTTGTTTATTTAGATTTTGCAGTGTTTTGCGTTTGTCGTGTAAAATGATGTTTTTTTCTGTGAAAAATGGGAAATAATTCACGTAAAACATCTGCAGTTTGTGGGAAGATGTACAGCGTTATATATTTTAAAAAGTTGAAGACACAACATTCCTTTCTTAAGCCTTTCGTTACCAGGAATTCTTTTAAAGTCGATTTTAATTTTAGATTTTGACCCTTTGTATAGTTCTTTTATCGCTTTTATGTATGTATGATTGATATTAATTTGTTCAAACACTGTCCATAATTTTTCTAGTGGAACGGTATCATATGCTTTTTGTAGGTCCACAAAGGTGACATGAGTCTATAGTTCTGGCACTCCTTTTCTCAAATACGGGTTTAAGACAAAAAAATATTATTACAAGATCTGTCTGCATGAAACCCATTTTGCTCGTCTTCTTGTTCCTGAAAATCATTCTTTATTAGATGTCTACGAATCCACTATCGACTTAGAGTACTGGTTACTGAAATTCCTAATTGTTAAAAGAAACTTTAATTTACTTTAATGTCGAAGCCCTGACCATTCATTTCATCATCCTCAGAACAGAAAGTTTTCTCTCTCCATAGAGTTTTTCAAAACACCATTAACCTTCTAAAAGGTCCAAATGTGTATTTACTTTCAGTAAAAAGATACCAAAACTATAGCGATCTTTGACGGTGGCTAGTGAAATACTCTTCATTATTATAGATATTACTAATATTTGTAGGGGTTCGGTAGGGCCAGGGCCAAAATAATACACAGCGCTTTCTCACTAACTCCAATCTATTTAGAACAGGTAAATTTTGGTATACAAAATAACGCCCGTCAAGCACCGCCATGGTAGGCAATTTTCTTTGCCTAATACTCTTTTGGCGAGCACAGAGGTCTAGCGCCATCTGCTTTCTTGACACAGAATCATCCCCTTAACGTGACTTCCGAACCACGGCCTTGTTTTGATCATTAACTTTGCCCACTTCGTTGATGCCCAAACTTCGCCCAAGACAGACGTTACCCCTCCGGTGAATCTATATTTACAAACGGATAGTAGGTTCGAATTCGTACTGGCAGGCATGGGCATCGAACCCACCGCCCTCTGATTGTAAAGCGGATGCGCGCCCACTGAACCATCAGGGCCATTTTAAAATGTGGTTGTTAACCGGAAAGTGTCTGCTGTCAAAAATGTCGCACAAAAAGTAAGGTTAGGTGAAAACAAGCATAGTTTTTCCGAGCGAGGTGGTTCACAAATTAGCTTTCGCTACATATTTAAAAATTTACTAATATTAAATATAATAGAAGTTTTTGCAATCCATTTTTGATGGTTGTTGCTATTTTCTTGTTTAAATCTAAATTTCCTGTACTATTTAGGGTTCAAGGAAAGAAGACGAACTGGAATTAATCGAGCACAGCGCTCCACTTGACGTTGACCGGATCAACCGCGAAAAAATCGATCAAGACTGCAATCTATGGGACGCCATTGAAAGCTCAAAATGGAAATGGCTGCCGTGCGATGACATCCCCACGTCCGCCTGAGGTAAGTGGTAAGTTTTAGTTGTGTTCTGCTCCCAAATGCTTATATTGTTTTAAATATTCTATTTAAAAACATCATAAAGTTCGTTTTTCATTGCTTAGATGTATCCTGTGTAGCTATGACTGGGACATTCCAAACTAATAAGCAGGTTTTTACTTTTATTTCGAAATAAATTAAACTAATTGCCTTTTTCTTATCAGTTTAAATCGGCCGGATACCTTTTCAAAACTCAAAACCCGTAAGAAGCACGAGTTTGACGCCCTAGCAGCATTTTAAGTCACTGAATTATACCGTCAAAGGCCGGGAGTTCGCCGTCAGAAGTAAAAATCTTTCGTCAGATAAGGCGTCAGTAAGTTTATTAGTTTAGTCTACATCACTGCTTAGAATATCATTTTAATTGACTACTAGTTAGACATGGCAAAAAAAACGAATTTTATATCACTTGTAATGAATTAATCCCATATCCTTTCCAATCTGACATGCGGAAATTTGTTTTGTGGACACACAAAACAAACTTCCGCATGCTTCTAAGCACCGATACACACACGCGTTTTTTTGCAGCGCGGTGACGCAGCGTTACCGCGTTTTTCTGAAGACTGCACGCGAGACGAACGCGCGTTTGCCGCTCAACTGTGTGAATCGCGCCATTTATTTCATAGTATCACGGACCGCAATTGCGGTAACGCTGCTTCGTCGCGCTGCAAAAAAACGCGTGTGTGTACCGGTGCTAAATGTTTTTGTAGCGTTGTGTGTAGCTATGTTCCACCTGTTAATTTGTTATACCAAATCACTGCACCACACGTTTGACGTTGTTGGTCCTATATCACTTGAGATTGACCAAGAAATTGTTGCACTTTTGCTAGTACAATTTGGTTCATTCATTCATTCAAAAAACTACACTTAAAAAACAAAAAAGTAAACTCAGAAGAAAATACAAGATCAAACAGCTGATTCACTGCGGTGCTTGGACTTCGAAAGCTCGAGTGTCCAAACCAAACAGCGCAAACATAAAAAAACAGTGTTGCCAACAGACATAAGATGCACGATGCAGTAATTTTCAGGTTTTTTGCCTATACATTTCAGCTATTCATTTTGAGGTTATAAAAATCTGTGTGTGAGTGGTATTTTATTTGTTATAAAAATAAGGAATTTCAACCTTTCCAACACAACAGTGATGTGATCCTAAAACAACTGAAATTTCGGGTATTATGGTGCATTTTAATTTGCATATCTGAATCTTTTCGTAGCATAGAATTTGCAGCAGCACTATTTGACTTATTAACAACAAAATGTTGTCTTATAATCAATGTAAAAACAGCCATGTTTCACATTAGAAAACTTTTACTTTTTACACCAAAATACTTAAACAAAAATTAACCTCAAATTATTTACCATAAAAAATATGACCATATGGCCTTCGTATGCAAGATACATCATGTAACCATAAAAGAACTTAAACTTCGGGTTTTATGGCGAAACTTCACCTGTGTAGCTGAATGTTTTCGTAGCATAAAATATGTAGCAGTGTGTTATTATTTATTTTGCAAAACTGTAGCTGTTCCAATTTTTATGATTTTATTGGCGTACCCTTGAATTTCTTTGGGCGTGCCTCAATCTATTTCTCATAAAAATACTCAATTTTCAATTAAAAAAATTAACAACTTATTCTCAAATTATATAACATCAAAAATTACGTATAGGCTACATGGCCCCGTATGCAACGTCCAAAAATAATCAACTATTGTTAAAAAACCTGCATATTTGTTTAGTTGCCCCGAGAGCAGCAAAACTAAAGTGTTACATGATCAAAAGCACTGTCTGTTCTTGGACTATAGTCCAATCAAATGGTAGTTTCAGGTGGACAGTTTTGATGTAATTGGTTTTAGTATTTTATTCTATAGTTTTTGGGGTGCTGAACAAGAATCTAATGTTTCAGGACAAAAATTCCTGCAGAAAATATAAGATATTTAATATGGCGGCCGATAAGGTATAAAAAATATATTTTTTAAAAACGTTAAACCAAGACCAGGCGCAATTAATAGCCAATGGAGTCTCTTAAAATAAAGTAAAAGCCCCGACCCATTTCCCTTAAGCAACGTTGTCAACGTTTTCGATTAATAACTATTTTTTCCTTTATTAGCCTTTTTCTCAGAAAGTACTCACTGAGAAGTTGTGTAATAAGAGTAAATTTCCCCTCTATATATTGTCTCAAAAAATGAGTACTTTATGAGTGAAAGGCTAACAAGAGAAAAATAGACGAAAATCCAAGAAAGCGGCCTCATTTTGACAATGTTTTTGAAGGGAAAGGGGTCAGGGCTTTTACTATGTTTTATGAGACCTCAATAGCTGATTGCACCTGACTTTTTTTTATACAATTTTTTTATTTTTGTTTTTTTTATCCGCCATCTTTATTATCTCATATTTGACAAAATAATTTTTGTTGTAAAACTTTAGATTCTTGTTCAGCACCTTCAAAAACATAGATTAAGCCACTAAAAACGATTACACGAAAACTTTTCAGTTTGACCCCTTTGTGGATTCACTTGAATGGGCTATTATGTGTAACAAGATTTGAAAAATAAAACGTTATAATTGTTTGAAAATAAACCTGAACCTGCTAGAATCACTCATTTTCGTTTTGATTGTCTTGGTGTTTTTGGTATTTTTAGCACTACTAACTTTTCGGTTTGCCATGTCCTACTTTTGTTTATTTCGCCCTTTCCTTTAAACTGCTTTTTTTTGTTAATTCTGCCTGTTTATTCACCCGTGGGATTTCCTATATTTTAAATTTTCCACATTTTGCATTTGTCTATTGTGCTTGGGGTTGCTTAGTTTTATGTGTCTGTCGCTTAAATTTAAGTAAGTTTTTTGTAAGAATTATAGACGGTACATAATAAGCTGGTTAAGGGCCTTTTAATAGTCGTTTTGTAATGAAGTTGGCTGTCTTCAAGAAAGTAAGATTACTGATTAGTTTAAGAGGATGTATCTTAAAACATTACGTTCAAGCGCATATTTTGTTTTCTTTATGAGCTTAAATTCCCATAGTTGGCTGTTTCCTAGGTTTTTGATTAAGTTAGTTTTGGATGAAGAGGATGTATAAACACGTAAATTTGTTTTCATAATGGATGTATGAGCCGATATAAGATGTAATAAAATATGGGTTTATTTAAATGTAGAAATATATGAGATATTTTTTAATCCTTACACGTTCCTCTCAGTGGCGGCTCGCCCAATGACACAGGTGACGCGCTGTCTCACCTCTTGTTTCCACACTAAATATAATAATCTAAGACAGGACAAAAAATTCAAAATCGGAGCCGCGGCGCGTCAGCAAAATCGAACGGGCAGTTGGTCACCTTATTACCTATTAACCGATAAAAAACCGTACGTGTTCCACGCCGCGGATTCTGTGCGGAATCAGCGTACAGACAAGCTTTGTTGAAACGATTTTTGTTTATCGTTCACCTGTATCTACTTGATTTGCCGCGGGGTGAAGGCGTCCGTTGGTTGTCATGACAACGCCGCATGCTTTTGCAGGGCAAAGAATCAGGCGTTGACCTGCATACATTATTGAAATAGTGTCCGGTTACCGGCGGATTGTTTACATTCGGTTTTTAGTTTAATTACTTTGCCCAATGTACGGTGCAGTATGTGTTTTACTGGAAAACCCGTTTTAGAGGTGGAACGACGATGGCAAAAAATACTTTGAACTCTAAAGTCCCCTATATTGAACGTAAATAAACTGGCTATTAAAGAAAAAGTCTACATTCGAATTTTTAAAGAATCGTGGTACAAAAACTTAAAGGATAGACAAATTTCTCTCACATAAAACCAGTAAAATTTAAATTAAATTGTAATTGCATCAATATATAGATGCAAAATGGATATTTACATTATTAGCATAATAATTATTATATTTTTATTTTTTGTGTCTATAAAAATGGGGGGAGAGAAATCCTGCGTCACCTATTGCGAAAGTCACAAGTCGCTACTGTTTACTCTCGAGAACAAGAAATTAAATTTCGACATTTTTATAGTGATTAAGCACGGCCAACTCAGCTCTGATTTGAAGGAGATAACCTCGTGCGCAGTTGGAACGAACCTTGTTCACCATAGCGACCTATAGGGGTGACGGCTTATACTAGGGATCTTAAAGAAATGGCCGCTAACGTCCCGTATCGGCTCTATTTAGTGGTTAAAGCGAGTAGCTTTTATTTGTCTACTTCAATGATCGCAATAATCGAAGTATCAAGAATATTCTCAATGAGAATCCCAATAGGATGTAACCGAAGGTGTTATTTTTGTGTAATAGAAAAATACTTACTTTTAAAATCCGGCTCAGTTGAACACAGGTTCTGCATCAAAAAGGTCGCTTTTGTAACAAACTTGTCATCGCCACGCCCAAGTACTTTCAGTATAACTGCAGGTCCGCCATAGTGAATAAACTGGCCAAAACCTTCTGTGCTGTTTCTTACAATAGCTGAAACAAAAACGGTTAGTGTTTATTAAATCAAAATTACAAGAAAATGTTTACACTCCAACGTTTGAAGTCCCAGTGACCGGCTCATCTTTATATTTTCCTGTACAATTTTGGAGACGAAGCGAAACGACATTCTGCGTTACATTGTGCTTTATGTGTAAATTACCGGGTGGGCCAAAAAAACCGAATATTTTTTTTTCATTTTAATTTTTGAACTATACCATCGATTTTAATGGGACAAACCGCACTTGGCAGAGAATTAATCAGAGTTTTGAATAAATAAATTTTTTTGTCCGCTATTTCAAAATCCAAGATGGCGGACGAAATAAAATTGTACCCTTCAAAGATGCTCGTTTATTCTTGTGTTGCGAACATGTTTTAATAATTTTTTTAAATCACAAAAAAAGCAGCCACGCACAACAAGGTATGAATCAGCAAAATCGGTTTGGTAATTCAAAAAAAATATATTTTTGTTTTAACCGTTGTTTTGAATATTATACGATTGCCATGCCAAATAAATTATAAAAATTGATTTGGTGGTTCTCCAAAAATCTATTTTTGTTTCAGCCATTGTTTTACAGATTATACGATTGCATTGCCAATCCTGTCTGCATTCATTTCTTTATAAACTCATTATTACTGAATCAATCTTAGTGAAATAAAAAAAAATCATGGTGAGAATTGATTGTTCTTTAAAGTTTATAATCGAAATTTGTCGCCATCGTAGAAGTTAGGATGTCGGAAATAATCATACTTGACCATTCACAGAGGCACGTTTATTCTTATTTTCAAAAAATATTTTAGTTTTTTTTTAATTTATAGAAAAGCACTTAATTAATTTTTATCTCTTTATGCGGAAGAAAAGTAATGTTTTTCTATAAATTTAAAGAAAAATTAAACATTTTTGGAAAATAAGAATAAACACACAAGTATGATTCTGTCCGACATCTTAAATTCTAAGATGGCGGCAAAATTTGATTATAATCTTTAAAGAGCAATTAATTTTCAACACGATTTTTTTTATTTCACTAAAATTGGTTTAGCAATAACGAATTTATAAGGAGATGAATGCAGACAGGATTGGCAATGCAATCGTATAATCTATAAAACAATGGCTGAAACAAAAATAAATTTTTTGAGAACCATTACACCGATTTGACTAATTTGCACCTCGTTGGGGGAAAAGTAGGGCTTTTCTACAAATTAAAAAAAAAACTAAAACATTTGCGGAAACTAAGAATAAACACGCCATTTTGAAGAACCAAGTATGATTCTGTCCGCCATCTTAAATTTTAAGAGGGCGATAAACGTTGATTATAATCTTTAAAAAGCAATCAATTCTCACCAGCATATTTTTTATTCCATTAAAATCGGTTTAGTAGCCATTAATTTATAAGGAAATAAATGCAGACATGATTGGCAAGGCAATCGTATAATATACAAAACAACGGTTGAAACAATTTTTTTTTTTAGAACCACTAAACCGATTTTGCTAATTTCTACCTCGTTGTGCGTGGCAAGAATGCAGCTTTTTTACTGATTAAAAAAATTATTAAGATATGTTCGCAACACGAGAATAAACGAGCATCTTTGGAGGGTACATTTTAATTTCGTCCGCCATCTTGGATTTTGAGATGGTGGACAAAAAAGTACATTCAGTCAAAACTCTGATTAATTCTCTGCCAAGTGCAGAAAATCGATTGTATAGTTCAAAAGTAATAATGAAAAAAAAATTGTCCGGTTTTTTTTGGCCCACCCGGTATGTCCTTGGAGTAAATTTTGACTTCAATCCGCGGTTACTATTAGTCGATATCAGACTTTGACATTAATTTGATAGTAATGACTTTGTGTTTAATAAAAATCTCCTATTATACTACTACTCTCCAGTTCTCCTGTCGCAAAGCAAGAGTAGTTATATCAAATAATCTATTTACGTCAGTTTACAGTCAGATACTATAAACTGAACAATGGTAACCATAGATTGAAGAAAGGATTCACTTCCAGGTCAGCGGAGAATATACAGAATAGGTGCCCTGAGGTGAATAAGCGCGACAAGAATCTGGTAGCATGGCAGTGCCCCGCCCTTTCGCGTAAACTGCTGTACCATCTTTTCTTGAAGCCCATATTTGATCTATCTAAAACTCTACTTCGGAATGACCTACGAAACTCAAACCTTGCACAGTGGTAGATCTTCATAGAGTTAACAATCCCTCCCCATGGACGTCCATAAAGTAGTAAAGTAGTTACGAAATTTCAAAAAATGTCGAAATTGCCACTCACTCACTCATGTATAGATCATCAAAATTCTACTGTTGGTGCAAGCAAGAAATTTCCTAATTTTCATTTTCTTTTCCTTTTCTGCGCGTTTAAAATAATTTAAATTTTCGCGCTCTAAAATATGCATATGGGGTTTCACGGCACCGGACACGTGGAAGAGAAGCAGCGCCGCAATGAGTGCGCAAAGAACTACCGTCACAACAAGACACTAGCAAAATCACGTTCCCGAAAAAAGTGAATTTGAGGTGAAAAAACTGGACGTTTAAACGTCGACTGGAGCTGCAAGAGAGTCCGAGGTAGGTGCCTTTTCATATAAAATTCCATATGTATCGTAACTTTCCATTTTCAATCGTCAATACCGACATTTATTTTTAAATGTGCTTGTGAAGCCAATACCGGCGACCTATCGAAGGAAATTCCGTTATTTTTCAGCCCTTGCACGCACATTTAATGGCCCTTCGACCCAAATTAATAGTTTTCCAAACTACCTAGACTCCTGTGGTTCAGCAATTTCCTACAAAAATTCCAAATTTCTATTTTCTATTTCAAATTTCAAAATTTATTTCAATTTCAATTATCAGACCATATTGTTTTAGGACCTGTTGGGGATATGTTCCTTCAAAGTTGATCGAAGTGTTTATTACCGTTCAAAAATACCTATAGCCAATGCACATATTTCGTATAGTTTACTAGTTCATCAAAGAAAGTTGATCGCTTTGTTCATTACATTTTCAGTAAAAGTGGCGTCAATACGCCGAAAGTGAAAATTTTAAGGCGGTTCTTCCACCTACTTTTCTAATTATCGATTTTACAGGTGTCGCGGCGTTAACGCGCAGGTGCAAGTGTTTCGTCGTCACCAAGGTCTCACGTTGCGCGCGTTGTTTCTTCAAATACCGAGGTTTGTTAAAAACTTTCAGACGGACCGCTAGTCGTATGCACAGAGTGTGCGACTTGGAATCGAAAGGTGCGGGGTTCAATCCTTGGTGAGACATAAAAGTTTTTTTTAAGGGATATGTTCAAATAATAACATACAGACAAACTTACAAACATTTCATTTCAAAATTTTCGAAAAAAGTTAATAAAATTAAAATAATAAAATTGTTTAATTTTTGCTAAAATTCGGGTTATATTTTAAGCTATATTTTAAGCATTTTTTTGGGTAATTTTAAAACCAAATTAACTTTCAAAAACAAAAATGTCTACGCAAAAACAGAAAAAACTTTGCGACAAAAGGCTTTTGAGCTTCAACCAAATGGCGGAAGCTCACGAGGTAGCTTTGAAAGCGAAGTCGGATACAGCGTTTCACTTTTTGTTCAAATCCAGATATGAAGACGTCGAGGAATGTCATGCTCAATTCTATAATTTTCATAACCAAATTATTGGCTCTCTCGAAGAGTTTAAACTTTCATTTGACGAGCAGGATAAAACTAGAAAAGACTTTGACAACCTTTATTATGAATGTAAGGGTATTTACTACGACCTTTTTAGGGCCAACCCTGCCAATTACGTAAGCAACCCTAACCAACAAAATATTGTTCAGAGGTCAAATACAAGATCATTTCCACAACCACGGTTGCCAATTTTCAATGGTAATTATAAAGACTGGCAACACTGGTTTGACTTATTTAAAGTCATGGTACATCAAAATTCTGATTTAAGTGATATAGAGAAATTTCAACAATTGCGGAGTTCTGTTCTGAATGAAGCCCTTTCTCTAGTAAAAACCATTCCCCTCGCAGATAGCAATTATCACATTGCGTATGAAACCTTAGTAAAGAGGTATCAAAATAAACGAATTATTGCTACTACCGCTTTGAATGCTATTAACTTTCTTTCAACTAAATCCAGTTCTGGGAAAGAATTACGTTCCATGTTGGATACATTTTCTGAGAATCTAGCCATCTTAAATGAGCTTGGTTTTCCTACAAAAGAATGGGACTTTCTTACTTTTAACATGATGCTCTCAAAACTTGAAGTCAAGATGAGGACTGATTTCGAACTTTACTATAGTAGAGAGAAAAACAATTCAGAAATTCCGTCCTACACTGATCTTTACACGTTTATAGAAAATCATTGCGTTGCGCTCGAATCTGTAGTGCAAATGCCCAGTTTTAGTAGGCAAAATCAAACCCCTAGACAACCTCAAACTACGCGTAATTCTCAACAGAACAGTTTTCAGAGAAACAGTTTTAATAATTTCAATTCACCTTCTGCTTTCAATACAACTATTTCAAATCAAAGTTCAAATTCAAGAAATCAACAAAATACTTTACAAAATAGCAATCAACGCAGCAACCCTCAAATACAAAATAATCAGAACAGAACTTTTAATCCAAAAATAAAATGTTACCTATGTTCTTCGAATCACGCATTATCGAAATGTATCGAATTTCAAACCAAAGTCCACAGGAAAGGATGGGTTATGTTCGGCAGGTGAATCTATGTCAAAATTGCTTACATTTTGCTCACCAGACCGTGAATTGCCCCTCCTCCTACAACTGCTTTACGTGTGGAGCTAGGCACCACAGTCTTCTTCACGTTCCACAACCAGTAGCGCCCTCTGTGAGTGTTAATTCTTATCCTCCAGAGAACGTTAATATTCCACTTTCCAATTCCAATAGCACCCCTATGTCAGGAAGCCATTCCACAAACTGTCATGCGACAATGATTTCCAAAAATTCCACTTTTCTACTTTCTACCGTTGTAGCTGACATGTTAGACTCAAGGGGACATTACCAACCAGTTCGTATCTTACTCGATTCTGCCTCAGAGGCAAACTTTATTTCAGAAAAATGTCTAAATCGTTTAGGTCTTTCGAAAAGCTTCTTTTCTACTTCTATTCAAGGCTTAAATCAAATGACATCTTCCAATACCAAAGGTAAGACGAAATGTCTTATCAAACCTCAAGGTCAAGCGGGACCTACCTTTGATTTTGAGGCTTTAGTACTTCCAAAACTTTGTACAGAGATTCCTTCTTGCGCTGTCGACTCGAGCAAGTGGAATCACATTCGCAATATCAAACTTTCTGATCAAAACTTCCATATACCAAGTTCCATTGATGTCCTAGTAGGTTGTGAACTTTTTCCGCATCTCTTACAAGAGGGAGTTATCCACGGAGAGCGTGGACAACCTAGTGCTTTTAATAGCATCTTTGGCTATGTGCTGATTGGTAAAGTTGAAACTTCAAAGCAACAAAATCCACAATCACTCATAAGCTGTTACACTTCCATCGAACCATCTCTGGATATCTGCCTAGAGCGCTTCTGGGAGATAGAGCAGGTTCCACATAAGGTTCATCACAGTCCTGAGGATATTATGTGCGAAAAATTATTTTCACAATCAGTTTCACGCAACGAATCAGGTAGATTCGTCGTTCCATTACCTTTCATAAACTTAGAACCCCAGTTGGGTGACACCTATCCAATCGCTTTAAAACGTTTCAAGCTTCAGGAAGCTAGACTTCTCAAAGACTCAGCTAATTATCAAGCTTACAAAGATTTTATGCAAGATTATTTAGACACTGGTCACATGATACCTATTCCTACGCCTATATCTAAAGATGTCTTGGATAATTCCTACTTTATCCCTCATCACAGTGTCTGGAACACTGGGAAGATAAGAGTGGTCTTTGATGGGTCTCAACGTAGTCCCAGAGGTGTCTCACTCAACGAGACGTTGTGCGCAGGTCCTAAACTGCAAAATGATGTCCGAGAAATTTTACTTAATTTTCGAATTCATGCTGTAGCCTTTGTTACTGACATAGTAAAAATGTTCCGACAGATTTTAATTATTCCTGAACACACGCGTTATCAAAATATTCTATGGAGATTTTCTGAGGATGATCCTGTCCAAACCTACTCCTTAAGAACAGTTGTTTATGGACTTAAGTCATCACCTTACTTAGCTATTCGTACTATACAAGAACTAGCTAAACTTGAGTCTGAAAGGTATCCTAATGCTTCCAAGGTGCTTCTTAAAGACATTTACGTCGACGACGTGCTCACTGGGCAGGATTCTGTGGCCTCTGCCAAAGAACTTCAGTCGGAGTTAATCTCCCTGTTGCGCCTAGGAGGGTTTGAACTTAAAAAATGGGCGAGCAACAGTCCGGAACTTCTCTCCTCATTCTCAGAATCAGAAACACAAATGTCCATTCGTTTCGACAAATCCGAACCTAATTTTGTAAAAATATTAGGTCTCCAATGGAATCCTATCTCAGATTCGTTTACCTACTTGGTCGTACCAGAAGATAAACCATGCACCAAGCGAGGTATCTTATCTCAAATCATGAAAATTTTTGATCCCTTAGGTTTCTGTTCTCCCGTTTCTTTACTTGCTAAGCATCTCATGCAAGATCTGTGGAAGGAGAAGCTGGACTGGGATTCTCAGCCTCCTCCGCATATCGTAAATGTTTGGAATCAATTTCGAACCGAACTTCCAAATCTTTCAAATATTCATTTACCTAGACGCCTTTCCATTGATCAACCACGTAGCATTGAACTTCACGGCTTTTCAGACGCCTCTATGATAGGTTACGCGGCTACGGTCTATTTCAGAATGGAGTCAGTATCCGGAGAAATCCATACCTTTCTTGTAATGGCCAAATCTAAGGTCGCACCAGTGAAAACAGTCAGTCTTCCGCGACTGGAGCTTCTTGGTGCCACTTTACTTTGCGACCTAATTTCCTTTATTCGAAACACTTATTCAGATATTCTTAACTTCAACCAAATCTGTGCATGGTGTGATTCCCAAGTGGTTCTATGCTGGTTGGCGGCTTCACCTCACAGATTTAAAACGTTTGTGGCAAACCGTATCTGTCACATTCAAGAAACCATTTCTCCTACGGCCTGGAAATATATTCCATCAGCGCTAAATCCAGCCGACTGTGCTTCGCGCGGTCTTATGCCTAATCAACTTGTCAAACATGACTTGTATTGGGAAGGTCCTTGTTTTCTTAGGCTACCAAAAGAGAGCTGGCCTGATGATTTTTTCTGTCCAGACCCTCCGGAAAACGAGGTTATTCTGGAAGAACGAAAATCAGTATTTCAAACATGCACAGTTGAACCACACATGCTTGATACTTTTCTTTCTCGTTACTCTTCCCTAGAGAAAATTCAACGCATAATTTCCTATATTTTTCGCCTTACCGAAAAGAAATCTAAATATCCTAACGAAAATATTACCGAAGTAGAACTTCAACATTCTCTTATTGTTCTCGTTCGGCATGTTCAACGTTCCATCTTTGCTGATCTCATTTCACGTTTGAATGACGCAAAGCTACTTCCTAAACAATTTCGTAAACTTTCACTTTTTCTAGATACACAAGGCTGCTTAAGAGTGGGGGGTCGATTACCACATTCTTCCGAACTCTCTTATTCAGCAAAACACCCTTTACTTTTACCACGTTCTCACCGTCTTACTCAACTTGTCATTGAGTACACTCACAAAAGGTACTGTCATCCCGGTCAAAAAACGTTGCATTACCTCTTGAGACAACAATTTTGGATCCTTTCCCCTCGCTATGCAATCGAGAGCGTAACTTCTCATTGCATTTTATGCTATCGATTAAATCCTAAACCTTCCGTACAAATCATGGGCAACTTGCCTGCTCAACGCATCTCTCAAGTAAAGGCATTTTCACATGTTGCCATAGATTATTGTGGTCCCTTTCCAATTACAATGGGAAAGTACCGAGGTGCAAAGGTATCCAAAGGTTATATTCTTGTCTTAGTCTGCTCCGCAACAAAGGCAGTTCACCTAGAACTTACCTCCGATATTTCCACCCCTACCTTTCTTGCGGCTTTTAAGAGATTTGTGGCAAGAAGAGGAAGAATCTCTGACATTTACTCAGATTGTGGTAGCGCGTTCTTGGGAGCTGATCGTTTACTCAAACAGTACTCCCAGGAAGCATGTCACAGTCTAAAAATTACCTGGCATTTTTCAAGTCCTGGTAGTCCGCACCTAAACGGACTAGCCGAGGCAGGAGTTAAATCCACCAAGGCAAATTTGAAACGTGTAATAGGTGAGCAACGGTTAACCTATGAAGAGTTTTTTACTTTTTTGTGTCAGGTCGAATCCATACTAAACAGCCGGCCTCTGTATGCCCAAAGTATGGATCCGAATGACTTTCTTCCACTGACCCCTGGTCATTTTCTTACCCTGGAACCGTTGAATTCCGTACCAGAGCCCGATTTTTCTGATTCCAAGTTGAACACCCTGTCCCGCTGGCAGCTGGTGCAAAGGCTCCAGTCCGATTTTTGGAAACGCTGGAACTTGGAGTACCTAAACACCTTGCAACAGCGTTCTAAATGGACAGAGGCTTCTAACAATATTAAACTAAATACTTTAGTCGTGGTAAAGAATGAACAAAAACCGCCATTGCAATGGGCTGTTGGGCGAATTGTCGACGTACACCCTGGCTCAGACGGTCATATTCGTGTTGTGACCGTTAAAACAGCTACAGGAACATATCGTCGACCAGTAGTGAAACTATGTCCTTTGCCTATGCCCGACGCATAAGGCAAAATTTTCTTTTCTTTCTTAATTTTTTCTAAGTATTTTTTCTTTTCTTTCAATTTTAATTTACATGCATTATCTAATGCATATTTGGGTTAATGTTAAATTGTATCGTTTAATTGCTAATAGGCGAATACTATTTAATTTTTCTTTCCTTTCCTTTTCTTAACTAAGTAAAAACACACGTGTTTTGGCGGCCGGAAAATGTTGGTGCAAGCAAGAAATTTCCTAATTTTCATTTTCTTTTCCTTTTCTGCGCGTTTAAAATAATTTAAATTTTCGCGCTCTAAAATATGCATATGGGGTTTCACGGCACCGGACACGTGGAAGAGAAGCAGCGCCGCAATGAGTGCGCAAAGAACCACCGTCACAACAAGACACTAGCAAAATCACGTTCCCGAAAAAAGTGAATTTGAGGTGAAAAAACTGGACGTTTAAACGTCGACTGGAGCTGCAAGAGAGTCCGAGGTAGGTGCCTTTTCATATAAAATTCCATATGTATCGTAACTTTCCATTTTCAATCGTCAATACCGACATTTATTTTTAAATGTGCTTGTGAAGCCAATACCGGCGACCTATCGAAGGAAATTCCGTTATTTTTCAGCCCTTGCACGCACATCTACTTTACCCAAGTAACATTATTACCACTCAAGGTTTTATTAATTTGGTTCCTAGGTTATTTAGAGGGTGCTGTTATGGGTTTTAGGATCAATTTGGCTACATAAAGATAATTTATATTGCCTATTACCTAAAGGGTTGTTATACAACCAAAAAGTGATTTATAAAGGGAATATAATAAAACTCATATTCCTTCTGTTCCTTTTAAATACTTTTGGTTTTATTGATTTCTGATTTATAAAGATGGTCTTATAAAACCATTTTACCTAAAGTTTTTAAAAAGAAATAATAATAATAAATTTTATTACTTTAGGTCATCACAAAAGTGTTTTATAATAGAGCTAAAAGGTTATCTTATATCCTTTTGTTTTTATAGTTACCAGTAGTTTAAAAGTAAATATGATTAGATAGGCGGCCATATAGAACCTAGTTTCCTTAAGGTTTTTAAAAGTGAAGAAAAAAAAAGAAAACTTTAGACTTTTGGTTTTTGCCATTACTTTTAGGCATTTTAAAAAGGTTTTATAGGAAGGCTTAAAGGTAATCTTAATTCTTTTGTATTTATAGTTACCCATAGCTGTATATTACATATTATTTAAATAGGCGGCCATATAAAACCTTGTTTCCTTAAGGGTTCTAACAGAAGTAAATACTTTCGTGTTTTATTTTTTTAGTAATTTCTTGTAAAAATAATAGATATACCTATGTAGGTACATATTGGTACCTACCTATTGCAAGATTGATTAATTAAAGTCCAATAATTAATAATTGTACAGTTTCCGTCCTCCTGGGTTGGACACCCAGGCCTAGATAAGGCCTGTTTAGACGGCCAATATAAGAGGTTGCCCTCCAACCTGCAGGCACTACGAATATCATTGCACCGCCCTCTTGATTGTGTCGAAATTGCACGATAAAAAACATTTAAGTGTTGAATTATATGCTTTTAAACACTTTAAAAACAAAAACAAAAAATTTAAGTGAGGTTATGTTGACTATGTTTACATTGTTCTTTTTTGTAGGTTTCATAAGGGCACTAAAAAATCCTTGTTGCGATACAGTAACAAATAAAACCAAGTGAACACTAAAACCATAATGGCGTATATAAATTTATTTAAAAAATATTGTAAAGAGAAAATATTTATCTAGTCGTTTAAGCAGTGTTTTTTAATAATAATTTTACTTTAATTTTGATTTATGTAAACTAAACAGACTTTTTTAATGGTGAATAGTGTAAATGATTTTTTTTTAAATTTTAAATACTTGTTATTTTGTTATCAAAAAACTATTAAAAAGCATTCTTGAGCTGGCGCACTTGTTTTGAGAGCTTTTCAGATACGATTTTATCAGAAAAATAAATCTGGCAGGCAATTTGATCATCAACAAACGACAAACTCGGTATATTTTTATGTGATAAAATAATTTTGGGACTTTGACTTTTTTGGCAATTTTGTGACCTAAATTATTATATATAGCCATTGTGAATCTAAAATATCGCCATAGCTTTTATAGGAAAACTTCTTTACTCTAAAGGTATTATGGTATTCAACAGAATCGCCAGGATACCAAATTACCGAATCTAGTTTTATAATAGGATAGAGGACGTTTCTGAGTTGCTTTTAGAACCTGGCATAATAGCTTTAGGCTCTAAAAGGTTCTATACTGGTGGAACCGCTAGAGGGCGAAGCTGGAGTTTATTTCTTATGGTTTTATAGTGAGTTTAATACATAGGTTGCCGCCACCAATTGGGGAGTCCCATTTAGGAGGTCTAAGGGGTATATAAGGGTAATGGGAACGTGCTAGCGACCAAACATTGAAACTAATGGTTTTAAGGAAAGGCGCTGGCAACCTTTTAGCTTCTGCTATAAATAAAGAAATGTTACTTGGGTACTTCCAGACATGCTATAAAGCTAAAATTTGGCATACTGATAGAAATTATGACAAACCCTAGGAAAAATTCAAAAAATCCCAAAATTCTAATATACTCCCGTCCCCTATACCTACATGTAGAGTTATGTAAAAGTAGCATTGCCCACTTCCAGAAACGCTAGAGAGCTGAGCTTAGGAAGAGAGATAGGAAATGTGATAAAACTAAAGGAAAAAATTTAAAAACCAAAATTTTAATTTATTTATTTCCCCTATAAATGTAAAGTTATGTAAAAGTATCATTGTCCACTTCCAGGAACGCTAGAGAGCTAAGCTTTAGAAGGCTGATAGGACTATGATAAAACCATAGAAAAAAATTTTACAAACCCAAAATTTTAAATAGGGCATTGCAAAAGTTTTGAACAATATTCCGCATATTTTACTACTTTAAAAATTAAATATTATCCAAGTCCTTTAAAAAACAAGTGAAATCATAACAAAAATATTTCATGTAAAAAAAGCCAAAAACGCGAAAATGATATTCTGTAAAAAGAATTGAGATAAAAGTAAAGCCAAGTTCTCCAATACAAATGTTTTTCTACACTTGGCTATTACGGTTGCAAATGTCTCTTAGACACTTCACTTTTTTGTTTTTTTCACTTTCACTGTAATAGCAAATTTAAAAAACATTTCCAAACTAGTAAGAACCTTTTATTTTGAAATTTGTCTTGGAGAACTTAGCTTTACTTTTATCTCAATTCTTTTTACGGAATATCATTTTCGCGAACTTGGCTTTTTTTACATGAAATGTTTTTGTTATGATTTAAATTATTTTGCCACATTTTGATGTCATCGCATTCTACAAGTATTCCCAATATTAAGATCTGATAATTAGGATATCAAAAAAAACACCAGACTGGATATCTGTTTTAATTCGTGGTAAAAAAAAGTGGACAGAAGTAAATATTTTGGCCACTCGTCCTCTTTAATGGCGGCTGTAGTATAATACAGCCAAAGAAATTTAAGGAACCACAGCGTTTTTCTATAAAGCTTAATGCTAATATCTTTTAAAATTTGTGCCAAAGTATGGTAAGATACCGATCAAAGAATGGCTATTAGATAGAGCAATCTAGTGTCCCCAAATAATTTGACAGTTTTTACATATAAACTGTTAAATTATTTACGGACACTCATTTAAAATTTGATCGAGCAATCTAGTGTGCCTAAATAATTTGACAGTTTAAATGTAAAAACTGTCAAATTATTTAGGGAAAATACAGCAATCCTTTTTAAATACAAGAAAATTTGTAATTTAATTGTAAGAAATATTAAAAATCAGCTCTAAATTTGCCAATTTGCCTAATCGGTAACTTATCAGACTTTGGAACAATTTACATGAGCATTACGCCTTATGGAAAAACGCTTTACTAATACTAAAGCGGCCATCTTGAATCAATCAACTCTTTTCGTAAAGTACCCAACGCGGAAAATTCGCTAGAAAATATTTTAAAAAACATTGAACAACAATTACTATAGGGCCATTTCATGTGAAATCTACTACTACTACTACTATTTTTATCCAAACTATTTAATTATATTTGTCAAGACAAACTTTTAATTGTTGTCACTAGATGGAGCACCAGTCAACATCGGATTGGCATGGTATAAGAGATGGAGCTTAAGGACGTACAATTTAATTAATAAATGCGAACTTTAGCTCATTGCCAATGCATAGCAAACTAGCTAACTTCTCGTCGGATCGTAAGATACAGTATCGGCCAAAACTAGAGCAACTCTCTAAAATTGTATATATATCTGATCTTGTACCAACTATCAAAGAACAAGAAAGAAACTTCAATCCAGTTCTCAGTTCACGTGTTTGAGTAATGTTCTCCAAGTGCTTTTTTGTCATGTTAAAAAAAGCTTTGAAAAAAAATCTGTATAATCTTATGCAAAAAAGGTAAGTACCAGCAAAAAAGACATAAAAGTTTTATATGTCCTAAAAATTTCACAACACTAACCCAAATGCTAATCTAGATGAAATTCTATTATATTTAAAAATAATTAAATTTAATAATTTTGATCATTTTTCAAATTTTAAAAATTTATATGTGGAACATATATTTAGTCTAAGTTTTCAGGACTTACTTGGATTTTGTTACGTCTACCCTTGTTCTACCAATCAGGAGATAAAAAAATTCTGACTTCTAGTTGTTTTTTAATGGGGTTAGGGGGATATTATATC
This sequence comes from Aspidapion aeneum, assembly GCA_963576565.1. Classification (NCBI taxonomy): domain Eukaryota; kingdom Metazoa; phylum Arthropoda; class Insecta; order Coleoptera; family Brentidae; genus Aspidapion; species Aspidapion aeneum. The sequence continues at coordinate 32,482,016 of OY755046.1, read as the reverse complement.
ACATGATAATTTTTAAAAAAATAAAAATTAAAAAAGTATTTTAAATTTTTTTCAAAAAAATAAATGCGATATCGAGGAATTTAAAAAAATAGTTTCAAGGTTATGAACCCTCAAATGACCTTGAAAAGGCAAGATTTATTAAAAAAACACGTTTATTGACGTTTTTCCTTTATAAAATCACAATATTCGAGGTTTTATAGCAGCAACATTCTTATTTTAAAGTATAGTTAGGACGCATCAAAAGCAGTCACAAAATATTGATGATTTTCTTAAAACCTTTAAAACTAACGTAGTAAAAATGACATATCGCGACAACGTCATTCTGGTTAAGGCTACTAATCTATTGTCGGAGCCACGATGACCATATTTGGCACTAATAAAGACGGTCTAGTCCAAAAATATCGACAAATAGTAAATTAGTTAAATAGTAAGGGTTTTAAGATGGCGACCGTTTTGTCAAGATGGCGAAATAACACCATTTTTTATTGTCTGTAATTTCGACAAATAATTTAAAGTTTAATTAATTACTAATGTTTTAAGAGTTAAAGCAAAGCAATATAAAAATAATTTTAGTTGGCTGGTGACCTTGAATAACCTAGACACCTTGTACACTTTCGATACAGCACAGGTGATGTACAAAGCTAAGCATCACCAGGCCCATGGATGGGTGACCGCAAGTAAACCCGCTTCTTGGTAAATGCTGTTAAATAAAGGACAGGTTTTTAGGGGTTTCCCTGCATCTTAGAAAATACGTGTCTTCAGAGAATTCTTACAGGGTTTAATTATGAATATGTGAATCATAAAAGTTAAATGTAATAATCCACCACTTAAAGCATAAAGTGCCTTAACCACCAGTGTAGAATGTTAAAGGGCAGGTTTTTAGGGGTTTCCCTTCATCTTAGAGAAAATACATGTCTTGAGAGAATTCTTACAGGGTTTAATTATTAAATTATTATGAATATGTGTATCATAAAAGTTAAATGTAATAATACCCACCACTTAAAGCATAAAGTGCCTTAACCACCACTGTACTATCCTCATCTTTTTCTATCATATTGACCAACAATGGCACGAACTCGTTATCCAGAACCACTCGTTGACAGTACGGATTGTTCTGACACAATTCGGCGAGTAGATTACAGGCTTCAGTCCTTATGGCTGAGTGTGGACATTTAAGGGAGGGTTGCAGGATCATGAATCCGCCAATTTTGTGGAAATCTATAAAGGAAAATTAGACTACATTGCCTTTACGTCTAATTAAATCAATCCAACATCATTATAACTCAATGCTCTTACATTATTTTTGTCATAAGAAAGTCCTAACCTTTCTCTTGACACCTCACTTGTATGATTAGGTCATAAAGATTGAGTAAAAAAAGCCCCCTTTAGTATTTAATTTTCGGGGTGATTCACGGATTATTGAATATTAGCGGATTGAATTTAAAAGTTAAAGTGGCAAATCCAAAATGGCGGCCGCCTGGCAAACGTTTTAGTTTGAAATTTCGTTCTCTGGTTTAGAAATGTCCACGGCTGTGTTTCTTTATTTGTGGTTTTGCCAGTTTTTTTAATAACATTTTTGGTAAAATCCAACTTAAGAACTGTTTATGGTCATAAAACATTACTTTTTCTATTAGAGTAGGGAAAGTCGGAGTATTTATTTGTTTTTCAACAAAAACACAATAAAAATAAAGATCTGATACCTTCCTAGCTAGCCTATTAGCCCACTTTAAGTGAAGCTATGATAATCAGCCTTAAAAACATTTTTTTGTAAATATCTCGGAAACTAAAGATCTTACGAAGTTTTTGGTTATAATACAAATTATTGAGTAAAATGTGGTTTAGTATATTCCGAACCGAACTGAACCGCATATTGATACGATGCTCCGTTAAAAAGTTAGCATTTTTAAAAAATTTTAATTGTCAAAAAACTGTAATGACCATGGATTTTGACCAAAATCTAATCAGCTCGTTAGGGGTTATTCGGTTAAGCGGTTTAGGAGCTATCGTGTTACGGACAGAAAAAAAATACACACACACACACAGACAGACATCATAACGATATTGCTAGGATAGGTTAAAATACACCCAAATAACACATATTCGGTGGTATCTCAAAAAAAAATTTTCGTCGAAAACAATACCTTCTCTAGCCATTGCTGCGCGGGCTCTAGATAAAATCAAAGTATAGTAAGTTTGGTTCGGCTGCCTAACGGGTTGCTTAATGTATTGGTCAGCTAACAGTTTAAATTTAAAAATCTAGATTAGGCAACTTAAATAATAATTTAACTCAGTTGGAGGTAAAGAAAATTTGATTATTTTTGAAAACTAATTAACAACCACTATTGAATGATATAAAGTTCACTATACGTAGACTTTGACTATAATCACTGACTGTGACTGAGCTTAAATTATATAAAAAAAGAATAGATTTATTATTTTATTTAAATTCTGATAAAAAAACCACAAATGCATAAATTGCAGTTTCTTACAACTACTTTTATTGCTATTTTTGCCAGTTTTTTCACAAATTGTCGCCTGCGGCACATTTTATCTTCCGATGATTGTAAATTTCAAAGTTCAAATCTATTCAAAATAGCAAAGAAAAAATATTTTGGGTTTTGGTGCGCTTTACCTTGGAGATCCTGGGTACAGCACCAAGGCTTATAATGTATATTTAGTAAAAATTAAAGTCGTTTTAATTTTAAAAAAATCGATTGTTTTAGTTTTGCCTTTGTGTAAAATGAGTAGGGGACAATTCGCCGTGAGAATTTTTGTTTAATTTTAATTTTCATCTAACTTAGCTTATTGTTTCTTAAATCATAGCTCTCATGTGGTCTTGTTGGTAGATCAAAATCTGTGTTTAAATCTAACCTTGATAAATTGATCGCAAACATATACTAACCGCTCCAGACACCAATATTTTGCAAAAAAAATGTTTCCACAAAAAAATAGTTTTTCGAAAAAAAATGCTTTCTCAATAAGTACTTTTTCAAAAAACTACTTTTTTAGAAATTATTTTTGTAAATAATACTTCTTCAAATAGTAGTTTTACGAAAAACTAATTTATAAAAAAATATGGCGGTGATTTGTCCCCGCGGTGAATCAGACCGCGGAGAATCGGCCTGCGGCGAATGGAACCATCCCCGTCAGGGGTATGGGCTGTTCGCCTACTTTTCCCGGGCCGGTTTACAGTTTCCCATCCACCCCTGTTGGGGAGTAAAGTTTTTAAGTCTAAAATATTTTTTTGCAAGAAATGTTTAAAAATATTAAATATGTCTTACCACAAGCTGTGTCTATGTCATCTACATGATTCAAAATAGTCTCAAAGGCTGTCTTATACTCTGTGATGTCATCATCTGCCTTGACTTTTTCCATATCTTGTAGTATTTTGATCTGTTTCTGCAAGAGTTCAATGATATCCACTGTCATTGATTTCAGGGCTTCTGCTAGCCATTTCTTTCTCTGTAATAAAGAAAAAATTTTTAATTTTCTAAAAAAGGAAAAAAAAAACAATTTTGTAAAGCAATACAAATAAATGGATCCATGACGGATCTGATACCTTTTTAGCCCAGGAGCACACTCCAAGTAACTCCATGCTATATCCACCTTCAAAACAGTTTTTTATAAATACCTCCGAAACGAAAGCTTCTACAAAGTTTTTGGTTCGGTTTTTGAGAAAAACTTGCCTTAACATATTCCGAAAACCGCATATTGATGCGCCGCTCCGTTAAAAAGTTAGCAATTTATAAACTTTTTAACTGTCATTAGCATTAATGAATTTTAACTAAAATCTAATCAGCTCGTTACAGTATCGAACACTATCTAACCTGAAAATTTAATAAAAATTGGTTCAGCGGTTTAGGAGCTATCGCGTTACGGACAGACACATACACACACACAGACAGACATCACGACGATATTGCTAGGACAGGGCAAAATACACCCAAATAAAACATTTTCGACGTTATCTGAAAAAAAAAGTTTTCGTCTAAAACAATACTTTCCCTAGCCATTGCTGCGCGGGAAAGGTAAAAATTGCTGAAATGCTCAAATATGGTCAGAGAATCTCCTAGAAAATCCCACATAAATTAACAATCAATGCATAAACGGACATCCCGTATCTGATGATTGGAAAATAGCATTCATATCCGCAATAGATAAAAAGGAAACAAGCTGGATTGCAACAATTACAGAGGAATTTCAGTAACCAGTACTCTAAGTAGATTGTACGGTAGGATTCTTAGAGATCTAATAGAGAATGATTTTCATGAACAATAAGAAAAAGAGCAAAGTGGGTTTCGTGCAGGCAGATCTTGTAGTAATAATATTTTTTGTCTTAAACAAGTAATTGTTTGTTGTTACTTTTGTGGACCTACAAAAAGCATATGATACCGTTCCAGTAGAAAGAAAGAAAATTATGGACAGTGTTAGAAAAAAACTAATATCAATCATACATACATAAAAGCGATAAAGGAACTATACAAAGGGTCAAAATCTAAAATTAAAATTGGAAATCGAAGGAGGTGGAGAATAGGCGTCGGACAACGTAGAAAAACGTTCTAAACCTACATAGTAGTAGTACTAAACATATATATGTATTTTTGAGTCATTCTCCGCTGACCCGACAAATCTTCGCGAAGGCGGCGAAAATGCAATATGCATTGACCCGATCTGAGAGACAAATCATGTCACGGTCATGGGTTATTTTTTATTTCATCTGCCTGCCTTTTATTTTTACTCTGGTAGTTTCTTTTGTATTTGCTAGATGTCGCTACTTGTGTGTAAAGCATACGGTATCGCAGGCATTATTTTTCAATTCTCATACGAATATCGTAAGATGAGATTTAAATGCCGTCTCTCTAGCTTTACAAAACTGTCACATTGACCATGCAGTGTTCTGAAGAGTCCCTTAAAGACGAAACAGTTAACTGTCTAGACCCCCGTGGGTATACAGCTTTCGAGCTACCCACGGAAAAATACAAGAGAAACAAAATATTTATATGGCCGCTTAGCCACATAATTTTGTTTATAATGCTCATTAAAATAGCAAATCTGGCCTATTGACCAAAATATTTAGGAGTCCAAATGATGGAAGCACAGTAAAAGTTTTCTTTAAATGTAATAATCACTAAAATCAAATGCAAAAATGGATATGTAAGCATTTTTTAAAAATTTCCTGTATCGCAATCAATAAAAAATAGTACAAATGATAATTTTCATGCAAAAAACCTTATAATATACAATAGGGGCGTGGCCTTTTTCAGGGCTTAATGTAGGTGATAGACAAAAGCTATTTCAAACTTTGACAGTAACTTTCGAAATTTAAAGGAAACACCCTGTGTATTATCTGTAAGAAGTAAAGATATTTTTGGCCTGATTTCAAAAATAAGTTGTTGATATTTGAATAAGCCGTTTTTGAGTTATATTAGTTTTAAATTACTGTTAAAGTGCACTAAAAATAATCCACTTGGCCCATATGCCCGTATTCAATGCAAATTTGTAACTTCAATAATAAACTTGATGTTAACAAACCATATGTTTTTAAAATCAGGAAAAACACGTCTTTCTTTCTGACAGAAAATATACAGGGTGTTCCCTTTAACCTAAGAAAGTTGCTGTCAAAATTTGACATCAGGAATGACATCTCAGCAACAGCCCAAAAGATAATATGGAAAAACTTATGCACCTTTTGTATTTTTTATCACCTACATTAAAGGAGAAATGTCGCCCGAAAACCCATTTTTTTGTCAACTCTTTGTCCTAATAGAAATAGAAAACGAGAAAGCCGAATGCGTCGAAAGTTTGCGGGGTGGATTTTAAAGCATTTTTAACAAACGCAGCAGTTTTTGGCTAATTCATTTTATTAAGAAACTAAAATAAAAATTTATGGCTAAAACACAACAAATATTTCAAAACCATGTTTGGCATTTCAGTAGTATTATATATAGAAAACTGTAGCCAAATTGTTTCCTTTATTGTATTTTTTGGAAATATACAAAAGAAAATCAAAAATCTAACAATATATGTTTGACAATTTAAAAAAATTATTGTGTGTGTTTAAGACACACACGGCAGAAGTGTAAACTTCAATAAGGCGAAATTAATAATATTCTGCAAAGCGGACCGAACCGAACTCTTCTGTGTACTGGCCTTCATCTGCATCATCATATCGCTCGCTGAATGTTTCTCACAGTTAGTCGACTCGAGCCGATTTCATCCGAATGAGCGTTACATAGCCGAGCCTGACGGCTCAGTTCAATTCACTACCCACAAAAACTGCTAAACGCGCCTAAAGCAGTTTACACTTCAAAAAAATCTTTTATGTGAACTGAAAAATGTTTTAATTCGTTTTTTATAGACGAGATCTATTATGATTTAAAAAAGCGTGGTCAATTATAGTAGACTCAAAATTAAAGTTTAATTTATACTACGAAAATATCACCTCCAAAATAGCAGCGAATTGGATATTTAGGAAGAATAAGTCATTATTTATTATTGTTCTCAAAAAAATGTGTATACAACACAATAATTTTGTCATATTTTTTATATTGCTCAACTATTTTGTATTCAGCTATTGAAGACATTCTGGAAAAATTACAAATTTTACAAAATCGTGGAATGAGAGTAATCTTAAAATAAAAATATACTACTGGCTAAATGTAAAAAATCTAATATTTTATGTTTGTATTTTTATTTATAAAATTTACTACCAGATTCATTAAAACAATTTATAAAGCAAAATTATAATTATCATACTTACAATACCCGGACTAAGGAAGATTTTTATACTAATATATTCAAAACCAAATTTAAAAAATTATAATATATTCAAAACCAAATTTAAAAAAAGTTTTAAAAAATATTTATTTTCAATACAATTTATATAAAGCTATTAAATTTTAATACAAAATTTGTTTTGTTTTAAGCTTTTATTTAGCAATTTTGCTACAATGTTTTCTTAAAATTACACCTGATATTCAAATTAACAAAAGAAATAAATAAGTTTTATGTTAGTTTATACTTATTTATTTCTTTTGTTAATTTGAATATCAGGTGTAATTTTAAGAAAACACTGTATAGTCCTTGCCATAGGCAGTTACACTTTTGTGACATTTCCAACCTCTTTTTTTATTATGTGCATAATGACAGCAACAATGAAAATTCTGAAAAACTAGTACGTCTTTGAATTGTTTTTATCTGTGCGTTTTTTTTTTTGTAAAATACAGACAGCATCTTTTTATTTAAGACAATTACAGTTTTGCCTTTAATTTTATACCTACATGACATATTTAATCTTTCAAATATTTCTGGTTGGAAATTATGTTTATATCATGTCAAAGTCGCAAAAGTGTAACTGCGTATTAGTAGAGTAAATTTGTGGTGTATTTCAATAAAAAGCTGCAAAAAGGGTATATTTTTTATATTTGGCATGGTAGTAGCTACCATCAAAAGCTAAATTTTCAATCGAGGATCCCCTGATTTCCGGCATCGGAATCCAAGATGGCGGCTGCCCAAGTTAAGAAAAAAAATGAATTACCTGTTTTAAGACAAATTAAATTAATTTTGATAAACTTACTTTAAGTGGGACCTACTTAATTCAAAAATGTAAAAAAAAATTACACTTGTCACTTTAAAACAAAATGGAGGCTATATTTTAAAAAAATAGTTTTTCTTCGATATTTTATTTACTTTTTGCGCGATATTTATTTTTAATACCTCATATTAAAGCCACTGACCAGCTCTTTAAACCTATTGAAAAAAAGTTATTAGTTTCTCAGCCGACACAAAGATGGCGTTTAATATGTCAAAAACAAAAGAGACCTTTATAACCTGTAGACCAAATTGAATTTAAAAAAAATTTTTTTGGATTTTATCAAAAGTAAGCCAAGTTTTGTAAAAATTTCAAAAAAATTACAATTTGACATTAAAAATTTTAAAATGGCGGCCGAAGTTCAGATAAAAAAAGTTATTTTTTTGTTCTTGTTTGACAGAACTAGTATTGCCGTGTAATATATCGATTTATACTAAATAGGGGTCGCCGATTTTAAATATTTCATCATAAATGACACAGGTCTATTATTAATCAAGATGGCGGCGTTCAAAACATAAAAACAACATTATCTTCTTGGTTTGGTAATTTTTTTACGAAGATATGTAGTTTTATATTACTCTTAATTAGTTTTAAGTCATAATGTACAAAAATAATATAATTTATTTATTTTTTAAAGATGGCGGTCGAAAAAGTAAAAAAAAACATTTTTGTTTATTATTTCGAAATTTAACAAAAAAAAAACTGGAAAAAACAAGACATCTCGGTAAACAAAACAGATATTTTAAAAATGTCAAAAAAGTTGACATATGTCACGTACCGGGTGATTTGATTGAATTGACCATATTTTACTTAATAGCTATCTCCGTTAATATTAATCTAACAGTAATGTTTAAATAAGCAAAGTTAAATAATTTTTTCTAAATCATCAGAATCTGATGTCAAAAATGACGTATGTCATACACTTGTCAAACTTTTGACATATGGTTTATTTTTTTTAAATAAAACACCTTGTATATAATGTTTTCAATTGATAGGGCTCCTTTTTCTGATTTCAAAAATATATAATATGTTGACATTTAGACCAGCCGTTATTGAAATATTTGCATTTTAATAACTTAAATAAACAATAAGGATGTTGCCATTTTGTTAATGAATATAATTTTTAAAATGCAAATATTTCAACAACGGTTGGACTAAATGTCAACATATTATATATTTTTGAAATCAGAGAAAGGAGCCCTATCAATTAAAAACATTATATACAGGGTGTTTTATTTAAAAAATAAACCATATGTCAATAGTTTAACAAGTGTATGACATATGTCATTTTTGACATAAGATTCTGATGATTTAAACAAAATTATTTAACTTTGCTAATTTAAACGTTACTGTTAGATCAATATTAACGGAGATAGCTATTAAGTAAAATATGTCAATTTATTCAAATCACCCGGCACGTGACATATGTCAACTTTTTTGACATATTTAAAACATCTGTGTTTTGTTTAAGGAGACATCTTGGTTTTCTCAGTTTTTTTTGTTAAATTTCGACAAAAATGTTTTTTTTACTTTTTCGGCCGCCATCTTTAAAAAATAAATAAATTCTATTTTTTTTTGTACATTACAATTTAAAACTAATTAAGATTAATATAAAACTACGTATCTTGGTAAAAATATTTACTAAACCAAAAAGATACTGTTGTATTTATATTTTGACCGCCGCCATCTTGGATAATAATAGACATATGTCATTTATTATGAAATATTTACAATCGGCGACCCCCATTTAGTATAAATCAATATATTACACGGCAATACTAGTTGTGTCAAACAAGAACAAAAAATTACTTTTTTATCTGAACTTCGGCCGCCACCTTATGTTAAATGTCAAATTGTAACTTTTTATAAATTTTAAAAAAATCTGGCTTACTACTGATAAAATCTAAAAAAAATTTTTGTAAAAATTTAATTTGGTCTACTGGTTGTAAAGGTCTCTTTTATTTTTGACAAATTAAGCGCCATCTCTGTGTCGGCTGGGGAAACTTATCATTGCATTTAAGCAGGTTTAAAAAACTGGTCAGTAGCTTTAACATGAGGTATTCAAAATAAATATAAAAGTAAAGAAAATATCGAAGAAAAACGATTTTTTTAAATATAGCCGCCATTTTGTTTTGCAGTGACAGGTGTAATTTTTTTTTACATTTTTACATTGAGTATATCCCAAGTAAATTTATCAAAATTAATTTAATTCCTCTTAAAACAAGGAAATCATTTTTTTTCTTAACTTTGGCGGCGGCGGCTGGATTCTGAGGCCGGAAAATCGGGGATCCTCAAATGAAAATTTAGCTTTTGGTGTTAGGTACTACTATGCCAAATATAAAAAATATACCCTTTTTGCAGCTTTATTTTACAAATTTACTATATGGCAAGGACTATAGCAAAATTGCTAAATAAAAGCTTAAAACAAAATAAATTTTATATATGCTGCAGGACACCAAATCGGACAAGAGCCATGAACCTGACTGAAGTAACGTCACTAATCTTACAGCTGGCCTTTACGATGAGTGGCCTTCGAATGAAACGCCCCATATACCGGGGGCGAGTCAATTTTGATTGAGAAAATTAAATCAAGATCACGTGACCCGGATTTTCAGATTATTTGCAGTTATTAGAACAAATAAAATGTTTAATATAAGTTAAAGGCTATACGTTGGTATTTAAAGACAAAATGTTTTCTATTTACAAAAAGTTTTTTTGAGGGCCACTGGCCATAATCTACCAAACAAAATCACGAGATTACGAACCGATTCATAAAATAGTTTTTGATAATAGTAATTTATCTCACAAGTGCGGAAGAGGCACTAAACACACCCGTTAGTTATGTGGGTACAATATTTTTTCTACAAAGTTATGGAAACAAAAATAAAGCACAATACAAATAACCTAATTTATTATATTTAATTTACAGTGATTGCCAAAAACTTTACTTCCTATCCTAACAGCATTTTTGGATCAGAAGATGTTCGTTTTCATATTCTGGATCAAAGATATCGAATATATTTGTTCTGGATGTATTTGGTGGCAGGCTCATAGTAGCATTATGTGCTCCATCCTTTATTGTGGCTAAACCTAAAGTAATTTTGTTCTATTTTTATTTATATTAAGACGAAACGTCACCCCACAGTACACCAATTTCTGTGGTTAGTAATCTGTGCGTCACCCCCAGGTTTTTGATGAAAAAACAGGTTTTGTTATTTCCTCTATTCTTTTATTTTTCCTGTTGCTATCGGAAAACACTTGTTTTTTGGTAAAAATTAACGTCAGTGCCAAACTCCAAATGTGTCGTTGGTTTATACTAGATTGTCAAAATATTTGATTAATTATGACATCCAATCTAACCTAATTTATAATTATTAATAAGGCCCACAATTGTAGAACCCAATCGGTGTCCCTATGACTCTAATATTAGTGCCACCTTGTGACTGATATTTAAATATTATGCCGTGTTGTCTTTTACTTAAAAAATTGCCTAAATCGAATTTGTCGCCTTAACTGATATATCTTCTTTGCCTTAACCCCTAATAAAGGCCACGCAAATATAACCAATGACCCTGTACATATTAAGAAAGTTGGTAAAGCTAGAGACCCTGTATATATGACATATTTTTACGCGACAAACCCATCAAAGTCACTGAAATTAACATTTTTTGTTATGTCATTTTCTTGCCAAGTTAGCGTTTCACTAAAATAATTTAAATTATTAGCGGTGAGTGACATCAATCACCATGCAACATATAAACAAACAACTTTGTCCGTCCCCCCTGTATTGGTTTTTATTTTACGACGATGAATGAATGAATATGAAGGCCAGAAGGTGCGTCTCTCTTTAAACATCACTAGTATAGAGGACCGATATTTTCATCCTTTGTTTTTGACTTAAATAAATTAGGCTTTGAAGAGTTTGTCGCGTCTCTATTTATTTAAAATGTCATACATACAGGGTCTTTAGGTAAAGCCAGCAAGAACCACAGGTTCAGTAAAAGTAGCTTCTATTCTTACCGTTTCATCCATTTGTTGAAACTGTGACTCTCCAGCAGCATCCTCAGCTTTTGTGGCTTCCATTGCAAACCTCAGAAGGCCTTGAAGGCTTGTTGGAGGTCTAGGTTGTGAAGACCCATTCTGGAAATAGAGAACGTGTATTTAAGAACACTAGCAAATTTAATTTAAATTTTAAATAGATTACAGAATATAGCAAAGAAATAAAACTCAAAACGCGAAACAAAAAAGTCTGTGGGCAAGTACCTAAAAGGAAGAGGACACATCAGAGGACACTGACTGGTATGATTTTAGTTCAGATTTTACTCCAGAGCTTATCAACATATTCTAAATTGTAATCAGCATCATAGGCAATCATGGAGAATCTTCTAAAGACGCCCGCCCGCTAGTCTTCCGGAACGTGCCCCATTCGTACCCTTTTTTTATCTCTTTGGGAAACGCCTACGGATTAAACCCAACCTGCCTTTCTCTGGCTAGGACAGCCGCACCAATCTTTGAATATCACATCACTGTCCTGCCTTTTGTTATGTTACGAACCAATTGCCTACTCTAGTATTATATCTTGTTCGGTATGTTCATCTTTACGTCAGTCTTCTTTGTCTTTTATCATCGCACTTAATTTGCTCTGGCATGGCATTTTCTTTGTCTATGTTCACAACATTTTATTTCTGTTGTTATGGTATGCATCATCGATACCATTCCAAGCAGTAAATGTATGTATTATTTGTTGATTTGCCAATTATTTTTGTGTTGTGAGCAAAAACTACGTAAAAGAATTAAAGGTACAAACACTAATTAAATTATTAGAGAACTGCTTGATATAAAGTCGCCAAAGACCCTCTATATGAAAACAACCGTTGAGGAGGGCAATCCAATAAATAATAAAGAACATATAGCTATGTATGAGGAAGATGATAATCCAGGTATAGGAAAGCTTGTTAAAGATAGATATCCTGGCTACTACTTTTTGAGAGTATCGATAAAAAATTAAGAAGAAATAAGCTTTGTGAGACAGAGAAGTTATATTTTGGGAAACTAGAGAAGAAATGATAAAATAAGCTATAGAAAAAGTGTCAGTAGTCGCTTCAAATGATATAGAAAAGTGGCAACACAAAACTTTATTGAGTGTAATAAAAAATCATAAAACGTAGAACAAGATCCACCAAAACTCCAAAGACAAAGACGTAAACAAACCAACACCGAAAAACCCAAAAGCATTCTACAAATCAAACCAGGAAGTAGATCATATGCGAAATTAGTGAAGAAACTTAAGGAAGAAGAAACTAAAAGTGATAAAAACATCTAGATTAAAAGTTTAAAAAAGACTAGGGAGAGAAACCTTGAAATAGAAAGTCACGAAAAAGCGGAAAAGGTCAAAGAAAGTGCAGAAGGAAAAAATATGGAAGTAAAAGTATTTAAAAAAGACAATGAATCTAGAACAATACAATTTAAGGGATTGGACGCTGTAACCATAATTAAAGAAATTGTGGAGGTGCTAAAGGAAAATTTGCAAGAGTGTGATGAAACAACATACACTGTTAAATTGCTGTATGTATGTATGGTGGATAAATTGTAGAATAATAGGTGGCTAAATTTCCATAAGAGGATAAAAAACAGATAGAGTATAGCATTTATTTAAAAAAAATACGGTTCGGTTCGGTGCGGGACTCGGGCCGCAGAAAGCTTTGCAGCTTTGTCAAAGGTCACCTTGATAAATTACTACAGGCGCACGCGGTCGCACTCGTCAAAGGGCGGACAATTTGAAACATTTTGTTAGGGCGAGAATTATTACTTGACTTGTCACCATACAAGAAGTGGACTATTAAAAACGTGAACATTTTATTTTTAACATTTTAAATGTGGGTTATTTAGTTCCTAAAACACCTAGATGAGATAATAAAATAAATTGTCTGTCTTAATACACAATAACCCAAGAAAACCTCAAACGATTTTAACCCAACTGATACACAAGTTTTATGTCGGCATTAGATTTTGGTTAAAAAAAGGGTTAGTTAAAAGTATTATTTAACCAATTTCACCTTAAAACCACGGATCACCTACTATCAAATTTTCTTGTTGTATCGATTTTTTTTTAAATGTTCCTTTTGTATTTAAAACATTTTTGCCTGTGGCGCATGTCGTTTTTGGTTTAAAAGGCATTATTACGCATAATTATGATATTTGTCTTGAAAAATGTACTAAATGAGCTCCGCGGAACTACTTTTGAGCCACACTACCACCTCTGCCGCCCCCCTAAGGTCTCGACCAAACTCTTCTCGCGTTCTATAACCACGCTGCGTTCACTTAGGTCTACCATTACCTTTGTTGGGTTGGACTAAAAATGCATTAAAAAAAACCTAAAATTAACATAATAGTTAGCTTACCAATAGATTGGTAAACTGTGGTGTAAAAAAATTGACTTTAGTGAATGTGAAACGAAAATCAATGACAAGAATAACACTTTAAAATTCGGTTGGTTTGTAAAAGTATGTGAATTATTTACATTTAGGAACAAACACAATTTTAAGGTAATTCTGGTTGTTTATCACCCCAATTTATGAATGCACTTACATAAAACTGAAAAGTTAACCTTTCGCGAACCAAGTAGCGGAATATACTGATATTTTCGCTAAACTGGCAACGTTGCTCTGTTCTTCCATGCAATACTTATGGTCCATACAAAAATCCTATCCCTAGATAGAAGGCTGGCAACGCGGTAGATGCTTAGAGGTAGGACATTTCTACAGAGAATGTAAAGGAGATGAACGCAGTGTATGAGATGCGTGGAAGTGAGGCACAATGCAAAAGACTGCCAACGAAAAGAAGTTTGTTTTGATTGTCAACTAAACGGGCACAAAGACTACACCATAAAATGTCCAAGAGAAAGAAGGACGATGTGGAGAAAAAATAAATTAAAAATTATAATGAAAATATTACAGATAAATGCAGACAGATCGACGAAAGCACACGACATGGCCTATGCCACAGAAAAGGAGACTAGTAGTAGTAGTAGTTTGGGGTAGGCTCTAGGGCTGGTGACTAGGCATATGAAGCGCTCTTTTCGTCAACCCCCGGGCATCCCCCCTACTGCGTCCTTCCTTCGCTAAGGAATCTGCCCGTCTTCTGTATAAAGGCCAGAATATCGGGCCACCTCAGATTTAGAAGGTCCTCCGTCTCAAAGGCTTCCTCTTCGAATACCTCTCTTCTTACCTCCTTGTATGCTTCACATGATGAGAGCCGAGGTCTCGTGCCCGGCCAACATCGCTCGCACGTCGCGTCCTCCTTCACTCTCATCTCTGCCAAGTGTCCTTGTAGGACGCAGTGTCCTGTTAGGACTCCCACTATGGCTCCCACCTCTCTTCGTGTTCTATGGAGCAGCCAGTCCCTACGGGCCTTGCTGTATCCTGTCACATACTCCTTCGCCTGTATGGCGTTTTCTGTGTTGGTCCATTCTTTTTATATCTCTTTCTGGGTCCACTGTGTTAGGGCCGACTTCATTTGCGAAATGCTTCCCTGGCGAGTTCGTCCGCTTTGTCGTTTCCTGGGACTCCCATGTGGCCTGGGAACCATACGAGCTCCACCGGTCTTACGCCGGCCAACTCCGGAAGTGCATCAGGAAGCAGAACAAGAATGTCCAAGAAAAAATAAAAAGACAAGGAATAATCAGAGCAATCCGCAACTGGCACTGAACAACAGAAATTTCCCCAAATTTCAAAATATACCAAGACCTCAGCCGAGAGCAGCTAGTGGAGAGCACTCGGGAGGGTACAAATTCACGCAGAAAGAACATAAGAAAAAACAAAAGGCCTCCGGCAGCAGACGGGTACGACAAGAAAGAACATAGAAAAATGTTGGTGCCAAGCCCCAACAGAACAAAAGCCGAGAATAGCAATAACATAAGTAGGACGGAAAAGGTTGTGGTAGAGAAGATACCGCAATTCACTACCTTCTCCAGCCAATATGAAAGGTTATACAACCAAAATTTACAGACAGAAGAGGAAATTATGGAGATACAGATTATAAGCACACATATTACATTGGATGAAGAGAGGGAAATGGATGGAGGATCCACTTCTGGAGGGTCACCTCATCGCCCCAATAGAAGGGAAAAAGAGAGAGACAAGATAATAAAAGTACTAAGAACAAGGAAAATATGAGCAAGAAAAGAACAATATACAAAAGACCGAAAAACAGAAATAGAAAAAAAAATAATAAAATTAGGCAAAAACAAAGAAAAAGTAAACACAAACAGTAAAACAAACAAAAATGGAGCAAAATCTTTTACACTGGAATATGAGAAGCTATCGAAGTAACATGCCAAAAGTGATTTCTTTAAATGAAACATGGCTGAAAACTGGTCTGCAGGCCAGCCTTTCAGGATACAATCTAATACGAAAAGATAGAGCACAAGGACATGGTGGAGTAGCACTCGCTATACACCGAACCACTCCTTTCAGAAAGCTTAAACTGGGAATACACCCACCAGACAGGTGGCAATATCTCTGCATAGAAATAGAAGACGTTAACCTAGTCACAATGTATATCCCACCGGATATAAACATAAGTAGTAGCATAATGGGGGCCTTTCTAAACAGAATAAAAGCCCTAAACACAAAACCCATACTCATTTTGGGAGACCTAAATGCACAAAACCCAGCATGTGGATCAGATTTTGAGAACGCAAATGGAAAAGTACTGATAGAAATTCTTGATAGACAAAACATGGTCTACATAAACAATGGAAAACCAACAAGGATCACCAGACCAGGAGAAAGAAGGAGTGCCGCAGATTTGGCACTTTGCAACCCAGAATTAGCAACAAAATTAGAATTTAAAACAGATCAGCTAAGAGGCACAAGCGATCACTTCCCAGTGATAGTAACATTTAAAACAAACAGTACTACACAGAATGAAGATGGGCCTAACTTGTATAACACAAAAAAGGCAAACTGGACATTATATAGAGACAAAATAGATGAACAAATGAAGACTCAAAAATGTCAGGAATATGACAAATTAATCAATACAGTGCATGAAGCTGCCCTACACACAATTCCAAAGAAAAAATACCCAAAAAATAGAGTAATAGGCCACCCATGGTGGGATGAACAATGTTCAAAAGCAATTAAGCAAAAAAGAAAAGCACTAGGAATTTTAAGAAGAGAAAACACAATGGAAAATTACATAGAATATAAAAGAATATCAGCAAACACAAGGAAAACTCTCAGAGAAAAAAAGAACAGAGGATGGAAAAGCTTCTGTGAGAACATTTCACACAGGACTCCAAGTGCAGTAGTCTGGAAACAGATTAAAAGATTCTCCAATTCAGTAAAAGGCAACACAAAACAAAAACCCATGTCTGATCAGATCGGAGAACAGATTCTGATAGGCATAACACCAGTAGAAGTCTCCCCTAAACTTATAGAATTAGATTTCCAAGTCAAGGAAAGTTCACAATTTACACTGGATGAAATGCAAGCAATACTCAACAATATAAAAGAAACCATACCTGGGCTAGACAGGATTACGAACCATATGATCAAGAACACACCAGCCAAATTCAAGGAATCACTGATAGACTTTTACAATAAGATTTTAAAAAATCCAGAGAAAAAAATACCAGAGCAGTGGAAGACACATCTAATTTGCGCTATACCAAAACAGGGAAAAGACCTAGAAAGCATGCAGGGCTGGAGGCCAATAAGCTTGGCATCATGTCCAAGTAAACTATTAGAAAATATAATAAAGCAAAGAATAGAATGGGAAATAGAAAAACAAAAAAGTCTGAATCTATGGCAGGCCGGATTTAGAAAAGGAAAGAGCACATTGGATAACCATATATCAATTGTTACACAGATAGAAGTAGGGCTAAGCCAAGGGGAATACTCGGTTTTTGTGATGCTTGACATTAAAGCAGCATACGATAATATCAATTTAATGATCCTTTGGGAAAAACTCCATAAGATCAACATACCGGAAGACATTGCTAAGCTAATAATGAGAATCTTCACAAGAAGAACAATCTATCTAAAAGATCCAAAAACAAATAATTTATTAGGCCCACGAGACACAAGTAGAGGATTACCCCAGGGATCTCCTCTATGACCAACATTATTCAAAATCTACAGCGACTCAGTGAAAGAAATAGCTGCAGAGGGCGTCAAGGAGCTGGAATTTGCAGACGATAAAGGGCTGCTGATCACAGGAAAAAATCCAAAAAAACTTGTCACAACGATAAATAAAGTATTGGGCAACTTAAAAACTTGGTTGGAGGAACATGACCTTATCAGTAGAAAAATGCAAAGCGATCTTATTCCACAGAGGAGTGCATGCGCCAATAGTGCCTCAAATAATGTTTAATAACACTCCAATATGCTGGACAGACAGCGCCAACTACCTTGGTGTGATTTTGGATGACAGAATGTCATGGAAGCAACATATCAATTACATATGCAGTAAAGCGACCAAGAGTATCAATATTATGAGAGCCTTATCTAAAACATGGTGGGGAGCAGACCCTCCCTCCCAACTACTAATATATAAATCAATGGTACGTTCCCATCTGGACCATGGGAGTCAGTTGATCTCAAGAGCACCGAAACAATTTCTAAATAAAATAGACAGACAACAATTTTGGGCATTACGCATTGCACTGGGAATGATGAGGCCAACACCAATCACAATCCTTTTATTAAAAAGTGGAGAGTTATCGATGGAGATCAGAAGGCAATGGCTAGCTGCCAAAGCAGTGATGAAAATCATGTCATATGATAACCCATTCCAAGTACAAATTATAGAGTATTACACAGAAGACAACCAGTCAAACTTTTGGAGAACAGTACCACCAATGGTAGAGGCCTTTGACATAGTGTCCACACACATAGAAGAGGTCAAAGTATTACCCAACTGGCCATGCTTTACATACTCAATGAATACACAGATTAAAGAAATAAAATTCACAAAAATGGAATTAAAAAGGAAGAGAACAATCAGCAAGCGTTCATTCATCAAGCTGAAGAAATGTGGCCCAAAAAAGACTATGAATACATATTCACAGATGGATCAGTAGATAAGGCAGGCCAGATTGGTGCAGGTGTATTTGGAAAAAATACAAAAATGTTATTTAGGCTACCGAGTTACCACAATATTTGCAATGCTGAAGTTTACGCAATTTTAAGAGCCACAGAAGTGGCATAAAATAGTGACAAGAAAACAGTAATTTTCTCGGACTCCGGAGCGCGTTGGAAAAAATATGTAGAACAAGAATATCTGCAAAAAGCGAGGAAATGAAACTATACACAAGAGAGAAATTGTTACAAAACTCCAATATAAAATTAGCCTGGATACCTAGCCACTCAGGAATAGCAGGCAATGAAGAAGCAGATAAACTGGCAAACTTTGGAAGAACCCTTGAGGAACCCAACACTCCTAAAGTAGACTACAAAGTAGTACTCCCCAAAATATATGAACATTTCTACAATAAATGGAAGGATAAATTTCTTGAAATTGGCCAAAGAAAGGGTAGAGAATACACAAAAACAGTTGTTAGCTCCCGCTAAATTTCGCGGTTGTTTATATATATTTTTAAAAACACACAACTATATGAAGGACAAAGCGCATTCCGCGTATTTGGACATGCGCACCAACAACCAGGGAGATCCTTGTCAATCGCCTAGAGAAAATGGCGTGTTAATTTCGTTCTCCAACTATTTCAAATATCTACACCTGAAAGTGCTCGATTTTTGTGTACTGAAGCATAGAACTAGAAACTTCAGCCCTTCAGCTACGTGGTGACATCATTAGATCCATTCAGGGGCCCCTTGGAACGAGGAGAAAGTGGCTGCAAAACTGGTGAGTGCATTTGTTCTGATTACCGTTGTGTGACACCAATATTTTACCTATGGACGTTTGATTATTTCGTAATTCATATCAATATTTATGTTGGTTCGCGCTTTCATTAATTAAAATATTTACAGTCCATTGCATTTAACGTTTTTCTAACCGTGGACTAACAACAGTGAAACAACCACTCAGAACTCCTTGGTTCAGCAAAATAAAAGGTCTAAGTAAAAGAGACATATCAATGACATGCAGGGTCAGATCTAGGCACTGCTGCATTCCCCAACATCTTAACAAAATCGGCGTGAAAACAAACAGTCAGTGTGAATTTGGAGAGGAAGGTAGCTTAATGCATGTCATTTTTGCATGCCAGAACAATGCACAGGTAAAAGAGTTTTACACACAGCTTGCTAAATACACAAAAAAAACCTGCCACTTAGCATCCACGATATTTTCTTTGACATAAGAAACAAAAAACAAATAGAGTGCATTATGCACTATTTACAAACAAACAACAAAAAACTGTAGAAACGAAACTGCATGCTAGCATGTAAGAAAAAAAATATACATATAAAAAAGACAAAAGTAACTGCATGGAATAAGATTTAGCTTAAGGAGGAATAAATGAAATGCAACTAACCTAACCAGTTCATGCTTTGGTAAATTTGCATGACAACAAATTGTACAGACAAAGTAAAATAAAACAAAAAAAACAAAAATTATAATAAATGTTTGTTAGTTTGAAGTTTTGGTGCGCGTAGCTTACACGAAATTAATGTTGCTTAGTGCTTGTAAATAGTAAATGTTAAATGTTAACAAAACTCTAATATAAGTTCAAGTGACCACCCAAAATGTTTTTAAAAAAAAGGAACTTTTAATTAGAGTTAAAGAAAATAAAAGACAATGGTACCTGTCCCGCATGACCATAGCAGTCAAGGACAAAAATCTAGAAAGAAGAAGAACAGATGCAGAGGCGTTTTCCTGTTTCGTTCCTAATTTCTTCCTCCCATGTTACCTCCAGTATATCGTAAACCTCCGCCTGGAAGACTGTTGCATTGGATTCCAGCGATAGCTTTTTCCAATACCCTTGCTTTCCATGTACACTCCAGCACCGGTCGAATTCCTGTCTGTCAGCCTTGATCCGTCTGTAAAGCGGACCGTGGCATCGCTAAGGAATTCAACCATGTCCTCCTTCCATGCATACATGGTATTTCCTTTTCTCCCTTAACCGCTTCTCTGGCATCGCTAGCCTGTATGTCAACAAAGGAATCTCCTTTTCCGTCACAGTCGCGATCTCCGAAAGTCCTTTTTGTCCACCGCTCCTTCTCCACACGCCCGCGTCCTTTATCCTAAGGAGACTAAGATAGATCTAATTCTAGCCAGTGAGCCAAAAAAACATTAACAAAAACCAGGGGGTGGATTGCTGATGAAAACAAGCAGCATATTTTATGAATCTGAATATAAAAGTTGGAAAAATAAGCTCTAGAAAGGGAATAATTACAATAAATCATCAAATATATCAGTTCAAAAATTTGAAGAATATGTTGATACTCTCAGAGAGGCAATAAGTCAAGGAAAACACAATGCCCTTGTGACATTAATGTCAAATCACCCAAATGGGGAACACCAACATTGGACTGAAGAGGAGAAATCATGATGGAAGTGAAGAACCAGACCTTGTAGTGCATAAAACTGGCGGAAAGCCAACTTTTGGGAGACGCGGCTAAAAATTGTTCATAGATTTGGCCCTGACAACAAGAAGTCTGGCCCTTAATCTGCAAGAATGGCAAATAGTTGAAAATGAACCATTAACCCTTCACAAACACATAGTTTTTGATTTAAAAGATTTCACCCTGAAGAAAATAGAGAGACAAATAAGGATTCAAGAAGAAAAAATGCCAACTTTTAAAAGTTTAGTTTAATTTATTTTTTATCAAAAATAGATCTTTTGATCCTTAAAGGTTTAAATATAATGTTACAAATTTAAGTTATTTAAATTTTATAATTGGAATTTATTTAGGTTTAGTGTAGTATTAGGTTGATTTATCTTAAGGTTGTATTCTTAGTCTAGGTTTTAGTTGCGTTATCTGTGACTTGCGGTCCAAATAATACGAGAACTTTCCGGACGTCGAAGGCTGCCGGAAAGTTCGAGAGAGATGGACGATCCTATATATAGGGCCGGGGTCGTGCACCAGTCAGTCAGTCACAGATGACATACTGTAGTGGTCGTGAGATATTAACACGAAGTTAATAGACCGATTATAGTAGTGAATTATCAGCGAGTTATTAGTCAGTTTAAGTGCGTGTTTTTGTACATAATTTGTCGAAATAAATTGACGTATCGTTTTCAACAATTGCGAGTTTTAATTTGTCGTTGTGAACCCGTAACAAATGGTGTCAGAAGTGAGATTAAAAGAAATAAATAGTGCAAAGACTATCCTTACACAGTACCACCGGCTAGGACAATTAAAAAGAAGAACAGTAAGTGATTTTGCCAGAATATTCGGAACTGAATAGTGCAAAGACTACCCTTATATATTACCACCGGATAGGACAATTGGACAGAAGAAGGTGATTTTTTCCAGAATATTCGAAGAAGTTCGATATTGTTTTATTCAAAAACTAAAAGAGATATTTAAGAACCGACTTCGACATTAACTTTACAGTCCAAAAATTGATAATTAGAGAGATTTTCTAGAATACTTTATACATTCTACGACGTTCTATTCAAAAACTAGAAGAGATATACAAATACCGACTTCGACATTAGATTAGTAATTTTAAAAGTAAGAATCAGAAAGAATTTCTAGAACATTCCATCACTTTCTACGACGCTCTATTCGAAAACCAGAAGAAATATCCAAAAAGAGACTTCGACATTAGCTTAGTAATTTCAAAAGTAAGAACTAAAAAGAATTTCTAGAAGATTCCATAACATTCTAAGACGTTCTATTCAAAAACTAGAAGAGATATACAAATACCGATTTCGACATTAGTTTAGTTATTTCAAAAGTAAGAATTAGAAGGAATCTCTAGAAGATTCCATAACATTCTACGACGTTCTATTCGAGAACTAGAAGAGATATACAAAAACCGACTGCGACATTAGCTTTATAGCCTAAAAATAGACATTTTAAGTGATTTATCAGGAAGTTGATGCTTACTAGACAAGGATCGGCAAAGATGGAAGATCTAACTAAAATGATGCAGGCTCTAGCAGCTCAAATGGCTCAAAACCAAAACGATATAAAACACACCATGGACGACGTGAGACAGACCATGGAACAAAACCAGAACGATATGAAACAGACATTTGAGCAAAGATTAGATGGCATTCAAGAAAACTTCGATCAAATAAAGAGCAACTCCGAACAGCTGAGAGAAGAGTTTAAGACTGCAACCGAAGACCTTAAGGAAGAAATAACTCAAAGAGTGCATAGCGTGGAACAAAAGGTACAAAATAAATTACATAATGTAGAAGAAAAGGTACAAAATGTTGAGGAGAAGGTACAAAATGTTGAAGAAAAAGTGGAGAACAAATTACAGAATGTTAGGGAAGCAGTTTTTCAAACTATGGAAGAAAGATTCCAGGACGTCTCAAAACAGCTTATACAGCTTCAAAAAGAACACAACAAAATAAAAGCTCATGGATGTGCCGTGAATTCCAACCAAAACATTAAGCCTCCAAATTTTGATGGTACGTCTTCCTGGTCTATTTACAAACAACAGTTTGAAGCTGCCGCTGCTGCAAATGGTTGGGATGATGACGAAAAAGCTAGAGCTTTGTTAGTAGCTCTGCGAGAACCTGCTCTGGGACTTTTACGGTCCATTCCAGTCGAACAAAAACAGAATTATAACGCTTTAGTGGCAGCGTTAGAAAGAAGGTATGGAGACGAACACTTGCGAAATTTACATTGGTCAGAATTAAATATTCGTCAGCAAAGACCAGGAGAGTCATTACAAGAGTATGAAGCGGATATCAGGAGGCTGATGTACTTGGCTTACCCAGAAATGCCAGAAAATTACAGAGATCCCTTCACGGTAGATCGCTTTATTAACGGCTTGCGAGACACGGACTTAGCAAAATTACTTCGTCGAGAACGCTTCCATAACAGCAGTGAAGTGTTGATTCGAGCCCTTGAAATTGAATCATCAAATAATATGTCCAGGCCAAAAGTAAGAGCTGTTTCAATTCAGGAGGGATCAGAAATGAGCACTGGAGATGAGGTCAACTTAAAAACGCTAAACCAACTGTTTCAATCACTGATAGAGAAGATTGATTCTTTGAAAGAAAGTAGACGATCCCCTCCAAATGTAAAGTGTTTCAGATGCGGACGTACAGGGCATATTCAACGCGATTGTCGCGTCCAAATAAGGTCTCGCTCGCCATCTAGCGGGACAGAGTACCGAAGAAGAGATCAGGAAAACTAAAACTAGTCAACGCAGAGGGGCGGGTGTTGGCTAATGGGAATTTAGCCCCCAAAATTTACTCTATCAAGAGCTTAAAACATACTGCTGACAGTCTTAACATCGACGGACTTATTAATGGAAGAAAAGTTAATATAACAGTAGACACTGGTGCTGCCATATCATTGCTTAAGTTCAAAATTGCAACGAGATATAAAATTCGACCAACAGAAAAGAAAATAACACTTAAGACTGTGACTGGAGAATCCGCCGACGTGTTGGGGCAGACAGACATAGACCTACAGCTGGGGAGGTTGAAGATTCGCCACTCGGTATTAGTTGCAGACATAGAAGACGAATTTATTTTGGGAATGGACCTGATAAGTAAACATGGATTTGCGTTTGATAATAAACTTAATACCCTAAGATTTGGGAACGAAGAGTTCATTTTGTCAAATAGTCACATCAATAAAGAACCAATTAAGGTGGAGGTGGTAGCATTATTTGAACCAGTACAGAAAGTAACAAGATGTGAAGAGCCAACTTCCGAGAATACAAGCAAGTTACCAATGGAGGTACTTCAGCAATTTGAGTCAACTTGGCAACATCTCACTCCAGAAGAATTAAGTAAAGCGAGAGAGTTTATAGAAGAACAAAGTAATATCTTCGAAACTAGGAGTAGTTCGGGACGCACAAACCTTATTCAACATGCTATCAACACTGGCGATGCCCAACCGATAAGACAACCCCCAAGAAGACTACCAATGGCCAAGCAAGAAGAAGTTCACAATCTCATTAATAAAATGCTCAGCGACGGTGTTATTGAAGAGTCATCAAGTCCTTGGTCATCTCCTGTGGTGTTGGTCACTAAAAAGGATGGAAGTACTAGATTTTGTGTCGACTACAGGAAACTTAACGATGTGACCAAGAAAGATAGTTATCCACTGCCAAGAATAGACGACACATTAACAACGTTGGCAGGATCATATTGGTTTTCTACTCTTGACCTGAAAAGTGGGTATTGGCAAGTAGGAATCTTTGAAAGAGATAAAGAGAAGACTGCATTCTCTGCTGGAAGTGGACTTTATCAGTTTAATGTGATGCCATTTGGCCTGTGCAATGCCCCAGCTACATTTGAAAGACTAATGGAAGTCGTTCTACGAGGCCTTACTTGGAAAACCTGCCTAGTCTATTTAGATGATGTCATAGTAATGGGGAAATCATTTTAAGATCATCTAGATAATTTACGAGAAGTATTCTCAAGAATCAGGAGCGCAAATCTTAAATTGAACTCAAAGAAATGTTTTCTGTTCCAAGAAAAAGTTGAGTTCCTGGGTCACGTCGTTTCCCGAGAAGGCATCCATACCGACGAAAAGAAGTAACAGGCAATAAAAGAATGGCCTCAACCTCGGGACAAACATGAATTAAGAAGCTTTTTGGGTCTGTGTACATACTACAGACGATTTGTAGAAGAATTCGCCAAAATAGCGTCTCCATTACATAGACTTACAGAAGATAAAGCTTCTTACAAATGGAATACCGAATGTGACCAAGCATTTAGAAGACTAAAAGCAGCATTATGTTCTAGTCCGTTTCTTGCATATCCCACTCCAAAAGGAAAATTCATATTAGATACTGATGCGAGCAACGATGGCATAGGAGCAGTACTCTCCCAAGTACAAGATGAAGAAGAACGGGTCATCGAATTTTTCAGCAAGAAGCTATCCAAACCAGAGAGAAATTATTGTGTTACTAGAAAGGAGCTCCTAGCCATAGTTAAATCCGTAGATCACTTTCACAAATATCTCTACGGACAAGAGTTTCTGATTAGAACGGATCATGCTGCGTTACAGTGGCTCATGAAAATGAAACAACCTGAGGGGCAAGTCGCGAGATGGATAGAAAAGCTACAACAATACCATTATCAAATTAAGCACCGAGCGGGAAGGGTGCATAATAATGCGGATGCATTGTCCAGAAGACCTTGCCCTGAGGATTGTAAACATTGCAGGAAAATTGACCAGAAAGAAGGAATTACATACGTGCGCCAGATAAAGTTAGAACCAGATGAAGAATGGATGTCGGCTTCGATTAGAACCACACAACTTAACGACAAAGATGTAGGACCTATCTTGCGATTGAAAGAAAATAACAAGCCACGACCATCATGGCAAGATATCGCAAACCAAGGGGTGATATTCAAATCACTGTGGGCACAATGGGATTCACTGATAGTAGAGGAAAACATCCTTAAACGTGCCTGGGAAAGTGCCGATGGCCTTACTGTGGTTAATCAAGTAGTGGTTCCTAGGAGCATGGTAGACAATATAATGGCCGAATGCCATGGTGGAAAATCAGGCGCGCACCTAGGCATAAATGAAACCATGGACAAAATTCGAAACCGATTTTATTGGGTCAATTACTTTCAAGATGTGAAAAACTGGTGCCGCCGATGTTCGACTTGTGCAGCCAGCCAAGGTCCCAAAACAAGGTCCAGAGGTCAAATGAAACAATATAACGTAGGTCTGCCATTCGAACGCATTGCTATTGATGTGGCCGGACCATTTCCAGAAACTAAAAGGGGCAACAAATACATCCTTGTTGTCATAGATTACTTTAGCAAATGGCCAGAAGTTTTTGCTTTGCCTAACCAAGAGGCCGCTACAGTTGCAGAAGTTCTGATAAATGATGTTTTCAGCCGATTTGGTATTCCTTTGGAACTACATTCAGATCAAGGAAGAAACTTTGAATCAAAGCTCTTCCAGAATCTCTGTGACCTTTTAGGAATACATAAAACACGGACTACTGCTTTACATCCGCAGTCAGATGGCATGGTTGAAAGATTTAATAAAACAATAGAAGAACATCTTTGCAAAGTTGTTGATGAGCACCAAACAGATTGGGACCAATATATTCCATTGTTTTTGATGGCCTATAGAACCGCCATTCACAATACGACAGGAGCTACTCCATCTAGTATCCTGTTTGGTAGAGAACTGCGTTTACCATGTGATATCATATTTGGTTCACCTGAAGAAGCACACTTAGAGGTTAATGACTATGTTGAACGTTTAAGGCAAAAGCTGCACGATATCCATGAAGTGGTTAGAGAGCGAATAGAAATAGGCAGTGACCGCATGAAAGCGAGATATGACCTGAAAGCAAACTCCTCAGGGTTCAAAGAGAATGATCAAGTCTGGCTATACAATCCTCAACGCAAGAAAGGAAGATCACCTAAGTTGACACCACCATGGGAAGGGCCTTATAAAGTTGTTAAGAGAATTAATGATGTAGTCTACCGAATCCAGAGAAGCCCGAAGTCCAAGATGAAAGTTGTTCATCTAGACAGACTAAAACCTTACCTGGGAAATGTTGATCGAGACGATCAAACCTGAAGAGGAGGATAGTGTTACAAATTTAAGTTATTTAAATTTTATAATTGGAATTTATTTAGGTTTAGTGTAGTATTAGGTTGATTTATCTTAAGGTTGTATTCTTAGTCTAGGTTTTAGTTGCGTTACCTGTGACTTGCGGTCCAAATAATACGAGAACTTTCCGGACGTCGAAGGCTGCCGGAAAGTTCGAGAGAGATGGACGATCCTATATATAGGGCCGGGGTCGTGCACCAGTCAGTCAGTCACAGATAACATACTGTAGTGGTCGTGAGATATTAACACGAAGTTAATAGACCGATTATAGTAGTGAATTATCAGCAAGTTATTAGTCAGTTTAAGTGCGTGTTTTTGTACATAATTTGTCGAAATAAATTGACGTATCGTTTTCAACAATTGCGAGTTTTAATTTGTCGTTGTGAACCTGTAACAATAAGATAGTGTGTGTAAAAATCAAATACTAATTAGAAATCACAAAAGATCTTAAAATACATGTACACAAACAAATGAAACCTATTTTTGGTTATATGAAGATTATAGGTAAATTAGGACAGAAAATCAGTGCTTCTCCATCAGAAATTTGTTGAACTCTCTTTTGAAAGGCACAATACCCGCCATATCCCTGATTGATTTTGTGAAGAATTTGTTATGGTTTTAAGGCCCTCTTTCATAAAAAGTTGTACTATGGTAGGGGATTGTTGTTTCCAAAGCACAATCCTGGAAGTTGTGAATAAATCAGAATTTTTTTTGCAAACATAAGTAGGCATTTAAAATAAAGAGAGGGGCAATTTCAACATGCACCAAATGACTTGTTCTTGAGCTTTAAAGACTCCCTCAGCATCCAGTGAGGCTCCCCACAATGGCACTCCATATATATTTTGTATTCGAAAGTAGTGGCAGGCCCTACTGGAATTCCATGCATTGCGACCACATCTGGATCTATATTGCCCATATACCTACATACTGAGTTTGACTAAAGTGGCATATTTTTTTTTCCACCCAGCTCATAAAAAAACTCAGATTACAACAATAAATGAGGGAAATGAGGCTGCAGACCTAGCAGCGAGGGAAGCGGCATCTGCCGAGTTTTTCGGCCCCGAGCCAGCCCTGGGGATATCATACAATGCTGCTAAATCAACCATATTAAAATGGATGGAGAATAGCTTGCAACAATACTGGATAAATATACCAGAACTGGCTCACTCTAAAGAGTTCATTAAAGGACCTTGTAGAAACAGAGCCAGGAACATTATTGGACTTACCAGACAGGAGATACATATAGTGACTGGTCTTTATACGGGTCACTGTCGACTGAGAGTGCCCATGCACAGAATGGGACTAACAGAAGAGACCGAATGTAGACTCTGTATGGAGGATGACGAAACAGTCTGTGTGAATGTCTGGCTATGGCACGTTTACGTCAGAATACTTTCGGTAAACCTCAGATCGACTCAGAAGATCTGAACAGTGTCTCACCCAAACTGATAGCCGGCCTTTTTGGAGGATTAGGCATACAGTGGTGAGAAACCACTCAAAAGTGAGCCACAATAGACCCACTGGTGGTCGCAGTGGAAGGGCTGCAAGGCCCACTCACATATGAATCATCATCATCATCACAACAATAAATGATTTAGGCTTAACACTTTCGCTCAAAGATATACACTAAGGCCTCTGCATTATTAGCCAGTTCATGCATATAGCAGACTGAACAGAAGCAAAATAAAGGGATACCTAATTCTGTCTTAGCCAACATATAGCTGCACAATGACTGAATACTATTGGTTGACTGAATATGGCAGCTAAGAACTTTCAAATGAGAATCCTAGAAGAAATTAAGATGTCAACCTCAGACCGATTTCACTGTGTCTTAATTAACTAAATTTATGGTGATTCTTTTGGTAAAAAAGTGCAACACTAGTGCAATTATTGTATTCTTTTGGGAAAACTAATTCAAATTTTTGTAAAAGCCCAGTGTTGCACTCAGTGCTCTCCAAGCTCATTTGGTTCTACTACGTTATACCTCGCTCGTCAAAACGCCCTATATAACGATTTTTTTGTATAAAAATGATTCTTTGGACTATTTTTAGTCGATTTGCATACGGGAAATAAAAAAAAAAGTATGGTTTTTTTTTAAATAATTTTTTAAAAAACGTTGCATAGTGATTTTCTTTAACTTGTTTTGGTTGAAAAAAATCAATTTCTATCACTGCATCGTCAAATTTTCGACATAAATATATAAATTAGCTTAGGATTAATAATTTAACAATTTTAAATTAATTACATACCTAGTTTTTCGTATTTTTTTGTGCTTTTTTCACATAATTTTGAAAATTTGTACAGTTGACCTTCCCACAGATGTTTTGACACATTGATGGAAAGTTTTTGCTTGGCCGACACTTTCCAGGTCATTCGGCCATATCTTATTTCCCAATTTGATTTGCTTACGCTGACTTACCCTCAGATACACCGTAAGCACTGAATCGCGATCATGGATTTAATCGCGATTAAGTCCTTGTTACTCACATACAAAACAACAAAGATGGAGAATGGATTAGCAAAGCCTTGTTACAGTGCATCTGAGGGTTAAAGGCCCAAATTATAGGAAATTATTTATTTAGAACTATTCACCAAGAATCGGCGCAGCCGATTCTTGCTGATTGCTTGTGCGGTAAGGTTCGGTTCGGTTCTGTTCAGTCCGGTTCGGTTCGGTTTGGTTCCGTTCATTTTGGTTTAGTTCGGTTCGGTTCAGTTTGATTCAGTTAAGTTCGGTTTGGTTTTAGGTTAGGTTTGTTGGGTTTTAAAGTAATTCAGCAGGAGTCGGCGCAGCTAATCTAAGATCGACCCGAACTGCTGAATTTCTGTAAATCATCATTATCATAATTGTTTCTGCATCATTTTTTTCATTATAAATGCTCAATAGACGATTTTGGACGATTTTACGGAGTCAAAAATGCGCGACAAATTAAAATGTTGGAGCAAGATGTCAGGTCGAACATTAGATTTCAAAAATATGTAAAATATGTAACCATTTTTCTATGCACAAATACATTTCTAAAAAACTTTTTATCGCCTCTTGCCAGGCAGTTGGTTCACCTTTCTATCATATTTGTATTTACATTTTTTTAGATATCTAAGATATTATTTTAGACGTTGCCTTTGCATTTGTAATAATGATCTGATGGCAATAAAGAAACTAAACTAAACTAAACCTTACTTTTAGCTAAATTACCATTTATTTAAAGCTCCGTCGATTGTGAGCCGTCCCTCCCTTTCTCGAAAGAACAAATGTCAAATAAATTCTTTCTATAGCAATTTGTATGAGTTTTTACTAACTTTTTAATTTTAAAATTTCTAAAAAAAATGCAAAAAATCCGCATTTTTTTTTCTTGAAAACAGTATAAAATGACCTCAACTTATCACTAAAAAAAGAAACACCCATTTTCAAGCATCGAGGTAAAACGTAGTAGACCCACTCATTTTGCACTAAGACCACTTTTGTATTCTTTTGAAACTGCACTGTGGCACACTAACTTTTTCAAAAGAATTCACTATTAATTAGTCATCCTTACATTTATAGTTATGTTATATTATTTATATCAAACAATGATTCTTTGTTAAATGTTAATAAATACATTGCTTTTAAGGGGCACATCTTTTAAGAACTTGGTAAATAAAAATTTCACATACTGAAGACCCATTCTGTTGATTTTCAGACCCAGATGGCTGAGGACAGAGAACCAGGGCCATCTCGTTGGGATTCTTGTTGATTCCAGGCATCTTCAAGATTTCTATTGACTTATTTTTTGGCTTAAATGATCTTTTTATGACACACTTTCAGAATATTTCGATTTAGAATTTTCACGAATGTTTTTTTAAAATGTGAGGTTAAATTAGAAGAACAAGAAACTTCTCGAATAGTATGCATAACTTCAAGTGTTTATCGGGGGTCGTTCATAAATTATGTGGGATTACGACATTTGCTCTTGCAGGGCTATCAATGGCCTTGAGTTGGCATGTGGTACATGGCGGGTAATTTAAATTCAAAATAAGGAATGCTAAATCTTATAGCGATTTCGGCTTTTGCTCTAAAACTGCCCTGGATTGCTCGAAAATTGCTCTGAAACGGATGCACGCGTTCGACCTAAAAAAGAGCGGTGCTCTAAAAAAGATTTGCGTGCTCGACTATTGCCCGCAAATCTCCGAGCGGGTGCTCTGAATTGCTCCATCTCTTGACGGAGCAACGTTTCAGATCAAAACAAAAACCTAACCCCATTTCTTAGATATGATTAATTTGTTTCTAACTTTGCTATATTTGTGTTTTTATAAGTATTTTCGGTGTTTTGCATCTAGAAAATCTACATTCATATACTCCAATACACCAAAAAAATTTATATAAAAAAATTATAAACCACCAATATTAGCTCACACTACTACTATAAGTAGTGTGAGCTATGGTGATCCTAATTTTTTAGCTCACACTACTACTATAAGTAGTGTGAGCTATGGTGATCCTAATTTTTTCAAGAAAAAAAAAGTTGCTCCGATTTCAAAAATTTTTATATATCTTTGCGTTTCAGATGATTTTGAAACTTTTTTGTTTTGCTGTCTGTCTGTCTGTATGTCTGTATGTCTGTCTGTAACGACCAACCCGCATAACTCAAAAACCGCTTGTCCGATTTTAATGAAATTTGGTCTAAGTTGGGTCTTGGGCCGTGATGGTCCCATTTAAAAATGAACAAAATCCACCGAACGCAAGCCAAATAAAAGGGTGGGGGTAGATTCCAAAAATTAGAGTTTATGTGAAAATATGGCGTGTGTGATATCAAACGAAAGGTAATTAAGTCTGGAGTTAAAAAAAATGAATTTTAGTTTATTTTTAAAAAAAGGGTGGGGGTAGATGTCAAAAATTAGAGTTTAAGTGAAAATATGGCGTGTGTGATATCAAACGAAAGGTAATTGAGTCTGGAGTTAAACAAAATACATTTTAGTTTTTTTTTAAGATTAAAAAAATTTGAGTTTAAATCAAAACATGGCTTGTGTGGTATCAAACGAAAGGTAATTGAGTCTGGAGTTGAATAAAATATATTTCAGTTTTTGATTATATTAGCTCACACTATAACTATAGTACCTAGTGTGCACGGATGCACGCGTTCGACTTAAAAAAGAGCAGTGCCCTAAAAAAGATTTGCGTGCTCGACTATTGCCCGCAAATCCCCGAGCGGGTGCTCTGAATTGCTCCATCTCTTTTGACGGAGCAACGTTTCAGATCAAAACAAAAACATAACCCCACTTTTTAGATATGATTAATTTGTTTCTACCTTTGTGTGTGTTTTATAGGTATTTTCCGTGCTTTGCATTTAGAAAATTTACATTTATATACTACAATGCAACAAAAAAATTGAAATAAAAAAATTATAAACCAAGAATATTTTTTATTTGTTCAGGTTACAAAACCCACGAAATTTCGATCAAGTGTTTGAAAAATCATGTTCGCCCTTGCTCCGAAGGCGAGCAATCCCGCTCGATCTCATAGCGATTTCGGCTTCACTGCTCTGAAATCACTCGCGGGTAGAGCGGTAACGTCACGAATCTCTCTCCGAGCACCCCGGGATTGATCTAAGATCGAGCGGGAATGCTCGCCTTCGGAGCAAGGGCGAACATGATTTTTCAAACACTTGATCGAAAATTCGTGGGTTTTGTAACCTGAACAAATAAAAAATATTCTTGGTTTATAATTTTTTTATTTCAATTTTTTTGTTGCATTGTAGTATATAAATGTAAATTTTCTAAATGCAAAGCACGGAAAATACCTATAAAACACACACAAAGGTAGAAACAAATTAATCATATCTAAAAAGTGGGGTTATGTTTTTGTTTTGATCTGAAACGTTGCTCCGTCAAAAGAGATGGAGCAATTCAGAGCACCCGCTCGGGGATTTGCGGGCAATAGTCGAGCACGCAAATCTTTTTTAGGGCACTGCTCTTTTTTAAGTCGAACGCGTGCATCCGTTTCAGAGCAATTTTCGAGCACTCCAGGGCAGTTTTCGAGCAAAAGCCGAAATCGCTATCAGATCAATCCCGGGGTGCTCTGAGAGAGATTCGTGACGTTACCGCTCTACCCGCGAGTGATTTCAAAGCAGTGAAGCCGAAATCGCTATTAAAGATGTTAACCTTTTAATCACGTTGCTTCCTTACAAACCTTTGGTGGAATATATCGGGATGGTGTCTGAGAATATTTTACTGAAATTTTGCGGAAATCTGTAGTGCCATTTTGAAAATATCATACAAAAACGTCTGACCTCCCATAAGACCCAATATAAAATTCAGCCCTGGGAGAACAGCTGATTTTTTCAGGGTCGTGGCCTCTATTTTTGTGTTGGCCTTGGCTCTTGTTATCTGCGAGACTGACCCTTAAGGGGCCTACAGACACGCGAACATTTCCAGAGATTAGTACGTGCGTACAAGTTTGCGCATACTAATCTCTTCGTGTGTAGTATCCGCCTAAAATATCTCTCGAAGATTAGTTCGCGCGCACAATGTACGCAAGCAAATCTCTCGGTGTCTAGGCAAAACGCATTGATAATATCGTGTTTATGTTTAGAACGTTTAATTTTGTCTTCGTGTGTGTAGGCAATTCCACCCAACGTACATGTATGCAGAGATTAATTCGCGTACTAATCTCAAGAAATGCTCGCGTGTCTGTAGGCCCCTTTATATGCACCGTAGGCACTTAAATGCGATTATGGGTTTAATCGCGATTAAGTCCTTGTTTGTCACATACAAAACAACAAAGAGGGAGAATGGATTAGCGAAGTGTTGTTACGTGAGAGTGATAGGTCATTCAAAGTGACGCAAAAATATTGGAGATTTCTAATTCAAAAGTGTCCAACCGTCCGGTTTTGGGCCAGGCCAAAGAAATTCAAGGAACCCTAGAAGACGCATCCCCATTATTTAATAGGCAAATTCATTCATCATGCATGAAATCTCAGAAAATTTTGCCGAATCCTCGCAGGCAACACTGTAATAGGTATAAAAGAGAAATCGATGAAAATACCATGGGCGTGCAGATTTTGTTGAAAATAAAATAAATTATAGACATTTTCCTATAAAATTTTTGAACACAAAATTATAAAATTTAAATTAGTGTAAAATATTACCGGTACAGCTTTGACAGCCATTCTATTTAAATGACTCTTTTTACAGAATTAATTCTTTTATCGATTTATAATATTAGAAATCAATAACTTATTTACAGCTGGTAATATCCGTAGTTTTGATTTTTATTATTTTTCCCTAAAGATAAGAAATCTACTTTATATTATTTTTTTCTGGATATAGAAAAGTGTTACTTTAATCCCTAAAATTTAAAACACAGGTAAAAGGGTTTCTTTTTATTTCAAATTGTCAAAGGTGTTTTTTACTCTTTCACCTTGGTAATACATTGTTCTTAGTAAATTTTTTACAGTAAGTAGATTTGTTCTGTTAAAAAAGTCAAAAACTCTGAATTATATACTCAGACCCTGAGATATTTATCAAAATTTTTGCATCAGGATTTAAAGAGTCTATTTGATCCCCTAGTGTACAGGGTGCATTTTCGACACTTTTGGGTATTTTCGGTTTCTATGTTTATAATATTGATGTGCGATTTTTACCATCATTATTCTCTTCAAATTAAAGCACACTAAGGTGTAGTCGTTTTGTCTTCAATCTTCTCTAGAAGTTCCCGAAACCACCCAAATGATAAAAATGGGACAGCCTATACTTATAATATAGATTTTTTTGTTATATTTTATCAGCAAAACTCTTGTCTTGAAATAAAAAGCACTGGTTTATGTTTTTTTATTAAAATTATTTTAATATAACTTTTTAAAGCAATTAACTTTTCATTGTATTGTATTCAAAATACTTTTTAGTATTTAAAAATAATAGGTACATAAAGTTTAATAAAGACTTAACTTATTAATACATAAAAATAATCAATATGCAACTACCTAGGATCTAGATTAACTTACTTCACATCCATCAGCACATAAGAAACCTGACCTTCCCTTTATATTTATTTATATTTTGTAGTGAGCTTTAAGACTTTTTCTTTTATTGGTACCAACAAACAGTACTGACCAAAAGTCGAGAAACCCCCTAAAATTTTATACAAAACTGATCCTGTACCAACTATCAAAGCACAAGTAATGCATTTGAAAACTTCAATCAATCCAGTTCCAGTGTTTTGGGTATTTTCCGCACAAAATCATGTATTCTTCTTTTGTCATATTAAAAAAAGAAAGGTTTTTTTATGTAATTTTAGGCAAACATAAAAGTTATGTATCTTAAATGTCCCGAGAATTGTAGAAAGAATAGTCTATAAATAAGAAATTTTAAAAATACCATATTTCAAAACTTTTGCCCATATTAATCACTTTTATGACATATACCATAACTTTTACACCTCCTGCTGTATGCTAATGTTAAACTGACCAAGTTTGCCTGTTAGGGAATTCAATCAAATCATCAAATTGGATATCAGGCCGTATATTTGCAGATTTGGGAGTGTCAACGGCTGACGATAATGAAGTGAAACTAAAAAAATAATTTATAAGACAAAAATTTTAAATTTTCAAGATGATTAATTGCATTTACTAAAAAAAGTCAAATGTACCCGTAAAGATTTTTTGTAGATATTAAACTTAATTTTAGAAAAAAAAAACTAAATAACGCAAATTATCCACAAATCCCGAAATTCAGAGCATTTTACCAAAATCCATTCATTAGTTTATTAAACTCTAGCAATTAGTTTTTTTAGAAAATATTTGGTATGAGCCTGTGTTTTTTTACATTTGCAAATGTTAAAAATATGACTTATTCAGTTTTATCAACAAAATACTTTTGATTTCCATAAAAAAATCTATTTAAATTTTATTTACCAAATAAAATAAAAATAAAAAACTATTATTTATAATTAAGTGATTATTATACAGAGTGTCCCATAACTTAGGGGCCATAGTGCAGCAGGTGATAGAGGAGGTTATTTCCAAGAAAAAAGTTTATATAACATGGGGTCAACATACATCTGTTTTTAAGATATAGGATTTTTAAAGAGGAGTGGGTGAAAACGGGTTATACAAAAAAATCTGTCACAGCCAGCTGAATACTCAGCTAATTGTGATTAAAAAATGTGGTACTCCTTTTTTTGATAATATTAGAAGTGGAGGAGGTACAGGCTGTCAAAATAACCTCGAAAATGTATAAAAAATAATAATTTTTTTTTAAATTAATTTTTTGGTTTCTCTTTTAAAAAATATCAATAATATTTCATTATTATGTCTCGCTAGAGACTTGTTTTTATTAACAAAAAATATTTAAAAAACATTGCATTTAATATGGCATTCATAAAAGTTTATACCAAAAAAATAGTATTTTCTAAAAAAATTGACTGACTAACTTTTTTCAAATTATTTTTTTTTAATTAATTTCAATTTATTGCTTTTGTTCTAATACAAGACTACCCAATTTCATATTTTTACTGCGTTTTTTTAAAAAGTTATTATCACAAAAGTTAAAAAAATTGCCAAATTTGATGCTCTGTATCTCAACAAAAAAGTTTTGACTCATGCATTATAGGAAGTTTTTTATCAGACATGACCTCCTCTATCACTTGTTGGCCTATGGCCCCTAAGTTATGGGACACCCTGTATATACAAACATTATTAAATTTGACAAATATAAGAATTAAGAACAATATTTTAATAAAATTTTTTAATAAGTAAGTAAGTGAAAAGGAAGTTAAAACTCTTTTTTTTTCTGTGTAAAAGTAGGTACTACCTTTTTTCTTCTTATAGTTATATTTGTTAATTCTAACTACTTTTTTACATCATGACATGATGATCGAACATCAAAAACAACCAGTGATAATATATTATGTATACTTTATAATAAAAAGAGATAGTTGAATATTTAACCACTAACCACTAGTAAGTAGTAAGTAGTTTTCTTAATTTGAACTAGTCTTTAACACCTGACCTTTCTTACCTAGAAGACAAAAACTCAAAGTTTTCACTCTTGGGCAAGGCATTTGGTACAAGAAAGTGCCAGTGGTCAGAACAAAGACATGCCCATTTTGACAGAATTTTTTCCTTATTAAGGTCAATAATCTCCCTCCAAAGCTCTCTCTTGTTTGGATCAGTGGGGAACCTAGAAAACTCATAAATTTGAATATTTTTAAAATGTTTAATAACTGTACAGTAGCATGACATAACATAACATTACTTAGTGAAAATGGTTGTTTACATAAGAAATATATTTTTGAGTTATATATTATTGCCAGAATAAATTAAGAAACTTTTCCAAAAAAACCCAAACACTAGAGGTGGGAAAATAAGGGAATTTGTAACAATAAATAATGTTTCTTAAACCTTTTTTGTAAAATAAATCACTAATATTTTGTAAAAAAAAGTTATAAACCACACCACTGTCTTACCAAATCGTAAACAATATGACAGTTTCTGGAAGAGATTTAAACTTACCGGTGAAATGATAAATCCAGCCACTTCTCGTTACTTTTGTCACACAGGATACACTTCTTAGGCATTTTTAAAGTTATTTAATAAAAAAAATCTTTATTTTGTGATAAATATCTCAAAAAAACAACGAAAACGCACGTTTATTCGGATAACCTCTCAAAGGCAACGATAAATGATGCAAGGGTGACGTTTGGTCTACATGGTTGCCGCTATTAATTTTTTTTCTGAAAAATAGCGAACAAAAATCAGTTTTTTGCATTTTACGCGAGAACGTAAGTCGTAGGGCAAAATTTAATGTATGAGAAATATTACCCATAGGATTCCCTACAATCGGTCTCCATAGTCTATAGGTCTACAACCACATGTTTAGAAGAAAATTTCAAAAAATTATGTTTTTTGCAATTTACGCAAAAACGGTAAGTCATAAAAAAAACTTTATTGACATAAAATGATCAAGACACAATTCTCTACAATGCGACAATGACAATTTACAGCTCTACAACCACATGTGTTGAAGACAAAGGGTGCCGAAAATGCCCATTATATACTTCTTGCGTTTTACGCAAAAACCATAAATCATAGAGCTGTGACTCACATAGGTGAATTGTCGAGAATGGCGTCCTGGAGATTTCTTGTCTATAATGTTTTTTTCTAGGACCTACCGTTTTTAAATAAAATAAAAAAATAATTTTTGCAAATTTGGCGCCCTATGTGTTCTACGCGTAGTTGTAAACCTGTGGCCCAAAAGGAAAGAATGTAGAAAATTGTGTCCTTTAACATTTTTATGTTTATAAAGTTTCTTTCTACGACTTACCGTTTTTGCGTAAAATAAAACAAACACAATTTTTGACAACTTAGCCGCCATCTACCTTCTAAACATGTCGTTGTAGACTTATAGACTATGGATATTGATTGTAAAGACTCGTATGGGTAATATTTCTCTTAAATAAAATTCTTCTCTACGACTTACCGTTTTTGCGTAAAATGCAAAAAACTGATTTTTGTCAATTTTGGTGCCCTCTATCTTCTATACATGTAAGTCTAGAGCTATAACCTTTAAAGAAAAATTGTAAAGGAATTTTTGAAGTGTAAACTTCTTTTAGACTTGAACTGAGCCGTCAGGCTCGGCTATGTAACGCTCATTCGGGTGAAGTCGGCTCGAGTCGACTAACTATGAGAGGAACATTCAGCGAGCAATATGATGATGCAGATGAAGGCCAGTATTATTACAATTTACAATTTTTTTTTTGTCAACAACGATTTTCTCTGCGAAGTTTTGAGTTTTCCAGAGTTGCCCAGGGGAAGGTTGTAGACTAATTTTTTTAAGCTTTATATATATATATATATATATATATATATATATATATATTATATAAAGAAAAGGTTTTTTTAACTTTTGTGATCAAAACATTTAACTTTATTTGGACTAAAAGCAAGAGTTATTTTTATACCGAAAACATTTGTAGTGAGAACAATAATTAATAGTTAAAAGTGCAGTTTAGTCATCTGGTTTTAATAACTTTTTAAATACCACCTAGGAAGACAAAACTAATAAACTATTTATGAACTCTAACCTCACACCAAAGAAATTTAATTTAACTTACTTTTAGTTGAATGTTTTTCACACTTTCAGAAAACTGAAAACCAAATCAATATTTTAAACTGCGCATTCGCTACCGTACTTTTTCTTCTCACATAAAATTATCTCCCTCTCAGCTGTGGTCGAGCATGTGTGAAGTTAGTAAGAGGAAGATAATTTTATGTGATAAGAAAGAGAGAGGTGCGCATATGCAGTTTAAAAAAATGGTTTGCATTACAGGATATAGCCGCTAGTTATTTTGTGTGCCTGCAAAAAACAAGCTCAAGTTGGTTGACTGCACAAAAATTGCAATTTTGTGCTAATCGTTGTACGTTCTATAAAAATCGACAATCAACAATCTTCGAAAAAAACCAACTTTAGCTGATTATTTCTAATTTATACTTTCCTTTTAATTCAAAATAGGTAAGAATTTAAACCGCCACGTAGATCTATATAAACAGGGACTTAAAAAGCAAATGTTTTATGATTTTTATTAAGTTTAGGTACCTATGTAAACAAAAATTTACCGATTGATTATTGGATAACATATTCTAACTTAAAAAAAAATTTTTTTCAAACATTTATATACATATGTGCATATAGGCACACAGACAGACATGCATACATAAATATCTAGAGGTTATACTTACAACCTAGAATCAAATTGTATAGAAAAACATTATAAATGATAAGATCTCAAAAAAAAAATCAATGAAAACAATATCTTTTCTCACATAGGATGGTAAACATATTCTATTACAGGTACATGTATAGCAATCCAAAACGTAAGCCGAACTCAAAAACAAAATATTCTTTTGATTTGTATTAGTTACCATTTTACTTATGTACCTACTTCAAAATTACAAGTTATAAAAGTACTGGCAACATTGTTGCGAATTTGAATGAAACCCCCAGTATAATGCTTTTTGTGTGTGATGAAGTTTAGGATTTCTATACGGGGTCTACCTTTAGTTGAATGTTTTTGGGCCAGGCAGTCGGATTGGTCGGATTTTAGCTCACATATACTATAATAGTGTGAGCTATGGTGATCCTAATTTTTTCAAGAAAAAAAAATTGCTCCGATTTCAAAAATTTTGATATACCTTTCCGTTTCAGATGATTTTGAAACTTTTTTGTTGCGCCGTCTGTCTGTCTTTAACGACCAACGCGCATAACTCAAAAACCGCCTGGCCGATTTTAATGAAATTTGGTACCTAGGCTGGGTCTTGGGTCGAGCTGGTCCCATTTAAAAATGAACAAAATCCACCGAACACAAACCAAATAAAAGGGTGAGGGTATATTTCAAAAATTAGAGTTTAAGTGAAAATATGGCGTGTGTGATATCAAACGAAAGGTAATTCAGTCCGGAGTTTAAAAAAATACATTATAGTTTTTGTTCTTTTTAAGGGTGGGGGTAGATTTCAAAAATTTGAGTTTAAGTCAAAACATGGCTTGTGTGGTATTAAACAAAAGGTAATTTAGTCTGGATTTGAATAAAATATATTTCAGTATTTAGTTATATTAGCTCACACGTACACTATAACTATAGTACCTAGTGTGAGCTTAGGGGCCCATATATTGGCAGAGTATTTTTTACTGCTTTCCGGTTTTTAAAATGTTTTCGGTATTAAATGATAAATGAACTCTGCAAATCGGAAAATAGGTCGCTAATACCCTGTTACCACCAATGCATTCTCACCCCGATTCAAAAAACGCATCACGTGATGAGCCATGGATTTGCACCGGTTTTAAATGCAGCGTCACGATGCGTTTTTTAAATCGGGGTGGGCATGCATTGGTGGAAACAGGGTATTTTAGGAGAGTTTACACATGCATGGATTTGCTGGCGCCAATAAAAACTGGCGCGCCAGTAAGTTAAATTTGCAAGTGTAAACACCGACTTGCACACAAGTGATTTTTTTGCATGCATGTATCAAAAAAGTCTGCAGCTGACTGAATTTGCTGGCGCCAGTGGTGACGCATGCGCGCAGAAAAAGAAAATTTTCATGTGTAAACAAGTGCTTGCACGTCGGCTCGCCAGTTTTAAGTTCATTATTTTACATTATTTTTAGTTTTCATTGTGTTTGAGCTTCAAAATTGCGGGAACAATGCGCCGCATGAATTTTTGTTTAAATATTGGTAACTGTCCTCCTGTTGGGAGATCAAAATCTGTATTAAACCTAACCATGGTAAATTGATCGCAAACATACCTTAAGCGGCGTGTGGACCATCAGCATTTTGCAAAAAAAATGACCCCACAAAAAAAATTGTTTTTTAGGAAAAAAATGCTTTTTCAAAAAACTAATTTATAAAAAAAAAAACTAATTTATAAAAAAAAAAACTAAAAAACTTTTTTTTACAATAAATTTTTTTAATAATAATATAATAAAACCATTTTTATTTTATTTTTTATATTATTTTATTACAAAAAGTTAATTTTCTTTTTTTATTAGAAAACGAAAAATACGTCTACAAATAGTTACTATCTATTGATATACTAAATATAAGGTCTGTTTATCTTCTTTTTAATCCAACTTTTTGACACTCTTGACAGCTCTTAGGAGCTGACATAGGAGCAGCTTACTCCCACTATGCCTGCCTTCCTATTAATCCAAATATTTTTAGGTTGTGTCAAGTTTTGTTTTTTTCTCTTTTCTTGTGTAATTTTTTTTCCTCTCTCTCTTTTGTGTCACTAATGTGTCGAAAAACGATTTTTAAAATTAGCTTCTCTGTCCTCCTTTTGGGTGATCGAAAACGGAGTTAACCTAAGTTATTAGGTAACTTTAATCAATAGACCAAGGTTAGGTCAACCGATTTTGACCCCAAAAGGAAAAAATCGTTTTAGACACGACACATTAGTAACATAAGAGTAAGAGAGAAAGAGAACAAACAAAAACTCAAAATATGTGAACCAATAGGAGCACAAATAGTGGAAATAAGACGCACCTTCTATCAAGGCTAGATCACTTTATAGTTTTAGACCATATTATTATATTCCCCTACAAAGGCTATTTTAATACAACTTTTTACAAAAAAAAATAAATATTTGTGTCTCGCCTTTAAACATTGCTCTCAAAAATTTAAATTAAAGTTCTGTTCTACCATTTAATGAAAGTAATATAATGTATATAACGTTTAAAAAAATCTACTTTTATTATCTACCTATTTACAAATAACTTTGGTTTTAGAAAATATCGACTTAAGCCTAATTAAATTAATAACATCGAGCATGAAATGAAAATGTCTTCTATCTATAGCATGTTACAAATCAAGTGTCCACCATTGCTAACTTTTCGTAAATTATGTAACTAGTGGAATTTTAACGCCCTTTACGATGGGAGAATAAAAAAACAATACTACATCTCTTTTTCAGATGTTTAGGATTTTTAATGCGCAAAAACCCTTTAGTTCAATTTTTTTCTTCTTAAACTAAAAATAAAGATTCTATTTTAACTAGAAAATACGCTTAGAATGGTTTTTACGAAATTAAATTTCAATACTTATTTTAAAGATTTAATTGGGGTGTAAAATGAATGAAAAATCTTAAAGTAATAAAATTACTCTAAGGGAAAAATAGTGAGAAGGCACATTGATGACTCTGCCCAAATTTTTGCGAAATATTTCCAGTTCTGTTTAAACACCAATATATTGAAATTTTATCCGGTAAGAACCATTCTAATCGTATTTTAAAGTTAGAATATCATCATTATTTTTAGATTTAAGATAAAACTGAAAGGGAACTTTTTTGTTTTAAATTTTCTCAGAAAAACAGGCGATTCTATTTTAAAAAATGTTATTTTTCTTAAAACCTGGACAGCGCGATCCTCGAACGTTTATATTTTATGGTACCATCTTAAAAAGCGTTATAAATGCTACTAGTTTTCTAATTTCGTATCGTTAATAATAACAACAAAAGCATTTTTGAACACTTCATTTTATACTTTAATACTCAAAAAACTAAACGGCCTGTCTGATTTAATGGCTTATAAATTACAAACTAACTTAAAAATCACAATGGTATATACAGGGTGCTTCCCAACTGCGATAAATGTTAAAAAGTGTAATATACCGTTTTTAAGAAAAAAAATTGGTATTTTTTGCTAACTACAAAATTATAATTTACTAGTGATTTTAAACATTCTAGTAATTTAAACGCTCTTTATTTTGTAAATAAAGTCCGACCCTCAAGTTTATTAGAGAAAATGGCATTATTTTTACCTAAATAAAACTTTCACGTAGGAAACACCCTGGTTTTGTTTTTTGTTTGTGAAAGTCATCATAATCTGAATTATTGACTTTTTTTGAGTAAAATAACAATTCGGATTAATATAAGTACACATACTTAAAATCATAGCCTTCACAATCTTATCTAACAAATAAACTACCTATATTACAGATTCACAGTTGCCTGATGTCTTGGTAGGTATATAAATACAGGGTAATTTTTGAAGTGTAAACTTCTTTAG
Organism: Aspidapion aeneum; assembly: GCA_963576565.1. NCBI lineage: Eukaryota > Metazoa > Arthropoda > Insecta > Coleoptera > Brentidae > Aspidapion > Aspidapion aeneum. Next base: position 32,438,208 of record OY755046.1, on the reverse strand, counting down.
GTGCGTTTAGCAGTTTTTGTGGGTAGTGAATTGCACTGAGCCGTCAGGCTCGGCTATGTAACGCTCATTCGGGTGAAGTCGGCTCAAGTCAACTAACTGTGAGAGGAACATTCAGCGAGCGATATGATGATGCAGATGAAAGCCAGTATTATTAATTTCGCCTTGTTGAAGTTTACACTTCTGCCGTGTGGTTTTAAGCACACACAATTTTTTTAATTCACCCTTTTTACCGTATTTAATAATTGTCGTAGAAAGACCAAACAAAAAGTTGATGTCATATCATTAAGATATTCGTTTAATCAATTTTTCTTACCGATTTCAAAAATACCCTCTTTACAATACTTGTTGTCAACCGCTTAAATAAAATTAAAATACTCTATCCACAAGTAATCTAATATTGAACATTTATTTCGTTTATTTTTCTGAAAATTTTGATAAGATATTATGAATTTAAAACTTTATTATTTTTCCGATTGTTGTTCGATATCGACTGAAAATATATATTGGGGATATTTTTTAGCAAAAAATATAATAAAATACAGGGTGTTCAATTTAAAACAGAGAACTTGATAGTCAGTCCTCGTATACAGAGCGACCAAGAAAAAAATTGTGAAATGTCGTAAACTTTTGGTTTGTCTTTTTATGATAAATATTAAAGTAAAAGGGGTAGTCATAAAAAACTACCCTGTGCTTATTACAAAAAATATCTTATTCATCTAGTTTTCTCGTTGTATTATGGTAGTTTATTTGAACCCAATTTACATAAACCTATAAAATCTTAAAATTAATAAATTTTTTATTTAACTTTATTTATTGTACAGTCTTTCTACTTCATTTTTAAGTAGCCTCGAAATGTAAGGATTTACAGGTGATTTTTTTTTAAATAAATTGCACAGTATAGCAGTGTAAAAAGCCTTTTGTCCTATCCTAAGACCGAACCGAATTTTAAGATAGCAGTATTTTACAATGATCTCTACATATATAACTGGATAGGCCCTTACATATATTAATAAATTTTTTATTTAACTTTATTTATTGTACAGTCTTTCTACTTCATTTTTAAGTAGCCTCGAAATGTAAGGATTTACAGGTGATTTTTTTTAAATAAATTGCACAGTATAGCAGTTTAAAAAGCCTTTTGTCCTATCCTAAGACCGAACCGAATTTTAAGATAGCAGTATTTTACAATGATCTCTACATATATAACTGGATAGGCCCTTACATATATGCAAAGTGAGGCAAAAATATTGGATATTTTTTGTAGAGAGAGCACGCTGCAGCAGGTGCTACCTTTCCCTTTTTTACTTCTACTCTCCGATGATATTCTATGGTTTTGAAAGTTCGCGGACGTTTGATTTTTAATCTATAACTGGATTTTTACGGCGATTTGGCACTAATAAAGTTTTAGATGAAAAATTAATAACATAACACACAGCATTCATTTGAAGAGATATATACAAACATAGTAAAAAGCTTGATGGAAAGCTGTTGGATATCAAGATAATAAAAATAACAATAAGATGTGGTGGACGGAGGAAATACAGGAAATGGTCAAGGAGAAAAAACGTACATATTTGAAATGGCTCAGTATTAAAGAGCGAAGAAACCTAGAAATCTACAGGGAAACCAAAAGACAGCTAAGAAATCTGATACGCACGGAAAAAAATTAAATGTTCGAGCGAAAATGCCACGATATAAATACACACGTAGGAGGTAGGCAGAGTTCTGAAGTATGGAAATTCATGTCTACGTTAAAAAACCCAACAAAAGAAAAAGTAAACATTCAAATCAACAAACCAGAACAATGGACAGAACACTACAAGAGACTGCTGCAGGAAACAAGATCCGAATATCTGTCAGCCTCTACGAGGAGAGACATAGAAGTACATGGAGAGGAAGTAATTATCGAAAAATAAATGATAAAGAATAGTATTAAAAAACTTAAATCCGGAAAAGCTAGCGGACCTGGGGGAATATACGCTGAAATGCTTAAATATGGATCAGAGAAACTACTAGAAAATCTCACATATATCATCAATCAATGCATAAACGGACATCCAGTACCTGATGATTGGAAAATAGAATTCATATCCTCAATAAATAAAAAAGGAAACAAGCTGGATTGCAACAACTACAGAGGAATTTCAGTAACCAGTAGTCTAAGTAGATTGTACGGTAGGATCCTTATAGCCCATCGCACCAATTTTTTTTTCGTTACTTAGCCTTAAATGTTCCTTATTACGTCATATTATGATTATATTAAGAAACGCTTTAAGCTAAGTAACGAAAAAAAAGTCGGTGAGATGGACCCTTAGCTTAAAGCGTTTCTTAATATAATCATAATATGACGTAATAAGGAACCCTTAAGGCTAAGTAACGAAAAAAAAAGTCGGTGCGATGGGCTATTAGAGACCTAATAGAGAATGATTTTCATGACCAAGAAGAAGAAGACCAAAGTGGGTTTCGTGCAGGCAGATCTTGTAGTGATAATGTATTTTGTCTTAAACCAGTAATTGAGAAAAGGAGTACCAGAAATATAGAGTTACCTTTGTGGACCTACAAAAAGCATATGATACCGTTCCAGTAGAAGAATTATGGACAGTGTTAGAACAAACAGAAGTTTACAAAGGGTCAAAATCTAAAATTAAAATTGAAAAACGACTTTCAAAAGAATTCCAGGTAACGAAAAGCTTAAGACAAGGATATTGTATCTCTCCAACTCTTTTAAAAATGTATACGCAGTAGCTCTAAAAAACTGGAAACGTAAAGTACACGGCATGAGAATACAACTTAACGACCGATTTACCATATACACACTACAGTTTGCTGACGATCAAGTAATTGTAGCTAATGATAAAGAAGACATGGGGTATATGATGAGAAAGTTAACGGAAGAATACCAAAAGTGGAGGTTAACAGTGAACGTGGACAAGACACAGTACTTATGTATTGGAAACGAATCAAGTGAGTTAGAACTAGACAATGAACAAACAATATCTCTATGCAATGAGTATGTATACTTGGGTGTCACATTTGATAAGACAGGAACAGACTGTAAAGAACTGGAAAAAAGAATAGTAAAAGCAAAAAAGGTTATTGGTTGTCTTAACAGTATTTTATGAAGCAGAGATATAAAAAAGAATGTAAAATTTAACATATATGAAACAATGGTGAAAAGCACGCTGTTGTGTGGAATAGAGACTTGTCGCGTAATAGAAAAATACAAAGCAAAAATGGAAAGTGTCGAAATGGATACAATAAGAAGATCAATGAGAATATCTAGAACATGTCATATAAGAAATGAGATCATAAAAGAAAGAATGGGAATCGAGGGAAGTATAACGGATGACATTACTAAAAGACAACTGATATGGTACGACCATTTACAATGGATCAACGACGAAAGATTAGCAAAGCAGGTCCTAGAATGGCAACCAATAGGGCACAGAAAAAGAGGGCATCCTAAACTGGAATGGCAACAGTCAATCCAAAGATCATTGAGTCAAAAAAACCTGACGGAAGATGATTGTCAGGATCGAAGGAGGTGGAGAATAGGCGTTGGACAACTTAGAAAAACGTTCCAAACCGACATAGTAGTAGTAAAGTTTTTTAAATAATCAAAGCTACTTACTTCAAAAAGGAAACAGGCTTTTCACTCCTATAAAACTTGTTTTTATATGCAACGCATCGTGTTTCCATTTTTTATTTTTGACCAACAAAAACCATTTCAAAAAAATAATGACAAATCACAATGACTGACAATCTCTTTGAAGTATTAAGTTCACATAATACCACCGGTGGAATGACCTAGAGAGAGAAAGGTTGCAATGGTTACCATTCATGTAAGTTCTCACTCTAAAAAAACTCTTTAAATTTTTGCCTCAGTGTCCCATATACGTAATGTATAGTCGTGTCCGTTCCAGTTACTTTGCATATAATTCATTGGTATTTTATAGTGCGTTTATATGACCTCAGTGCTGATAGCTCACCCTTATTCGATCGAGTGCTAAAGCTGATCATACACAAACTCGCAATCCTCCACGGTCGCTTACGACTAAGTCGCGGCGTATTATTCGTCTACCGTTCGTTGGAAAGAGATAACAATAATACCGATCTCTAGTGGCGCTCATATGATGTGGGCAAAAATGAGTTTCCTACCCTTGATAAAATCGACAATTTTTTTTATAGCTCTAGGACACTTCGCCGCATTCGAGTAGCCGTGGTCGATTCGCAGAAGGGCCAAACAGCCCCTGACCCGATCCGCCGCCGGGCTAACTCACAGCCCACCCGATTATCCGCCAAGACAACTGGCAGTCGCGCGGCGCCCTAGTTTTGTTTTGTTTGCAATTTTGTTTAAAACAGAACTTTTTCAACTAGTTTCCGATGAGCTACATTTTTATAGTTGACAGATGTATAGAGTTTTTGACACAAAAAAATTAAAATGGCGAATCCAAATTGGAGGAGTTTTTATTTACAAACCGACTTGTCTTAAATTTGAAACAATACAGTGTTAAGGCTAAGTAACACAAATTTTGACATATGTAACCCAAAAAAAAAATCAAATCGGCGCTTCCAAAATGGTGGAATTTTCCATTTATAAACCGGTATATATCAAATTTAAAACGGGGTGTTTATTTATAACATAACAGGGTGTTCCCGTATATTTTTACACCATATCTAAAACGTTTATTTGAATAAATATCAAAATATGATAAATCAAAAGTTTCATAATTTTTTACGAAGTTTAAGAATATTTGTGTCAGAATGTCAAAAAGAAATTTTAAATGTCAAAATTTGACAGGTCGATGGTTTTTTTAAAATGGACCACCTTGTATAATATTGTGAAATTTTATAGATCTTTTCAAACAGATCTTTTCAAACATATACATTTGGGGATTATTCCGTTAATTAGTTTTGAAGATATATGCGTTTAAATGTTTTAAAAACCTAAATTGCACTAAATAATGCCAATTTTTGCCTACCCTGCTTTCCTTTCCTGCTGATCTCTTTCCAAATAGTGATAGACAAATAATTCGCCGCAGCTTAGTCCTTAAGCGACCGTGGAATTCTAGCGTAAACCTGCACTGCGTTGCACAACACATGGTGTAATGTTCCAACCAATTACCGGGTCATAAAGTCGTCTGCTGAGTGGTTGGAGCAAAATGCCATGTGTTATACAAACTATGGAAATTGTGTGTGAAGGCCTCAAGTCTTTAGATATGGTCTTTGATAATGAGTGTCGTTATGGATACACTTGCCCCTCACAAAATCAGTGTTATCTTATTTAAAAAAAAACAAAACAACAAAAAACCAGGCAATCCTAAAAAAATGTATGTAATATTGTTGTATTTTTTGGTTTTTCTTTGTAGCCCCTGCAGTTTTTGAGGTATTTAGCTAAAATTTGAAACCTAGGTTAAAATGTAGGGCATGCATAGCAAGAATATCCAAAATGAAAATTTTTTGAGAGGGGCCTCAAAACTGCAAAAAAGCAAGTTACACCAAAATGAAATTAAATAATAAAAAAGTTTCAGATCCTTTCCCATTATTCTTTTCTTGAAATTTAAGTTCAATAAAAGCACTTGAAGTAGTAAAGCAATCAGCCCTTAAAACTTTAGAAATAAGGACACTACTTCTATAATCTCTTGGGTGTTTGCCCTTTAAGTATGTCAAAGATAAAACACGCACCCGCAGAAAATAATATACATAAAGTTAAAGCCAGCTTTAAAAAAAAATTTCACCGAAATTTTAAAATATCTACTTTTGATACAAGCTGTTACTCTAAAAAATTATACTTGTACATTCCTTTTATAATATTTTGATTTACATTTTTCTATAATACCTCAGACTGATTTTTTAAGCGCATGCACTATTTCTAATCAACTGCTCATATGCTTTAACCGTTTTGGAACTCACAGATCCCGTCCACAATAAATAATTAAAAAGAAGTACCGCGTGATCACTTTTTTTTGTTTTTATGAATTGGAGTCATGCCTTAGTGCAAAATTAAGAGACTTTATATTTTGTCAAATAAATTATTTCTTTACCTAAAAAAAGGGTGGCGGAACAAAGATCGAATACAAAAGATCGAAAAACAAAAGATCGAAAAGACAAAAGATCGAAATACAAAAGGTCGAAAAGACAAAAGATCGAAACCACAAAAGATCGAAAAACAAAAGATCGAAAGTACTAAAGATCGAAAAAGCAAAAGATCGAAAATACAAGATCGAAAAACAAAAGATCGAAAGACAAAAGATCGAAAGTACAAAAGATCGAAAATAGCGCGTTTCAAAATATCGCTATTACATAGTTTAAAAGAAAAACTTTCCTGATTTCTTTTCCGGGGTCCTAGAGGTCTCTTTCTAACATATATTTTCAAAAAAAAACTTTCCTGAAATGTTTCCCGGGATCCTACAGGGTGTAAAACCAAACCGAACCAGTTCGGTTTAGTTACACACCCTCTAGGATCCCGGGAAAGAAATCAGGAATATGATTCAAAAAGAGACCCCTTATCGAACTATATGATTTGTGTTAAGTATGACAAGCCATTGGTTTATTTAACGGTTGGGTAATTTTACCTTACCTGACCTTGCTTAAACTGTTTATATGTGAATATACCTAAGCAAACATGATACGCGTCATTTTGTATATTTTGATCTTATTTACTTTTTTCGATTTTTTTCTTCTGATATTTTGTTTTGCGATCTTTTTGTACTTTCGATCTTCTGTATTTTCGATCTTTTGTATTTTCAATCGTTTGCCTTTTCGATCTTTTGTGTTTCGATCTTTTGTATTCAATCTTTTGTCTTTCGATCTTTGTTCCGCCACCCCTAAAAAACTGTTATCTTTAAAGACAACAATCAATTTAAAACATAGATACTTATTATCAGTATTGTAGGTATTTTAGTGGTTAGTTTTTGTCACAGATTATTAAATATTAACGGATTGGATTTGACCAAAGATAAAGTGGTAAATCCAAAATGGCCGTCGCCCGGCAAACGTTTTATTTTGACATTCTCTTCTCTGATTTAGAAATAGCAACTGCTTGTCAACGGCTGCTTTTGTTTACTTGTGTTTTTGCCAGTTTTTATAATTAGATTTGGGATAAAATCTAACGATTAAAAACTTTTTAGGGTCTTAAAATATTACTTTTTTCATTAGAATGAGGAAAGTCCAAAAATTTCTTTCTTTTTTAACAAAAACACAATAAAAATAACGACTGACAATCTCCACCATTTCGACAAGACCGCGATAAAATTAAAGTATGGTTTTTGTAGTAATTCTGAAATTCATGGATGCTTATTTTGTTCGACATTCTGTAGAATCCTATGATCTGACTCCCTAGTATCTCCTGTACAGCCCAAGACCATTCTCTCTACACAAATGTCCAGTTTCCAGAGCTCCTTTATAATTTCAAGTTTGCTTTATTTCTCTAAAATCTTGTTTCGTTTACTTTTTACTGCAAATTTTGTCTGATAATGTTTAGTGTATGTATGCAATCTAACTGGATTAACTTGTTGCTATTCGCCAAGTGCTCTAAAAAGTCACCGATCCAGGATGTCCGGGGAGAGAGGCTAAGGAGGCAGCAAAAACCAAAAAAAAATGTTTTGTGTTTTTTAATTAGGCGTGAGCTGTGAAGTTTGCTACTACATGCACATAAAATGAGCCGCAAGCGAAAATATTGGACAAATAAAGTAATTTGTTTGTATTTATATACTTATGATCCAAATTCTGCAGCTTTATACTGTTATTTCAATTTACTTTTATATACTTTATATTAATTTTTCCAACTTGCAAGTCATGTTTTCTTTACACTGAAAATTTTATTAAAACTTGTGTGCTAATGTTTAGCCTATGTGTACAATCTAACTTGATCAACTTTGTAGTATCTGCCAAGTGTTATGAATATGTAAGATAATCTGCACGACATATTTTAAAGATATATCATACATACAGGGTCTCTAATCTGTACTTACTGCCTAAATTCGAGCTGACACAGAGCTACTGCCATTGTGGCCATTGATACTTTTAAAATATGCCTCAGTTCCTAGAGTTTCTTTTCAATTTTGCTTTTGCCTAATATTTTAAACTTTTTACAGCTAATTTTACTTCAGCTTGTGCAACAACTTTTTACTATTTCCCAAATCATTCCTAACCTGTTTCAACAGATCTAAACTGGCCAAATTTATAACATTGATTACTCTTTTGGTTTATAACCGAGCTATTTCTTCGTCATATTATCTTAATTTTAGGTTATATACTTTAGATCCAATTTCTGGAAGTTTATACTGTAGTGGGTCAATTTCATTACTGACCAATATGCCTTGATTCCTAGGGTTTCTTTTCTTTTTGTCCAATTCAAATTTTTTTAAAACTTTTTAGTATTTGCAAGTAAATTTGTTTCTGTGACCCACTCTGCATGACTAAGATATAAACGTATAACTGTGATACCGGTTTTTCTTCGGCATATATGACAATTCTGGTATATAAACTTTTAAGACCCAAATTCTTCACGTTTGTACTATACAGGGTAAATTTCATCACTGGTCAATGTAGTCTGTCATATGTAGGTACTACCGAAAATCGTTCTTAGACAGGGTGCTATAGTCCAACTTATACCCATTTGTAATGACGTCATTTTTGTTTATCTTTGTTTAGTATATTATACACAGCGGTGACAATAAACTTTTTTAAAAAAGTAGTGTCTATGATTCAAATAGGTAGGTAATTGGTTCTGTGAAGTATCCGTCACTGTCAATCAAAAAACATTGATTGGCAAAAATATCTACGCCATACGTTTTTTTCTCAACTGGTGACGTCATTACAAATGCGTATATGTTAGACTATACCCATGTGGCCATTGATATATTTAAAATTTTCCTCCATTCCTAGGGTGTCTTCTAAATTTTACTTTTGTCTAATATCTACTAACTTTATTTCCCTAACTTGCAAGTCGTGTTTACTTTTCGCTGCGAATTTGATTAAAGCTTGTGTGGTAATGTTTAGCGCATGCCTACAATCTAACCTGGTCAACTTTTCACACCTTGCTAAGTGTTCTAAACTTGTTTCTGTAACCAATTTTGTATGACTAAGATCTAAACTGACCAAATTTACAACTGTGGTGGCTGGTTTGGTTGATATTTGAGCTATACCTGCGTCCGAGATTCTTGGGCACATACTTAGACTTAAATGCTGCAAATTTGGACAGTACTGAGTGACGTATCTTAAAGCTATATCTGTGACATCGGTTCCTGCTATTAAGAGACTTCTTAGATTTCTAAAACGAATTTTGTCGTTGGATAAAGCTGCCCTGGCATCATTTGTACTCCCCAGTATTTCCCTTAAAGCCGAATCATTAAAATCGGTTATAAACGACAGATCCAAAACGTTTAGTATGGCACTGTGATTTGTCCTTAAAGAAATTGACGTTTTTACATCCAGACTCTGTAAAAACAATTGTTTAAGGTTGTTTAACCTTTGTATTAACCACGGAAGTTGAAAGTGGTTGATTCTACACCAATTCAGGCTCAGGCTTTCGGGCTGTCTTCTAACTATTCCTTTCAGCATGTCACTGCTTATTCGTTTTCTGTCGAATACCATGTATTTCCATAACGAAGGATCTAAAAGAAAGAAGGCTAGGTATCAAAAAACTATCGGATGGTTACAACATTTAAACACATCAATAGGAAGAAAGATCACTAACGCTGGAACCTTGCGTTAGTCAACAACTGTTTACGTTTTGTTTACAACTAGCACACGATTATCCACAGCAGGCTACACAGCGCCACTGGTCTATTTTTAAGTGGATCTGGAGATTTTAAGATATAAAACATGAAAAAATCAATCGAAAACTGGAGATTTTAAGATATGAAAAAATGTTTGTGCTACAAAATTGGATCTTTTGATGGGCGTGGTAGATTGTCCTACAAATCGTATGCTTGGTTTAGTCAGTCCGACGCTTGAAAGATCTGGGTTTAGCGCCTGCGCACTTTTAATAATCACTTAACAATTTTCGCAGAGGAAAAAGTTAGGCGTCTTGGCAAAATGAACCTATTTACGAAATATTCCTTAATCACTTAAACTAAACCGGTACACAGGGTGTCCCAAATTATGCGAGTTTCAGGTATTTCTAGGCGAGATAGAAAAGAACTAACTACCTGCTTGCGATCCTCGATTTTCAAGAGAAGATTAAATGTAAAAACCGCATCTTGATATAACAAGCCCTTTTTAAGCTATAGAGGGCTTTTGAAAAGGCCTTATTTTAAATGTGGGCCTATACCTTTTTCATTTATGAAAATTTCATTTTGGTGTAAACTGCTTTTTTATAGATTTTTTAATCAAGAATCTATGAAATTGAATTTTATTTATAACTTTTACTTTTTGAGATATTAAATAAAGTATATTTTTTATGGAATGACCATCTTTTTATTTGATTTTTCGAATAGGTGTAAAATTTTCTTTAAAATGACGTATCACACAGCACACTCAATATTTTATTATTAAATTTTTTTTATAGTTTTTAAAAATTTTATTTTTAATTACCCCTTTATTTTTAATAAGTTTCCTTATTAGTTTATTTTAAAATATTTTAATAAATAAAAATGTTAGAAGCTCCCTCTCAAAATGCAGACTTTTCAAAAATCCCCTGTAACTTAAAGACGGCTTGCTATATCAAGACCCGGTTTTTTTCTATGCCCAAGAAGTACCTAAAATCTCTAACATCGAATGTTTTTTGAATGCAAAAAGTTTATAGGTTGGTATATTACTTTTCAGGTTTTTGTCAAAAAAAATATAACTTGAAAAATGAAAACAAGAAATAAGATATTTATATATGAGGGTTCTTTTAAATAAATAGTTTCTATTATAAGTACGTAATGCACTTCTTATTGACTTCTGAAATTAAAAAATAACATAACAAGTAGTTAAAAAAAATGAGGTGGCTTAATTTTTGAATTTTAAAATGTCATAAAATTCGGAAATTTCTATCTAGGTTTGTTCCTGGTTTTATTTTGACAGCGGTTCTAAAATAATGACGTCATATAGGAAGTATATAGAAGAAAATGATTAGTTGCGATTGAACACCTTACATTTTTGTTTTATTATCATATTAATTTTTGCCGTTTATAATAAAACTTACTGCCATTTCGTTTAGAAAACCCACAAAACAGCAAAATAACTATTTTAAACAGCTAAAAAATTAAAATTTTGGGGTTATGTTTACAACCCATTTGCTACTTTGACATTATAGTTTAAAATAGAAAGGCTTGGTTGTTGTTATAGTGCAACCACAACCGCTACCAATTTTATATAGAAATTCCCTATATTGTAATAAAATTTATCCATTATTTGTCATAAAATTATAACAAAAATTAAACGTGGACCTTGTAGAAGCCCAGCGTAATTTGACCCCCCGGTAAGAAATTTTTCTTTTCTCAAGGATTTAATTTTTTCTGATACCCTTTGTCGGGTACAGGGGTCTTTATCGTGCTCGTGCCATCTACGCTCTTAACGTGACTTCCGAACCACAATCTTGTATTGATCACCAACTTTGCCTACTTCGTTGATGCCCCAAGTTCGCCCAAGACAGGCTTTAACCCAACTTCCGGTAAATCTGTATTCAGAAACGGATAATAGGTTCGAATTTGTAGTGGCAGCCATGGGATTCGAACCCACCGCCCTCTGATTGTAAAGCGAACGCACGCCCACTAAACCAATTAGGGCCGACAGTCTTTGCATTTAAAATGTAAGAACTGTCAAAATATTTAGGGATACTAGCTAGCCGCATGTATGACATATTTTAAAGATAAAAATATGTCATACATACAGGGTCTCTAGCTAGCCGGTGCTTTACAGAAACTTACCTATAGAGTAAGTCGACCACGTCTTGCATACCAGCGCACAATTTAAAAGGTCTGCAGGTGTCAAGTATCGAAACACCTTCAAAATGACGCGTTTATCCATGGCTAAATTATTGGTGGGGACTGGTTGATTGACTGGCTGTAAAGGTGCTGGTCTACAAACAACAATAAGAATAAAATGTGCCTAATCAACAGAGTCCAATAAAGTAGTGACACCATTTTTTTAAATGGTAGCGAAAAATCAACCATTTTTAGATTTGGTTTGACAACTGCGACATCATTATACTCGTCTAAATACAGCATGTTTCAATGAAAACTTAACAGGGGATTTTTCAGGTATTTCTTAATAGAATTTGGAAAAACCCTTGAACACGTCAATTTTGTTTGGGAGAAGCCAATTTTTGCCTATCTTGAAATTCCCCATATTTTAAATAGGAAAAGTGGGTCGCGTAATGCCTTCTTTTGAAGGTCTTGATTGTTTTTACAACGGTGTTATTTTAAAAATCTTGCCATTCGTTTTTGAGATATTTGCTTACAAAGTTACCATGGATCGATAAAAAACCTTTTTATGTACATTTCTGAGAAAACACATCGACTTATTTATCATTAAAGGAAAATTTTGCAGTAATTCTTATTTTATATTTTTTTATTTTTTAATCACTCCGTGGTAAATTTAAAAGCAAATATCTGAAACACGAATCGATGAATCATCAACATTTTTACACGGTTGTAAAAACCTTCAAAACATATATAAAAATATGGGGCTACAAGAAAGAAATCAATCACAGCAATTTAATGTAACAAAACGGGTTTTTAAAAATATTCGGTGCCTGATATATCTGATATATAACTTTCAAACTTTTCAAATTTAATTAAAATAAATAAAGACACTGACCGACGAATATTACGAATTTGTATGACCTTGATTAACCTTGACATTAAAAAATAAAAAACTTTTTTCAGTGTTTTTTCTAATTTTTTTCAATACTATAATGTATTACGCAATTCGGACATAACCAAATTCAAAGTAAGACTTTCAAATAAAGTTTATAGTTTTTCATTGGCCCTGTTCTTTGTTAAATAAATACATTTAAATAAAAAAATAATAGATTTCATTTTAATCAGCAAAAAATTTCACTTAAAAACGAAAACAAGCTCTAAAAAAATAGATAGTCGTCAATAATTTTTATACAGATTAAATATCTGATATTCCTTAATAAACAGTTTGTGTGACGTTCGTTGGATAACTTTGTCTTCTTCATTCCTCTTAATGTTTTTTTTTATATAAAATGCTTTTTTTTAGAGATTAATTATTTTTTAGTAATTAAAAAAGGACACTCTGTGAACGAGAACGAAATTTAGCTCTTAATTCATTTTCAGGATAGCTCTTTAGAAAGGTCGTTAAAGAACCCTGGTGTCGCGGCTATGAGGCTTAAGCAAAATTAAATAATGCTTAAAAAAGTAAAATCAGATGTTGAGGTGGGTGATGTTTTGCATAGTAGACAAATTCGAATATCTTAGTCCACCGATTTAAGCTAAGTGATAAGTTAACCTTAGTAATACCGTCGTTTAATTTTATTGTGTGTTTTATATACAATGTGGTTTTTGGTTGGAATTTGGTACCTACCTGACAACAACCATAGGCTTTTTCAACTGCTTCGTGCTATTGCTAGCAATCTGTTGTGCCAGTTGCATCCTAAGCGCCGTTTTCCGGGTGTCGTTGACGTTTGGCACTGGCGCCACCTTTGTCTCAATCTCTGAACTTTCACTCGACCGTCGCTTTTTGATTGGTAAAAGTTCGGTGTATTCTTTTGTTTCATTTTCGTTCTCTGAGTCGGTCTCTTGATGGATCTGTAAGAAGATTTAAAAGTCAAGTTCTATTTTCTAGGGGATTTTTGTATTTTTTTCCCGTTTTCGAAGTTATAAGAATTATAATTTTTATGATTTCCTTACATGCTCTTGGTAATTTTTTTTGTTTTCTAAGTATAAGTTTAGGGTAGAACAATGGTATCCACATTTACTAAGAACTAATAATGTAGGCTCAATTTTAATGATCTACCCAAAATATTCAAACAAATGAAGCCATGATATATTAGCCTTGAAAACAGTTTGTTGTAAATATCTCTGAAACTAAAGCTCTTACGAAGTTTTTGGTTATAACGCAAATTATTGAGCAAAACTGCATATTTATACGATGCTCCGTTAAAAAGTTTGCATTTTTTAATTGTCAAGAAACTAATCAGCTTGTTAGTGTCGAACACTATTTTACCTAAAAATTTTATGAAACTCGGTTCAGCAGTTTATTTAAAAAAACAGGAGCTATCGTGTTACGGACAGAAATAATATATACACACACACAAACATCACGACGATATTGCTAAGATAGGTTAAAATACACCCAATAGACAGATTTTCGGCGCTATTTCAAAAAAAATTCGTCGAAAATAATACCTTTTCTAGCCATTGTTACGCGGGCTAGGAAGGTAAAAATGAACTCTATAAAATTAAACAATTATCACAACACAACAATTAGTCCTTATTAGATAAACACGTGAAAGAATCAATTAGTGACATAGATTCTACAGTGGTTAACGAAACAGTGTCCAGTGATTTCAAATCATATAATTATCAACACAAAAAATCAAGACTTGTGACAAGAGAAGTGGAACCAATCATAAGAAAGTGGCCACATTTACCCAAATCACGAAAAACCCAGGTAATTTTCTTAAGACATAAGAATAGGACATACCAAATGAACACTTGTTTTTAAGAAAGTATATATCACGTGAACAAACAACTAAACTACTTCTAATCAAAATTGAGGGAAATTGGTCAACAGATCCTTTCAAAAAAGTGTTTTGATCAAAGGGCATTTTAACTTTGTTTTCTTCATTTGATTTTATTTTTAACCCATTTTAAAATCGTACTATTCGTATTTTTAAAACACACAGTATGTAGTGAATTTACTTACTTTTTGTTCAAATGCACTGGAAGCATCAGAACTAATACTGGTCCTTCTGTTCATGATTTCTGATGATTTTTGTCTGGCTCTGAAATGTCTGGGTCTGTAGTCTGTATTTTTTCCTATAAATATATTAAAAGTAAATTATTTTCTGTAGACGTAGAAAGTAATGGTTCATCAAATTAAAAAAGTTTTGTTGGCATCCGACTTTACCTCTAAGTTTACCCTTCGAAGTGTTGTGTTGTGAAATTTTCAAGATATCAATAAGGTGCCCTCGTGGCATACAAAATCGACGTGTTTGAGTTTTTTTTATAAGCGTACGATAAATACTCGAAAAAACACCTTGTACAAGGGTTGTGTTTTAAGTTTTGCATATACAGCTGGAATAAAATAGTAGATAACGTTTAAAGACTTTATAGTTTCTTAAAGTATTCTCCACGAAAATTAATAACCAGTTGTCTTTTATTCCTCTGGTGACTGTTCGTTCGTGTGGGGAATTCAACATCCCAGAGCCATGACGAGCTCGGCACACCACAGGGCAGCATTTTAGGTCCTTTTGTATTTTTATCATATGTGAATGACATGCAAAATGATATGCCAGACTGTAAATTATTTCAGTTCGCAGATGACTGCACGGCGGTAGTATCTTGAAAGTCTTTGGAGGTGATTCAAACAAAAGTGAACACTGTAATAACCCAGTTCATAAATTACTGTGAAAATAATCATTTAATAGTTAATCTCGAAAAAACATGCTTTATCCAATTTACAGGAAACTACTTAAAACCTTTTCAAAATTTAAATTTTGACAATGCTGTACACGATTCTCAAGTTTTCTGCCTCAAATCGGTCTAGAGTTTTTTACACCAATTGACCCTAGCTTCTTTCGGTTCTTCGGTTAACAGATTTCTTACCCCGAATTCTACATGCAAATTTTTTTGAATTAAGTCTTTGAAATCCCCAATTAAGCCTCAATCTCGCGATATGTCATATGTCGATCTTCCGTGATGAGCATGCGCACAGCATTGATGTTTTCCTGGGTGGAAACCGTTTTTGGTGTACCTGCCTTGGATCGTCGCCCAACGAGGAACTTCGACTGATGTGGTGCTTCAGTACCGAATACAGAAATCAACTCGGCAAGGCATTCTTGTTGAGATAATTTCCTTCGAAAGTTGTAAAAAATTATAGCCCGAAAATGTTCTCGGTTTAATTCTATTTTTCGACTGATTTGTTAAAAAATCACTGTAAACTATATGTATCGCACTGACGTTTTGATTGAGTTTAAGTTTTATTAACTACATTCGATCAGTGTCGCCCTCTATATGCAAAATATAAGACAGCCCTCATAGTACATTTTCATTATCATAATGAAAACGCGAATTTTAATGCATATCGAACTTTTTTTACATTGGCCAAGCCCTCGTTCGATATCGATGTTTTTTGGAATTGTATCAATACTCTACTAAAAAAATACATGTAAACGGAACCAAAATAAAAATAAAATTAATTAGAAAAAACTAGCCTTAAGACTTAGCAGCTAATTTCTACAAACCAATTTAACAACATTGATTGAGTCGCGACGTTATTGTATCAAATTAAAAATTCACTTGATCTGTAATCCTGTAATTTTATTTACTCCAGAAATTCAGATGAACAACATACATACCTAATTTACAGCATAAAGGACACTCCCAAGAGTTTGGCATGTCTTCATTGATATATCCGGTAAATTCTGTACAAAGTCTTTGAACACATGCGGGATGGGCTATTTCGTAACACACCTATAAAAAAATAGCCCATTAAGAAAGTGACTGAGATATTCAATTTGCGAAAAAGATATTGTATCCAAATTTTTAAAATTAAACTTACAGAACATTCCATTAAATTGCTGGGTCCTTCACATCTGATCGATCCTTTCTGTAACAAAGCCACTGGAGTTTGCATCCAACCGTCCAAACCACATCTAAATAGGAACAGAAATTTTTTAGTGCTTAAAAAAACGAACTTTTTTATAAAAAAAATTACATTACTATACTCGTAGATAAAAAGGCCCTTTCTAACTTTTTAATAACTAGTATTAAACCTGATTTCCCAGTAAAATTCACTCTCTCAGTCTGCAAGCAATTCTAAGGGTCGATGACCTCTGCATTTAGGCGATCTGAGTGGTCTTAGTGTCATGGTTATCAAAATATATCTAATTGATTCAAAAAATTTATACAGTACTGGATTGTCCATCAAAATACAGCACAGCTCAGTTATAAGTGATAGCATAAAAGAAAATATGTATTTTTGGAATACTTTTTTTATAAGTACGTAGGTACAAATTCTGAATAAAATTAAAATTAAAAACCTTTTCCATAGAGCTTTTTTAGAGGGGTATTTTTGTGGTTAGATCAATAAATCTTACGAAAAATATATTTTAATATCCTAGTTAAAATCTTAATCAAACTTGCTTTTCAAAAACATTACAATATAGTGTTAATTGAGTAAATTTGTAGGGTATTTTAAGAAAAAGCTGCAAAAACGGTATATCTTTTATATATCATCATGGTGGTACCCAACACCCAAAGCTAAATTTTCATTCAAATTCCCTGTTTTATCGAATAAAAAAATTAAATACATGGGTGTTTTATTTTAAACAACAAAACATATGTCAATAATTTGACAACTGTTTGACACATGTCATTTTTGGCATAAGATTCGGCTGCCTCAGGAAAAATCATTGAATTTTGCTAATCTAAACGTTACTGTCAGATCGATATCAACGGAGATAGCTATTTAGTAAAATATGGTCAATCAACCGTTACTACTACTACTTTTTTGACGTTTTTAACATATCTTTGTTTTTTTTTACAGTCTTGTTTTATCCGGGTTTTTTCGTTGACCTCCGAAAAAAAACCAAAATGCTTTTTCTTAAATTTTTCCTAGCTTAGAGTAGTAATTTAAAATTACTTGTGTTGGTGAAAAATTTTAGCAAACCAAAAAATCACTGTTGTTTTTATATTTTGAACGCCGGCATCTTGGATTATATTAGACATATTTTATTTATTATGGAAATTTTAAAATCAGCCACCCCTATTTAGTATACTACACGGCAACACTAGTTCTGTTGAAGCAGAATAAAAAAATAACTTTTTATATAAACTTCGGCCGTCATCTTGAATGTTAAATATCGAATTGTAAGTTTTTATAAAGACTTACAAAAGTTAGGTCACTTTTGATAAAATCCAGAATTTTTTTTTGGAAAAATCACATTTGGTCTAAAGGTTATGAGGTCTCTTTTATTTTTGACATATTGAGCGCCATCTTTGTATCGGCTCGGCTGAGGAGCAACAAAATTTTTTCAGTATGTTTAAAGAAATGGTCATTAGCTTTACTATAAGGTGTCAAAAATAAATATCGCACAAAAACTAAAGGAAATCTAAAAAAAACTAATTTTTTGAAATATAGCCGCCATTTGGTTTTAAGTGACAGGTGTCAAATTTGTTTACCGTTTTAAATTGAGTCCCGATGAAACTGAATCCATCAAAATTAATTTTATTTCTCCTAAAACAGGGAATTAATTTTTTTTTTAACTTTGGCAGCTTTGATACTGAAGCCGGAAAATCGTGGATCCTCGAATGAAAATTTAGCTTTGAGTCATAGATACTGATATTCTAAATATAAAAAATATACCCATGTTGCAGCTTTTTTAACAAATTTACTCTACTATGTTCAGTTCACCATTTTTGGAGATATTAACTGTTAAAATTTGAGGCTCTGTCTCTCAGATCAATTTTTCGTCTTTGCTTTTTCTTCTGTTTCGTAAATTTTAAACGTTGATTTACTTTTTAAAATTTTAGTATGTTGAAGATTCACCTCCTGATCAAAGCTCTCATGGTGCTTAAAACCGCACTGTGATTAGTTTATTTAATTAGATTTTTAGAAAAATTGTTAAATAATCTTTAAAATCACGCCAAATTTATCAAGCAAGTCTGTGTGAAGCATACCTTGCACAAGCCGCTGTGACTGGCAACATTGGTTGCAAACACTGTCTCATATTGCAAGTTTGCTTTGCTCTCCCAGGCCCGCCGAACTTCACCATGTCCAAACAAAACGAACATTCCCCGCAGTCGCTTCTCATACAGGCCGAACATTTTTTACACCTAAAAAGAAAAATAACCGTAAAAAAAAACAAAAATTGACTTAGATGTAACATTAGTTTAATAAATATAAGAACTAGTAGTATTAGGTCGGGCAACAGGGTTCACACGGAAATTTCATTATTTTTCCAGGGTATCTATTCTGGATCTTGAACTATCCACATCACACGCTTTGACCAATAGCAAGCTTTAAATTAGCTCCGAGCCGTCACGTGCTATGCGAAAAGACCTCCATTGCGCAAGGTTCTCCTACGATCCAACAGAGCAGCGTTCAGTCAGTACGGGGCAAAACATATTTCACTTTTCAAACGCGTGAAATTCACTAACTCTGAAGAGCGGGCGACTATGCCATTGGTCGAGACAAGTCATTCCGCACAACACGCTACCACTCAGAGTTTGCTATTGGTCAAAGCGTGTGATGTGGATGGTCACATCGTTCAAGACCCAGAATAGATACCCAGGTGTTATCCAAGACAATTCCCAAACATTTACAATTATACTTTTAAACTTAAGAGGGAGGTCTGCATATGGCATATAATAAGTAAGGGTTTTGAAATAATTCTTTTATGGGGAAAGTATTTACTATAAACTGAAACTATAAAATAATCGAAATTTCCTAAAGCCGTTAGGTATGTGGAGGCGTGCATCGGAATAAAAATATTAATATTGTACGCAAAAATCTAATTCTAAGGGCTTTGAAACAACACTTTTTCGGGCAGAATTTTGCACTTTTTAAAAAAGACAAAAATTTACTCAAAATTAGGTAATCTAGGCAAGTTTCTTGAGGGTTGATGTTTATTTTTTTTTATTTGTGTAAAATGCGCGCTAAGGAATTTCTCCAAAAAAAGGGAATTTTCAAAAGGTCAATAAAATCAAAGATATATAACATGTATGTAATTAACATCGGTTAAAAAGCAAAAAATTATAAGTTTTGGCGAGCACTGCATTTTTCCTAGAGTGTAAAAAATAGAGTAATATATTTATAGATATTTATTTATTAGTTTTTATATTGTTTTTGATAAATTAAGGAATCACATTTTACCTACCCTGTATATATATGTAGCATAAACATATTGTAGTTATTAATTGTATATTAAAAATAAGCAATTTTTATACCTATTTTTAATATTATTAGTTCATTTAAAAAAAAACAATATGATAATTGCCTACATGAAATGTATTATGGTGTAGTATTTGATGGAATCACCATGTATATTATTAGTTTGTAACTTATTAATTATTAAAAAATCATTTTAAACAAGTTAAAAACCAAATAAATGCAATAAACCTATTTCACTTACACTTAATCATGTTGTCAACCTAGTTTCGCCATCCAGCCCTGTGTGCGTCGCATGCTTTCGCAGGGAAAAAGACTTAGGTGTTTTACCTGCGTTCATTATTGAAATAGTGTCCGGTCACTGTAAACGGCTTGGTAAGGTCGCCTGGGTTTCTGGTATTGTTTATATTCGGTTTATATTTTAATTATTTTACATAAAGTTCCCTGTGAAAAACCGTTTTCGAGGTGGAAAGACGATGACAAAAAATACTTTTTGAAAATCCGTCCCCTATATTCACCTTAAATAAAACGGCTAAGGTTAAAGACAAACTGTTACATTCGACATTTTAAAAAAGGACAGACGAATTCGTCTGTGCAATTGCCTCACATACAAGCAGTAAAATTTAAATTAATTTGCAACTGCATCATCGTGATCCTACTACCTACCTGATTTTACTGAATTTAGGTAAGTTCTTTATATAATAGGTATTTACATTATTAGCATACTATTATATTTTTATTTTTTATATGTGTGTTTAAAAAATGAGGGTAGGGAAATCCTGCGTCACCTATTGCGAAAGTCACGAGCCGCCACTGAACGCAACGTCAGTTTAATGCAAATATGTTAAACCCAAATACGTTAGAGCATAAATATGGGGCCTACCCATTCATTCCCACACGCGACACTTGAAGCCAGGACCCCTATTTAATTCTTAATGTCCCTCTCTCGGGTAGACAGGATTTCGTTTACTGCGCATGCGTTAGTTTTAATTGTTTTGGAACATACTCCGATATGTCACTAGATTATTTGACAATTGTCAAAAGTTTAGGGTTATGGCTATTATTTTTTCTAAAAACTAGTTGATTGAGTGAAAATTTCTTAAATTGTGGATTAAAATTCTAGTTTTTCTAAAAAGAATTGTACAGATTTATTGTGGACACCATGAAGAGTGTTTAATGGCATTTATAAACCAATCTTAACTTTATTAACAAATTATGAGATCTTTCCACAAACCGCACATGTTTTTCGTGAATTATTTCCCATTTTTCACAGAAAAAATCTAATTTTACACAACAAATGCTAAACACAGACAGACAACTGCTGTGTGGCTAGATGCCATATTCTTATTTGTTTACATTTTGCAGTGTTTTCCGTTTGTTGTGTAAAATTATGTTTATTTTCTGTAAAAAATGGGAAATAATTCAGGTAAAACATGTGCGGTTTGTGGAAAGATGTCCGGGAGAAGTAAGGGAGTGCTCTTCCATATGTAAATACTTGTATTTTTCTTTATAATTTGTTAATAAAGTTAGGAGTGGTTTATAGATGCCACATTCTTTAATCTACAATTTGATAAATTTTCACTCAATCAACAGTTTTTAGAAAAAAAATAATAGACATAAACCAAAATTTTTGACAATTGTCAAATAATGTAGTGACGTAACCGAAATCCGATTTTATCAAATACCAAATTGCAAATAATGCAAGGACCTAAAACTATAAACAACAAGTAAAATTAAAGAAAGAAAAATAAGGAAAAAGTTTTTCTGTCCTCGGCCGGGATCCGGTTTACCCGAAAAAGGAAGATTAAGAATTAAATGGGGGTTCAAGTATCGCGAATGAGAATGTATGGGTATGCCTCGTATTTATGCTCTAACGTATTTGGTTTAATGTAAATGAACCTTAATGTCCGTAATAAATACCTTGTTCTTCGTCTCCGAGGTCCTCCTTTATCACCCGAAACTGATCCCGGACTGGTTTTTGGCCCTTTGAAATGGTTCTGTGGTTTTGGTAGTTTGACATCATTGTGGTTTAGTTTTTCTAAACTAGGTATTTTCTGATAAGGACTTTTGATTAGGTGCTTTCTGTTGGGGTTCTCTTCTGGTACTGAAAATACAGAAATTGACTTTTAAATATCATGTTTACATTCAAAATCTTAGTTCAAAATCAAAGATTTTACAGGGTGTAAGTTTGAAAATGTTTAACTATATTATTGTCTAAGCTACCAACCAAAATTGCAGTGATAACGTATGTTCAAAGGGAAAGACGTGAAGCGACGACAAGTTAATTTTTTATTAATTAAAGAATAACCGATACAAACTAATATTACTTTCAATGATTATCCTGCAGCATGTCAATTTCAGAATTGATTTTTTTTCCTACAGTATAAGAACTTTAAATGGATTATTAGATCCAATAAAATTTCATCCCTCTTCTTCATTCTTCTTAAAGTAAATATACATAAGCTACTGTAAATGCGATAAAACATTTGATTTTAAGATGTCAAATAAAGAACTAGATACAGATAAATTAGGATTATTGGGATTCTGTAACATTTTATAAGAAAATTAGACCAGTACAGATACCATTTTAAAAAAGCAAAAAATTGACAACAGCATGAAAAATTAAATATGACCCGATCCGAGTTATTAGAATGTGGGGTGAATTCCTGGGATGGCTTGTTCGCGATTTCCAGCAAAACTGGAACCACCCCTTACAAAAAAAGTTAAAAATAAAAGTAGTAGGCAAATTTTTCCATGGTGTAATATATTAATTACCTTGGCAGAAGTTCATGAAGAGTGCTTCGAGCGGGTACGGGGTTGATTATCACGTTAATTAGTCCGTTAATTATTACTGTTCATTAGATGCGTCCGTTATCAGCCACGATTGGCGTTCAAGAGACCGCGCATGTCAAGTGTCATAACTGTCAATCACTCGCGGGATCTGTACACTATTATTCTATACCATATACACAAACAATACATTACACATAGTAGTGTTTATGAAGGCATAAAAAATTGCGGGAGATAAAAAGCTGTTTTTTTCGATTTCTCTTAGAAAAGTTAAAGTTTGGTTTATAGAAAAGTTTTATACCGTTTTATTACCAATAACTTTTACATTGAACTTTTTCCAATAGAAGGTTCGGTTCACCCTCGAAGTCGGATCGAGTCTAATTTCTTTTTTCGTTGGCTACGGTGTATTTTATTCAATTTTCATCAATTTTTATGCTGTTATTAATATTTTCCCTTCCAAAAATTACACAGCCCCACTTAAAAACCCTAGAAGGTTGGTAGTTGCTAATTTTGGGGTGCTAAAACCGAATTTTACAAAAAAGAGTTTATATCATCCAATTGCCCCCTATCACCCTTCTGGGGATAAAATTTGATCTATTCTAAAAATTTAAAATTAAAGTATTTGTGATCAGCTGAACAATATAATAAATATGATTCTAACCATTTTAATCTCCTCTTTCTCACCCTGTATGTGGGGGTTAACGGTTAAAACCAATTAAAACTTGACTTAAGGGTAAATCCATATCAAATCAACCAGTCAATTGTTTCGACCATCTTCGATTTTGATGTTTTTTGATACACTTATTCCGCCCCTAGAAAAACTCAGAAATCCAAAATTTTAGATTTTTTTGATCAATAGTTTTTGTGTTATGAATTTTTGAAAATTGGAAAAATGGCCAATTTGGCTCTTACAGGCACTTACGTAAATAGTAATATCTTGAAAACTACTAAATTTAGAGAAAAGTGTGATAGCTTAATGTAAAGGTAGTTTTAAGGCCTTTCTAACGATGTATCACTCGGCGTACTTTTTTATAAAAAAAATTTTTTGAAATTTTCGAATTTTTTTTTTCAAATTTCTAAAAAACGGTATTTTTGATTTTTTTTCTTTTTTGATATTTTTTACCTTATTGTATTCCCAACATATATTCCAAATTTTAGGATGGAGAAATGATGGTGATAAAATAATAACAATAAAATCCTGCATAAGAAATTATATGCAATATTGACTATGACATTCATAATTAAAATAAGAAGAAGCTTTTATTGTTTTTTTTTTAATTTTGAACAATTTACCGGATTTCCCCTCACTTTTTGCATAGTATTACCGTAAGTCTCCGCCCTTGCTGACCTCCCGCCCTTCTAGGTGATGTTATTTTACCCTTAACTTCTTTTATTACACTAGAAAAACAAGTTGTGTCATGTTCCCCTTACTTTTTGCATAATATTACCGTAAGTCTCCGCCCTTGCTGACCTCCCGCCCTTCTAGGTGATGTTATTTTACCCTTAACTTCTTTTAATACACTAGAAAAACAAGTTGTGTCATGTTAAATTCATGCCGTCTCATTACAGAAACTTGTTCAATCCTGAAAGTTTTTTAGAAAGGTTTTGTTCACCTGAAATAAGTTGTTCCTGTTAAAAATGCATCTTATTTCTGATTAGTCGCCCCACCAACCTAGATAGTCCCAAGAAATTTCTCGTTCAAACATATCGTAGTCTTTCTTAGCTTTATTATTTGGTCAGTCCTGCTGTTTATAGTATGATTTACCCTCAAAATGGCACAAAATAAGCAAAAACAGTGGAATAAATTTTTTGTTGATTGTTGTAATCCATAAAAATCAAAACCAAAGATTATAGATTATAATATATCAAAACAATCATTCTGGAAAGTTACGAAATGTGACAAAGTTGATGTGTTCTTTCAAAGGTGTTTAGACATGAATGAAAATCTGTGATAGTTGCCGAATTAAACTTTCGAAAGAACCAGAAATAGAAGCAGGGTAAGTGCCGAATTATTTTTGAAACATCAGCGTATAAGTATGATTTTTTAGTCCACCATATCATATGGTATGATGGCCTATTCAAATCTTGATTTTTTGACTTTTTAAATTTAATAAAATTAATTATTAAGGTCCTAAAACATCTAAATCAATAATAAAAAAGTCTCTCTGTCTGTCGTTTATCGTCTGACGGTCTGTTTGTATACAAAATAACTCGAGCACGCCTGAACCGATTTTAATCAAATTTGGAACAAAATAAAATAATAACAAAGACTTTTTCGGTCAGCCCTGAAGAACAGGTTCAGCAGCTAAGGATCTCAAAAGAAGCTTTAACAAAAGTGGAGCTACAAAACATTGATTCGGGATTTGCTATCATAGACTATGACAACTTCTGGTGATTGGGGTGTCTAATAGGAAAAAATATGGAAAGTGAAGTGGAAAGTTTTTGTTACCCCAAACCCAAGGCTGACATATTAGTAGTAGAACAAAGCTCAATACTAAGAAAAGTTAATCCAAATACTGCAACGGGTAGAACATACACACTGTCTGCTGAAGAAATGTTGGATTCTTCAAACAGTCTGGAAATAAAGTTAAAAAATTAAATATTACACACATAAAGACTTGTTTTTAAATTAAGTTAATTTAGCTGTTTAGTGTTTTATTGTTCAATATTACTTAGATTAGATTAGATTAGATTAGAATCGTCTTTATTCAAATAATTTTAAAAAGTTACAGTAAAAAGAAAGAAAAAATATTAGTACAAGGCTGAAGAAGTTTGGCGAAGTCTAGCCTAAGGCTACTCATACTTAACCACTCGACTTCTGCGTTTGTACTATATCGATGGCAAATAAAAAATATGTATCCTATTCATATAAATACACTTATAACTAAATTCAATATTACAACTTATAATTTTTTCCTTTTTTCTAAGGGGGAAGTCGAATCAAAACCAAACCAAACTTTTGTCTTCCACTCACTACTTTACAAGAGATATATGTTATTATTTAAGTAAAACATTAAGTTTGTTATAATTGATTTTCTAAAAAGTATTTTTTGACATTATATTTAAAAGATTTTATTGTAAGGGTCTTAAATTTATTAGGCAACAAATTATACTGCTGAATAGCATTATAAGCCATTGATCTTTGAAACAATGCAGTGCGATGGCGCGGAATTGAAATTTTTTGTTTATTACGAATATTTACATCGTGCAATCTAGTTCTTGGAATAAATCTATTTTTCAATATTACTGAGGTGTGGGAGTGATAAAGAAGCTTATGCAAAAAGTTACAAATATGAAGTGCTCTTCGATTCTGCATATTTAACCAGCCTAATTCTTTAATTTTATTAGAGATATGATCACGTCTACGTAGATTTAGAATTAGGCGAGCGCAAGAATTTTGTATTTTTTGAATGCGTTTTTTTGTGACTGAGTCAATAAAACCGCCATAAATAATATCACAATAATAAGGCGCTGACTGTGACGTAGCACGACACCCCGACACAAAATAGGATTCTGGAACGTACTACCATCTAATCTAATCGTGTTATTAACTCAACTTACACATTATTATCCGATTATTTACCATCTCTTTTTAAACTAATGTATTAGTAAGGGTGCTTAATAATCTTAAACACTCATGAGTTTATTAACTGAACAATGGTCCACTCGTTTTATTTACCAAACTCACATATTGTCATCAAGCTACTTACTCTCTCTTTTTAACTCAAAGTAGTGGGACGGGCGCACCCAATCTAAAACAGTCTTGGGATTATTTTGCAAATAGAAGTGTTTATAAAATGTCATTTTGACAGTCAATGTCAATCGTCTTATTTGATCAGTACACAGTGGGCTCGCGAACCTGATTTTTCGCCAAAAAGGGTTAAATTAAAAACATATTGAAACTTCTGAACACCTTTACTAAAAAAGAGTAGATAGTCCAGTAGGCCTTAAAAAAACTATGATTTGATTGACGCAACTTTCAGTTATTTTTTAGAAGTGTCATTTTTCCTTTCAAAGGAACGCGTTAAAGTACCATTTGTATGGTAATTTGATTCAGATTTAAAGCCATTTTGCGACAATAGTTTATGTTGTATAAAATTCGCATGAAATAAATCTTGTAGAGGGAGATAACTAGATTTTAAACCTGTACATTTATAAAAACAACAACAACAAATAAAAATAGAAAAAATATATATTAATAAAAAATACAAATAATGTAAAGAATATTCAAAAATTAAAAAGCTAAGAGTAAAAAAAATTAAAATGTTCCGTATGACACGTCATTTTAAAGAGAATTTTATACTAATTTCAAAAATCAAATAAAAAGAAGGTCACTCCATAAAAAATACCAACTGCAGTATCTAAAAAATCAAAATTTACAAATGAAGTTAAGTTTAACAGCTTTATTGTTTATGAAAAAAAAATAGATAAAAAACTCTTAAGGTAAACGGTTCTATTTTGAATCATCAGCAGTTTACCAAACCTGACTTTTAATAAACTAATATAAAAACGTGGACACTGTAAAAATATTTATTTTGTTGGACCTAAAAACACATTTTCGCCATTTGTAGCTGCCATTTTGATTGATAATTATATTTTTCTCATTTTAAAACAAAATATTGTTACAAAACCTATTTTTCTAATTTTGGTCAAAAGTTAGGTTCAGGAGCCCATTGTGCAGCGCTATGAGTTGGACAGCAATAAAAAATTAGCTGTGCTTTAAAAAGAGATGCAAATGAGTATGTTCCAAAATTGCAAGTTATGTCGGGGTGCTAATTTAAAGCTACGTCACGAGTCAGCGCCTAATTGAAGTTAGAGAGAACAAGAGAATCACATAATTCCTTACGCAGCTTTACATTTAAAATATGCCTACTATTATATAATATTTTTAATTTGTAAAAAGAAACTTGAATTAACTTATTGGTGTGTTCCTTAAATCTTAATTTTGAATCAATAATTAGGCCCAAGTTTCTTGAACTTTCAACGATTTCTAAAGGTATGTTGTCAATTTGTAAGTGAAGGGTATTTTTTAGCTGCTGTACATTTTGTTGGTTACCAAACAACATGACATTAGTTTTAGAGGACTTTAGTATTAAATTATGTTTAAGTGATAACTCTTTAATTCTATAAAGCTCAGTATTAACAATGTGACTAGCCTGATGAACATTTTTAGGGCAAATTGTAAATTTTAACTGAGTATCATCAGCGAACGCCTGAGGACTACAATTATTAACTGAGTTTAAAATATCTGCTGTATAAATAATAAATAAAAGCGGACCAAGTACAGAACCCTGTGGAACACCAGAAAATATGTCCAGGTAGGACGACTGCGTTTGATTATATAACACACTTTGGCTGCGTTTATGTAGGTATGATTTTGTAAGGGTTAGAGCACCAAGCTCAAAACCTGAATATTTTAGTTTTGCCAATAAAAGTTTATGATTTATGGTATCAAACGCCTTTGAAAAGTCTAATAGAACAAGCAGGCTAATCATCCCTTTATCGTAATCATCACATATGTCATTGGTAATATTAGCTAATGCGTCTGACGTTGAAAAGTTTAATCTAAAGCCATTTTGACAAGCAGGAAGGAGATTGTTTTCAGTAAAAAAACTGAATATTTGTGAGTATAATATTTTTTCCATAATCTTTGATGCAACAGGTAAAATACTTATTATGCGTAAATCAGAAAAAGTTTCTGGATTTGATTTTTTAGGTAATGGAGTACCAATTGCCTGTTTCCAAACTTGGGGAAAATAACATTGTTCAATACAAGAGTTAATAATATGAACTAAATAAATATCAATAAATGGACTACAGTATTTTAGCATGGAAAGAGATATTTTGTCACATCCAGAAGATTCCTTTTTCAATGAATGTAAAATTTTATGAACTTCCTCACAATTTGTCATTTTAAAATTAAATTTATTTCTAAGGCTATTCGTAGCATTATACGAATTAATTAGATCATCACAATTATTGTTGATATCTTGAAAAAACCTGGAAAAATATTGATTAATTTTATTTGAATTAGATAAGTTGGGCGGGATTGAATTTTTATTACTGCTACTGCATACATTAAGATCTTTTAGAGCGCCCCAAGTTTTTTTAGAATTTTTTTCAGAACAGATATCATTTAAATATTTTTTTTTATTTAGTCTTAGCATAGCAACCGCCTGATTACGTAAATACTTGTAACTAATCCAGTTAAAGTCATTTTTTGCTCTTTTAAATGTGGATAAAGCTCTGTCTCTTTTTGACATTAAATTTTTAAGTTCATCTGTTAACCAAGGCGCTCTTGGTTTAGTCACTTTTACAGTTTTAATTGGAGCATGCTTGTCATAAGTTAATGTAATAAACTCATTAAATAATTGTATTTTTTTGTCAATTTTGTTTTCCAAAAGTAACTGGTGCCAAGGAAGTTGAAAAAAGTCATTTAGGAACATGTGTTGCTCAAACTTTTTAAAATCTCTGAAAGTAATTAACTTTGGTTTCATTTTTGCACGATGACTAGAAACTTCACAAAAAACGAGTCTATGATCAGATATGTGATCCACATTTAAAGTTGAGCAATTATTTACCAACAAATTTTCAGACACAAATATAGGATCGATTAGCCTGCTAGAGGTACGGGTTATTCTGGTTGGTTCCTTAAGTATTTGGACAAGGTTATATGCCTCAAGGCATTCAGCGACTATATTTTGAGTTTGTAAGAAATTAATATTGTAATCACCAAGTCCAATGACATTGTCAAAAGAGCTGCAAATAACAGAAAAAAACGTCGTCCAAGAGCTCAACAAACTGGTTTAAATTAAATTTGGGGGGCCTATAAACAACACCTATGGCATACTGCTTTCTTTGAAATGTAATTTTTAAAAATAAACAGTCAATTAATTCTGGTATATCTAGATCAAGGTTTATTATTGAGCAAGAATTTTGTGTTTTAACATAAGCCCCAACACCCCCTCCACGTCCAAATAATCTGTTTTTGTTATAAAACTTATATCCAGGAATATTAAATATATTTTGAGGAAAGTCCTCTTGATTTATCCAAGTTTTACTAATTACTACTACATCATAATCATTTTGTTGCACAATTACAGAAAAATCATTGAATCCTGTAAACATTGACCTTATGTTTATGTGGGCTATTTTCATAATTTAATAAAATTTTACAATAAAATAAAGTTATTCAAAAAAAATTTTTTTTTATACATTGAGTAAGTGGAATAAAAACAATAAGTTCAGTTAAATATTTTTTTACTACTTAAACTTTTCCAATAAAAAACTTAGTCAAGAGCAAATGTCCTAACAGTTGAAAAGTAGATACGTATTTCAAATTAAAGAAAAATTCAATTTGACTCGACAACTAGCCCCCTTTTAATAAAAAATAGAAAAGTACGAATTAACAATCGCTAAAAATAAATAGCTCGAAAATGCAATCAATTTGCATTATGCAGAGCTCCTCTTATTTGGCACATTTTGAAATACAACTATAAATTTTTGTAAACAAAAAAAAAATAATCAAATATCTTTGTTTGCATTTAACTGGTACCCTTTAATAATAGTGAAAAGAAAAATAAAAATGAACATTTTTAAGACTATTTTTGCAAATTATATCCTATCATTAGCTGGTGTGAACAAACCGCAAAAAGAACTATATAAAAATACAATAACACTACCAAAATTTAAAAAAATAAAATAAAAAATAAAACTATAATTCGCAAAAAGAGTACTTACATAAGTAGCCAAAAATAGAAAAATCCTATGCAAACAAAAAAAAAAATTTTTTTTAGTCTGTAGATAGGTTTTCAGCCACTGTTATCACCTATTAGATTTTCAAAATCGGATTTATTTTTTATTAATTTACGTTCACCCTCAAATTCAACGTAAACTAACCCCCCATATGTCCAACACGATTTCTTAAACCTTTCCTTCACTTGTTTAAACAAATTAAGATTTTCATCAATTAATAACTGGGTTAACATAATCTTAGAATTTTTTAAGAGTTTTTTATTAAAAAATACAAGGTCGCGTTTCCACCGGTGGCAAAATTCAACTAAAATTGGTCTCGGGAACTTGGATTTTTTTGTGTCGTTGCTTCTGCCTAAACGGTAAACAATATCTAAATCATTTTTTGTAATTTCAACACCTAATTTACTTTTAAAAATATTTAAAATGGATTCATATAAATCAGCTGATTTTGTTTTGTTTTCATCTATACCATGGACTAATAAACACTTAAGATTCCTTTTTAGAAGATGGTTACGATTTTCATTGCCTAACTTTTGCACATCAGCTTTTAGAGCTGACATATCATTACTCATTGAACACTGAAATTCTTCAAAGTTTTTCATAAACTCCTCATCGGAGTTCACACTTGCTAGAGTTGCTTGTTTGTTTTTTTATCCTGTTTCTTAACTTTAAGGTCGCCAGACTAACATTATATAAGATTTCTCATTCAAATTGCGTATATTTTCCATATAATAAGTTTTATTTTGTTTTTAACTTAGAACCTGTTATTTCTCCATCCTAAAATTTGGAATATATTTTGGGAATACCTTAAGGAAAAAAATGTAAAAAAAGAAAAAAAATCAAAAATACTGTTTTTAAAAATAAAAAAAAAATTCAAAAATTTTAAATAAAAAGGTATGCTGTGTAATACATCGTTAAAAAGGTCTTTAAAGTACCTTTAAATTGAGGCATCACACTTGTCTCTGGCTTCAGCAGTTTTCAAGATATTCGTATTTTTGTTAGTGCCTGTAAGAGCCAAATGTACCATTTTTTGAATTTTCAAAAATTCATAACACAGAAACTACCAAGTCAAAAAATCTAAAATTTTGAATTTTTAAGTTTTTTTATAGGGAAAATAAGTGAACCAAAAATCATCAAAATCGGAGATGGTCAAAACGAAAATCACCATTTTCGTGGTTGATATATGGATTTACCCTTAATTTAAAAAATGACTTATGCCAAATGTATAGTACAAATAACAATACCCAAACTTTTACTTGAAACTAAAGAAAACTACATACACCGTGTTTCACGAACATCGAAACAGAGGTCTTTTTGGGTATTTAGAGTGCGAATTTGGAGAAACGCTCGAAAACGTCGATTTTGTTTGCGAGGGGGCACTTTTTGGCTATCTTGAATTTTTTGTAGCTCGAACCCCCTTCGAGGGGTATAGTTTACCCCTATATTTTGAATAGGGAAAATGGGTCTAGTGATACCTTTTAATTTCGAAAATCCATCGATTAGTTTTTGAGATATTTGCTTTCAAATTTTAAAATTTAACATGGAATGATAAAATAAAAATTAAATCCGGAAAATAATAAAATTCTAATTAAATTTTTATTTTATCAGTCCATGTTAAATTTGAAAGTTTGAAGGCAATTATCTCAAAAACTAATAGATAGATAGATTTTTGAAATTTTTACACGATTGTAAGGACATTCAAAAGGCCTTCAAAACAAGGTATCACTAGACCCACTTTCCCTATTCAAAATATAGGGGTAAAGTATACCTCTCGAAGGGGGTTCGTGCTACAAAAATTTCAAGATAGCCAAAAAGTGTCCCCCTCGCAAACGAAATCGACGTGTCCGAGCGTTTCTTTAAATTCCTCCTCTAATACCCAAAAAGGCCTCTGTTTCGATGTTCGTCAAACACCGTGTATAATAACAGTACTGTAAAACTTACGTGACAAAACCGATCTGCCGGTTATTGCCAATTCCCTGCTATCCTGCCTGTGCAGGCCTATAAGCGTACGTACGTCTTGGATCAGTGCGATCGGATCTTTGATTAATTCTGGAAGATTTTTCCTGTGCGGCGGCAACATGTGGAGGTATTTTACTATTTCCTAAAATTAAGAAAACAATAATTTAAAATAAAACAAAACTACGTTAAAAAAGGCAGAAATCTTTTTTTTTGGGAATAAAGTATTT
This sequence comes from Aspidapion aeneum, assembly GCA_963576565.1. Lineage (NCBI taxonomy): Eukaryota > Metazoa > Arthropoda > Insecta > Coleoptera > Brentidae > Aspidapion > Aspidapion aeneum. The sequence goes on along the minus strand of OY755046.1, from coordinate 32,405,464 downwards.
GGTTTTTCTTGTATACCAGGTTCCAAATTAAGATCTAGGATGCCAAAAAGCCATGTGTTAGCGAATAGACAGACAGAAAGGTAAAATATACAAAAAGAGACAAGCATAGGCCGGGGTTGCCATATGGATAAAAAGTAGAAGGTTCATTTTTATTGATTTTTTTTAAATTATTCAAAATCATTTCTAAAATTGTTTTTTTTTCTAAGCAATTTTGACCCATTTTTTTATTGTTTTTTGTTATATGTCAAAAATATAAAATATTTATAAAAAACTATTTTTTCGTGAATTTTGATAAATAAAATAAAGACAAGAACGCGTAATTATTAATATTTTAAATACTATGAATTATAAAAATTATGTCAAAAAATTATAAACCCTTGTTTCAAACAAGGGGCCACATATATTTTAATTAAACAACTTTCTGGGAGTCCATCCAAAAACAGAAATTTTTTTTCGGAATAAAATGTTTTTAAAATGTCTTATTACGACCAATTGTTTTTTAAGAAATATTTAAATATTTTTCCTAAATTTTTGAATTATCATTTAGCACATGTCAAAAACAGTTACGCAGATATTTTGCCTTGTAGTGAACCAGGGCAATCCAATTGAATACGCATTCGAACATGGTACCACAAGTGGGATCTGCGGATTTCCAAAACAAAGTTTTAATTTTTCTAAAAACTTGGTACATTATAATCCACGGGGCATGCAAATACGTTTTTGCATAAATACATGTTCAAAGAATCAAAAAGTGAAGCGCTCATTGCTGACTTTGAAAATCGAGTGCGCATGCGTGTGTTTTGTCATGTAGGCACACAGCTGCTATGTGGCTGGAGGCCATATTGACATTTTGCGGTGTTTTGCGATTGTCGTGTAAAATTATATTTTTTCTGTAAAAAATAGGAAATTAATGTAAAACGTGTGCGGTTTGTGGAAAAATTTCCGGAAGAAGTAAGGGAGTGCCATTCCATAGGTAACTAGGTGTCTCTTTCTTTATAATTTGTTAATAAAGTTAAGAGTGGTTTATAGAAACCATTCAACACTCTTCATGGTGTCCATAATAAATCTGCACAATTATTTTTAGAAAAACTACAATTTTATTCCACAATTTGATAAATTTTCACACAATCAACTAGTTTTTAGAAAAAAATAATAGACATAACCCTAAACATTTGACAATTGTCAAATAATGTAGTGACGTAACGGAGTATGTTCCAAAACCACCAAAATTGACGCATGCGCAGTAACCGAAATCCTGTCTACCCGAAAAAGGAACATTAAGAATAAGGCGCTAACTGTGACGTAGCACGGCACCCCGACACAAAATATGATTCCGGAACGTACCACCAACTAATCTAATCGTGTCATTGACTGAACTTACACATTATTATCCGATTATTCACCATCTCTTTTTAAACTAATGTATTAGTAAGGGCGCTTAATAATATTAAACAAACATGAGTTTAATAACAAAACAGTGGTCTACTCGTTTTACTTACTAAACTCACACATTGTCATTCAGCTACTTACTCTCTCTTTTTAACTCAAAGTAGTGGGACGGGCGCACTCAATCTAAAACAGTCATGCCATTTTGACAATCAACGTCAATCGATTTTCTGATGCACACAGTGGGCTCGCGGACCTAATTTTTGGCCAAAAAGGGTTAAATTAAAAACATACTGAAACTTCTTAACACCTTTACTAACAAGAGTAGATAGTCCAGCAGGCCTTGAAAAAGCTATGATTTAATTGACGTAATTCAGTTATTTTTTAGAAGTGTCATTTTTCCTTTCAAAGGAACGCGTTAAAGTACCATATTTGTATAGCGGTTTGATCCAGATTTTAAGCCATTTTACGACAATATTTTATGTTGCATAAAATTCGCATAAAATAAAACTTGTAAGAAGAGATAGGGGAAAGGGGGGTAATATGGGTTTTGCGGGTAAAATGGGATATCGCAGTTTTAAGTAAATTGCGCAAAAATAAAACCTTCTAATATTAGATGTTTTATCCTTATGACTGGTCGGTTGAGCTTAAGTTCGTTTTCGCTCAACATGTGATGTTCTGCGCTGTTTATTGTTAAAAGAGCTTGCGCATTGTGTGATGGTAAGTACATTTTTTACAGACTTTTTAAAATTTTGTTTACATTGAACAATTAGTGGGTCTATGTATTATTATTCATAATTAAACGCATCGCCCGTAAAATTAGTCTTTTACTCGGTGGTTTGGGCCAAAACGGGGTTTTTTCATGGGGGCAAAATGGGGTACCTTGTTATACCTAGGAACCCATACCACATTTTGCCCAAAAAAACAATTTGTTTTTTGATAGCATCACTAAAAGTCGTATTTTATGTTGTCTTTGCAAAAAACGCAAAATTCATGTAGGAGAGTCGTCAGCGATGACTTGGTCGCTGTTTATTTATAAATTTTGTAGTTACTAAATTTAATTATTATAAATGTATTTACATTATATTACAACTTTTTATTTTGTAAATAAGTATTTTTAACTTGTTTAGTATTTTAATAAATAAAACTAGTAAATAAAAACATTGATTCTAAATTACACAACCGCCCGCCCGTTTCGCCACCCCATTTTACCAAAGATAACTTTTTACAAAAATAAAAATAAAATTATGATGGAGTTCTAAATAGTTTAAACTAAAAACTAAAACATAAAGATAACGTATCTAGCCAACTTAATTCCAAATGACGAATGCAATGCTGACCATTTAATAGGAGAAAAAAGCCTATAAAATTAAGTATCCCATTTTACCCCCCGTTCCCCTAATTAGACTAGAAACTGTACATTTGGATTCCAATTTTGATGTGCAGACAGGTCAGACAATGGTTTTTGCGTGGAATTTCTGAAATTATATAAAAAAATTTCTTATAAATGTTGGACAAATATTTTGCTTCCCTCATCAACCATGTTTTTAAAATTTTTGTTTTTATAAAGAGTATATACACATATTTTTTAAAATTGTACTTCAAAATCTGCTGCCACAAGTTGCCCGTATGAAAGATATTATTAGTTTACTAAAAATGGATTTCTTCGGAAAAACTCAAACTCAAAAAAAAGCATGTCAGTTTATGTCTATTATTTTTAAAGCACTTTAGGCTAGATAGAACGAATAAACATAGAAAAATATATATTAATAAAAAATATAAATTATGTATAAAAAAATTAAAAGTAAAAAAAAAAATTATGTTCAGTTTCAAAATTCAAATAAAAAGATAATAAAAACCAACTGCAATATCTCAAAAACAGGTGGATTGTTTCTGAAAGAAATAGGTCAAAACTTTTAAGGTAAACGGTTCTATTTCAAATCATCAGCAGTTTACCAAACCTGACTTTTAACAAACTAGTATAAAAAAGTGGACGCTTTAAAAATATTTATTTGGTTGGACTTAAAAACAAATTTTTCTAGAAAAATCAATCTTATGTGATTATGCAGTGGTTAAACTTGCAGGTTCTTATCCGTTGCAAAGTCAGGGTTACGTTCGTAATATTTTCTAGTTTCACAAATCGGTGTATAAATATAGAATAGTCTATAGGATAAAGATTTTGGGTTCGCCGTGCAAGTTTTTTTTTGTTTGAGTAAAAAATAATAACAAGCGACGTTAAACACCGCAGAGTTCCAGATTTAATACATATCGGTTCATAAATGTAGAAGTTCTGCATTTCGGATCCGCCATGATATTTTTTCTACGTTTAACTCATGAATCTTAATTATCGGCTTTATACACCCCAAAGTTCCAATTTTGATACATATCGGTTCATAAATAATAAACTCTGCCCTTTTGGATCTGTCATGTAATTTTTAAGTTTGATTTTATAATGATACGACTTTAAACACGCCAGAGTTACAAATTTGAAACCTATTGGTAAATAAGTTTTTTTTAAATGTAAGTCAAAAATCATATTTAGCGACTATTAACACTAAATTTCATACTTACCGGTTCATAAATAGGAAACTTCGCCATTTTGCATTCGCCATTTTGATTCATAATTACTTCTTTCTCATTTCAAAACAAAATATTGTTACAAAACCTATTTTTCTAATTTTGGTCAAAAATCAGATCCGGGAGCCCACTGTGCAGCGCTATGAGTTGGACAGCAATAAAAAATAAGCTGTGCATTAAAAAGAGATGCAAATGAGTATGTTCCAAAATTACAATTTATGTCGGGGTGCTAATGTCAACCTACGTCACGAGTCAGCGCCTAATTAAATAGGGGTCCTACCAAATACGTTATAGCATAAATACATGTTCAAAGAATCGAAAAGTAAAGCGCTCATAGCTGGCTTTGGAAATAATAACAAATTTAAATTCGCGGATGCGAATTTTCAAGTGCGCATGCGTGTGTTTTGTCATGTAGGCACACAGCTGCTATGTCGGTGGAGGCCATATTGACCCTTTTCGGTGTTTTGCGGTTTTCGTGTAAAATTATGTCTTTTTCTGTGAAAACATTTGCGGTTTGTGGAAAAATGTTCAGAAGAAGTAAGGGAGTGCCATTCCATAGGTAACTACGTGTATTTTTTTTATAATTTGTTAATAAAGTTAAAAGTTGTTTATATATGCCATTAAACACTCTTTATAGTGTCCAGAATAAATCTGCATAATTAGTTTTAGAAAAACTACAATTTTAATCAACAATTTGATAAATTTTCACCCAGTCAATTAGTTTTTAGAAAAAAAATAATAGACATAACCCTAAAGATTTGACAATTGTCAAATAATGTAGTGACGTAACGGAGTATATGTTCCAAAACCACCAAAACTGACGCATGCGCAGTAACCGAAATCCTGTCCACCCGAAAAAGGAACATTAAGAATTAAATAGGTAGGTGTCCTGGTTTCAAGCATCGCGTGTGAGAATGCATGGGTATGCATCCTATTTGCTCTAACGTTTTTATCTTCTAACGTATTTGGGTCCTGCATTCAAGCATCGCGTGTGAGAATGCATTGGTATGCCCCATATTTATGCTCTAATGTATTTGGGGGCATGCAACAATTTTAAAATTTACCTTAAGTCCATGAAGTTCTCCCTGCGTCAAGTGTATATGGGACCGGTCAGGGGGAATGGGGGCATCTTCTCCACAGGTTAGATGTGAGTTTCCTAGAAGACAGTGGACGTACCGCTCCAGAACATACCACAACATTTCTGTGAAGAAGGGATATCTGTATTTGTGTGGGACCTACAAAAACATTTTGCCAATTAATGGTTTATTATTACACAATCGTTTTTTTATTCTAAAATAAAGATATATTCCATTGACAAAATCACTCCTCCTTGATCACACCAACATCACCTAGTCTATTTAAATCGATCGATAGTAACGTCTGGTTATACAGGGTGTCCCATAACTTAGGGGCCATAGGCCAACAGGCGATAGAGGAGGTCATGTCTGATAAAAAAGTTGTTTTAACTTTAAAAAAACGCTGTGAAATTTTTTTTTTAACTATTTTTTTGCTATAAACTTTTATAAATGCAATATTAAACGCAATGTTTTTTTAAATATTTTTTGTTAATAAAAACAAGTCTCTAGCGAGACATAGTAATAAAATATTCTTGATATTTTTTAAAAGAATAAGTAAGCATTTTTTTTTTATTGTTATTTTTTATACAATTTTGGAGGTTATTTTGACAGCCTGCATCTCCTCAACTTGTAATTTTATCAACAAAAGGAATACCACATTTTTGAATCACAATTAGCTTAGTATTCAGCCGACTGTGACATATTCTCTCTCTTTTTTTGTAAAACCCCTTTTCCCCCCTCTTCGCTTACTTTAAAAATCCTATCTTAAAAACAGATGTGTGTTGATCACCCCCATGTTATATAAACTTTTTTCTCGGAAAAACCTCCTCTATCACCTGCTGCACTATGGCCCCTAAGTTATGGGACCCCTGTATAGTAGGCAGCCAACATGCATCGCTTGATAGAGTTGTTTTATTTCTGTCAGGCACATTGTTTTATATTTCTTGGTGATAAAGTTTTTAATAGTAGTGACGTGTTTAAATTTAAAAATTGACGGTTCGGTTCCCCTCCCGTCTCTGGTGTGGGACCGTTTACGGAAACATGAGCCACACGTTAAATGCGAGTTACGAACAAGACTGGACGCACCGATCCAAAACATAGCAAAACATTTCCATAAAGAGGGCAGTCTGAATTTGTGTAAGACCTACGAAAATATTCTGCCGATTAATGATTTATTTTTTATTTTATTTACTTGTGTAATTTGGACTTTTTTTGTAGTTTGTGTAGTTCCCTTAATGTCAAGGGGGAAGGTCATGGGTAATTGAGCCATACTTTAGACGCGAGTTTCTAAATGACAGTGGACGTTCCGCTCCAAAACATACCACAACATTTCCGTAAAGAAGAAAGTATTTTTGTAAGGCCTACGGAAATATTCTGGCGATGAATCGCTTGTTTTATTTATTTTTTATTTTATTACTTTTTTAGTTTTTTTGCAGTCTATGTAGTTCCATCGAAGTGTGTGTGGGCCGGTCAAGGGGAATTAGGCGACAGGGGAAAGGAAAGATACATACAAGAAAATTGACGTATCGCTCCAAAAAATACTACGACATTTTCGTTCGTCTGTATTTGAGTAAGACTTACGGAAACACTCTGCCGATTAATGGTTTATTGTATTATTTATTTTTTTGTAGTTTGTGTAATTCCCTTGAGGTCAAGTATGTGTAGGACCGGTCAAGGGGAAATGGACCACAAGTTAAATGTGAGTAACGTACATAAGGAGTATATTCTGGCGATCCATGGCTTTATTTTTATTATATATATATTTTTTTATTTACTTTTGTATTTTTGAGTTTTTTTTTGTAGTCTGTGTAGTTCCCTCGAGTTCAAATGTGGGACCGTTCAAGGGGGTTTTTTTGGATGCTAAATGCAAGACAGTGATAAAGAAGTATTCCATTGACAAAAATCACTTCTCATTATTAATCACACCAACATGGCCTAGTCTATTAAAATCGATTGATAGTAACGTCTGGTTATATAGTAGGCAGCCAACGTTCATGATAGAATTGTTTTATTTATGTCGGGCGCATTGTTTTATATTTTTGGTGATGAAATTTTTAATAGCAGTGACGTCTTTAAACGTAAAAGTGGACGCCCAAAAAAACTCAACGTTCGCGAAAAAAAGGAAGGGTAATCTATTCCCCTCCCATGTCTCTGCTGTGGGAAATTGGGCCACAGGTTAAATGCGAGTAACGAACACGACGGAAGAAAGAAGTGTTATCTGTATTTGTGTACGGAAATATTCTGCCGATTAATTGTAATTTGAACTTTGGTAAACTTATCACGTCCTTGCAATGCAACTATAGGTAAATTTAGTGGGAATAAGGACACTGTTGTTCTGGTAAATATACGTTTTAATCCATCGGTAACGTTTCGACAATGGTTTTTGTCTTCATCAGACTAAAAAGGTTACAACTCATTAGTAAGATAATACAAAATACGGCACATTAATACATCACTAATTAAAAATTATTATTCTTTTCCCAATAAATAACATTTAAAATGACCTTATTGACAATATATTATTCTTTTCCTAAATATTTTTTTCCCTTTTAATGTATATGTAACTGATTTTTTTATTTATTTATATAAAGAAATAATTATGGTTTATTTTTCTTCTTTTTTTTTTAATATACATATATAAATTTTTTTATACATAGGTTCAAAAAATTTTTGTCACTATAGTAACTGATGGGTGGCTCAATAAAATACGCACAAAGAGATCAATCAGCTATTCATATAAAAACAACAATAACAAATAAAACCTGTAGCAAGCCATAATACCATGTAGAAAATAACAACAATGTACACATTATAAACCTATGTTAAAATTTAAAAAGGACTGTTAAAATATTTAAAATTCCGTACTCACCCTTCAGACTAGATCGTACATTGGAACAACAAAAAACAAGAATTCAAGCACATCAGGAAAACAAACGGCACAAAATTAAAAACGAAACCCAACCTTAATCTGCTAATTATTTATATTTTCTTTTTTTTTGTTTATCAGACAGGTTATATTATCGGCGGCAAAATTAGTCCGCATTGTTGTCACAATTCTGGATTTTCATTGTTCCGAAATATTAAAACAAATTAAAATTCTTTAAGTTTAAAGCAAAAGGCAACCTTGAATAGAGTGGAACTAGTAGTGTACGGTACTGATTTAATTTAGAGTGGGACAAGTGTATATAGTATGATACAATTAAGACAGTGATGGAACTTATTTTCTAGTTTGGAGTTGTTGTATATTAAAATGCATTGATAACATGCATTGTTGTCAGAACACAAAACTTTTCCTGTTTAAACCTTGGTATATACAATTAATTTTTAAAAAAGCAAAAAATATTTTTTGGTTGAACGCTAATTTTCAACTAATTTACGTATTCATGACTACTTAGAAAGACACTTCGTATTTTGTTGTCGTGGTTTAATTGGGGAAAAGCTTTATTTTTTTCCTTTTATATTATACATATACATACATACACCCACATATACATACATACAATCACATACATACATACATATACACACATGCACATACATACATACACATATTATATTTATATTTTTTATTAATGTTATTATTATTATTATTATTTTTAATTTCTATTATTATATTTTTTTATATTTTATATAATTTTGATCATTTTTATAATATTAATATTAATGTATATTAATATATATATTTTTCTATAAATATTTTATATTATTTTTTAAATATAATTTTCTTTTAAGTTTACTTTATTTTGTTTATTGTTAATTTCATTAATCGTCATTTGGGGGTTATTTTAAGCGAATTCTATTGAGTAGGGAGTTATATACCGTACTCAATTTGTTAACATGGCTACGTAAATTAACTGCTCTATCTTTATTAATGTTTATATATATCATTTCCAAAATGGAGCGTTTGTAATAATTAGTTTCTTTTTCCAAGATCTTTGCTTCCTCAAACTTAAACTCATGCTGTGTTGATAAATGTTTAAACACAGTCTTAATAGACAGTAACCCTTATAAAAGGGAAGTAGATTCTATAACACATAGATTTAAATCATCTATATTAAATTTAGAAATAAAAATCACAATTTGGAAAATAGATAGTTTAGATAGAGAACTTATGGAATTAAAAGCAAAGGTAAGAGGTCTTGTCACTATAGCAGACTATGATAGTTTTAATAGATTTTTGACTAATTTTTTCGAGAAAAAATTTAATTACATAAAAGAGATAAACATTAACAAATTAAAAAATTTAAATAGTGATAGCCAAGAGTTTACAATTGCAGAAAACAAGGAATTTATTTTTAACTACACTAATCTCAACCTACCAAATGATATTTTGACTATTTTAGGTTTAGGTCCCAAATTCTCATTACCAGTTAGCCCACAACATCTATCTATTCAAACATTTATCAAGGATTTAGAGTATATAATATCATCACAACAAGACTGGGATGAGGACAAAGCACAGAACGTGAGATCGGATTCAGTGAATATAATATCTAATTATTTAAATAAAAACACCAACAACAACCCTATCAATAAAAAATATAAAAACGTTTTTAAACAGTATAAAAATGCTAACAAATTCTTAAAAGAAAATCCTGATATTATAGTAAGCAGGGCAGATAAGGGTAACAGCACTGTCATTATGAATCGTTCGGATTATGATAATGCAATGACAGAAATGTTAAATGATGACTTGGTCTATAAATTGTTACACAATGACCCCACTACAAAATATCAATCAAAAATTAACTCTTTTATTAATAATTAATGATCTCAAATGTCCCTCCTAAACTATATGGCTTACGTAAAACCCACAAAAACGGATTAAAAATGAGACCGGTTGTGAGTTGCCTAAATTCACCATCATATAATATAGCTACTTGGTTACATCAAATTTTGAATCCGCTTACCACTACTTTTGAATTCAATATAAAGAACTCATTTCAATTTGTAGAAAAGATTAAAAATCTGACTCTCCCTGATAACTATGAACTTATATCTCTTGATGTGGTATCCTTATTCACCAACATTCCGAAATCATTGGTACTAGATATAATTAAAAAGCATAAAAGACATATTAGCGCTTACACTGAATTGCCAGTGGAGAAGATACTTGAAATGATTTCTTTATGTTTTGACACGAGCTATTTTTCATTCCAAGGCAAAATGTACCAACAATTAGATGGTAGTGCAATGGGAAACCCCAGCTCACCCGTATTAGCTAATATAGTCATGGATCATGTGATCAGAGAAGTTTACAAAAAGATCGATTTTTTTATTCCATTTCTTTTTGTATATGTTGATGATACAATTTCCGCTGTACCAAAAGACAAAATAGAGACTATTCTCACTATTTTTAACTCCATTCATCCGAAAATTCAATTTACCATTGAAAAAGAAACTGACAAAAATCTAGCATTTTTGGATGTTAAGGTTATCCGAGAGAGTGATGGAAGTTTGATTACCAATTGGTACCGTAAACCGACTAGCTCTGGCAGAACTTTAAATTACAATTCATACCACAGTGTTCAGCATAAAATAAACACAATAAACAACCTTTTATATAGATCGCACTATCTTAGTCATCAAAAATTCTGGGATGAAAACAAAAAAATAATAAAAAGTATCGCAAAGAAAAACAATTATCCATCAACATTTATAAATCAGTGTGTTCAAAGATTCACAAAAAAGCATATAGGCCCACCAGAGAACTCTGAAAATATTAATAATGAAAGAAAAAAATATTTTAAGATCCCATTTGTCCATGGCTTATCTCACAAACTAAAGCAATGCTTTCAAAAAAATGACCTAGAATTGGTTTTTTATAACTTAAAAACTACAAACAGCTTATTTACACAACTTAAAGATAAAACTCCATTTCTAAAGCAGTCTAGTGCGATCTATAGTATACCCTGTAGCTGTGATCAAATATACATCGGTCAAACAAAACAATATATTGAAAATCGATTCAAACAACATAAATACGATTGCCAAGAAAAAAATAAAAATAAAAAAGATAAGACAGCATTAGCCACTCATCATTTTTCAACACAGCATGAGTTTAAGTTTGAGGAAGCAAAGATCTTGGAAAAAGAAACTAATTATTACAAACGCTCCATTTTGGAAATGATATATATAAACATTAATAAAGATAGAGCAGTTAATTTACGTAGCGATGTTAACAAATTGAGTACGGTATATAACTTCCTACTCAATAGAATTCGCTTAAAATAACCCCCAAATGACGATTTATGAAATTAACAATAAACAAAATAAAGTAAACTTAAAAGAAAATTATATTTAAAAAATAATATAAAATATTTATAGAAAAATATATACATTAATATTAATATTATAAAAATGATCAAAATTATATAAAATATAAAAAAAAAAATAATAATAGAAATTAAAAATAATAATAATAATAATAACATTAATAAAAAATATAAATATAATATGTGTATGTATGTATGTGCATGTGTGTATATGTATGTATGTATGTGATTGTATGTATGTATATGTGGGTGTATGTATGTATATGTATAATATAAAAGGAAAAAAATAAAGCTTTTCCCCAATTAAACCACGACAACAAAATACGAAGTAGTCATGAATACGTAAATTAGTTGAAAATTAGCGTTCAACCAAAAAATATTTTTTGCTTTTTTAAAAATTAATTGTATATACCAAGGTTTAAACAGGAAAAGTTTTGTGTTCTGACAACAATGCATGTTATCAATGCATTTTAATATACAACTCCAAACTAGAAAATAAGTTCCATCACTGTCTTAATTGTATCATACTATATACACTTGTCCCACTCTAAATTAAATCAGTACCGTACACTACTAGTTCCACTCTATTCAAGGTTGCCTTTTGCTTTAAACTTACAGAGTTTTAATTTGTTTTAATATTTCGGAACAATGAAAATCCAGAATAGTGACAACAATGCGGACTAATTTTGCCGCCGATAATATAACCTGTCTGATAAACAAAACAAAAGAAAATATAAATAATTAGCAGATTAAGGTTGGGTTTCGTTTTTAATTTTGTGCCGTTTGTGTTCCTGATGTGCTTGAACTCTTGTTTTTTGTTGTTCCAATGTACGATCTGGTCTGAAGGGTGAGTACGGAATTTTAAATATTTTAACAGTCCTTTTTAAATTTTAACATAGGTTTATAATGTGTACATTGTTGTTATTTTCTACATTGTATTATGGCTTGCTACAGGTTTTATTTGTTATTGTTGTTTTTATATGAATAGCTGATTGATCTCTTTGTGCGTATTTTATTGAGCCACCCATCAGTTACTATAGTGACAAAAATTTGTGTATAATATAAAAAAAAAGAAGAAAAATAAACCATAATTATTTCTTTATATAAATAAATAAAAAAATCTGTTACATATACATTAAAAGGGAAAAAAATATTTAGGAAAAGAATAATATATTGTCAATAAGGTCATTTTAAATGTTATTTATTGGGAAAAGAATAATAATTTTTAATTGGTGATGTATTAATGTGCCGTATTTTGTATTATCTTACTAATGAGTTGTAACCTTTTTAGTCTGATGAAGACAAAAACCATTGTCGAAACGTTACCGATGGATTAAAACGTATATTTACCAGAACAACAGTGTCCTTATTCCCACTTAATTTACCTATAGTTGTAATTTGAACATTTTTCTAGTTTTTTTGTAGTCTGTGTAGTGTCAGGGAGAAGGGTCATGCGTAATTGAGCCATACGTTAAACGCGAGTTTTTAGACGATAGTGGACGTACCGCTTTAAAACATACCCCAACATTTCCGTAAAGAAGGGGTATCTATATTTGTGCAAGACCTACGGAAATATTCTGGCGATAAATGGCTTATTTTATAAATTTTTTATTTTATTACTTTTTTCGTTTTTTTTCCGTGGAGTTCCATTGAACTCAAGTGTGTGTGGGTCGGTCAAGGAGAATACATACATACATACATTACATACAAGACAGTTGACGTATCGCTCCAAAAAATACTACGGCATTTCCGTAAAGAAGGGGTGTCTGTATTTGTGTCAGACTTACGGAAATATTCTGCTGATGAATGGTTTATTTGACTTTTTTAGTTTTTTGTAGTTTGTGTAGTTCCCTTATATTTATGTAAGACTTACGGAAATATTCTGCCGATGAATGGTTTATTTTACTTTTTTAGTTTTTTTGGTGTTTGTGTAGTTCCCTTGAGGTCGTATGTGTGGGACCGGTCAAGAGGAAATGGGCCACAGGTTAAATGTGAGTAACGTAAACTCCATACCATAATTTTTGAGATAACTTTTTGACAGTTATCAGCTGTTTACCATAACAAATAGCATAGGCAAACGAAAAAAACTTGTCAAAAGTTGTCTTAAAAATAATGATATAGGGTGTACGTTAGGAGTATATTCTGGCGATTCATGGCTTTATTTTTGATTTTTTACCTTCCTAGCCCGCGTAGCAATGGCTAGAGAAGGTATTATCAAACAAGTTTCATGGCTAATCGGGCAAAAAGGAGTTTTTTGTTTCCCTTATATTTTTCCGTGGGTAGCTTGAAAGCTTAACCTCACGGGGGTCCAAGATCTAATGGACACCTAATAAGTGTTGACAGTTAACCGTTTCGTCCTTATGGGACTCCTCAGAACACTGCTGGTCAAGTGACAAATCTTGCGAAGTTAATCAGACGGTTTTGTCTCTAATTAAACGTAATTAGTGAGCGAACTATAGCAAGAGGCGCCATCTACCGAGATACGAGAGAAACAAAAAACCCAAAAGCAGCGAAACACTGCTATACAATGTCGATCAATGAAAAGATCAAATGCAAATAAAAGAAAATAACTATAGTCCGTGACCTACGACAGCTCTTTGTCTTTTCAGGCCGGATCAACGCATTTTGCATTTTTACCCGTCATCATACCCACGGAAAAATATAAGGGAAACAAAAAACTCCTTTTTGCCCGATTAGCCATGAAACTTGTTTGATTTTTAAATTCACGGGTATGAAATTTCACGTTTGTTAGTATTGTTTGGCTTAAAAATTCCGTTGATTGACGTTCACTGTCTTGATGACGGGTAAAAATGCAAAATGCGTTGATCCGGCCTGAAAAGACAAAGAGCTGTCGTAGGTCACGGACTATAGTTGTTTTCTTTTATTTGCATTCGATCTTTTCATTGATCGACATTGTATAGCAGTGTTTCGCTGCTTTTGGGTTTTTTGTTTCTCTCGTATCTCGGTAGATGGCGCCTCTTGCTATAGTTCGCTCACTAATTACGTTTAATTAGAGACAAAACCGTCTGATTAACTTCGCAAGATTTGTCACTTGACCAGCAGTGTTCTGAGGAGTCCCATAAGGACGAAACGGTTAACTGTCAACACTTATTAGGTGTCCATTAGATCTTGGACCCCCGTGAGGTTAAGCTTTCAAGCTACCCACGGAAAAATATAAGGGAAACAAAAAACTCCTTTTTGCCCGATTAGCCATGAAACTTGTTTGATTTTTAAATTCACGGGTATGAAATTTCACGTTTGTTAGAAGGTATTATGTTCGACGAATTTTTTTTGGGATAACGCCGAAAATGTTTTATTTGGGTGTATTTTGACCCATCTTAGCAATATCGTCGTGATGTCTATATGTGTGTGTGTATATATTATTTCTGTCCGGTAGCCCGATAGCTTCTAAACCGCTAAACCGATTTTCATAAAATTTTCAGGTAAAATAGTGTTCGACACTCTAACAAGCTGATTAGATTTTGGGCAAAATCTATTAATCCTAATGACAACTTTTTAATGGAGCGCCGTATCAATATGCGGTTTTCGGAATACAGTATACTACAGTTTGCTTAATAACTTGTTATAACCAAAAACTTCGTAAGAGCTTAAATTTCTAAAATATTTACAAAAAACTGTTTTCAAGGCTGATATGTCTTTACTTCAAGTGTGTGCTAATAGGCTAGCTAGGAAGGTATCAGATCCGTCATGGATTCATTTATTTTTAATTACTTTTGTATTTTTTTGTTTTTTTTTGTAGTCTGTGTAATTTCCTCGAGTTTAAATATGGGACTGTTCAAGGGAACATGAGTTTGGTTTGATGCTAAATGCAAGACAGTGAACATACCGTTGCTTGCAGAACATATCACAACATCTCTGTAAATAAGAACTATCTATATCTGTTTGGGACGTACGAAAATATTATGCCGATTAATAATGGTTATTTCGTTTATTCTTAATTTTATTTTTAATTGGGAATTGTGCTATAGGATAAATGCAATTTTCTTAGAAGACAGTGGATGTACTGCTTTAAAACTTAACATTTCCGTAAAGAAGTATATGTATGTGTGTGAGAATACGGAAATAAATTTCATCTTTTTTTATGTACTTTTGTATTTCTTGACTTTTTTTTTAGGTTTTTTGAAGTATTTGTACTTTCCTTGAGGTCAAGTTTGTGTCAGACCAGTCAAGGGAAATTGGGCAACAGGTTAAATATACAAGTCACGTACAAGATCGTAGACGTACCGTAATGTATTTATATTTGTGTCAAATCTACGGAAATATTCTACTAATTCTGGTTTAAAACTTAACACAACATTTTCGCAAAGAAGTATATGTATGTGTGTGAGAATACGGAAATAAATTTAATCTTTTATTTTATGTACTTTTGTATTTCTTGACCTTTTTTAGGTTTTTTGTAGTATTTGTACTTTCCTCGAGGTCAAGTTTTGTGTCGGACCGGTCAAGGGAAATTGGACCACAGGTTAAATATAGCAGTCACGTACAAGATCGTGGACGTACCGCTCCAGAACATCCAACATTTCCGTAAACACGATGTATTTGTGTCGGACCTACGAAAATATTCTACGAATTCTGATTTATTTCATTTATATTTTATTTGATTTATTTCTGTATCTTTTATTTTTTTAAAGTTTTTTTTGTAATATGTGTAGTTTTATCAAGTTTTTGTGGCATCAGACAGGGGAAATTGGGCGATCAGTTAAATGCGACTTTCCTAGAAAACTGGAGATATCGCTCTAAAATATAACACAACATTTCCGTAAAAAAGGGGTACCTGTATTTGTGTGGGACCACCGGAAATATTCTGCCGATCAATGGTGTATTTAATTGATTTTTTGTTTAATTGGCTTTTGTATTTTTTTTTAAGTTTTTTTTTGTAATATGTGTAGTACCCTCAACGTCAAGTGTTTGTGGACCGGTCAGGGGGAATTGGGCCATAGGTTAACTGCGAATTTCCATTTCCGTAAAGAAATATCTGTGTGAGGCCTACGGCAATATTCTGTCGGATAACGGTTTATTTTGTATAACTTTTTCTTTGTATTTATTGCTTTTTTTATTTATTATTTTTGATTGGTGGTGTTTTTTGCTTGACGATAATTGTCGTAGCGTGTCAAAAGAAAAGGTGAAGTCACTTTCCTACAAGCTTTCGTGCTCATCAAACTTAGTAAGTATATTTTACCTTTGTTGTGTCTTCAACTTGTGCGATCTTTAGCTGTTTTTCGATGCCAAAGGAGTGCAAAAAATTTCCACCAAAAACTAGAGAATCTTGGGGAGTGTAGACCGCATGAATCCACCCTAAAATGTATTAAAATTTTTTACTTGCATCTTTCTGGGATTTTTAATTGCTTTTTCAGGGATTGTTTTTTTAATACAATTATACTAAAATATCTGTATCTTAAATATAAAGTTGGTGTTTGCTTATGGAATGACCCCTTTATTTTTTATGTTTTTCATAAAATGTAAATTTGTTAGTTACTTAAAAATAATTTAAAAAATCGTTTTAAAGGAAATTTTATAAATAAAATAAAAAAGGGCCATTTTATAAAAAAAAATACATTCAACAACATACCCAAAACCCCCCAAAAATATCGACTTTGGGATACCCTGTCCTTTTTTTATTTGTTTACTCAAAATTTCTGTAATAAACACAGTTTTGCAAAGGCTTCATTACCGCTCTACAGAGTTTTGAACAGCAGGCCATAGCTGTGGAATATCACAGCGGCACAGAAAATCTGCCCCCCCCCATTACCCTACCGATATAAAACTTATTTTTAGGTACAATTACAAAAAGTAAATAAAATTAACCTACGGGAACAATTTTTTTAATTTATTTTTCAAAAATAATTTATAAAGGGTGTTAGTGAATAAGATGCTTATAATACAGGAGGTATCTTGAGTCTATTTTGAAAAAAAAAAACCTTAACTTTTAAGATACAGGGTATTAAAGATTTTTAAAAAATCTTATTTTTTATTAATATCTGTTATATCGCTCTAAATTTTTTTTGTGAACTTTTACAAACTTTGTATTCATCAAGAAGATTCTATGTATAACATATTTTTTATTTCGATCAGAGGCGTTCGTACGGGTACTGGTATTTTTGATATAAAAATAATTTATGAAATTCTTTTGTTGGTTGAGCAAAGTATCTTGTTTTTTTTTGTTTGACGTACAGTAGGAAAAAAAATTATTTTACAGTGGCGCACCCATGAATATGTCTTGGGGGGGGCCTAGGCCTCATGATGTCTATTTTATGCTATTTTATCTTTTTGTTTATGAAATATGTGGAAAATATCTAAAAAAATCTTAGGTGTGGAGGTAGTGGGCCCTGAGCCGACCCCCCCCCTGGTTGCGCTTATATATTTAAAATACCGGAAGCAATTCCCGCACGAACATGATTGGCCGAAATAAAAAAAATATGGTCTACTAAGTGTGTTCCAAATTTCACAAAAATATCTGTATCTTAAAACTTAAGACATTTAGGACATATGTTCATAAGTTTTTTTTCAAGATGGACCCAACAATTACCTTAATCAATAAAATATATACCAAACGTTTGCGCAGTATTTTATTTATCTGTTTCGAAATTTCAAAGCTCAGACTAAAAAAAATCCGAGATCCGATAATAGTCTTATTAGTTTACCTGTAGGTATAAAAAACGTGTTTCCCTCCTGAAGAAATATCCTGGCACACTTTTCGACGGTATCTCCGAAGAATATATCAGATTGTTTCCCGGATAAGCACCACCTTTCGTACCGGTCAATGTTGTGTTCGGTGGGCGGAATTAACCAGAAGACTTTACATCCTGCAAGCAAAAAACACAGCATTATTTAATCAAACAGCACTGTTTGGGACAAGGAGGGATAAAATATTATTCTCTGGAGAGGATATAAAAGCATTGGTGACCATCCTAATCTGGAAATAAAATCACGAGTGCGTGAGATGAGGTATGCACTAAGTACGCAAGGCAGAGATACGAGGGTTATCTTTTAACTGCATATACAGCTGGAATAAAATAGTAAAAAACTTTTAAATACTTTATTGTATCTTGAAGCGTGGAGAATTCGACGAAAATAATGCACTTTTGCATGCGCTCAAACGAGTTGTCAAAGCTGTAATTCAACCCGTTTGTTGGTACTGTCAAAATTGCATTCTTGAAGGCGTCGACTGCTTCGTCTGACGACTGAAATCTTTGACCACGCAGTCCATTCCTGATTTTCGGAAAAGTATAGAAATCGTTGAGACTTAGGCCGGGACTGTATGGAGAATGGTCCAACAATTCGACGTTTTGTTGGGTTAAAAATTCAAGGGTTTTTTGTGCATTGTGCGAACTTGCATGGTCTTGGTGGAGAATGATTCGTCGTTCGGGGTTCGTTTTTCGAGCTAAGCGATGATTTTCGGCAACCAAATGGGGATGTACCAATTGGCAGTGGCAGTTCTTGATTTTCCAGAGGAATTGTTGCTACATGACCTGCTTTTGAGACAAATGTCGCAACCATCTTTTTGGATACACTTCGAGAAAAGATTACTTTTGTTGGCTTTTCTTCATCTTGAAACACCTAAACAGACGACTGACGTTTATTTTCGGGTTCATATACTTTTGTGACACCAATTGACCCTAGCTCCTAGTAGTGGGAAAGTAATCTTTAGATCTCTAATTTTTCGTGCAATTTTTTTTTAATTAAGGTCTTTCGAATTCCCAATCTTTAATCTTGCGATATCTCACATGTGGATCTTCCGTGATGAGCATACGCACATCATCGATGTTTTCCTGGGTTACAGCGGTTTTTGGTGCACCTGGGTTTGGATCCTCGCTAAGGCTAATCCTTCCACGCTTGAATTCTCCATACCAACGAGCATCTATCGTCTTATGTAATGCTTCATTACCGAGAACAGAAATCAACTCGGTAAGGCATTCTTGTTGAGATAATTTCCTTCGAAAGTTGTAAAAAGTTATAGCCCAAAAATGTTTTCAGTTTAATTCCATTATTTGACTGATTTGTTATCTTAAAAAATTCACTGCAGCTATAAAACTATTATGTATCGCACAGACGTTTTGCATTTAGTTAAAGATTGAGGTTAAGTTTAAGTAACGACATTCGATCAGTGCGCCCTCTATGTCCTTATATGCAAAATATAAAAGACAGCCCTCGTAGCCAACCGCGCGCTTCCAATGAAAAGGCGGTGAGCAATTAAATAGCATTATATCGATGTGATAAAGGAAGCCCGACCGGCTATCGTTGTCACGTAGGTATTTGTATACCTTATCTAGCGCACCTACGACTCCCCGATACAAAAATCTTAAAGCGTGTGCAGAATGAATTTTTGAAATCGCTCTATATTTGTGAGTTATAGCTATAACTATTAGTTATAAGGATGGTGGGGACGAGAAACGGAGAGAGAGGGGGAAACTAGTAAAATGGTATTGGAAAAAAGTCTTAAAGTGTGTGCAGAAAGTTTTGAAAATTGATAAAATTATGCGAATATAGGTTTTTGTAAGAGGGTGGGGGGGGGGGGAATGGCAGGATGGGAGACGAGTGGGATCAGGGAGGACTACAAAGTAATTATAGCAAATTAGAGGACATTTGCAATGGGTTATCAAAGGCATTTCATTAAAATCGCCTGAAATTTAGGTAATTTGTACGCCTTCAAGCCGACATCATGTGACAAAATGGCGTCTGACAACCGCGATATTAACTCCTGTTTAAAAAAATATAGCCTATAGCACTTTTTCGTCAAAATCGGTCCAGTCCTTTAGCTTCTAGGGCGACACAAACATAAATATTTACATACATACATACATACATATCCCACGCGAAAAACATTACCCTTCCTTTCGCCGTGCTGCAGTTGGGTAACCAAACGGCTGAAATTAAGAGTCAAGTAAGATTGGCCTGGGCAGCATTCGGTAAATTAAGCTACTTAATAAAAAAATCTCCTCAGTATCTCAAAACGAAAGTGTATAACCAATGTATCCTTCCTGTACTCACATATGGATCCCAGACCTGGACACTTACAAAATTAAACATGGATAAGGTAACAAAAACCTAAAGATAAATGGAAAGACAAATTTTACATGTAAAGCTTACAGATAAAGTCGGTACGTTATAAGAAGTCCCATATTGGAGTAAATCTCCAAAAAATGTTATCGCTTTTTGAACAGTAAGTCAGTTAAGTTAGAATGTCCTCGCTCTACTTGATCGTACCAGTGTCGTTATTCTTGAAATCTCCCCGAGCGAGTACTCCTCGAAATGCGAGCGAGGACCAATAGAGATGCGGAAATCAAGTGACATCGCATGCGCAGTTTGACTTTCACCCGATTTTAAGGGAGTACTCCCCGGGGAGATTTCAAGAATACTGACACAGACATCCCACTGGTTCACTGTATTCGGCGTAATATGAGTGGGCTAAATCAGCGTTCTTAAAACAAAATGATTAAACTTTTGAAAAACTTTTTGCGTCAATAAGTTAAAGATTTTGACAGGTACTTTTTCCGAGAATTTAATTATTTTGCGGTCAGTACAGGTAAATTTGCTCATATGCTAATAATCATTATTTTCCAAGAAATAATTAAAATTTGCTCCAGTTGGGGATGGTATGTTCTATTATAAATAAGTAGGTATGTTTTTATTTGCTTTTACTTTGGTTCCTATTGTATGTGAATTTAAAGCAGTTATAAAGAAAAGCTATGCAAAATGTTCAGCAAGGTGGCACAACGCCTAGAAGGTGTTTATCTCCAGGTGAACGCCGTTTGGTATTACAAGTGGAACGTTATTTTACTTAAAAAAAAACTCGGGCCCGTTAGTGTCTGTTTTGGCAGTGCAAAAACGAACGTCTGATGCTTACGGCATTTCAGAAAAGAGAAGACTTCTAAAAAAGAGTGAAGAGGAATTGGACAGACGATATAAAAGGGTTCGACAGCATTCAAAAACCTTTAATCTATCCCAAGGGATTAAACTATCGATTAGAAATATTGTTTATGATATGTATAAGGCAAAGGAGTATGTTACCCTCAAAGCTATTTTAGAAAAGATAAAGGAAAAACAACTTTGCGATATTGGAATTACCAGTTTGTCCAAAATTTCAAAAGAGATGAGCTTTAAATATAAAAAGACGAACAGAAAAGTGCTCTGCGAGCAATCCAATATTGTGTCAAAAAGATGGCAATTTTGGCAAGAGATTACATAAAAAACAAAAAATCGGAATTGCCAGGGCAAGTTGTTTTTCTTGACGAAACATGGGTATATGCGCACGGAACTTCAACAAAATCGTCTTGGAAGGATGAATCAAAACATTGCTATTCCAGTACATGCAGACAATGAAGAAGGGTTTATTTTAAATGCCAGTTTAAGGTTTTCATCAACAAAAAAAAACTGACGATTATCACGGCAATATGGATGCTAAAATTTTTGAGCATTGGTTTGAGGAAAAACTTTTAAAAAGTTTAGAAAACCCTTTCTTAATTGTTTTGGATAATGCGTCTTACCATACGAGACTGCAAGAGAAATTTCCTACAAGCAGTTGGAAAAAAAGGAAATAAGAGAGTGGTTGTCAAAAAAAACATAAACCATGAAAATGTATTTTTAAAAGTGATCTTTTAAGCAAGTGTAAAAAGCAGCCATTTATAAAAAATATGTTGTTGACGAATTACCCTTCAATATGGACATCAAGTTTTGAGATTACCACCCTACCATTGCCATTACAACGCAATTGAATTGGTATGGGGTATTAGCAAAAATAACACGAGTCGTTAAATACCGAGATGAATTCCATCAAAGGAGCATGCGCCAAAATTAACGTCAAAATGTCTAATTTAAATTATTGGCGCGAATACCGTGATTGACGCGAGATCGAAGAGCTTAACGTATAATAAAAAATTCAAGGTATAAAATAATGGTCAATTCTAATTTTTAGGTATGATTTTATGTTGGTTCGGTTCGGTTTTATAACCGGAGCACTCAGCAACTTTATCATTATCATCATATATCCGTCACCATGTACATAGTGTCCCAAATTCGATGTTTTTGGAGGGTTTCGGGTATTTCTAGAGGGGCTAAAAAAAACTGATCCCCCTTTGCGACACTCAAATTTCAAAAGAATGTTAAAGGTGAAAATCGCATTTTGATATAGCAAGCCGTTTTCAAACTACGAAATAAAAAAATTTATTAATATTTTTAAGAGGAATTTAAGTGTTAAATTAAATTTCATTTGTCACGTTTAGTTTTTGAGATATCACATAAAATTAATTTTTCTTTATGGGAGGATCCCTTTATTTCTTTATATTTTTGTATTTTTTTTATTTTTACCAAATATTTTAGTTTGCTTAATGAGTTTAAAATGTTTTAATATTATAAAATTATAAAAATAAAAAAATAATAAAGAGGTGATTAAAAAATAAAAATAAAGAAAACAACAAAAAAATAAAATATTGAGTGTGATACATCATTTTAAAGGAAATTTTAAGCTGATTTTAAAAATCGAATAAAAAAAGAGTTATTCTGTAAGAAAAATAACAACTTTATGCAATTTCTTAGAAACCAAAAGAGATAAATAAAAACCGTTTACATCTGTCAATTCTTCAAGAAAAGATCTATAAGAAAGCTATTTACACAAAAACAAAATTTTCATAAACAAAAAAGTTATAGACCCCCTCCCAAAATGCAGACAAAAACACTCCGTAGCTTAAAAACGGCTTGCTATATCTAAATGTGATTTTTCACCTTTAGGCTTTTCTTCAAATTTGAGCGTCGCAAAGGGGGGGTCAGTTTTTTTCTCCCCTAGAAATACCCGATACCACAAAAAAACAACGAATTTCGGACACCCTGTACAGGGTGTGACAATGAAGTCGATTTTTTGAGAGGGAAAACCCTGTATATTTTTGCATTTTAAGATTCGTCTTTTCTTTCTGATTTCAAAAATATACAATATCTACGTGCTGCGATTAATATTTTTTCAGATATATGCAGTATTTCTTCTATATGATCTTATGCATTTCACGTTTATTTTGTTTTGCCATGGGAGTATTGACTCTCAACTCCAATGTTTCTTCAAGTATTTCTTGATTGTGTTTGTATTTCAAATGATCACATAGATCCAAGTTTTTTGGGAAGGAGCATTTACATTCTAGGCATCTAAACATAAAAACACTTTCTGCATAGGAATACCTTTGTTTTTGTATGCCATGTTTACTTTGACAGTGTTTATTCAAATTAAATTGGGCACTAAATAATTTGTCACACAACTTGCACGTCACCGGCATTTTCAAGCATAAAAACGACGAATTTTCATCAAAAAGAACTGGGAAATGGGAATTATTAAAGTTTTGCTGTATAAAACCATACTGAAATATCTCTCAGTTGATTGGTTGGCAGAAGTGACAGATCAACGCTTGCGCACGTCTTTGGAATTCATCTCGGTATTTAACGACTCGTAAAATAACTATGACAAACATGCCTGTAAAAATATCGGTGAGCCTAGCGTTATAAAGTTGTGGGAGGAGACACTTAGCAAAGTGGGCAAAGAAGAATGGCAAAAATGCATTGAACACACAGAAAAAATTATTTTTGAATCTTATGAGACAGAACAGGTTATAGACGAAGTAAGACCGTTAAGTCTGAGAGCATAGATGATATTTCAGATGCAAAGGAAGACTATTTTTAGTATGGATTTATAAGTAGGTGCTTTCTATCGCAAGACTGCAATATCGGTTCTTTTTAGAACCAAAACTTCTTACCTAATTATTATTTAATAACTTTAAATAAGTACTAAGTACTGTAAGTCTTTCCTAATTACCCATGCAAAAACAATAATTTGATCTGCGCTTGTTATTTAACTCAACGCTTGTAAAAAAGCACTACTTATTTTAGCCACTAGATTTAAAAACTACTATTATTTAGAAATTATTTAGAAAATGTAATTCGTCATGTTCCAAAAATATAACTTCTTGCTCGATTTCTTGTTTGAGAACCACCGACTTACTTGCTCAAGAGATTTTATCACGGATCATTAGGTGATCCGTGGATTTTATCACGGATCACCTAAATGATCCGTGATTTTATTGCTTGGACTTCACACAGCTTACCGACTTTAGAAAAAGGAATGCATGGATAAGAAATAAAACAACAAACAAAATAAAATAAAAAAGTAAGGGATGTCACAGGAGAGGTAGCAAAATTAAAATGGAAATTTGCCGATCATAATATCAGACAGAAAGACGATCGACTGAACAAATGTATTGTAAACTGGAGACCTGCGGGGACTAGATGGATGACCATGGCGGCAGACAAAGAAGATTGGAAGATATTGGGGGTTCGGTTCCAGGCCTATGTCCAGAAATGGATCGAAGAAGTCTTAATGGATGGATAGATCTATTTTGGTTTTGACAAAGATGCAAGTTGTCGCGAAGTTTTAAGATAAGTTATTTTGCTCTATATTATTTGTTACATCTTTCTCTATCGTGCCTGCAATTGGTCGTCTTTCCATCTTCGTTGGTGGTTTAAAGGACATCACATACACGGAAGATTAAATCTTGTCTTAGTTTCTTCTCTCGCGTTCCACGTCAATCGTAAAAATAGTAATTTTTACTATATAATGTACTACTGATGATACTTACCTTTCAGAATATGGTACCACACTGAAGTACCTCCAAAATCTATGTGGAAGTCAGTGTAACAACCCTTTACAGACATCAAACAGTACTTTTGTACTTTTGGGTATTTCATATCTTCGAGTAGGTTCGTAGATTCTGTCTGTTGTTCTTTTAGATGTCTGGGCCATACATTATCTACCCAATCAATTTGCCTGAAACAAAGAACATAACAGTTACAGTACATATTTCTTTGACACAACAGCAAAGTTATAAAATTTCTGTAACAATTCTGAAGAAAAAATTGGAATGTCCGTGCTTAGTTGACTAAAAACTCTTTTCCGTAAACTTTCGTTTTCGCCATTGCGACTCCTTATACAAAACTTTTGCTTAGTGGCGTATATAGAAAAGTTTTGGAGTGGGCCCGAGACAGTTTTCGGGGGGGCGCAAGAGAGATGAGGCCGAATTTTATGCTATTTTATGTTTGTATTCATGAAATATATGAAAAATATCTAAAAAAATCTTAGCTTCGGGCCTCCCTTATATAAGCCACTGCAATCCTGTGATCATTCGACCGAGATGATCCGCCAAGCCTACTTGTCAATATGCATTAATTGGGCACTTTTTTGAGTTCCTTTACTCTAAAATGCAGAGGGCGTTTCGTTTATTCTACTTAGGATTTACCACACGCACACGGGATTTTGTAAATGAATTCCTTCTCTTGTTCTTAAGGTGGGCTCAAACGACTCGTGTACTTGGCAAATACACAATTATTTGAGTACTTGGCAAGTATAGGAGCTTTGCGAATTGCGATAGCAAGCAGGGCGCTCACACGACGTGTACAATTTACAAGTACATATAAGTATTTTATTGGCAAGTGTACGAATAATCGTGAGCCCTTTGACTCGGCCCATTGTTACTACTATGTCGGTTTAGAACGTTTTTCTACGTTGTCCGACGCCTATTCTCCACCTCCTTCGATCTTGACAATCATCTTCTGTTAGATTTTTTTGACTATTTTTGAATAATCGTGAGCCCTTTGACTCGGCCCATTGTTACCGACAACAAATGGAAAACCAACGAGTGACAAATAATTGTGCAAGTAACCCACTCACACGACATGGCAAGTATACGCAAGTAACAATTATTCGCCAAGTATACGAGTCGTTTGATCCCGGCTTTATAGTATTTCCCAATAAAAACTGTTTTACCATTATAGTGTTTGTCTATTCGTCTTATGTTTTCTAAAACTTCTTGAACATATGAGATGTTAATAACAACCGAGTATTATTCCGATAATGTTGCGTTTGGTTTGTTTTTGATTTTCGAGATCGTTGGATTTATTAATTTCTCGGGATAACCATTCTGTTTTAAGTCCCTTTAAGATGCTGTAGACTTCTGTGGTTAGTTCTTCATTATTGCTACAAATATTTACAGCTCTTAAATATTTGTGGTAATAATGAAGAATTAATGAAGAATTACCCACAACATTAAAAAAGAGAAAATAAACTCAACGATCTCAAAAATTAAAGACTATCCAAAAGATCGAAAACTCTCAGAATAATAATCGGTTGGAAGTTATTATCAATCCAGGTGTTTAAGGGGTTTCAAACAACTTAAGCCAAACTATCCACCTATCCATCGCGCAAAACTGTTCCCGTGTCTGGAATTAGCTTCTCTATGGGCTGTTCTTGAAAAATGGTAACATTGCATGTAATTGGATTGTATATTTAAAACCACTTATTCTTTTGAAATCAAAATAAGTGTATAGTTAGTGTACCCAAAGGCTAACATTTTCCAGCAGCAATGAACTCTCTACAAAATGTCTCCATGGAAGTAAAACTGTTCACACTATGTGACATGTGACGTGGTGGGATATGTAATTTTTAAAGTTGATAGATTTAAATAGTACAAAAAAATATTTCGAGGTAATAAAATTGATTTTGGGGATTATTAAAGTAAACCAAAACTCAAAAATTTTAATTTCTAAAATATTTGTTGATATCAGTTTTTAGTATTTACAAAAAAACAAAAAATCCACCTGTAATTAATTTTACTGTCACTGGCGTGATCACATGCAGTCACAGGTTTTTTTTTAAATCTGCCATCACTGCTTACTTTACCCATCTGATTTTCCAGAAAACGGGGCAGCACCAAAGGTACAGTTTAAGGATGTAAAGTGAAATGGGTTATATAATTCAGTTTTTGTGAAGTTTTAGTGATGTTAAAATAGATTTAACGTTTTGGCCGAGATAAGTGTCACACGTGTTTCTACAAATATAAGGAGTAAATAGTAAAATATTTATTTTCAAAACTGTTCCTTAAATACAACAAGAAGGCATTTTACTAACAGTGAAATACAGTAATAGTGACAGTTTCGCTTTTTTTTTGTTATTTAGACATTTAGCTAAATGTCACTTGTGATCACTTAAAAAGTGGTAAATTAATTTTTGTTTTTTTGAAAACTTTTAAGTCAAATGTTACCTACCATATTTTAAGAACAACCGTTATGTGAGGTAACTTTGGATGACTGACGGACTTACCCCGTTACACAACCGAGCCCTTAACAACCATTGTCTACAAGTTTCAAATATTTCAAATTATGTTATTTTAATGCGACAAGACCTACTACTTGTCTGTACTATCTTAACTTACCGAACGATGGTAGGACTTTGCACATAGTTCTCCAACTTGGTATGCGAAAACTCCAATGAAATTACATTTAAAAGTTTATCCTTATTGGGATCTTCGTAGTATTTTTGCCAGTCTTTCATAGTCATTTCTTGGTTCTTTTGGGTACTAACGTCCATGACATCCAACAAGCGACGGGAACCGACGCTGACTCGCACGTCGTTGATTGTAAAGTCGCTTGGCGGTACTCTAATACCTGAAATTACAAAATAAAAGCAAAATTAAAAAACATGATATATAGGATGTCTAAACAAAAAGATATTCTGGGTTTATTTCAAAAACTACTAACGCCACACGATTTCAGACAACTTTTTAGTTAGAGATTCTGATATCTAAGAAATACTATAACTCTTTAATTTATTTACAAAATTACATAATTTACATATATTACAGAGGGTTCTATCATAAATCCGTTAACCATGCTACAAAAGTTTTATCGACTTTTTAATATAATTTCGTCAAAGTTGTTAAATATCAATATATATGCATAATCATTCTACTTCATTGCTTTCTATTTTTAATTAAGTATTTTTCATTTGTGTTTTTTAATATACAAAAAGATCTATCATAACAAAAACATTTTATGTAAAAAAAACCAAGTACGCGAAAATGGTATTTCTTAAAATGAATTGAAATAAAAGTATAAGTATATAAGATAAGTTCTCCGACACAAATTTCAAAATGAAAGAATCTTACTAATTTTGAAATGCTTTTTTAAATTTTGCTATTACAGCCAAACTTCTTTATGTTCAATAGCCAAGTTTAGAAAACATTTCCAAAAAGTAAAAGCCTTTCTTTTAAAGAATACCATTTTCGCGTACTTGGCTTTTTTACATGAAAGAAGAATTTGAATAATATTTAAGTTTTAGTAAAATATGCGGAATATTGTTTAAAACTTTTGCAATGCCTGATTAATTTAGCAAATTAAAATATTGGGGTTTTTAATTTTTTTCCAATAGTTTTATCATATTTCCTATCAGACGGCCAAAGCTTAGCTCTCTAGCGCTTTTGGAAGTGGGCAATGTTAGTTTTACATAACTTTACATGTATAGGGGAGGGGAGTAAATTAGAATTTTGGAGTTTTTTGATTTTTTCCAAGGGTTTGGTCATAATTTCTATCAGTCTACCAGATTTCAGCTTTGTAGCCTGTCTGGAAGTACAGTAGAATTATGATGATCTATACATGAGTGAGTAGGTTATCTACGACTGTGCAAAGTTTTAGTTTCTTGGCTCATTATGAAGTAGAGTTTTAGGTAGGTCTCTGGGTAGGTCAAATATGGGCTGAAATGTTTCAAGAAAAGATGGTACAGCAGTTTAAGCGAACTTGGCGGCCAGATATTTTTGATGTGATTGTATGTGTATATAAAGTTGTCAAATATCAGTTTAATGTATATGCGTTATATCTCAGAAAATTGTTATCAAAGCATGAATATATTGATATTTTTGGAAGAAAAAAATAAATTATAGGATCAAAATTTGATATTTGATCTGGAACGGCGCGACAATTCATTTGCCAACTTTGATACATATTTTGGAAGATCCTTAAAATGTTGCAACCTTTCTACGTAAACTTTTTTGAAATACACATATTGACGGGGGCCATTGTTAAGAAAATTTCCATCCAAATGCCATGCAGTGACGGATCCAAGGGTAGCGGGACAGAGGGGCTCGGCTCCGCCAGCCTCCTTAACATAAAGCTTATAATATTTAATACTACTATGTCGGTTTAGAACGTTTTTCTACGTTGTCCGACACCTATTCTCCACCTCCTTCGATCCTGACGGTCATCTTCCGTCAGGTTTTTTTGACTCATTGATCTTTGGATTGCCTGTTGCCATTCCAGTTTAGTTTTTTTTTCTGCGCCCTATTGGTTGCCATTCTAGGACCTGCTTTGGTAATCTTTCGTCGCTCATCCGGTGTACATGGCCGTACCATATCAGTTGCCTTTTAGTGATGTCATCCGTTATGCTTCCCTCGATTCCCATTCTTTCTTTTATGATCTTATTTCTTGATTAATCTTCTTATTGCATCGATTTCGACACTTTCCATTTTTGCTTTGTATTTTTCTGTTACGCGACAAGTCTATTCCATACAACAGCGTGCTTTTCACCATTGTTTCATATATGTTAAATTTTACATTATTTTTTATTTATTAAAAAAAAAGAATAATATTTAATTCCAGTAAAAAAGTTATCAATGCATAACCCGCAATTTTTTACCAAGTATAATTTTTTTAAATTTTTTACAATTTTTTTTTTTTTTAATGTTTGACACAAAAATTATTTGATTTTGCATAAATTGGCACTGGCTTTTACTACCTCCTCGGCCCCTCCTCACGGACATCCTGGATCCGCCACTGATGCCATGTGCCGTTTATTAACGTTTTCAAATTTCCATTTTCTGTGGGGAAATAGGTAATCATTTTGCGGTCAGTTTGTATGAACCTATGAATATGTCTGCGGGGACCATATAGACCCTTACAAATAATATTTGGAAAGGAAAAAAACCGCAGTTAACAGGAACAATAAATTAGAGCCGATTCGGGATATTGGGATGAACTTTTAGGAGTGGATAATGCTTTTTCACGACTTTTCAACGAAACTGTCAAAAAAATCTTAGGTCTGGGGGAAGGGAGGTCTGGGCCCCAACCACCCCCACTGGGCGCGCCCTTGACTTTTGTATAAACAATTTTTTACACAACCTAAAATTTACCGAGAAACATTGAGACAACCGTTTTTGTTTTGTTTTTTATTTTCTACAATATTTTTTGTTTTTCACAAAAGGCTAGTTTCTACCAAATTTCATGTAACACAAAAAAAAATTGTGGGAGATAAAAATTTTGAAAAATTCTATTCCGAAAATTTTAGGTTACTTATATAATGGTTATCTTATACAAAAGCTTATGATTACAACTATTACATTTAACTTTGTTCGGTAAGAGGTCTAGTTTTGTTGAAAATCCTGAAAAATCATTATCCACCCCTGAAAGTTCACCTCATTTCTCCCTAATAACTCGGATCGAGTATAAGTTTCTTTTTACGTTAGCTGTACTATATTTTCTTTCTTTTCCATCAACTTTCTTTTCTCCATTTTTAGGTTTTTTAAAACTGGAATACGTCTATTCTATAGTTAATTTTTGGCGCGTAAAAAATTGCAATGATTTGCGCGTATTCGGTGACCAGCAGGAATGTAATGCTTGTCGCAAATCGTATGCGTATCATAATTGTAAATGTTTTTGTTTTATTTGTGCTGTGGTTTGCGTATAAAGTGGAGGGGTATGGCGTTGCCAGATTTAATTTATTTACATCTTGGGTGGCTTTTAGATAGGTCGTCAGGAATATTAGAGAATTATTGAAATAAAGCCAGGCTATAATAGTGCCAGGCACAATTTTGACACCTTCACATTGTAATATCAGCTGTGATCTTTCAACACACGGCCTTTGTTTACTATATGAACCGGAATAAATAGTGCCTTCTTTTATTAATTGAAAATAAACGACGAAAGTTTTAAATTCGACTTTGGTATGTCAATTTTGAAGGATTAACTGTCAGTTTTTAATGTGAATGTGTCAAAAGAGTGCCTGGCACAATTATAGCCTGGCTGTATTTCAATAATTCTCTTTTACATATGTATATATGTCGATTGTGTATTTTTACCTTTCTAGCCCGCGTAGCAATGGCTAGAGAAGGTATTTTTTTCGACGAAAAATTTGTTATTTTGGTGTATTTTGACCTATCTTAGCAATATCGTCGTGATGTCTGTCTGTGTGTGTGTATATTATTTCTGTCTGTAACACAATAGCTCCAAAACCGCTGAACCGATTTTAATAAAATTTTAGGTAAAATAGTGTTCGACACTCTAACGAGCTGATTAGAACCATTAATGCTAATAACAGTTTTTCGACAATTAAAAAAAGCTAACTTTTTAACGGAACATCGCCCTAATATGCGGTTTCCCCAAATACGTTATAGCAGAAATACATGTTCAAAGAATCGAAAAGTAAAGCGCTCATAGCTGGCTTTGGAAACAAAGGCACAATAAATCTGTACAATTAGTTTTAGCAAAACTACAAAATTAATCCACAATTTGATGTTTTCACCCAATCAACTAGTTTTTAGAAAAAAATAATAGACATAAACCTAAACATTTGACAATTGTCAAATAATGTAGTGACGTAACGGAGTATCTTCCAAAACCACCAAAAGTGACGATACCCGAAAAAGGAACATTAATAATTAAATAGGGGTTCTGGCTTCAAGCATCGCGTGTGAGAATGCATGGGTATGCCCCATATTTATGTTCTGACGTATTTGTGTTTTCCGAATATAGTAGACTACATTTTGCTCAATAATTTGTATTATAACCAAAAACTTCGTAAGAGCTTTAGTTTCTGAGATATTTACAAAAAACTGTTTTCAAGGCTGTGGAAATAGCCCTGCTAGGAAGGTATCAGATCCGTCATGGACCAATTTATTTCTTACTTCAAGGTTGTGTTTCAACAAAAACTTAATAAAGGGTTTTTCCCGGGTCTTTCTTTTAAATTTGATAACTTTTTTGACTATTTTGAAATTAAGGGGCCAGATCTTATTTTGACACCACTTCTTAATCAGGGCGGCGCCTATAAACAGGCTGTAAATTTTAATCATCGAGTAATTGGTGCAGATGTAATATAATCATTGCCAATATAAAATGCCACAAAAATGTGCTCTTCTTAAATTTGCCATGATTACATTTGATCAAACTGTTAGATTTTGAAAATGTCTAGCCTCTACCTAGGGGCTGCCTCTGTGAATCAAAATTATGCATTTAGTGATATATGACCCATCCAACTGATGAGTTGAAGATATCCAGAATGAGTGATTTCCCTCGATAATGAAGGGGGGTTAAAATAAGATGTTGGCCCCTTACAGCCCCTAGGGGCTGGGCACAAAGTATGAGTTATTTAAAATCAAGAAATGGTTCCCCGCGACCTTCTGATACAAATTTGCTCACATAGGGCAGAAAAGGGAATAAAACTTTTTTTATTGAAAATTATCAAATTTTAACTACCAATTTAATAAGACCTAGATGTGCAAATGCAATAGTGTAAAAGAGATGGGGGTTAACCCAAAAACACTTTTCACTCCCTTGCGCAACCTAGGGGCCATATTATATGTAAATTTTGAAGAATCACTGCTTGAAGGCCGATATGTGTGCCAAGTTTCATTACTCTAGCCTAACCTTTAAGAATTAAAAAGATATTTTGACACGGGTGAGGCAATGTTGGTAGGATCATTAATAATAATCGATTAAAAAATTTCTAATTGAAAAATTAAAACGTATGTTTTTATTATTATTTATTTTTTACAAAACTGTTTTTAAGCCAATATTTATAAAACATTTTCCACTGAAAATCCACAATCAAAAATATAATTCGATGTTTTCTTGAGTTTTCCCAAAATATAACTAAATGAATTTTTTTTTTACGAATTTGTTTTCCTTCACGTTCTTACCCTATGTTTTATTACAGGTCAATGTTAACACTTCACACGAAAACGATTAGAAAAATATTACAACTTGGCAACATTGCTAGATAACTGTAAACTCGGCGTCAAAACAAATACGACAGCATGTAGAAGCAGGAAACCTCATCCTTTGGACCTGCTGGGAAACCAGATTCTCATAATATTCTCAGGTATGTGTTTTTGTTAAACGATTGAAACTTTTAGCATCTAGTGACTAAGATGCGATAATTAATAATAATAATATGATATATAGATACCTAAATATATTAGGTTATACAAGCTTCTTTAAACTGTTCACTTTTTCAACCCTATAAAAAATTTAAATATATTGAGACCAGGACTGGTCCCAGACTTTTCAAAAGAGGGGAGTTCAGATTTTTGAACATTTAAAATTTTATCGGTCTACCTGTTTCTCCAAGCATACCATTACGGCGTTTCTTAGTCGTCTCCGGAGATCTTCAATTATGTGTTCCAGACAAGCATTGTGTTTCACTATTGATTTTTCGAGAGTTTTGTGTTTCTATTATCCAGTCTTTATTGGTTCTTGTTTCTCTAGATGTTTCCTTCGTTTGACGAAGGTTTGCTTGGTAGTTAGATTGTTGTGGTATTTGGTGAGGGCTCTGACTGACTGACTGAATTATTTTCTAGTTGGATTTCTTGCTGGTTTGATTCTTGTTTGTTAGAAGTGTAGTTTATTATTAGAGTTAGTTGTTTATTACATTAAAGCCAGAAAAGAAAACTGCTCAGAACCATAGAAAAACTTAATGGTTAATTGTACAAAATAATGAAAACAATAAAAAAGGTCGTCTTAGTTAACGGATTTCATTATGTTAATTAAATATAAAAAATGATGCTATTGCGCTTCCTTAGTAGTAAGCATAACACTAATTAATAACGACATCTTAAATAAGCGTTTCAAAATGTCCATATAATGGTATTTCTGGTTTATCATATCTTCTGTATTTATTCCTATGTTCTAACTTCAGTCCTAGAATTTATATTAGAATCCAGACCCCGCGGCATCGCAAGGAACTTACGTTATTCCAAATTCTCATGCAACAAATTAGTAGATCCGTCTCTTTTTAATACTTTCTTACATTTCTACGAGCTTGTCGTCTTCTTTGTTCCGATTTTAATTTTCCTAGGGCCGGTCGTTACCGTAACGATACTAGAGTCCGTGCATCGGCATTACAGATTATTTCTTTTTTCTGTAATTATGGTGACCAATGAGAAACTTACCAACATGCAAACCATAACTTATATTAAATTGGTGGTATACACCTATACTAGGTTTTCATAACATACTGACTGAGTCTAGATTTAAAATCAATGATTTTTTTCCTTATAGCAAGTTTTTGTCATAAAAGGTACATAAAATATAGTGTTCATACTTCTTAAAATATCCCATCTTTTGAATTTTCTCCACAGTGTGTGCGGAAAGATAGTGTCATGCAGCAATGGATGTAGTTGTCAGTGATTGGTTTAACATTATGCATGTCGGACAGATATTTTTGAATAAAACATGAAGAGACTTATTTCAAAATAAAATAAATTAAAGCAGGGGACCACAGGAAACTGTGTTGGGACATTTATTATGTCTGTTGTATATTTGCGATATTTGGACAGCTGAAAACACCCTTGCAGATGACAGTAGGAAAATCTATCGAAGAAATTATCGTTATATCAAATCAACCAGAGGTTTTACAGACCATCTCATCGTTTTTGATAATTTTTGGTACATTTATTCTACCCATAAGAAAGATGAAAAAACCCAAATTTTAAATTTTTTTGATAGGTAGTTTTTTTTAAATTTAATTTTGAATATTAAAAAAACTGCCAATATGGCTGAAACATTAGGATCTCGAGAACTACTTACACCAGGGTAATGATATAAAAGGTCTTTAAACATCCCTTCGAATAAGGTATCACATGATCACGTCCATTTTTTCTAAAAAAAAAACAAAATTGAAATTTTGAAAATAAATGCTATTACATTTCTCAAAAAAGAATGTAGGTATCCTTACAAATTTCAGGATAGCGAAATGATGAGTTCATGTTGAAAAATATGTTAACAATAAAAATACATGGGAAGATAATGGAAATAGCTTATTTTTTTTAATAAAATACAAAAAACAGACATTTCAGAGAAAAAATAACAGGGTTAAGTTTACCAGTAATAGATATTACTTTAAGAAAAAATATAAAATTGTAAAAACTACCAAAAAAAAATTGTTTTTCAAAAAATATATATTTTTTTTAATTTTGATGTATTCATTTCTGCAAATACCTCACAATGATTGAATTAATTCAGTATTTTTTCAAGATTATTTTTCTACTATTTTCCATTTATTTCTATTGTTAACATTTTTATTTCTACTTGAACCCATTATTACTCTTATTATCTTGAAATTTGGTGAAAATCTTGCATAAACAATAAGGAAAATAAAATATTTTTTTGAAAAAAAAAATAAGTAATACTTTTTGTAAAATTTAACATTAACAACAACTAAACATTTTTTTAAGTTTGAGTTTTGTTTTCATAAAAAATTGATTATGTGACATCTCATTTGAAAGGAGATTAAAGACTTCAAATTATTACTATCCTAGTAAAAGCAGTTATCAAGATAATTTAATATTTCCTGATACATGTTTGAGCCAAATTGGCAGTTTTTTTGATTTTCAGAACTTAATTAAAAAAAAACACTTATCAAAAGAATTTGAAATTTGGGAAAAAAATGCTACTAGTTTGCCAATTTAAACTTTTTTCTATCTTTTATAATAAAAAAGTTAGCAATGGTGGACAGGACAGGCAAATTAAAGAGAATACACTGCAAATAATAATTTTCAAACAATAATAAAAAATATTTAAGTAAATGCGTCAACAACCGAAATTTTTGGACTTAAAATGGAAATTTTTATGAATTGAAAGAAATTTTTCGAGGTTTGGTCAAAGAAATAAAATAATTTTGGCTGGTCCTTAGACCTGAGGCTACCCTGCCTAATACCACAAATGGGTGGTATCAACATTTCATTTTTTTTCAGATTTCATCATCCTCATTTTATCGCCTTTCCGCCTTTTGGTTGTGTACTGATGATGTCTAGGATGACTGTAACATGTATATTGCTACTAATACCATTTTTGTAAACATATCATGCAGGCAAATTTATTTTTTTTGCGTTATTACATATATTGTTTTTGTATTCTTCATAAAATTAGAAAGCTAGGTAAGGCCTCTGGCAGTAAAGGAGGATGCAGTGACCCTAAACGCCATCAGCAGTAATTTCGAACATGAGTTTCGAACGGTCTTTCAGCGGCAGCAATCCTGCCAGCTTTCGGCTTGTTTCAGCAGCAACGTTAAGTTGCGTTCAATGTTCAGTTCCGTGCAGTCGCCAGTCAGTGCAGTGTTTTGAAAACTGCTGGGCGTGTTTTACCGATTATTCCTGCCCTGATTTGCGCGAGAACGTAATGAGACATTAGAAAACTGAGATCTATTAACTTTTCGTAAAACGAGTATTTCTATCTAATATTAACTTCCACGAATCCCTATCCATCGTCGTAAATGACAAAAACAAAATCGTCCAAGATCATAAATGGTATAACAGTCCAATGGCAAAAACGGAATTCATAATAAACGGACATTATACAAAAACGACATTCATCAAAACAAGACAAGAGCAAAATCAAAGTTTAGTATAAAGTCTTTTATCAAAACCAGACAAAATCAAAAAGGCCAAAATCATAAAAAGGGGCCGGGCCTAGCATGAGCAACTCTATTCTTTCCTGTGATGTATACTGGTTCCGTCTCTCATACAAATCGGTCTCATGGAAGTTTGGCGGCAAATTTAAATCGGGAACAAATAATATTGTTGTTTTTGGACCCAAAAATAAAAAATAAAAATGCCCGTTTTTTTCCTTTAATTAGGTCCTCTGTCCTTCCCATAGATCCTATGAGTTTATAGATTTCTCCTTATATGGTTTTTTTGACAAAAACCTTTAACGAAACTAGTTCTGGTTTCTCTAATATTACTGGAAGACATCCTTAGATTTTTACTGCCCTGGTTTACGGAAAAAGTATTAAAACATTAAAAAAACGAAAAATCTGCTAAAGTCTGGCAAATGAAAATTTCTGTCCTATAAGTGAATGAATGAATTTTCAGGACTCTCGCCACAAGATTTTTTGACCAACACCTTTGCGTTATCTAGTTTTGGTATCTCCAGAATTACTGGAAGACATCCGTGAATAATACTACTGATTTTTACTGCCCTGGTTTGCGAGAAAAGCAAGCAACACTGATATCGCGCTTTTTGCCCAAATCTTTGTTCTAATAGAAATAGAAAACGAGAAAGCGGAATGCGTCGAAATTTTGAGGGGTAGTTTTTTAAAGCATTTTTAACAACCGTATCTTAGCAGTTTTTCGCGAAATCATTTTATTCAAAAAATAAAAAAAAAGTTATGGCTAAAACACAACAAATATTTCAAAACAATGTTTGGCATTTCAGTAGCCTAATTGTGTTATAGAAAACTGTAGCGAAATTGTTTCGATTTTTGTATTTTTTGGAAATGTACAAAAGAAAATCAAAAATCTAACAAGATACGTTTGAAGATTTTAAAAAAATCTGGCATATGAACAGAAATAATGTTTCAACTAGTTTTTTATAGAAGAGATCTATTAGGATTTACAAAAGCGTGCTCAATTTTATATTTGATGCAGGACACCAAATCAGACAAGAGCCATCTCTTGACTGAAGCGCCACCCCCATATACCGGGGGCAAGTCAATTCGATTGAGAAAATTTAACTAAGATCACGTGACCCGGATTTTCACATTTTCAGATATTTTGAAAAAATAAAATATCGTTTAATATAAGTTAATATAAATTAAATGATTACAAGTATGTATTTAATGACATACAATTTTTTCTATTTACAAAACGTTTTTTTTTTAAGGGCTGACCATAGCGTAACAAACAAAATCACGGAATTACGAACCAATTTATAAGATAGTTTTTGATAATTAGTATATTGCTCAGTAGAGGCCACGACCCTGAAAAAATCAGCTGTTCTCCCGGGGCTGAATTTTACATTGGGTCTTATGGGAGGTCAGACGTTTTTTTATGATATTTTCAAAATGGCACTACAGATTTCCGCAAAATTTTAGTGAAATATTCTCAGACACCATCCCGATATTCCACCAAAGGTTTGTAAGGAAGCAACATGATTAAAAGGTTAAAATCTTCAAGATTTAGCATTCCTTATTTTGAATTCAAATTACCCGCCATGTACCACATGCCAACTGTTATATTTGACATGTATTTGACTTTGTCATATGTGATTGTCACATTCGCATATACATATATATAAAAATTTTTGAAAATCGGAGCAACTTTTTTTTTCTCGAAAAAATTAGGATCACCATAGCTCACACTACTATAGTATAGTATATGTGTGAGCTAAAAATCAGCCCCGGATGTGACGTCAAGAAAGTGGAGGATCGTGGCCCGTCCATTTTGATAGCCCTGTTTGAAGTTGTTCGTAAAAAGCCAGCCAATGCCACCTAAAAAACTGAAATGGGCCCCTTCCAAAAAAATTAATCTAAAATATCTTGCAAAGATGTGTCATAAAATTTATAATATAAAACATTTTTCAAGCCAGTTTTTTATTTGACCAAAGTCTCAATTTTTTTGTTTCAATTTTTA
This sequence comes from Aspidapion aeneum, assembly GCA_963576565.1. Taxonomy (NCBI): domain Eukaryota; kingdom Metazoa; phylum Arthropoda; class Insecta; order Coleoptera; family Brentidae; genus Aspidapion; species Aspidapion aeneum. Next base: position 32,366,653 of record OY755046.1, on the reverse strand, counting down.
AAATTACACTTTTTGTTAGGGTGTGTTAGTATTATGTATATATATAATTGTCTTCATAAGGTTTTTCCAAAGAAACTTATGGCTATCGGAAAATATATTCTCTAGAAAGTTTCTCTCTCTAGAAAGTTTGCTGGCAATCTCTAACCCTTGTGATGACTCGATTTTATAAGCCTGAGCGTACTTTGAGAATGGGTCTACTATTGTTAGAAATTTAGAATTTTCCAAAGTTAGTGTGTCTGCGTGCAAAATTTGAAATGGTTTGGTCGGGGTAGGAGTAACGTTCATTTTTACTTGTATAGGTTTTCTTTCGTATTTTGTAAGCTGACAGATTTCACATTCATTTATGTAATTTCGGATAATTCTTGATTTGGCCAGTAATATTGCTCTTTTATGCGTTTTTCTGTTGAATTTCGTCGTCGTCTAGAACGTCTATTAATTTTTTTGTGCATTTAATCATTTGAATTTGTGAGTTTTTAAAATACCTTTGTAACACGGTACTAAATTTTTCGGGTCTTCAAAGTAAAGATGATACTTTACTTTTGGGACTATATATTCTTTTAAAAATTGTACTACATTTTTTTCGAAATTATTTTTTGAAAATTGAACAATAAATCTTTGTTTTATTTTGAATAATTTTACTATAGCGGGTTTTAGCGGGTTCAAAATTTACTTCGGAGATAAATATTTGATTCTTGCCGTAGTTCACTGGGCAATCAGCGATGGGTATTCCAATGATGGGATCCTCTTGATTGGAATGAATTGTTTGATTGGTGTCTTCTTCTGCGTTATTTTGGTCGTCAAGGTCACCTGGTTCTGAGACTACTGATTGATTTTCTGCATTATTATCATTCTCAATGGTCTGGTTTAAATTTTCTACAAAGTTGCGCAATTTCGTTAGTGCATCGAGGGGGTCCACGTCTTTAGTTACATTTGTGTTTATTTCGACGCGCGAGAGGGCGTCGGCGTTTTTATTAAGAGTTCCTTTTTTGTATACAATTTCAAAATCGTACTCAGCTAATTTCAGACTCCATCGAACTAATCGGGAATTTGGTTCTTTAAGTGAGATTAGCCATTCTAAAGGTTTATGGTCAGTAATAATTTTAAATTTTCGACCAAAGAGATAGGGCCTAAAGTATTTAACTGCCCAAACAATCGCCAATAGTTCTTTCTCAATTGATTTCAGATTGGCAAAGAGTTCTTGAGCCATACGCTATTGGGAGGTCAGAGCCAATTTTACCTTGAGAAAGCACACAACCCATTGCGAAATTGCTTGCGTCGGTCGTAAGGTTAAAAGTTTCGTTAAAATTTGGGTACTGCAAGATTGGTTCATTGGTCAGGATATGTTTGCATGTTTCGAATGATTTTGTGTAGGCGGGATTTTTCGCATCTATTTTTGCATCCTTTTTTAGTTATGCGGTCATTGGTTTAGTGATTTTAGCAAAATCCGGAATAAATTTTCGGTAATACCCTAAAAGACCTAAAAATTGTTTAATTTGACGTTGTGTAGTGGGTATTGGATAGGCCGTAATAGCCTTAATCTTGTCTGGGTTTGGCTTAACGCCATCTGGCGTCACTATGTGCCCTAAGAAGGCGACTTCTTTACGCAAAAATTCGGACTTATCAAGCTGTATTTTAAAGTTTGCTTGTCGAAATCTGTCAAACACTTGTTTTAGGCGTTTTATATGCTCATCTAAACTAACACTAAATACTAAGACATCATCAAAAAATCCCACGCATATTTCGTTATTAAGGCCTCTGAGGATGTTGTCCATCACTCTTTGGAAAGTGGCTGGGGCGTTCTTTAACCCGAAAGGCATTCGCAAAAACTCGTAATGCCCGTTTTGAGTGCTAAATGCTGTCTTAGGGACGTCTTCTTCGGCTAACTCGATTTGGTGGAAGCCGGACGCTAAATCTAGAGTAGAAAAGTAGTGACATCTGCCGAGTTTATCAAGCAAGTCGTTGATATTTGGAATTGGATAACGGTCTCCAATTGTTTTCTCATTTAATCTGCGAAAATCGATCACGATCCTCCACTTCTCTTTACCAGATGCGTCTTGTTTTTTGGGTACTACCCAAATAGGTGCAGACCAAGGCGAATAACTAGGTCTTATATTATTTTGCTCCAGCATTTCGTCGATTTGAGATTTGACTTCCTTCTTATGTATTTCTGGGTACCTATAGGATTTGGTATAGATCGGTATTTCATCCGAGGTCTTAATTGAGTGTTTGATCTGATTGGTAAAGGTTAATTGATTCCCAGTGACATGAAAAATATCGGAATATTCTTTGATCAAACCGGTAATAGCTTTTTGTTCTTCATTGTTCATGTGTTCAGTTCTAATCTTTGAAATATCAAATTTATACTTCTCAATGTTTAAATAATTTAGGTTTGGGGTAGGTCGTTGTTTAAGTTCATAACAGTCAGGGTCAATGACGTTCAAGGGTTCAAAAATTTTTATTTTTAGATATTTTTCAGTAGGGTTCATCATTGTGCAGATTGCCTCGAAGTTACTGACCGTGGTCAGGCATTCAGGAATTTCTAATTCTGCGAATTTTGTTTGGGGAATTATGGCTTCACCATCAATATTTTTTACATTAATTTTAATAACTTGCTCGGTCATTGGTGCCAGTACTAAAATATTTGTATTTTTGGTAGTGCTATGAAATTTCAGTTTTATTTCTGCGTTAGGGGTGATTAAGAAATTTTTTTGAAGATTGATCTTGGCTTTCAGTAAAGACAAATTATCAATTCCTAATAAACAGTCAAAATAATTATGAAAATCAAAAACGTAAAATTGGGTCTAGGTCTGAATTAAAAATTTTTGAACAGGGTATTTGCGTACTGTATTGTTCTATTGAATTGCCATGCGCTGTTGAGATTTGAAATGGGTCTTCAATTAGGGATTTTTGTAAATATTTTTGTGCTATTGTGTGCCTTACAAAAGATCTTGTACTTCCGGTGTCTATAAGTATTTTTAGATTATATTCTGGAAAAATTACAAAAGGTAATTTGTTTTCGCTATTCGTTAGGTTCATCAAATGAAATTTTGGTGGTTCAAGGCCGGTTCTTGAAAAAACTCGCTCGATTCAGCTTCGTCTTGTGTATAGTCAGTCTCGTCATCGTACTGGTACTGGTTATTATCCTCAATGGGGTATTCGATTGTGGGTTGAGTTTGTGATTGATTTTCAATGTTGTTTATTTCTTCGATTTTGTAGTTTGATCGATAATTAGGTTGTTGATTGAATTGGTGGTAATTTTGAAAAGGGCTGTAAGGGGTATTTCGGTTTTGGGAAGATTTTATTGTAGGCGTTTGATTGATTGAATGCGTTTAATTGATTAAAGGCGTTTGATTGATTCGGATTTCTGTTAAAAATCGGTTTATTTTGCTCCGGTCTATAAGTCAGCTGTGGTGGTCTGTAATTCGAAGTAGTAGGGAGATTGTTAGAATAATTAGATTGAGGGAAACTCGTTAATGCCAAAGGGCTGTTAACTTTTGGTTCCATAAAATGCGCATTTGGTTTTTGTGGGGTTTTAAAGTGTTGGTGTTTTTGGTTACTATCGATTTGAAAATCGTTTGTAAGCATTTTAAGGACTTCATTTATGTCTTTCGGATTTTTAGTTCGCATTAGAGAGCCAACCGGTTCTTTTAATCCGCGTAATAAAATTCTTAAAGCTAACGCTCTGCAAAATTTACCCAAAATCATTTTTTCTTCTTGGGCCCCGTGAGTCAAGAGATAAGAAGTTTGATAATTTAGTTGATGTTGAATTATATAATTATTATAAAAATCGAAAGCTGATTCATTGCCTTGTTTCATTTCTGTACCCTCGATTATAAGGGTGCAAAGATCGCGTTTATCCCCATAAGTGCTGACAAGGGCGTCTTTTAAATCGCTAAACTTCGTAATGTTACAGGAAGCAATATTAATTGCTGCTTCACCTTTAATTTTACCTAAGATGCTTGACATCAAATATTCATTTTGAAAATCATTAACGTCTTCTGTGTTGTAAAATTTGGTGATTAGTTTTTGAAATATTTCTATGAATCTGGGTAATAATTCTGGTTCTCCATGGAACTCAGAAATCATGCCTAAGTATTCCGATTTTAATTGCGGAAGAGCCATTTCTTAATTTATTTCCAAATTTATAGAATTATCGAGTACACTATTATCTAAATCTAAAGCTACGTTTCCTATCAAGTCCGCTAAAAATTGATCAAGCTTTGAATTTTGATTTTGTTCAAAAGTATTGTCCAATTTTGGGCCTGGTGCGCGATGTTCTTCGCTTTGTGAGTCAGAATCAGAATTTGAGAGATCAGAATAATCAGTTTTTACGGAATCTCTAAATGACATGAGATATTACTTACAGCAAAACCATTAAGACTTCCAGCGATGACATTAGTAATCCAAATTCCTCGATATCCTCTCAAAAAACACGAATTAATCAACTATGTCCTTAGTAGATCTTTTTCGTCAGGCAACTTCAGTTCCCCTAACTGGACAGTCTTAGATCTAGCACGCACTGCACGCAAAATTAATCAAAAATCCAAAATTTCCGATATGCTTTCGAAAATCACGAGCCGATTACTATGTTCTTTAATAGATCTTTTCGTTAGATTAAGATCTGTTACGCACTGCACGCACAAATTGATTAGTCTTTTTAGTTATTTATTTGTTCGATTGCCAATAAATCGTTAAAACGAACCGTCGATTATATTCTTTAGGTGCGTACTGACTTGCAACAAATCACTCCAAACGCGCAAAACACTACGAACATTCCGATCTTTTTCCTCCGAATGCAACAAACATTCGCGCGCAAAAGATCGTCGTGTTTGCAAGGTCATTTGAAATACCTCCTAATACGGGGTTCTAACGATTTCGTGAAATTTTGCTTGATTCTGCCCTTCAAAAGTTATCCAAATTCATATAAAATCTTCCTGGTATAACTTCAACCCTACCGACACAAACAGCCGCGGCTCTTTTCGGGTCCGACCAAAGTATTTGTAGGCCGCGACGTCACTAAAAAGAAATGAAAACAAGATTTCCAACACTTCCCTCGCGGAAATCACATAAACTACAGGTAAATATAAATCGAACAGAAATTCCAGGATCCTTGTATGTGGGCATATCCTCAAAAGGTGCGCTTCTGTAGAATATGAAATGATGATTTACATAAAGTTAATCTTTAATAAACTTTTTTCGATATGATTTTTGAAATTGCGTAAAATTTAAAAAAATAATTTTTCGCACTTTGATATTTTTTAATTTTTAGCTCACATGTATGCATACAGACAGACATACAGACATACAGACATACAGACACACAGACATACAGACATACAGACATACAGACATACAGACATACAGACATACAGACATACAGACATACAGACATACAGACATACAGACATACAGACATACAGACATACAGACATACAGACATACAGACATACAGACATACAGACATACAGACATACAGACATACAGACATACAGACATACAGACATACAGACATACAGACATACAGACATACAGACATACAGACATACAGACATACAGACATACAGACATACAGACATACAGACATACAGACATACAGACATAGAGACATTCAGACATACAGACATACAGACATACAGACATACAGACATACAGACATACAGACATACAGACATACAGACATACAGACATACAGACATACAGACATACAGACATACAGACATACAGACATACAGACATACAGACATACAGACATACAGACATACAGACATACAGACATACAGACATACAGACATACAGACATACAGACATACAGACATACAGACATACAGACATACAGACATACAGACATACAGACATACAGACATACAGACATACAGACATACAGACATACAGACATACAGACATACAGACATACAGACATACAGACATACAGACATACAGACATACAGACATACAGACATACAGACATACAGACATACAGACATACAGACATACAGACATACAGACATACAGACATACAGACATACAGACATACAGACATACAGACATACAGACATACAGACATACAGACATACAGACATACAGACATACAGACATACAGACATACAGACATACAGACATACAGACATACAGACATACAGACATACAGACATACAGACATACAGACATACAGACATACAGACATACAGACATACAGACATACAGACATACAGACATACAGACATACAGACATACAGACATACAGACATATATATATCTATATATCTAAATTAAGTAAGTTTATTCAATATTTAGAGTCATTTAGAATAAAACTGTAGGTATTGGTAAAAGGATAATAACAATATTAAATAATAAAGATAACACAACAACTGCAAAATAAAAAGACGGACGGACGGACGGACAGATGGACAGACGGACGGACAGACGGTAAGACGGACAGTCGGGCAGACGGACAGACGGACAGACGGACAGACGGACAGACGGACAGATGGACAGATGGACAAATGGACAGATGGACAGACGGACAGACAGACACCATAGCTCACCCTACTTATAGTATACGTGTGAGCTAAAACATTATACTTGGTATTACACTGGTCCACTGGTCGGGTCCCCGGGTGTCGCAAAGAGGTTTTTTTTGTGGACCAAAATTAGTTAAAATTACCTATATTATACATACATTAATTGTGTTAGCTTAGGTGCCCAAAAATTGGGAGAGTATTTTATTTGCAAATTATTTTTGATTATTTTTCTTTATTTACTATTTTTAAAATTCTCATTATAATCGGATTAGTAGTTTACTTTTCTTAAATGACATTGTGGCAAACAATATTTCAACTTACCCACACACCGATTGATTTTTAACGCTGCACAAGTCAAATTTAGTGGAAATTAGGAAAAGTGATTATTAATCAATTCAACACTTCCCTAATAGCAAGTAGGTTATCGTAGTCCACGTGGAGTGAAAATCTGCAATGCACCAGGTGTACAGATGCAATGTGATTGGCTCATTTTTCTGAAATTACGGTTTTAATTGGTACATAGCATTTGCTCTGCGTCCTGTATTCTCGCTATTTTAAGTCAGTATCACCGTCAACCATGATGGACGATGACGACGCGGTTGTAGCGGCCGGCGCTCTTCTGATTATTGAGAGTTTGAGAAGAAGAAATAAAAAAGACCAGCGAAAAGAATGGTCCAGACGTCTGTATTTACAAAGACAAAATTTAAGTTTACTGAGAGATATGGACTAATTACATTTCAAAAACTTTACCAGAATATCTGCAGAGGATTTTGAAAACTTAATTTGTCTAGTGGGTCCTAAAATATTCAAGAAAGATACCCAACTTCGACATGCTATACCTGTTCAAGATCGCTTAGCTATTGCTCTACGTTTTTCAGCAACAGGGGACTCTTTCACTAGTCTACACTACCTATTTAAAGTATCAAAACAACGAGTTGGTTTTATAGTTATAGAGACCTGCAATGCCCTTATTGAAAAATTGAAACATGAAATAAAGGTAAATATACCGGGTGGCCCAAAAAAAGGCATGAAATGATTTTTATTATCACTTTTGAACGAATTGGTCTGGGTTTTGACCAAAAATATTTTTTGTCCGCTATCAAATTCCAAGATGGCACACAGAATCAAAGGTAGTGTAGACCGGGTACTGCCCACTTTTTATAAATGTGCTACTAAAAAATCTTGAGCTGATTCAATTGTTTTCTTTTTTGTTCTGTCAATAGCTACAACTTTAGACATACAAAAACAATATGACACAGATCCCTAAAATTAAAAAAACTTTTGGTTGTTTGTAAACGGCACTTTTTACATATATATGAGGTACATATTTTGTTACATGATGTAGGAGTTAAGGCATACAAAATTTGCTGTAATTACTTTGTAGTCCTCCCTGGTCCTAGCTAGAGACCCTGTATGTATGACATATTTTAAATATGTCATACATACAGGGTCTCTATTTAAAATATGTCGTCCTATCCATCTCGCCGCCTGTCATTCCCCCTCACCCTCTTCAAAAACCATATTCGCATAACTTTCACAAATATGGAGCGATTTCAAAACTTGTTTCTGCACACGGTTTAAGAATTTTTCAACAGGATTTTACTACTTCCCTCTCCCTCTCCCTCCCCCACCTTGACTCAATGTTTGTAGAAACGCACCTATCTACGAGTAATGCTAAATGAATGATAAATGCATTCTTTCTATAAGGCTGAATAAGAATTAAAAAATGGATGTAAAAAATAAATTAACAAAAAACACCCAACTGCTAAATCTACTTGCTAAAATTACCCAAAAACCTAATTCATGAAAATACAAAACTGTATAATTTTGTAAGTGCGCTTTGGGCATCAAAACTAACTAAAGATTGAAGCATATCGTACATTATAAGTATATCTATTACAGTTTGTGATACCTATCAATTTTATACTCAACTGCGACTATAGTAGGCACAAGTAGAACTAGCAGTTTGGTGTTTTTTTTATTTATTTTTTTTTATAAATAAGTTTAATATTTATTTATTATTATTCAAACATATTAACTACTGGTAAAGTTTTTTTACTTAGTAACTAAACTAAATGAACCGAACCGCATAAATTAATTTAAAAAATTTTCCTCAATGTCGTAGTTTACATATGTTTTGTCAGCTGAATAATCAGATGCGTATTGAAATTAAGGATATGACGGTTCAATACTTTTTGAGCGTTGTGCGGGAGATGGATGGTCCATTCAATTTTTTAATTGCCAAGTAAAAAAAAACGACTGCACCCACTGAACAAACAAGAAGGAATAAATCTCTTTGTGGTATTCCGATTTACCGACAAGCCTCGGAAAATGTTTTGCGCGTTCGCCGTGACGTATTGACTTGCAAAATTTGTTGCAGCGCGGTCTGTGCTTTTGAAGTACACGTATTCACTCACACACACTCCGCGCATTTTCGCCGAAAATGTTTTTCCTGTTTGTAGTGTTTGATGCGCGCTGTGTTCCCAGATTGCAAAATTACATAAGCATTGCATAGACACGTACTCACTGAGCGAACATTTTCGGCGAAAATGTTTGGAGTGTTTGTAGTGTTTTGTTGCAAGTCAATACCCACTTTTTAATCTCACGTTTGGGCAATCCTACCGACTGCGCCACTTAAAAGACAGGTTTACCCGAAACCGTTTTTAAAAAACAACTTTTATTATTTAAAACTTAAAACATCTAATCGGTCTTAAATCTAGATTCTAACTAATTATTATAACACATCTAAAAACTATTATTAATAAATCCGTAAGTAGGGAATAATGTCTCTGTCAGCATAAAGTTCGTACACCTTTGTAATATGATGGTAATATTTAACCGATAGGGTCATATAACTTACATACGTATGCGCGTTCGGCCTCATAGCGAGGCATGCGAATTCTGCCTCAAATGAATACGCGCCTATAACTAATCTTGTCAGATCGGCAACCCGTGATTCGTGTTTCTCGGTCAGAGCCGACCCATGCACTTTGCAGTTTGGATATACAGTAGAACACCGATTATCCGTGCGCGGATTATCCGGGCTGCTGATTATCCGGGCTGCTGATTATCCGTGCTATGATTTCCCATCATCGAAATTGTGTTGTTGAAGTTCTATCGAAATAGCGTTACCGGAAATCACTCGACTAAAACCTTACATACATACATACATATAAACTTAGTTTGAACTTATGGGATCTTTTTTTTTTCTGTCATATTTTGAGTATATATACCTAATATGTATGTAACATGTAATAAATGAATGTTCGGATTATCCGTGCTTTTCACTTATCCGTGCCTCGTCCGGTCCCGTGGAGCACGGATAAACGGAGTTCTACTGTCTCCCTCTCTGTCTATAAAACTATACGGAAATAAGCACGCAAAAGAATAGCAATGTTCGTGAAATTTTCGATCCTCCCGGCTACAAGCCTGATCGATAAAACAGCCTTGGAATATGAATCAGCTGTTCTTTATTTACCAAATTTGCGCAAAAGTATTTACCGGCTTGTTTGCTTGACACCTTCTACCTAACTAAAGTAAATAGTGTGTTTTTTTATGTATTAAATAAGACATCCATGATTATTACATGTGTAAATAGTTTTTATAGAGGCCCTTGATACATTTGACTATTGTTTTAGAGGGCCTCTAGTTTTTATGATGTCTGTGGCAATGGCGGCTGGTGACGTTATAAATTGGGGGGGGGGGGGGGCAGAAATTGATATTGCATGGAAAAAGAGATAAAAAAAACTTACCTAAACAATTTTATTTTAGCATTTCACAAACAAGCTGCTAGGACTTGGTGTCACTTTATTTGTTTATAGATAAAGTCTATTCGCCCTTCTTTTACATGCGCAAAGTGCTTGGATTAGCACCAGTTTCAGACTAATCATGGCCCCATAGAGCAACCTCAAAAATCCCACAGAATTTTATCTCTATTAACCTATGTCTATTTTTTGTTACATTTTCATTATGTTCGGTAATGTTTTGCCTATAGGCACTATTCAATTGGCACCTAATATCATTCTTGTCTAACATAGAAAATTATATGTGGTTATTTAAATAAGTAGCACTTACTTTGTGTCTTTAACTTTTCACTAAAGTGCTGGATATCAAACATTCCTTTTACCACCCACGCAGGATCACTTCGTGGATTGTTCATAATAAGACAAATAAAGCAAAAAAAAGCATTTCGTTTTTCACAACTGCACAACCAGTTTTCAGCATCGTATAATTTTTTATTACTTGCACTAAAATTTTGATTAATTTTTAGGATTTTTAGGTCCGGTCTATGTGGCCCTAAAGATTTTCTTTGTAATCGAAGTTCATATGTCAACGTATTTAAATTTGCACAGTTAATTATGCAATCGACGGTATTTATTTTCATTTTATAAGCAAACGATATCAAAAATAAACAATGACACGCGACCGGCAATGCTTCTTACTACTGACATACCCCAAATCAAAACAAACTGATATGTCTTCACTAAGGATAGAACCGGCAACGTGTAGAAGGGCAACATACGTTTCCGCACGATGATGATGGCCGACTTCAACTAAAACAAACATTCAAAACAAAGATTCCGGGTTTTAAGCCTTTCGCGCTCATAATTTTGACCTAAACTGAAAACGTCACTGGCATAATTTGTATGAGTGATGACGGAGAATGACCCTCCAATAGTAAAATCCACGAGCCGCTACTGCCTGCCCTTTTACCCCAGTTGTGATCAATCGCTGGGGTAGAAGAACAGTATTCAATTATTGGCTAGAAATATGGTAATATCCAATCAACATCTACAGCGCCGGTTCATCCTATAGACACTCTAGGCACTTGCCTCAAGGGAGGGGGCCGCAGGGCTCTGGTACAAAAACTTTAAATTTAATGTGATGGAAAAAATGCAAGAATAAAATGGAAAAGTTTTTTTTATTTTTTTTTTGGAAAACTACTATTTTTAAATCTATCAAAGTATTTAATAGAATTGACTAAATTATGGTGCCAAAGTTTTATCTATGCATCTTTGCATAGGTAATCATGCAAAAAGTGGCAAATTGCAGTTTTTTTCAAATATTAATTTAAAAAAAAAGTTATCAGAAAAGTTTGAAATTTGCTAGAATTAATATATATCTAATATTATATTAATGCATTATGTACCCAAAATAGCAGAACTCACCCAAGCCAGACTTTTCTTTAAAAAGCAGCGGAGTACTGAACCCATACTTTTGCAGATGAGACACATTTAGCTCTTCGCCCCTCATCTCCCTGACCACTCCATGGGACTCGAAGGCGGGATCCTCCAGCTTGTCTTGGAGGGAGAACGTCCTTCGACCTCCATCGAGCTCGTCGTCGTCTCCCAATGCCCAATCCTCGCTGTAGAGTTTCTTTTGTTTTCTTTCTCTCTGAAAATAAAACGAGAACGCATGATTTACGTGTCGAAAGATTTAGCGAAGCCAGCGAAGCAGTCAAATAATCGCGAGCAGCCCCTCTTTTGTGTACAGGCTATCTTCACTTGTGAGGCTCAGTTTTCAACTGGAGCCCAAAGATAAAAACTGCATTTTGACACAAGGCGTTTCTAAGCTAATAGGGATTTTCAAAACTCTGCCTTTAAGGAGAGAGCCTATAACTTTTCTGTTTATTAAATTCATCCATCATTTTGGTTTAATAGATATGCATTTTTATAGATTTTTATTTTTTTAGTTTTTGAGATATTACAAAAATATCTTTATTTATCTTTTCTGTATTTTTTGGGTTTAGAATATCTTAAATTAGTTAAATTTAAAAATATAATCAAAAACAAAGAGGTATATAGTGAATTCAAAAATGTTAATATAAAAAAGAGGAGTGTGATCAATTTGATAGTTGGATTATTTAATTAGATCATTCCATAAAAAATTACAACTTTATGTGATATCTCAAACACTAAAAGCAAAAAATTAAATTTAGTTTATCTGTTGAATTATTTATAAAATAAATGGATCCATGACGGATCAATACCTTCCTAGCCCATTAGCACACGGTAACCTCCATACTATACCAGCCATGAAAACAGTTTTTGTAAATATCTCAGAAACAACACAAATTATTGAGAAAAATATTTTCTACTTTATTCCGAAAACCGCATATTAATGCGATGTTCCGTTAAAAAGTTATTAGATTTTTAATTCTTTAACTGTCAAAAAACTGTCATTAGCATTAATGGATTTTGACCGAAATCTAATCAGCTCGTTAGTTACCTGAAAATTTTATAAAAAACGGTTAAGCCGTTGCGGAGCTATTGTGTTACGGACAGACAGTCACACACACACACACACATACACACACACAAAGGCAGACGTCACGCCATTACTGCGCGGACTAGGAAGGTAAGAAGCTATGAAAAAACATTTCATACTAAAGTAAAAAGTGTTTTTACAAAAAAGTTTCACGGGCAAAACCTCAGAGGTAAAGGTAGCTCGGGGACGCGTTTCTGCCTCATTAGGCTTCATTCAGCCTGAGCATAACCATAAAATGGAAGCCTAATGAGGCAGAAACGCGTCCCTGAGCTACCCCTGAGGTCTTGCCCGTGAAACTTTTTTGTAAAAACTTTTTACCTCGTGAACTTCCTTCAAATTTAAAGTGTTTTCTGATCACGCCTTGGTGTTTTGGAGCGCCATCCGCGAACCCAGAGAACACTTTACTTTGCAACAAATCGCCGCACGAGTCACTGCATTTTTTCCCTCTATGAATTCCCAAGGGGGGTGAAGAAGTTCTAAACAAAACTTTACGACTTTTCATAATTTCATTTCCTTTCGACCCATTCAGTTCATAAATAAAAAACTTATAGACCCCCTTTTAAAATTCAACTTTACAAAACCCCCCTTCTTGAAAATCGATGCTCTCAAGTGGGGTCTAGAAATACCACCCCTAAAACATTGAATTTGGAAAACCCTGTGCAACGTGTGCGTTTGACTTTTTAACATTTTTCCTGATACAGCAAAGGGTTAAATTATCTTTTGTAGGAAAAAGATTGAACGTTTAAAAACATAATTTAGTAAAAAAAATATTTTATTATGCAAAAGTCAATATGGACACATTCCCCCTTTTGAATCCGTCACTGCAATGGCGCGCAATACGTGTAAATAATGTATAGAATAAATTAGTAGGAAATAATAAATCCCCAAACATCGTAATTTTGAATTATCCACCGCTTTCTCTGTGTCTATAACTCCTTTAAAAACGGGCAAACTCCCAAATTCAACTCCAGTTCAGCCTTAGCTTTGGCGGACGCAACTTCATGACTTTCCTTCAAAACTTCCGCTTTCTCGTAGCCCTGCTGTTTATTTTGTGCGAATGAACTTGAGGTGACCAAAAATCGATATTTTATGTAAACTACCAAAATTTCGTTTATCCCACAGTAAAGTTTCAACCTTATGAGGGCTTTCAATGATATATTAACCACTGTTTTTCATTTTTTATCATTAACAAACAAATCTTATAAGTTATTTAATAATGTTGCGAATTCTAGTGCAGGCGCTAGAGGTAGTTGAGTATGCAAAATGTAAGGACCGCAACTTGACAATGGATTCTAGCTAAGAATAAAAATTAAGATAAGATTAACGATCTGGATGTTGCCAAGCCAGTTTTTGGTCCATTTTTTTTATCCCCCCTCCTCTTATAGGCGTGTTCGAATTTCTGAAAATTTGACTAAGTTGACGCCCTAAAGCCACAATGACACAGAAATGCATCAAAACTGTGTAAACTCTAACCTAAAAATAAAATTATATCAGCTTTTTAAATTTTAGCCCCAAAAACTCCACACACTCCTCAAAACCTAAAATTTTTAGGTTTTCTTCAAGTTTTATTACCTGTATTGTAGACAATAAAATTTCCTTTTTAACGATATACAAGTCAGTGGACTACGACCACTGACAAACTCTTGTTTTACCCAATTTTCTGAAAAATCCAGCTTTCTATCAAACACTGTGCTCTGTAGCAGATTGTAGGCAATGAAATTTCCTTTTAAATGATGGTGTTCCATATTAGTTGTAGATAATCAAAGGAAAATAAAGACTTATTTGATTCGATTCGATTCTATTCTATTCTATTCTAATAAGGCAAGATTAGTTTTATTTATAACAATTTAGGGGCGTCCCTTAATTAACTCAATTTTGAAGAATCACTAAACTTACCAATTTTTTACAAGTTTTATCAAAATTTCTCAAAAATTAAGCTTTTTGGAAAAAAAAATTTCTACACTTTAATATAGAAAATGAAATTCCCTTTTTAACACTGTATGAGTCAGTGAAATCACATTAATAACAAACTCTTCAGCGGCGTCCGTTTTTTGAGAAAATGAAAAAAAATTTAAAAACCACATGTTTGGCACATGTTTTACCCGATTATCTTAAAAACCAAGCCCTCTTTCAAAAATTGTGCACTATAGTCGATTATAGATAATGACATTTCCTTTAAAACGCTGTACCACAAAGTAAGATTTATCTTCAGTATAAATAAAATAAATTTTTACAACTCACCAAACAAATTCATTTGGTTACAGGTTTTATTCAATTTTCTTAGAAACTAAGCTCAACTAAAAAAAATGTGTTCTATACTTTATTGTAGAAAATAAAATGTCCTTTTTAACACTATATAAATCATTATGGTTTAATTGATGACAAACTCTCCAACGACGTCCGTAAATTGGGGTCATTTAAAAAACTAAAAAATTAAAAACATTTTTAACACATGTTTCACCCGATTTTTCAAAAAAAAACCAAGCTTTTTAACAAAAAATGCTTCTTATACTTGATTGTAAAAAATAAAATTTCCTTTTAGACGATATATAACAAGGTAAGAAAAATCACCAAACACCAAAATTTGAATCAGTGGTGGTAGTAGGCCACCCCCCCCCCCCTTCATACATCTAACCGTACCTACAAAACTATGACGCAGGATGTGGAGAATATGTGAGTAGAAGTGATCACCTTTGCCGCTAGAGCCGTACATAGAATGTTTCTTTTTTGGGGGGGGGGGGTTTCATCACGCCCCTGAAGTTTTAAAAATGAAATTAATCTTACTGTGTTATACATTATTTTTTAAAAAAAATATTTTCTACAATCAAGTACACAAGTACAAATCAAGACTTTTTAGATAAAGAGTCTGGTTTTTTAGAAAATCGGGTGAAATATGTGACAAAAATGTTTTCATTCATTTATTTTTTAAATTACCCCTCTTCACGAACATCGCTGGAGAGTTTGTCACTAATTAAAACTCACTGACTTATATATCGTGAAAAAGTGAATTTTATTTTCTATAATAAAGTATAAAACATATTTTTTTCAAATGAGCTTAGTTTCTTAGCAAATTGGATAAAACCTGGGTTTTGTTGCAGCTAAAATTTAAAAACTAATATAATTTTATTTTTAGGTTAGATTTTACACATTATTGATTCATTTCTCTGTCATTGTGGCTTTAGGGCGTCAACTTAGTTATATTTTAGATATTCGAACACGACCATAAGAGTAGGGGGGATAAAACAAAATTGGACCAAAAGCTGGATTGGCAACATCCAGATCGTTAATCTGTGACCGTTGACTTCTATACCCTACGTGACCTATTCTCAGCTAGAATCCATTATCAAACTGCGGTTCTCAATTTTGCATACTCAATAATATATTTGTGTGTTTGACAAACTCGCCAATTAGTCTAACCAGTGTCGTTCTCTAGTCAGTTAAATACAAATGAATGAACAAATTGCAACGAGTGCAAATGTTGCCCGCCACTGAAACCAGACAAACCACTACAAACTGTGGCGTACGCAGAAATTAATCCTGGGGGGGGGGGGCGGCTTGAGTGCAGATCGGTACATTTTATTCTTGATTTTTGGGCAAAATTTCTGTTTTAGGGGTCAATATTCAGCGGCTCTGGGGGGGGCTTTATCTCTCAAGCCCCCCTTCGCATACGCCACTGCTACAAACATCGCTGGAACGCGCTGCAAGCCTGATTGGCTGCGTAGTAGTAAATTGCCATCCCTTAATCTTTATTTAAGATAAAGAAGTCCGTTAATTAAGGCGACCTTTCTTTATTGTTATTATATTTTGTAGTAAGAGCTACCAAATAGTTAGCATAACTGGGTGGCCCATATCACCAGAGGTCCCACTACTATGTTATAGTATACGTGTGAGGCTAAAAGCCCACATAGCGCAAATCAAAACGACGTTAAAAACACACACTTTTGCAAGTTTAATAGGTCGTTTTTTAACGTTGTTTTCAAAACCACGTTATTTCGGTGTGATTTTAAAGTGGTTTTAAAAATAACGTGAAAAAAAACGGGAGGCTTGAGCCCTAGGCTTAATGCCTATATGATGCAAAAACTCTACCGCAAATAAAAAATTTGGGAAATCTTAGTACATTTCGGAAAAATAGCAACATATAAGAAAATTTTTGCAATACAAGAAAACATAAAATTTCGGTTAGAGATACTTACTAACCGAAACGTCGTGTTTAAAATAAATAAAGACAATGGAAGTCCAAAATTTTATTTCTACTCAATCATTGTCTACGAGTTTCAAACAAAAAAACTGTTGAAAAATTAAAAAAACGCGCTGCGGACAAAATTTTAGAAAAATTAAGTACTTTTCGGAAAAATGGCGCCACTGTAGAAAGTTACAATAATATCCAATAAAAATCGAGCTACAATAATAGTTGACATAGCGAAAAAATGGCGCAGGTGAATATTTTACAAAAATGAAGTTTTTTTTTGGAAACAATGGCGCCAGAGGAGGGCATTT
The DNA here is from genome assembly GCA_963576565.1 of Aspidapion aeneum. Lineage (NCBI taxonomy): Eukaryota > Metazoa > Arthropoda > Insecta > Coleoptera > Brentidae > Aspidapion > Aspidapion aeneum. Next base: position 32,349,368 of record OY755046.1, on the reverse strand, counting down.
TTGGGTAAAAAAGAAAAAAGGAAAATGGGAAAAATGGTACCAAATTCGAAAGTTTTGGTTAGTTTTAAAAGTCTAACGCCGCAATTGGTCAGTTCGCTTCTGTTACATTATGCTCATTTCTTTGGGGGCCCGCCCTAGGCAGGTGTCTACGCTGCCTACGCCTAGCTATGGCACTGATCAACTTAGTAAAACTGTGGGCTAAATTAACTTATATCAAAATTCGCGAAAGTTAAAGGTGTTTTGCCTGTAGTGCAACAAGTTGTTGGTTTCCTTACGCAGAAATTTCCGGGCAAAAAAGACGAACCATAGTACAAGAAGAGCCACCAACCCATGTCTTTTAGTCTTTTAGGGGACCTGTTATTGCAGGATGTATATGGATAGGGGAAAATTCGACGCGGCCTATGTGCTGCGGGCCGATCCGCCGCGGGCTGATTTGCCGCAGAGACAATTCGTCGCCGGCCGATTCGCCGCGGTTATTTTTGGTTCTAACTTAATTTTTCCTAAATCATATCTCCCCTGTCCCCTTGTTGGGAGATCAAAATCTGTTTAAACCTAACCATGGTCAATTAATCGCAAACCTATCCTAACCGGTGTCTGGATCACCAACATTTTGCAAAAAAAATGTCCCAACAAAAAAAAATGGTTTTTCGAGAAAAAAAATACCTTTTCAATAAGTTGTTTTGCAAAAAACTATTTTATAAAAACAAAATATTTTTTATTTTTTTTCAAAGTATTAGTTTTTTACAAAGTAGTTTTTTTTAATTAACTCGCCACCACAGTGTGCGGAAAATGCGAAATATGTTGACGAGCAGGTTGCTGAGCATATTTGCTAGTGAGTGGTTTGCGTAACCATCAAACAACGCTTATCAATTGACTTAAAATGATAAGCGTAGTAAAACTGTGAGCTAAATTAACTTATGTCAAAATTCGCGAAAGTTAAAGATGTTTTGCCTCCAGTGCAACAAGTTGTTGGTTTCCTTACGCGTAAATTTCCGGACAAAAAATACGAACCACATACTTTTCGTCTAATACGCGGACCTTTCATTCATCAAGGACGTAGATGGGTAGGGGACAATTTGCCGCGGCCTATATGCAGCGGGCCGACTCGCCGCGGACCGATTTGCCGCGGGGACAATTTGTCGCCGGCCGATTCGCCTCGGGGATAGTCGGCCGCAAGAATTTTTGGTTCCAACTTAATTTTAGCTCACACATATACTATACTATAGTAGTGTGAGCTATGGTGATCCTAATTTTTTCGAGAAAAAAAAAGTTGCTCCGATTTCAAAATTTTTTATATATCTTTGCGTTTCAGATGATTTTGAAACTTTTTTGTTGCGCCGTCTGTCTGTCTGTCTGTCTGTATGTCTGTCTGTAACGACCAACGCGCATAACTCAAAAACCGCTTGGCCGATTTTAATGAAATTTGGTACCTAGGCTGGGTCTTGGGTCGAGATGGTCCCATTTAAAAATAAACAAAATCCACCGAACACAAACCAAATAAAAGGGTGGGGGTAGATTTCAAAAATTAGAGTTTATGTGAAAATATGGCGTGTGTGATATCAAACGAAAGGTAATTGAGTCTGGAGTTAAACAAAATACATTTTAATTTATTTAAAAAAAGGGTGGGGGTATATTTCAAAAATTAGAGTTTAAGTGAAAATATGGCGTGTGTGACATAAAACGAAAGGTAATTGAGTCCGGAGTTACAAAGTAGTTTTTTCCGAAAACTAATTTATAAAAAGAAAATACAATTTTTTTTTAAATAATTTTTTTTTAAATAATTGATTTTTAAAAAGTAATTTTTCTAAAAAATTTATGAAAATAACGAATCGGCTGTGGCGAATTGTCCCATCCTCGATGTTGATAGAAGGCTAAACATGGAGATCATTAACTTTATTTTAGCTCACACATATACTATACTATAGTAGTGTGAGCTATGGTGAAAGTTGCTCCGATTTCAAAATTTTTTATATTTCTTTGCGTTTCGGATGATTTTGAAACTTTTTTGTTGCGCCGTCTGTCTGTCTGTCTGTCTGTCTGTAACGACCAACGCGCATAACTCAAAAACCGCTTGGCCGATTTTAATGAAGTTTGGTACCTCGGCTGGGTCTTCGGTCGAGATGGTCCCATTTAAAAATGAATAAAATCCACCGAACGCAAGCCAAATAAAAGGGTGGGGGTAGATTTCAAAAATTAGAGTTTATGTGAAAATATGGCGTGTGTGATATCAAACGAAAGGTAATTGTGTCTGGAAATAAAAAAAATTCATTTTAATTTATTTTAAAAAAAGGGTGGGGGTATATTTTAAAAATTAGAGTTTAAGTGAAAATATGGCGTGTGTGATATCAAACGAAAGGTAATTGGGTCCGGAGTTAAACAAAATACATTTTAGTTTTTGTTTTTTTTAAGGGTGGGGGTAGATTTCCAAAATTTGAGTTTAAGTCAAAACATGGCTTGTGTGGTATCAAACAAGAGGTAATTTGGTGTGGAGTTGAATAAAATATATTTTTATTTTTAGTTATATTAGCTCACACGTACACTATGACTATAGTGCCTAGTGTGAGCTTAGGGGCCCATATAATGGCAGAGTATTTTTTTACGGGAGTTCTGAGCCCATGAATATTAACACAAAAAAATCCAAATCCACTTTTACAATTTTTGCCACAGTGTGCAACATCACACTTGTGGTTGGCAAACTTATTTAAAACATTTTAAGGTTTCATATTTTGTTGCGCTTTTTGCTACCTATGTCAAAAAAAATACTTTTCACATAATTGGGTTTTGCTTTTTTTTTTCTTAAATATATTGTATGTGACACTTAAGAAAAAGAAAATTAAACTCATCACTGTTCCTCCAGATTGTGAGGACGTGTTCCAAACAGGGATCATTCGTATCCTTGTGATCGACGTTGGAGAGAGTGAAAAGCAAATAGTTTTAACAAGTTCCCAACGAAAGCATCAAACCATCAGTATAATTCAATGCCGGTAGGGGTATTTTCCCCCGGAGTAGTTGTTTTTGTTGGTTTCACACAACTTATGCTCTACGCGGAGCTATCGCCTGCATTCACCTGAGGATGGCCCAAAAAGGCCGAAACCGATGGATCACTGCCCGTCGGCCGCCCCCAAATTTGGCCGCCTGGAGCGGCTGCTCCTCTGCTCCACTCATTACAACGGCCCTGCTGGCAACCACATGTATTTGCATTGTGGTTTAAAAACTAAAATTTAAATTGTGTATTTAGCGATTCAGTTCGCTAACGCGTCCCATCTCGCTCGTTCGATCCGTCGAGATTGTTTTACGCCCAATTTCATTTTAATCGTTGTCGCAACTTAAATTCACTTGCGTAAAGTTTAAAAGTAAAGTCGAGTTTAGACGAGAAATTGATCATTGTGGGTCACGTGATTATTTTCAGGCGTGGATGACAAACAAAGCATTGTTTTGTGGTTTTAGTGCCTATACCAGTGGCGGCTGCTACAGGGAGGGCAACGGGGCAGTGCCCTCCCAAAACTAGACAACAAACAGTATTTTTTTAATTGATTTATTCAAAAAAAGTTAAATCTTCTCTTACGACATGATTTTCTAGTTCTTTTTATTATCTGTGGTTAACAGATAGCGATTAATTGAAGTTTTTTAGCGTACATAATTACAAGCCGACAGCGCCGCGCTGGGCAAGGTTTTAATTTCACCCGTTTTTGAGCAAGGTATGGGTGGATATTCTCGAGCGGGGGCGGGAGGAACGTTTATTTTAGTAGAAATCGGCCATCAACATCGTGCGAAAGACGTTTGTTGCCCTTGCTACGAAGCCGGTTTTATCCTTCGTGAAGACGTATGAGTTTGTTTTGATCGAGTGTCATTGTTTGTTTTTGTTATCGTTTGTTTATAAAATGGAAATAAATACCGTCGATTACATAATTAACTGTGCAAATTTAAACACGTTGACATATGAACTCCGATTACAAATAAAATCTTTAGGGCCACATAGACCGGACCTAAAAATTAACCAAAATTTTAGTGCAACTAATGCCGAGGGGTGTTCGAAAAAAACTTTTAATAGAAAATTTAATAAAAAATTATACAAAGATGAAAACTGGTTATGGGGGTGTGAAAAAAAAAATGCTATTTTTTACTTTATTTGTCTTCCTGTTTGGGTGACAAAGGGAATGTGTGATATCAAGCACTTTACTGAAAAGTTAAAAAGACACAAAGTAAGTGGTATTCATTTAAATAACCACATAGAATTTTCTATGCTGGGCTAGACTGATATTCGGTCCCAATTGAAAAGTGGCTAGAGGCAAAACAACCGAACATAATGAAAATGTGACAAAAAATAGACTTTTACTTGGTAGGTTAATAGACTGTTTAAAATTCTGTGGGATTTTTGAGGTTGCTCTACGGGGCCATAAAAAAGAAAGGCGAATGGACTTTATCTATAAGCAAATAAACTAAATACTACACCAAGTAGCTGCCTGTTTGGAAAATACTTAAATAAAATTGGTTCGGTAAGTTTTTTATCTCATTTTTCATGCAATTTACATTTCTGCCCCCCCAATTTATAACGTCACCAGCCGCCACTGGCCTATACCCCACGGTCACTAGAATAGACGTTTCTATGGCTTTAATATATACTATGTCAAATTATACTTCACCGGTGGTCCAGCTGATTTTTGTAAACAAAAGCTAGATAAAATATATTTTTAATGAAAAACTAATATGTTTTGATTTCTTTGAGAATCAAGGCAATTTTCCTCTGTTATTTATGATATTCTTATAAAATAATATTTTTGAGATTTACAGTCGTCATTTTTTACTAGCCCGCTTTATTTTTCTTTACACAAAAATTAAAATTCGAAGAAAATAATGTGTTCGATTCAGCTTCAAAAGTAATCCGCTAACCAATACCTTCGTTTACTTCCCAAGCCCTCTGTTTAAGCGGGGTCTACACATAACGTTTTGCCTGACCTTTTACTTGATCAGGTAAAACGGGTCAGGCAAAACCTTTCGTGTAGACAATACAACGTACGTTTTGCCTGAACTGAACAGGACTAAAGTCGGACCTGTTGAACTGATCAGTAGAGGCTTTGTTTCCGGTAAAACGTCAGTTTTAGCGGCATTTCTTGTGGTAGTGCATACAATTTTAATTCCTTTCGATTCCAACTTAGAAGTTGGTATACGAAACGTCCGACATTAGATAAGATAATTTTTTAGGAAATCAAACAGGTTATTGTCTTCCTCCACTAATGTTTAATTTGTTTTAAACAAATAGTCCCGACATGTTTCGTAAGCAGAAACTTACATCTTCAGGGGACATTACCAAACTAAATTAGCACAACATTTTGAAAAACTGGTTAAAAAACTATGTTTAGCTACTGAAACGGTTATGTCATAGACATGTAAAACAAAAAACATTGTTGACAAAAGCAGTGCTTCCTCCATGGTGTATCAAAAACTGATCTAAACTGACCCTTTTGACTGACAGGCAAGACGTCAGGCAAAACGTTATGTGTAGACACCGCTTTACCTTTGATACTGAACGATCACATTCAGTTTGACTTGTATTTTAAGTTTTGTGTAATAAAAAGTAAAGCAACCTAAAAAAAAATAGCGACAACACGTCTAAAATACTCTGCCAATATATGGGCCCCTAAGCTCACACTAGCTACTATAGTTATAGTGTACGTGTGAGCTAATATAACTAAAAACTGAAATATATTTTATTCAACTCCAGACTAAATCACCTTTTGTTTGATACCACACAAGCCATGTTTTGACTTAAACTCAAATTTTTGAATTCTACCCCCACCCTTAAAAAAACCAAAACGAAAATGTATTTTGTTAAACTCCGGACAGAATTACCTTTTGTTTGATATCACACACGCCATATTTTCACCTAAACTCTAATTTTTAAAATATACCCCCACCCTTTTTTTTAAATAAATTAAAATGTATTTTGTTTAATTGCAGACTCAATTACCTTTCGTTTGATATCACACACGCCATATTTTCACATAAACTCTAATTTTTTAAATCTACCCCCACCCTTTTATTTGGTTTGTGTTCGCTGGATTTTGTTCATTTTTAAATGGGACCATCTCGACCCAAGACCCAGCCTAGGTACCAAATTTCATTAAAATCGGCCAAGCGATTTTTGAGTTATGCGCGTTGGTCGTTACAGACAGACAGACAGACAGACAGACAGACAGACAGACAGACAGACAGACAGACAGACAGACAGACAGACAGACAGACAGACAGACAGACAGACAGACAGACAGACAGACAGACAGACAGACAGACAGACAGACAGACAGACAGACAGACAGACAGACAGACAGACAGACAGACAGACAGACAGACAGACAGACAGACAGACAGACAGACAGACAGACAGACAGACAGACAGACAGACAGACAGACAGACAGACAGACAGACAGACAGACAGACAGACAGACAGACAGACAGACAGACAGACAGACAGACATACAGACAGACAGACAGACAGACAGACAGACAGACAGACAGACAGACAGACAGACGGCGCAACAAAAAAGTTTCAAAATCATCTGAAACGCAAAGATATATAAAAAAATTTGAAATCCGAATAACTTTTTTTTTTCGAAAAAATTAAGATCACACAGCTAAAATATTATTTTATAAAGATGTACTAAAAAACAGTTGGAAAATTGCCTTGGTTTTCAAAAGATTTCAAAAATATTAGTTGTTCATTAAAGAGATATCGTTCATTAAAGAGATATCCTATCTAACTTTTGATTACAAAAACCACCAGTAGTTACGTGGACCGGTCTATTCTAGGGAGCGTGCCTGTACCCCCAGTGGTTATTTTTGATTTTTTTGGTAATTTAATGATTTTTAATAATAATGCAGTTAGAAAATGTTACTAATTTAAGCAAATTAAGCACTAAATTGCCTACATGTTTTGGTAAATTTGGCTTAAAATGCATTTCTTAACATTACTTTCTTCTTGTTTAAAAATGTTTTGGACAAACTCTGCCATATTTAAGGTAGGGATCAGGCAATTCTTTTTTTTTAAGAACTATTCAAAGTGTCAAACTCTAAAATTAAAATTGGAAATCGAATTTCAAAAGAATTCAAAATATATATCGCAGTAGCTCTAAAAAACTGGAAACGTAAAGTCCACGACATGGGAATACAACTTAACGACCGATTTAACATACATACACTACAGTTTGCTAACGACCAAGTAATTGTAGCTAATGATCAAGAAGACATGGAGTGTATGATGAGAAAGTTAACGGAAGAATACCAAAATTGGGGGTTAACAGTGAATGTGGAAAACACAGTACTTATGTGTTGGAAACGAATCAAGTGAGTTAGAACTAGACAATGAACAAACAATATATCCATGCACTGATTATGTATACTTGGGTGTCACATTTGATAAAACAGGAACAGACTGTAAAGGACTGGAAAAAAGAATAACAAAAGCAAAAGATTTATTGGATGTCTTAACAGTATTTTATGGAACAAAGAGATAATAAAAAAGGAAAATTTAACATATATGAAACAATGGTGAAAAGCACGCAGTTGTATGGAATTGAGACTTCGAGTAACAAAAAAATACAAAACAAAAATGAAAAGTGTCGAAATGGATGCAATAAGAAGATCAATGAGAATATCTAGAACAGATCATATAAGAAATGAGAACATACAAAAAAGAATGGGAATCGAGGGAAACATAACGGATGACATCACTAAAAGACAACTGATATGGTACGGCCATGTACAACGGATGAACGACGAAAGATTATTAAAGCAGGCCCTAGAATGGCAACCATTCAATCCAAAGATCAATGAGTCAAAAAAACCTGACAGATGATTGTCAGGATCGAAGGAGGTGGAGAATAGGCGTCGGACAACGTAGAAAACCGTTCTAAACCGACGTAGTAGTAGTAGCAGGTAAATGTTTTAAGGGATTTAACCTCAGAGTAATAAAAATATATATTACTCTAAGGATTTAACCCAACTTTTTCGTCTCTCCACTGAAAGCACCGGTAACACTTTCGCTTGGTGTTGTAAAACAGCGGGAAAATCTAACTTTGTCTCTATCTCCCTTTTTTTAAGCAACCCACAACGGCATTTTTTAACAAAATTTAAAATAAAATTCCATTAACTGCATGCATTTTATCATCCACAATATGTCAGCTGATCTATTCGTGACGTCAACCCAAAATGATCAATAAGCACAGGGACCCAAACCGTTTGTACTAACCAAAAATACCCCTCTCTCTCTCTCTCGTCGACGTAAATTGGTGTCGTGGAGGTGCGAGGTAAGAGGAAGATAGAGAGAAAAAATTTACATAACAATAAAATAGTGCGTTCCTTCTGTTAGCCGCCGGTTAAATAAGATGTGGAATTTGGAAGTTGATCACCTTTTTTAACTTTCTTATTCATTTTATTCGTCCAAGGTCAAAAGGTGACCATGACCTTGAAATTTTTAAACGAGAGAAGGAAAGAGAAGTCGATCTAGAACGATTTAAACTTTTTATATGAATTTAGTAGGTACCAACCCCGGAAGTATTATTACCTAGGTATTTTATTGTTCTTGCGGTTGATAGAACGTCCCATCCCCAAACCAAACTTTCAAAACGAGAACAAAAAATAAATGGATCTTTGATGGATCTAATACCTTCCTAGCCCATTAGCACACTCCAAGTGAACTCCACGCTATATCAGCCTTGAAAACAGTTTTTGTAAATATCTCAGAAACGAAAGTTCCTGCAAAGTCTTTGGTAATAACATAAATTACTGAAAAAAAACATGTTCTACTATATTACGAAAACCGCTTATTGATGCGATGCTCCGTTAAGTAAAAAAAAAAGTTCGGCATTACCTCAAATTTTTTTTTTTCGAAAATAATACCTTTTCTAGCCATTGCTGCACGGGCTATAATCATCGCAAAACAGTCTGCCGAAAAAAAATTCAAATCGATACGTATCTCAATGCATTTAAATACGAATTTTAACTTCTAAAGCATGAAAAGCAACACACCAAAAACAACTTTTGCTTGAAAACTTCATTAACATTACTTTTTGTTAATTTATTATTTTCCTTCTACCAAAAAAGTAGTTTTAAAAGAAAATAGAAAATCTAACAAAGTTTCAAAACAACTTTAATTTTTACAATTATAAAAGCTGAAAATAATACAAGGAGAAACTGTTGTAAAAAATAAAAAAATATGAAGACGCATATTGGACATAAAAAAAATGCAGAAGTTAAAAAAGACGGTATAGCACATCACAAATTCAAAATCGATATCTGAGCGCATTCGAGTATAAGAATCCACCTACGAATTGCATAAAAAGCAATACGCGAAAAATGTTTATGCTCAAAAACTTTTAATTATTTTGTTTAAAATTTCGTAAATTTATTTTTCCCTCCGTAAGTTGAAAACCGAAAAACTAATTTTAAAAAATACAACACAATTTATATAAACATAAAATATTTTACTAAGTGGCACTCACCCATACTCTCTGAAATTTACAATTTAAATACAAAAACTACAAATATATTGCAAAAATACAAAAATAAGTACACACAGTTCGCAAAAGTTTAAAAAAAGCCACGCACAATGACAAATCATATATCAAAATAGTTTTAAAAATTATAGTTACATAAAGCCGGGTCCTCATTACCGAGCCACGAACCTCGAGCTTCGAACAACGAACGGATATTCGCTAGTGTGGATGTGAAAAATGCATGATCGCGAGCACGCAACAAGCCGATCGCAGTGAGCCGAGAGACAGCGGCCTTCGATGCGATCACAAAGGCATTCCCTTCAAATCAAAATAAATACAATGAATGATGAACAAGTATTGGTTTTATTTGAAAACTACAAGAATAGACCTGTCATATAGGATCCAAAGAATAAAGACTATTTAAAAAACATGTAAAAGAAGATGCGTGGGTAGCAATTGGTACTGAAAAAGCGTGTGATGTGATAAACCTAGGGACTACACCCGATCGTATGGAGGGTCACAATTTGTTAAGGACTTAACCTTAGTGCCAAGGTTTATATGTTACTAGCCTAAAACAAAATGGGTTTGCCAGTAAGCCAAACTCGCACGAGCCGCAGCGTAAAAAAAATTTACTTAATCAGACAGAATAACCCATGTATAGGTCATTATTGAAACCTTTAAAAAACCCACCCAGACTCTCATGAAATATAAATAATATAATATTTAAAATACACTTTCAATATAAAAACTACAAAAAAAGAAACTCTTATTGCAAAAAACACAGAAATTTAGAAATATTAGACGCACAAAAGTTCGCAAAACTTGAAAAACAAATTCGGCATATCACAAACAAAACAATTTAAAAATAGTAATGTAATTTTAAAAATGATTGCTGACAAAACATACAAGTAGAAACTTAAACTTTTAACCAAGTAACAAACAGACCCACCCAAACTCTCTGGAATTATAAATAATAATGGAAATACAATTTTATTATAAAAACTACAAAAAAAGAAACTCTTATTGTAAAAAACACAAAAATATGGAAACATATTAGATCCAAAAAAGTTCGCAAAACTTGAAAAACAAATTCGGCATATCACAAACAAAACAATTTATAAATAGTAATGTAATTTTTTAAATTATTACTGACAAAGTAGAAACTTAAATTGTTAATATGGGAATTATAAATAACAATGGAAATACAATTTTAATTAAAAAAATATCAAAAAATAAACTCTTATTGCAAAAAACACTCGAGATCTCAGCGCATTCACGTACGAGATTCAACCTCTGAATTGCATCAAAAGCAACACGCCAAAAATAACTTACGCCGGAAAACTTCTAAGTTAGTCCGTAACAAGTCTTAAGTTTTTTGCTAAATTTTCGTAAATTTCTTTTTAATCACAATACTAGAGACGTAGGTGTTGAAGTCTTGAAAAAAAATATACTTTTTCCTCTTGGGAACGTCCTTAAATTACGAAACGCAAATATTCAAGAAAAAACACATTAAAAAAACATTGAGTGTAACGCAAGCCCAAACGCCCCCTCCCCCCTGGAACGTTAAGGACAACAGAAAACTTAAAAATAATATTCAGTTTAAAAACTATAGCTAACTAAGGAAAAGACTTAAGTCTCTGGAATTATATAAATAATAACATAAACACAATTGTAATTCAAAAATTACAAAAAGAAAAACTATTGCAAAAAAAACAAAAATGTGGAAGGATATAAGACGTAAAACAAAATCGCAACACAAGAAGAAAAACCAGTACGTATATCACAACAAATTCAAAATCGACATTTTGGGGCACTTAACGAAGTGCAATAAAAGGTACGCCAAAAACGCTCAAAAACAAAAACATATCAAACACAAAAAAGTTCGCAAGATTTAAACAAAAGCCGCTATATCACAAACAAAATAAAATTAAAAATATTATTAAAGTTTAATAATTATAGCTGACACAAAACAAAACCTTTTACGCAAAAAAGGTTTATATGTTACTAGCCTAAAGCAAAATGGCTTTGCCAGTAAGCCTGACTCGCACGAGCCGCAGCGTGAAAAAAATTGCCTTAATCAGACAGAATAACACATATAACATGTATAGGTCATTATTGAAATATAAATAATATAATATTTAAAATACAATTTCAATATAAAAGCTACAAAAAAAGAAACTCTTATTGCAGAAAACACACAAATTTGGAAACATATTAGACGCAAAAAAGTTCGCAAAATTTGAAAAACAAATTCGGCATATCACAAACAAAACAATTTAAAAATATTAATGTAATTTTAAAAATGATTGCTGACAAAACATACAAGTCGAAACTTAAACTTTTCAAATAAAAAAAGTTCGCAAAACTCGAAAAAAAAGACGGTAAGTAATATCATAAACCAAAAAATTTTAAAATAATTATTTAATTTAATAAAAACCTTTTAACCAAGTAACAGACTAACCCAAACTCTCTGGAAATATAAATAATATTTAAAATGCAATTTTATTATAAAAACTACGAAAAAAGAAACTCTTATTGCAAAAAACACAAAAATATGGAAACATATAGATCCAAAAAAGTTCGCAAAACTTCAAAAACAAATTCGACACATCACAAACAAAATAATTTAAAAATGGTAGTTTAATTTTAAAAATTATTACTGACAAAACATATAAGTAGAAACTTAAAACTTTTGATCAAGTAACAGAGACCCACCCAAAGTCTCTGGAATTAAAAATACCAATACAAAAACAAACCTTTCTGGAAATATAAATAATAATTAAAATACAATTTTAATATAAAAACTACGCAAAAAGAAACTCTTATTGCAAAAAACACAAAAATATGGAAACATATTAGATCCAAAAAAGTTCTCAAAACTTAAAAAAAAGCCAACAACAAAAAATATTTTAAAAGTAATGTAATTTTAAAAATTATGGTTGAAAAAAAATATAAGTAGAAACTTAAAACTTTTACCAAATAAGAGACAGACCCACCCAAACTCTCTGGAATTTTAAAAAATACAATTTTAATGTAAAAATTACAAAACAATAAACTATTGCAAAAAAATTAAAAATATGAAAACATATCAGACGCAAAAAACTTTGCAAAACTTGAAAAAAAAAAGCCGGTATATCACAACAAATTCAAAATCGATATCTCGACGCATTCAAGTACGAGATTCAACATCCGAATTGCATCAAAAGCAACATGCCGAAAATAACTTACGCCGTAAAACTTCTAAGTAAGTCCCTAACGAGCGTCACTTTTTTTTTGCGTAAATTTTCGTAAATTTATTTTTACTCACCATACGAGAGATGTAGCTGTTGCGGTCTTGAAAAAAATGATACTTTTTACCCTTGTACGCCATTTTGGCAGACTGAAGCTGGTAGCTGCTTCGCCCCGAAGCTTTAGCTGAAACAGCTGCGTGCAAGAATGCTTGATCCCCGTGCGGAATGTCTGGTGGGGGTTTGCATAGATTTTATAAATCAACATGGAAGTTATTTAACCACGGATCACCCAACGAATAACCCTCTATCTTGTAGATTTAAATATACACATATCATTTCATTTTGTCATTACCTCAAATTAGGCCAGTTATTAGAGCGAAAAAAAGATCCCCAGCTTGCAAAAGGTGATGTAGTCGCGATTGGAACACATGTTGTTCAATTTTTTTAAAAAGAAAAAGTGTCCGTCCAATTAAAATCAAAAACTGCTTAAAATTTATCTAAACAGTAATATTTTAAAATATCAGCAAAAAATTTTGTTTTCGCACACTCAAGTGACGTGTTTATAAAATTTGCACCAAAAAGTTGCTACATTTTTTTTTATTATGTTTTCAAAAAAAACAACGCATGAGTAGAAACTTGAAACCTTTTACCAAGTAACAGCCCACCCAAACTCTCTGGAAATATAAATAATAATTAAAATACAATTTTAATATAAAAACTACAAAAAAAGAAACTCTTATTGCAAAAAACACAAAAATATGGAAACATACTAGATCCAAAAAAGTTCGCAAAACTTGAAAAACAAATTCGACATATCACAAACAAAACAATTTAAAAATACTAATGTAATTTTAAAAATGATTGCTGACAAAACATACAAGTAGAAACTTAAAACTTTTTACCAACTAACAGAGACCCACCCAAATTCTCTGGAATAAAAATACAATACAATTTTAATATAAAAACTACGCAAGAAGAAACTCTTATTGCAAAAAATACAAAAATATGTATGTATTTTTTTTATTATGTTTTCAAAAGTTTCTTCTTTACGAGACCAGTGGAAACACCATAATTGAAAGAAAACAATTAATAACTCTGTTGGAAATAAAAAAAATATATAGCAGTTAACAGAAATTAACTAGACTCAATCCGAGTTATTAGGGTGAAATGGGGTGAACTTTGCGGGTAATTCTGGTTTTGTACATTTTTCATAAATGTAAACCTTGTATCGAAAAAAGTTAAACACAAAAGTTATGGCTAATAAAAAGGTCCACGACTTTTGTATAAACCATTTTTGTACTTGTCTTAAAATTTTCCGTAAAAAATCGAAAAAACTTTGGTTTTTGATTTTTATCATCCACAACTTTTTTGTTTTTCACCTTTTGGGTCCTTAGCAAAATCTATTTTTAGATAGTGTAGAAAAAATAACATCTTTATAAAAAATTTGCCAGGAAATACGAAAAAGTGACAAGGTGAAAATCAAAAATGATGAGATGGATATGGATACTAATTTAATTTTGCTATTTTTTAAACTGATTAAATTCTGTTTCCTGGTAAATTTTTCCATAGTGATGTTCCTTTTTTTTACGCCATCAAAAAATAGACGTTTTAACAAAAAACTTACCACTGCTTTAAAAAAAAACTGCTTTCAGGACTTAATTAAAGGTAAAAATGAGGCCTTATCTTAGGTTTTGAATCAAAATAAAATGTATCAATATTTTAATTAGTTAACGTGTTAAGAACACATCAACTGTCTTTTCAGTAAAATAAAAAAAATCCACTTTTTTCGGGAAATTTTAGGTTAGTAAAGGAATTATGTGCCAATATGGAGAAAATGTTGTTAATGACAATGTTGTTAATGACAATGGAAACCGGCAAATACAGTATGTGAGCAATTAGACCTAAAAATCCAAAACGGTTTTTTTCAACATAAGGAAATACACAAATATACCTGGACCAAACCCTCACAAAACCTGAAATCCGTCATTGATTATCTTATCACTAAACAAAAGACAAAACTAAAAATTCAAGATGTCAGAACAAAGCGTGGATCAACATGCGGAAGTGATCACTATTTTCTGGAGTCCAAAATTCTCTTTCCTTATCAAGGTCCTACATCAACAACATCTTGATGATACAGTGATTGCAGAGATTGATCACTGTAAATATAATCTACTAAGCCTAGAACATGACAGCGTAAAAAACTTATACAAAAAGAGACTGAACGAAAAACTTAATACAAGTTCAGGTGAAACCCCAGATGAGGAATACGAATGTATTACATTAAGCATCCAAGCTGCAAAAGAAGCACTAGGATTAGTGGAAGAAACTTCTAAAAGAAGAAAACTATACCGGTGGGATGCTGAGATTGAAAGAGAAATAGAGGAAAAAAGGAAATTATATCACACCTACTTATCCCAAAAGACAGATAGAAGCAGACAAGAATACAAAATCGCGCAATCAAAGGTGAGGAGAATGATCAGTGATAGGAAAAATCATTCGTGGACGCAAAAGTGCCAGAAAATAGATTCTTACTTAGGAGGTAGGAGAAGTACCGAAAGCTGGAAAACTATAAGATCGATTAAAACAGAAACATGCAGAGATATAATTTCACCAATTCCAGACAAACAATGGGATGAGCATTTTAAAAAACTTTTAACTGAAGATAGAGCAGAATTCAAGGAAGACGCAAGAGACAATATAATTAGAACGATGGGATCTCCAGTACCCCTCACAATCTCTGAGGTCAAAAACGTGTGCACAACCTTAAAAAGCGGTAAATCTGCTGGACCCGGAAATATCCCAGCCGAACTTATTAAATATGGTACTGAAGAACTGTTTTGGAGATTACGGAATCTTTTCCAAAAATATTTAAATGGAACTGTAGTACCAACTGAGTGGAAAACGTCATATATATACACAAAAAAGGAAGGAAAGATACATGTGACAATTATAGAGGTATATCTGCGACTAGTACGCTAAGCAGAATATACGGTAAAATAATAAGAAATAAAGTGGAGAGCGAATATAAAGACATGGAGGCAGAAGAACAAGCTGGTTTCAGGGCGGGTAGATCGACTTCAGATCATCTCTTTTGTATAACCCAAGTGATTGAAAAGAAAATGTCATACGGAAAAGAGCTGCATCTGCTTTACGTCGATTTGCAGAAGGCATATGATAGTATACCACTAAATCTACTTTGGAAAGCGTTGGAAAACACAAACATAAGCGTACAACTAATTAAGGCCATCAAAGAGTTATACCGCAATAGTAAGGCAAAAGTTAAAATAAAAGCAAAACTAACCAAAGGCTTTCAAGTAAATAAAGTTCTTGAATAAGGTTGCTGTATCTCGCCTACGCTCTTCAAGATATACTTGGAACGGGTCCTTGAAGTATGGAGGAGAAAATGCCAAAACATGGGAATTATGTTGGACGAAACCACCTTGTATACTTTATGTTTCGCCGATGATCAGATAGTGGTGGCTCAGGATTATGACGACCTCGAATATATGACACGAAAACTAATAGAAGAATACAATAAGTGGGGACTAGAGGTTAATCTCAATAAGACAGAGTATATGTGTATCGGTGGAATGAAACAGGATCAAATCTTAAATACCGGGCAGCGAATTCAGTCCTGTGATGAGTATAAATGCTTGGGTCTAGAAATTACAGCTGACGGAACACTAGACAAAGCTATAAAAGATCGAAACGTACAAGGAAGAAAAGCAGTAACTTTATTAAATGGAATAATTTTATAAAGTATATCAAAACAAACCAAAAAGCTTATAGTAGCTTGTAAAAAGTATTATTACATACGGCTCAGAAGTATGGCCAACAGAAAAATGCTTTCCGCTACGGAGATGGACTTTTGGAGAAGAGCAGCAGGGAAATCAAAAAGAGAAAGAGTACAAATTAAAGAATAAGAGAAATTATGACGGTGGGTGAACGTACTTTAGTGGATGATATAAGAACAAAGCAACTGGTATGGTACGGACATGTACAAAGAATGAATGATGAAAGACTACCTAAACAAATACTACAATGGAAACCAACTGGCCGAAGAAAACGAGGACGGCCAAGGAGAAGCTGGAGAGAAGGAATAGACAGTGAAATAAGAATAAGAGGCCGAGATGATGAATTATGGGCAAACAGAAACGAGTGGAAATTGGGTATCGGAAGACGTAGAACGTCGTGAAACCGATAAATATATATAAGGAATTATGTAACTGGAGACCTTAAGAAAATAAAAAAAGTAGGGGACGATTTGAAGAAACACGCGGGAACTAGATGGATGAACACGGCGACAGACAGAGAAGAGTGGAAGATATTGGGGGAGGTCCATGTCCAAAGGTGGATTGAAAAAGGCTAAATAGATAGAATAGATAGATAGAAAATAATTATTTATACAAAATTTCTTATAATTTATAACTTTTGTATTTAAGTTTTTTCGAAAGAGGCCTAGTTTCGCTGAGAACCGTGCAAAACTATTATTTACTCCCAAAAGATCACCCCATTTCATTATTATAACTCGGACCGAGTCTAATTTATTTTTCCTATTGGCTGTGGTTTATTTTCTTCCATTTTCAATAGATTTCATGCTTTAAGCAATTTTTTCCACTTTTTCCCTTTTTAAAGGTAGGTATCGCACTTTTTGCTCTTCTTTTTTAGAACAAAAGCTCGATTTAGTGTTCGCTTAATATTTTCCTTAATTCTAATTGTATAGGACTTATTTAAGTCTTTAATGTTCTTCTAATTCGTTTCTTTCACCTTCTCCGCCGTTTTTTTAAATATTTATTTCCCTCATTTTTTTCAATAATAGATAGTTTTTGATCGTGCCAAATTTAGGCCCGATAACTTCACCGACAACGACAACTTTAACAATATTTGACAGTTCGAAACAGCATTTTTGGTACCGGTTTTAGTCGACGCCGACGGTGCGGTTATCTGTCGTTTCGGGTGCAAGACTATTAAAATCGTGATATTCATTAGGGGAAGATGGATGAGTTTTTGTCTAAAGGAAAACTTTATTTGCAGTTTTAATACTTTGTGGTTTTTCTTGTTATAAACAAGTTTAGAATGAAAATGTTTCGTATTACTCCTTCGTTTTGACTAACGTGGGGTAACAGGAAACATAATGGGGTAATAGAAATATAATCTTTATATTTACCTTTATATTTTAATAAAGTGCCTTATGTAAAGCAGTAAAAATGGCAAGTTGCAGAAATATTAAATGGCATCTAACGCAAATAGTCCACAGTACATCGGTGTATTTTTTAATTGATTACTAACAGTCTGAATTCTCGTCCATAGCTTTATTAGGTCAAGACGCCTATTCTAACAGAATGTGCAGGTGCAGAAATTTTGGAGCTTCAGAATAACTAAACCAAGCATAGGATTTTGGTGCACAATGTTGCCATTTACTTTAAAACACATACATTTTATAGACAAGAGAAAAAAACAAACAGCTATTAACTCTAAAATTATCTCAAAATTATAAATTACTGAGGATATTTTTTTATTTTTTAATAGGTAGCTTAATTTACCGAGTGCTGCCTAGGCCAATCTTACTCGTCTCTCCATTTCAGTTGTTTTGGTTTTCTTTTTTTAGTTTATTAATTTGTCCCAGCCTAGGTATTCTGTGCTTGTTCTATTTTCTCTTGGTTTATTCTAATCGTGATATCTACATCTGTGTTTGTTATGATTTTAGTTTTAGTACAGTTCATACTCAGACCTATATTTTTAGCTGCTGCATCCCGTTATTCCAGCATTTTTATCAGTTCTTCTTTCTTATCTGTTATGAAGGCTTTATATTAGATGGTTCAAGTATTGTCCGTTTACTTTGATGCCTATTTCTTCCCAATCTAATTTTTTGAAAATATCTTGTAGGACCTGGTTAAATAGTTTAGGGGATATTGTGTCACCCTGGCTGACACCCCTTCTTATGCGGACTGGCTTGGTTCCTTCGTGGATTTTGATTGATGTTGTTGCTTCGCCAAATTGACTATTAAATCTGTGTATTCGGCTATTAATTAAAGATGCTTTTACTGCCCAGTGCCCAATGCTATCGAAAGCTATAAAGTCTATAAACGCAATATAAAGTGAAATGTATCCGTTGGCTCGTTCTATTGAAGAATTAGTATCCAATTTTTTTTTAATGTGTAAAAGTTAATGGCAATATTGTTCTACAGATATGCTTGGTTTAGTCAGTCCGATGCACGAAGCATGTCTACGCCTGCACACTCTTATAGGAATCACTTTCAAGTATTTTTGCGGGGAAAAAGTTAGGCGTCTCGGCCAAATATATGTACGAAAATTTAGCCTGTTAGTAATCACTTAAAAAATAGACCGGTGTGCTGTGGACTATTTGACTTAGATGCCATTTAATATTTTTGCAACTTGCCATTTCTAAAGCTGAACATAGGTCACTTTTGCCAAATTTGAAGGCAACTTCACTACGTACTCAAATCAAGATAGAATAAAAAAATGAGCATGAAGTTAGCGAAGCAACCATCGCAGATCGAATCGTGACTAGGTGGATAATTTGCCGTTAATTAGTCGTGAATTAGTTGTGGAAAAATTAATTTTGTCGCTCTTATTTTTCACCCTTTTTTCGGGTGCTTCGCTAACTTCATATGAAGTTAGCGAAGCACCCTCGTAAAAATAGCTTTTATCAAAATCGAATATGGTGGATAATTTGCCGCTAATTAGTCGTGAATTAGTTGTGGAAAAATTAATTTTGTCGCTCTTATTTTTGACCCTTTTTTTGGGTGCTTCGCTAACTTCATATGACGTTAGCGAAGCACCCTCGTAAAAATAGCTTTTATCAAAATCGAATATGGTGGATAATTTGCCCCTAATTAGTCGTCAATTAGTTGTGGAAAAATTAATTTTGTCGCTCTTATTTTTGACCCTTTTTTTGGGTGCTTCGCTAACTTCATATGACGTTAGCGAAGCACCCTCGTAAAAATAGCTTTTATCAAAATCGAATATGATGGATAATTTGCCGCTAATTAGTCGTGAATTAGTTGTGGAAAAATTAATTTTGTCGCTCTTATTTTTGACCCTTTTTTTGGGTGCTTCGCTAACTTCATATGAAGTTGGCGAAGCACCCTCGTAAAAATGGCTTTTATCAAAATCGAATATGGTGGATAATTTGCCGCTAATTAGTCGTGAATTAGTTGTGGAAAAATTAATTTTGTCGCTCTTATTTTTGACCGTTTTTTTGGGTGCTTCGCTGACTTCATATTTTGGCACCCATCACAAATCGAATCGCTACTAGGTGGATAATTTGCCGTTAATTAGTCGTGAATTAGATGTGGAAAAATTAATTTTGTCGCTCTTATTTTTGACCGTTTTTTAGGGTGCTTCGCTAACTTCATATGAAGTTAGCGAAGCACCCTTGTCAAAAATGGCTTTAGACATGACCTATCGAAACCGAATATGGTGGATAATTTGCCGCTAATTAGTCGTGAATTAGTTGTGGAAAAATTAATTTTGTCGCTCTTATTTTTGACCATTTTTTGGGTGCTTCGCTAACTTCATATGAAATTAATTTTTCTACAACTAATTCACGACTAATTAGCGGCAAATTATCCACCATATTCGATTTTGATAAAAGCTATTTTTACGAGGGTGCTTCGCTAACTTCATATGAAGTTAGCGAAGCACCCAAAAAAAGGGTCAAAAATAAGAGCGACAAAATTAATTTTTCCACAACTAATTCACGACTAATTAGCGGCAAATTATCCACCATATTCGATTTTGATAAAAGCTATTTTTACGAGGGTGCTTCGCTAACTTCATATGAAGTTAGCGAAGCACCCCAAAAAAGGGTCAAAAATAAGAGCGACAAAATTAATTTTTCCACAACTAATTCACGACTAATTAGCGGCAAATTATCCACCATATTCGATTTTGATAAAAGCTATTTTTACGAGGGTGCTTCGCTAACTTCATATGAAGTTAGCGAAGCACCCAAAAAAGGGTAAAAAATAAAAGCGACAAAATTAATTTTTCCACAACTAATTCACGACTAATTAGCGGCAAATTATCCACCATATTCGATTTTGATAAAAGCTATTTTTACGAGGGTGCTTCGCTAACTTCATATGAAGTTAGCGAAGCACCCTAAAAAACGGTCAAAAATAAGAGCGACAAAATTAATTTTTCCACAACTAATTCACGACTAATTCACGGCAAATTATCCACCTAGTAGCGATTCGATTTGCGATGGGTGCCAAAATATGAAGTTAGCGAAGCACCCTCAAAAACGGTCAAAATTAAGAGCGACAAAATTAATTTTTCCACAACTAATTCACGACTAATTAGCGGCAAATTATTCACCATATTCGATTTTGATAAAAGCCATTTTTACGAGGGTGCTTCGCTAACTTCATATAAAGTTAGCGAAGCACCCAAAAAAAGGGTAAAAAATAAGAGCGACAAAATTAATTTTTCCACAACTAATTAGCGGCAAATTATCCACCATATTCGATTTTGATAAAAGCTATTTTTACGAGGGTCCTTCGCTAACTTCATATGAAGTTAGCGAAGCACCCAAAAAAAGGGTCAAAATAAGAGCCACAAAATTAATTTTTCCACAACTAATTCACGACTAATTAACGGCAAATTATCCACCATATTCGATTTTGATAAAAGCTATTTTTACGAGGGTGCTTCGCTAACTTCATATGAAGTTAGCGAAGCACCCTAAAAAAGGGTCAAAAATAAGAGCGACAAAATTAATTTTTCCACAACTAATTCACGACTAATTAACGGCAAATTATCCACCTAGTCACGATTCGATCTGCGATGGGTGCTTCGCTAACTTCATGCTCATAATAAAAAATGATATATTTTTTATTGCCCCATTGCGATGTTTTTCATTATCCCACGATAATCAAAACGAAAGGGTAATAAGAAACATTTCCATTCTGAACTACTTGCTTATGACATGCAAAATTTAAAACAATACATAGAAAGTCTTACATTTGACAGCAAACTTAAGTATTAAAGCTGAAAATAAAGCGTTTCCTTCAGACAAAAAAAAAATTATTTGAAATGGTTTGCTTGTAAAAAACAAAAGTGCTAAAACTTTATTAATATTGTAGTAGAAAATTTGAAAGGTTTTTTCAGATATCTCAAATGACAAAAGACAAACTGCAAGAGTAGCAAAGAAATATTTCCTATTACTTACTACCCCATTATCCCCTATGTGAAAGGAATGGGTTCCGCCAGAGATTGCTTAATGTTCTTCCATCTGTCCCTGGTGCCGCTCAACACACAGTATATGGGGACCGTGCGCTCAACACTGTTGTGACCTGTGCAGCCTGCGCCACCAAATGGCGCGGAATTTAATAGAAGCTCGCTAAAACACAATTGCGCACGTTCTACGTATGTCAAAAATCCTATGTTAACCCAACGATTATACACTAGACAGGATTGCTCAGTTTGCCGAATCTGTCTGCAAGCGATGTTCAACGTCAAACTCGCTGTTACGTCACCACTTGTGCTGGACAGAAAGCCTATCGTTTTATTGAATTTTATGTTCTTTTAGAGCTATTTTCTTTAGCAAATTAAATTTTATGCAAAATTGAGGCATTGTACATTTTTAAAATATTGTCTTTACATTAAATAAAAGGATGATAAATCATTTTATATTTGAAATATCTGTTAAATAAACTAAATTTAAATACTTACAGTGAAAAAAAAACTACACATAATGTCGTAGTACCTATATAATTTGTCCAATTGTTTTAAAAGTATGTAAAGAAATTATTTTGCGATAATAATTAAAAACGAATTTATTTAAAAAAAGAATAAGCACAAATATTATAAAAAACATAGAGAAAAAAAATGCACATAATGTACCTAAAGTTTAATAATTATTACAACCGCTTTTTAAAGCATGTTAAGAAATTATTTAATAGATAATTAAAAAACGGGAATATAGAACATAAAAAAAAGTATTTATTATTAAATTTTTACAAAAAAAACGAAAAGTACAGATACATACAATAAATTAAAAATATGAATATAAATAATTATAATTCATTTAGAAAAATATTCCTTTTCAATTAACAATCTTTTCTAATTTTCGTGATCTACTCCGCTCAATGTCCTCACATCTTTTTTTTAAAAGATTTTTAGTTTTCTGTGCTTGATCATTATGGAAGTTTATTCTTATTATTGTACGCAATTTACAAAAATCAAAAATTATTTTAAGTGGCATGGTTTCTTTTTTTTAAATTTTACTGGCCAATCTACCCACAATTCTGGTACCAAGTCTAAATGAGTTACCATGATATAACGCTAAAAAAATTATATATATATATATATATATATATATATATATTTAGTTTTGTTGGTTTCTTGGGGATGTGGTTCTAATAAAACTAGCATATATGGATTGACATTTATTGACGTTTTGGTCCAAAGACCTCCTTCAGAAACTAAAAAGAAAGGAAACAACGCTTTTGGATATTTGTTTTTTGAGCAATAATTTTTTAGAGAAAAGCTATAAATTAAACTAAAATAATTAACACACAAATAAAAAAAAATTACTCACCATTCACTCTAAAAAAATAGAAATATTAGTAAAAAAATAAATAATAAGTTTTAATTTAAATGCATATTTAAACGTAATTTTCAATTCTGATCAACTTTTTTTAGTAACATTTTTTGATATTGTCAATTGTCAAATGTAAACGTAAAACGTAAACTCTTGAGCAAAACTCATATTTTTTGGCAAACCTCGTATACCACTGAAAAAAGTTGATATTTGATGACTGTGTTCTAGGTTTTAGATAATGCAGAACTTTTTATGATGAATAATTTTTTTTCCTAAAATTAATAATAAAAAGTTTTTCATATGATTCCAACTCAGGGGGACATACTGTATATAACTATAATATACTTTAGATAATTTATCTCGTTAGAGAATAATTAATATTAATAATAAAAATTAGATATTAATTAGATATTATTAAACAAGAAGCCCATTTGCTGAGAAAATCGTGGCCATTTTTTTTACCCTGTAAACAAACGTTCTTCTCACACTGTTAACAAACCAAACGTGAAAATGTTTATTTATATGTCTTTTCTTAGTAGCACTGCACTGAAACAATCCAAAAAACACAAACTATTCAGCGAAATATCAACAAAACTCTCTTGAAAATACGAATAACATCATATACAACGAACGTAAACAAAGGATTTAGCACAAGTGGTGACGTCACGCCGCTCTCCTCACCTTGCAAAATTTGTTAACACAGGTTAAATGGAACTAAGCAGTCCTTTGTGTCTAGAGTTCTTGATGTTAACCGTCCGTGAGTTTGCGGCGTTCCACGGAAGCCGCTAACTACATGTGACGTTCAAATGTCAACAGTGTCAAGTTGTGTTAGTCGTCGGCCGTTTTTGGCATGACCAAAAACTATCTACTGAAATTTTTCCAAGATGAATGCTTCGCCACCCATTAAAGGCCGCTTGACATGGAGCAATAAACTTGCAGTTGCATGCAAAATTAGCGTTCCTGAATTAGATATTTCTTTGTTTATACAACAGATGTCATTCAGGGACCCTAATCTTTCATGCAACTTCAAGTTTATTGCTTCATGTCAAGCGGACTTAAGGCCGGTTGACATGGAGCAATAATATTATAGTCGCATGCAAGATTAAGATCCCTGACATGACATCTACTGTATAAACAAACAAATATGTCTCGTTCAAGGACATTAATCTCGCTTGCAACTGCAAGTTTATTGCTCCTTATCAAGCGGTCTTTAGTATCCGTAATCTCTGCAACTTATTTTCAACTATCAGTAGTGTCGTTTCTTCTAATTTTGGAACGTTCTCCAGCGCGCTGGGAAACCGCTATGTTTAGTGCGCTGGTCAGGAAATTTGGAGGAGAATTTGCCTCCAAAGGGGCTTCAAAGGGGTGGTGAGGGGTGGTGTGGAAAACTTGTCGAGGGGCTTTTAGGAGTTGTCTGTTAAAGCCTCGAGAAGGGACAGATTATTGGAACATAGAAACTTTTTAAATATCAAATCAAAACAAATGACATCGGTTTAAAACAAAAACTGCTTTTCCATGTACTAAAGCAAGATCTGATTGAAAATAATATAATTTTTGTCTTGGAATATTGCATTCACTGAAAAACCATTTTTTATTATAACATACATTTGTTTTGTTTCAAGAAATTGTAGACATTTTGATTCTCCTATCAAGATAATTATTAATGTTTTGTTTTATTAAGAAGTTTCTTTTGATTTAGTCATCGAAATTGGATAAAATATTTCGGGTGAAGATCCTCAATCAGTAAAAAAAGTTCCAATAAACCTGAGTCAAAAAATGCATATTAAGGGAGTTTAAAGGCTAAGACTCACAAACCTTTTTTTTATGTAGGCTTAAAAATCAAAACAATTTTTGAAAAAAAACTGTCTCATTAATTTCGGCGGTTTATCAACTGGTGATATCAAGAAAGTTTTTTCTAAATCGAAAATATGCTTATATAAAAAAAATTGCCCTCAATCATTTGAGTACCAAATTTGGTTTTGAGATGCATGGAAATACAATAAAATATAGTGGCGTACTGGCTTCTCGAGGCACAAGGTTTGATTCCTTGGGAGGGCTTAAGACGATGAGGCCCGCACAAAGGGGCCCAGACAAGGTTACAAGGTGGGTCCATCCAAGATTACAAAGTAGCCCGCGGCGCAGACCTTGTGAGAGCCGGAGTACACCTGCCCAGTCCGCCACTGCCCCATTATTATATAAAGTGGCATTATTTTTACCCAATAGTGCAGGTGCTAGAGGTAGTATAGTATGCAAAAAATGAGGTCCAAAGTTTGACAATGGATTTTATGTCCCCTTCTTTTATAGATTTGTTCGAATTTCTGAAAATTTAACCAAGTTGACGCCCTAAAGCCACAATGACA
This sequence comes from Aspidapion aeneum, assembly GCA_963576565.1. Taxonomy (NCBI): domain Eukaryota; kingdom Metazoa; phylum Arthropoda; class Insecta; order Coleoptera; family Brentidae; genus Aspidapion; species Aspidapion aeneum. The sequence goes on along the minus strand of OY755046.1, from coordinate 32,323,713 downwards.
CATAAATGCATCAAAAATGTATAAAACCTAATTTAAAAATAAAAATATTTTTTTAAATTTTAGCTGCAAAAATCCCCAAAAACTGCTCTGACCCACCCCCCCCCCCCCCCCACCCCCAAACCTCAAATGTTTTTTGTTCTTCAAATTTTCTCAAAAACTAAGGTTCTTAGGGAAAAATATGTAATTATCTTTATTGTAGACAATAAAACTTTATTTTTAACGATATACAAGTCAATGGGGTACGGCTAATGACAAACTCTTCAGCGGCGTCCGTTTATTCAGAAAAAGTAAAAAAACCACATGTCTGTCACATGTTTTACCCGATTATCTTAAAAATCAAGCCCTCTGTCAAAAAGTGTGCATTACAGTCGATTATAGACAATAAAATGTCCTTTTAAACGCTGTATAACAATCTAAGATTTATCTTCAGAATAAAACTTCACCGGTGTCCATAAATTAAATCAATTTTTACAAATCACCAAACAAATTAATTTTGTTACAGGTTTTATCCAATTTTCTTATAAACTAAGCTGAATTGATAAAATGTGTTTTATACTTTATTGTAGAAAATAAAAAATTGGTTTTTTAGGAAAATCGGCTGAAACAAAATTTATTTATTTTATGCTTTACATGTACCCCATTTACGGACGTCGCTGGATAGTTTGTCATTAATCAAACCCCACTGACTTACACATTGTTAAAAAGAAAATCCTATTTTCTACAATAAAGTAGAATCAATCAATCAATAATTGTCAATTCAGCTTACTTTCTGAGAAAATTGGAAAAAACCTGTAAGAAAATTAATGTGTTTGTAAAAATTGACTTAATTTACTGACGCCTAAAAAGCTTTAATCTTCAGATAAATCTTACTTTGTTATACAGCCTCGTCTATGGGGTACAATTTTTGATTAGACGACCTGGTTTTTAAGATAATCGGGTCAAACTTGTGATAAACATGTGGCTTTTATAATTTTTTTACATTTTTCCAATAAACGGACGCCGCTGGAGAGTCCGCCCGACTCCACTGACTTAAACACTGTTAAAAAGGAAATTTGTTGTAAAAAAATTGGTAAGTTAAGTGGTTTTTCAAAAATGATTTATTATCCACAATAAAGTATACATTACATTTTTTGATATAGAGCTTAGTTTTTAAAAAAATAAGAACATGTAATAGATATGTTTCTTTTTTTCATCTTTTCACATTACCTCAATGAACGGACGCCGATGGAGCGTTTCTCATTAGGCCTACTACCTGACTAATATATCATTAAAAAAGGTAATTTTATTGCCAACAACAAAGATAATTAGACATTTTTCGGTAAGAACCTTATTTTTTTGTTGGATTTTTGCAGCTAAAATTTGGATTAGAATTAGATTTTACAAAATTTTGATGCATTTCTGTGTGGCTTTAGGGCGCCAACTTAGTTAAATTTTCAAAAATTCGAACACGACTATAAGAGGAGGGGGGATAACCAAAAATTGGACCAAAAGCTGGCCCGCCCACATCCGAATCGGTAATATGTGACCTATTCTCAGCTAGAATCCATTGTCAAACTGCGGTCCTTATATTTTGAATACTCAACTACCCCTAGCGCCTGCACTACAAGGAATACTTTTTTAAACTGTGTGTGCACTTTAAGCTACGTTTACATTTGGAGAGTTTACTGGCGGAAAGTACAGGCAGCCACTAAACTTGCCATATGTAAACTACAAGAAAGTTCACTTGCTACTCTCCCGCAAGTACAGCTACGTTTACATTTGCAGAGTTTACTGGCGGAAAGTACTGGCAGCCACTAAACTTGCCATGTATAAACTACAAGAAAGTACACTTGCTACTCTCCAGCAAGTTGACGTGCCAGCTAGTTTAGTGGCTGCCAATACTTTCCGCCAGTACTCATGTACAAGCGTTCTGTGAGAACGTGTCCACGTTTTTTACAATGAATAAGTGGGATGGAAATCAGATAATTTCCTCTTTAAACATGTATCAAAAATATGAAATTTTGTGGAATATCAAGTTTATCATCAACCTAAGTGGGATGGAAATTAGATAATTTCTTTGTTAAACATGTATCAAAAATATGAAATTTTGTGGAATATCAAGTTTATCATCAACCTAAGTAGGATGCAAATCAGATAATTTCCTTTTTAGATATATATACAAAATATGAAATTTTGTGGAATATCAAAAGTTCATCATCAACCTCCGGTAAAAAAACTGAAATAGTACATTTCGGTGGAATGTATAAATACTGCAAGGAAGCAGAACTATCACCAGTGGCCAGATAGCGTAATGTGACTTCCAATTTATTTTGGGAGAAATAGGACTGCTCATACACGTTTCCGATTTGGTCAGTTTATGTTAACCTAGTCTTAACAGTTCTTTAAGTTTTTGGGATGATAATCTCATAAAATTCCTAGAAAAATCGGGATCTTCAGTTGATATCTCCTTACTTCTGCGTCTGCTGCAATCTCTAACCCAAACTCGTTTTTTCCTAGTTTTCTTGCGTTCTAACTTATTTATTAAATTATTGGCAATTTCACACATAACAAACTTAACAGCAGTACACACTACCGCCAATTTGTTTTTAACTGCTTGGCAAGTAAACTTGAAAACGTGTAAACACAAGAGTTTAGTGGCTGCCAGTACTTTCCGCCAGTAAATTCTCCAACAAAGCAAGTTTAGTGGCTGAAAGTACTTTCCGCCAGTAAACTCTCCAAATGTAAACGTAGCTTATTTTGCGAACTTATTTAGGAATCACCCTGTCCCTGTATAATACACTTTCAACAAAAATTAAACTTCCGTTCCCAATCAATTATACAAAAAATTAAGAAAACGTCAATTTTTTCGGCGACTTGGACGTGGGAAAAATGAGTCAAGTGACACCTTATTATAAAAGTTTTTGAATTGTATTTAAAGTCTTTCACTTATTTTAACAATGTATGGATTTGTTTCGACCCTGTATTTCCAATATTCATGGTTTGACTCTCTTGGTAATAATGCATATTCAGTGCTAAAAATCTGTCATGGGTAGGGGCCTAAGGGATGGAATTTACCATTGAGGGTGGGTCTTAGTTGACGCGCGGAGATTTTTCATCGCGTGATTAATTTTTTTTCGTAATAATTTGATACTTTTGATCGTAAAATATTTTGCATAGCTCTAGTAGGTCTAATCACTGAAAATTATCGGATCGATATTCGAAAAATTAGAATAAATTGTTACAAAAAATACCCTTCCAACCCCAGAGCATAGAGAACCACATAAAAAAAGTAAGCATTATTAAGCATCTAACGCAAATTTTTTTTTCAAATAGCTTGATTTTAGTTAAGGCAAGATTGCGTAAAATCCACTTTCTAGAAGCATTTTATACTACTTTTTGGCAAATGGTCAATTCGCCCTTATTTCGACTTTGCTGAGTACGAATATCCCTGTTGCCACTTTAAAATGTTGACAGGGGCTGAGATATTAAAGATGGCGGCCAAAATGGCGGCAATATTTTAAATTGCCGTTGTAACTCCCAAACTGACACAGGTGTACATTCAAAATATAATTTATATAAAATTTCCTTTTAAACGGTGTAGTATAAATGTTATAGAAGATATGGCTAACTCTCCAGGGACGTCCGCATATTGGGGTCACTCAAAAATGAACAAAAAAACATTTTTGTAAAATGTTCTTACAAACGAAGGTTTATGGGATAGAATATGTTAAAAAGTAATTTTTTTCCTAAAAAGCTTATTTTTCTTTAAAAATACATAAAATATATAACAAAAATTGGTTATTTTTGAAAATTTACTTTTATAAGTACGCCCCTGGAGACTGTCCTGTGACATAAACCCCACATTAATCTCCATATCATAATTTTTGAGATAACTTTTTGACACTCATCACCTGTTTACCATAACAAATAGCATAGGCCAACGAAAAAAAGGGATAAAAAGTTGTCTCAAAAATAATGATATGGAGATTATATTACAGCTTCTAAAAGGAAATTATATTTTCTACAATCAAGTATACTTTGAGAAAATTTTATAAAACCTATAATAAACATTTTTTTTCGAAATAATCCCAATTTACCGACGCCACTGAAGAGCTTTTTACTTTTTCTAACCTTATCGACCCATACGTCGTTGGAAACGGAATTCTGTTTTTCACAAAAAACAGTTCTTTGCAATTTTCGATAAAAAGATTAGTTTTCGAGGAAAACTGGAAAAAAAAACAGGTTTTTGGGGGTTTGGGGGGATTTTCTCCGTCCCTGTCGATATTTCGAGTTGGCAAAAGGAGATTCGGATTCAGCGGGGTCAAATCAGGGGGAAATGGTCTGCCAAAAAGTAATATGATTTGCTTCTAGACCGATTTAGGTAACGTCAAAAATAAATTTAAAATCCCACACCCAATGCGCCGCTCTGCTCTATAATATCCTGTTTCGAGCATGCATCATTCATGTATGATTGTTTTTTGTTTCTACACTATGCAACTAGTCAAAATTCCCCGTGTGTGCGACGGGTCAAGAATATACCCATGGTATAAACTGCCAGTCGTAAAAGAGGTTGAGCTGATAACCCTACCCCGTAAAAAAGAAAAATGCTGCAAAGGATCAACCAGAAACAACCGTACTGACTTCACGGAGACGAAACTTTGTTAGGAACATGGACAAGAATATGACTTCGATTTGGAACGTGAAACATAAGAAGAGAAGTGCTAAAATACAACATGGAAAATTGTTGCTATCCAGGAAATAAGATGGAAGGGAAATGACATTATTAAAAAGAAAGACTTCGATTTATACTGCTGTAATAATTTATACTTGGAACTCATTGGAAACAACAGCAAGCACAATGAGACCAATTCAAATGATTTTCAACTAGTACAGTTTGCAACCTCAAATAACTTAAGAGTCATGCATGAGCACAAGAAAGAATATTTATAGAGGCACCTGCAAGATCCCTAGCTAGCTATTCTCGTACTTGAACCACAGGTTACCCAACAAACTTGAACGATGTGATAGTTCCCATCACATGCTTTGGCCAATGGCAAGCTTTAAATTAGCTCCGAGCGGTCATGTGCTATGGGAAAAGACACAAGTCATTTCGCACCACACGCGACCACTCAGTTTGTTCTTGGTCAAAGCGTGTGATGTGAATTGTCGCATCGTTCAAGTACGAGAATAGAGCCCCTGATATTGCAGAAACCACCCGAATAGATCGCGTCTTGATAACTAAAAGGTGGGCTACCGACATAGAGAATTCAAGAACGTTCTAAGGAGCAAATTCCGACCCCCACCACTTTCTTGTACGAGGAAAAATCAAACAAAAGGTCTCCCTGTCCACCAACAAAGGAAAAACTAATAAGATTAAAAAATTAAACGATAATGCAATCTGTTAAGGATATAAGAGAAAGTTGGAAGAACAAATACAAACGAGGGACAGAAAAACAAATCTGGATGAATGGAAGCAATTAAAATACTCTGCCAATATATGGGCCCCTAAGCTCACACTAGGTACTATAGTTATAGTGTACGTGTGAGCTAATATAACTAAAAACTGAAATATATTTTATTCAACTCCAGACTAAATTACCTTTTGTTTGATACCACACAAGCCATGTTTTGACTTAAACTCAAATTTTTGAAATCTACCCCCACCCTTAAAAAAAAAAAAACTATAATGTATTTTGTTAAACTCCGGACTCAATTACCTTTCGTTTGATATCACACACGCCATATTTTCACTTAAACTCTAATTTTTTAAATATACCCCCACCTTTCTTTTTAAATAAATTAAAATTTATTTTGTTTAACTCCAGACTCAATTACCTTTCGTTTGATATCACACACGCCATATTTTCACATAAACTCTAATTTTTGAAATCTACCCCCACCCTTTAATTTGGTTTGTGTTCGGTGGATTTTATTCATTTTTAAATCGGACCATCTCGACCCAAGACCCAGCCTAGGTACCAAATTTCATTAAAATCGGCCAAGCGGTTTGTGAGTTATGCGCTTTGTCGTTACAGACAGACAGACAGGCAGGCAGGCAGGCAGGCAGGCAGGCAGGCAGAGAGGCAGACAGGCAGACAGGCACACAGGCAGACAGGCAGACAGGCACACAGGCAGACAGGCAGACAGGCAGACAGGCAGACAGACAGACAGACAGACAGACAGACAGACAGACAGACAGACAGACAGACAACAAAAAAGTTTCAAAATCATCTGAAACGCAAAGATATATAAAGAATTTTGAAATCGGAGCAACTTATTTTTTCTCGCAAAAATTAGGATCACCATCGCTCACACTACTATAGTATAGTATATGTGTGAGCTAAATGTCAATCCTCAGATCATTTAAGTTTTTATTACATTTTTCCGTTCCTTCTATCGATTTATTCAATTGTACATTTTTAAAAAACGGAAAGATATTGATTAATTTATAATTTTTACACGTTGATCAGTAAAAAGATTTAGGTTGGTAAAAGAAGTCACAAAAAAAATTAAAACATGTTTTTCAACATGGTATGACTAGGGCGTACCAATGTGACCAATAACAACCGATTAAAAGCAATAAAATTGACACATTATTTTATTAATAATTCGTAATACTTAAAATGCATTTCTATTTCATATTGTTAAATTTAAATTTTGCGGATGGATGCTTTATATAATTATTGACAAATTATACTTTAAAAAAATTGTGAAGGTACTTTTAATTTATTTAGTTACGTAGCTTCTAAGTATAAAAAGATTTAGTTTTTTTCTGATTTTGGATTATTTTATGGATCATTAAAAGAAACTTTTGCTCTCGTATGAGTAAAATAAATCTTGATAACTGTCACTAGAAATCTAAAATCGCAAAATGCGTTTTAATTGAAAAACGTCAATCTACTTTTGACTAAAATATAGAAAATTTATTTTTTTATATCTTAGTAAGTTATTAACCTAATTTTAAGATAAAAAAGTTTTTTATTAGCATATCTCTGAAATTAACCATGTAGTGGAGATATGGCTGATATGGGTCATCACGCTCGAGCGTTGGATTTGACGCCATGAAGCAGTGTTGCCAGACTTTTCTGACGACATTCCCTCAACTAAGTGACAAAAACCCTTCATATCCTTCAAAACAGTATCGGGTGGGTGGTCGACACCAAACTGAAAAAATCTTTATACCATGAAAATTTTTTTATAATAAAAACCCACACGGCAGAAGTGTAAACTTCAACAAGGCGAAATTAATAATACTGGCCCATAACATATTCTGCAAAGCGGACCGAACCGAACTCTTCTGGGTACTGGCCTTCACCTGTATCATCATATCGCCCGCTAAATGTTTCTTACAGTTAGTCGACTCGAACCGAATTCACCCGAATGAGCGTTACATAGCCGAGCCTGACGACTCAGTTCAATTCACTACCCACAAAAACTGCTAAACGCGCCTAAAGAAGCTTACACTTCAAAAATGGAAGAAAAAACCAAACAAAAATGGACGAAAAAACCAAACAAATAAAAGATTTAGAACCTAAATCATAAATTATAATACTCTGCCAATGTATGGACCCCTAAGCTCACGCTAGGCTCTGTAGTCATAGTGTACGTGTGAGCCAATATAACTAAAAACTGAAATATATTTTATTCAACTCCAGACTAAATTACCTTTCGTTTGATACCACAGAAGCCATGTTTTGACTTAAACTCAAATTTTTTAAATCTACCCCCACTCTTAAAAAAAAATCTAAAATATATTTTGTTTAACTCCGGACTAAATTACCTTTCGTTTGATATCACACACGCCATATTTTAACGTCAACTCTAATTTTTGAAATCTACCCACACCCTTTCATAAAAAAAAACTAAAATGTATTTTATTTAACTCCACACTCAATTACCTTTCGTTTGATATCACACACGCCATATTTTCACATAAACTCTTTTATTTGGCTTGTGCTCGGTGGATTTTGTTCATTTTTAAATGGGACCATCTCGACGCAAAATCGGGCAAGCGGTTTTTAAGTTATGCGCGTTGGTCGTTACAGACAGACATACAGACAGACAGACGGCGCGACAAAAAAGTTTCAAAATCATCTGAAACGCAAAGATATATAAAAAATTTTGAAATCGGAGCAACTTTTTTTTTTCGAAAAAATTAGGTTCACACTACTATAGTATAGTATATGTGTGAGCTAAAATTCAAAATTTAAAATAAAGTATTTAAATTTACCTACATAAGTTACGTTTGGTAAAATTATTGGAATATTGGCAAAATATATAACTTTGCCTCAAAATAGTCAAAATCCTTTAAATTCGGATAAAAACCTTCATATTGAAGGAAAACCTTCCAATCTGGCATTACTGCCCTGAAGCGATCGGCAGCTTTTCCTCTTTTAGCTCACACTACTACTATACTATAGTAGTGTGAGCTATAGTGATCCTATTTTTTTCGAGATTTCAAAACTTTTTATATATCTTTGTGTTTCAGATGGTTTTAAAACTTTTTTGTAGCACCGTCTGTCTGTTTGTCTGTCTGTATATCTGTCTGTAAAGACCAACGCGCATAACCCAAAAACCGCTTGCTCGATATGAATGAAATTTAGCCCCTAGGCCGGGTCTTGGGTCGAGATGGTCCCATTTAAAAATGAACAAAATCCACCGAACACAAGCCAAATAAAACGGTGGGGGTAGATGTTTATGTGAAAATATGGCGTGTGTGATATCAAACGAAAGGTAATTGAGTCTGGAGTAAAAAAAATACATTTTAGTTTATTTAAAAACACGGGTGGGGGTAGATTTCAAAAATTAGAGTTTAAGTCAAAACATGGCTTATGTGGTATCGAACGAGGTAATTGGGTCTGGAGTTGATTAAAATATATTTCAGCTTTTAGTTATATTAGCTCATACGTACACATAACTATAGTACCTAGTGTGAGCTTAGGTGCCCATATATTGGCAGAATATTTTTGAATGTGTTGCATGCTCTTAAATGCAACCCATTCAAAAAAAGAGGAAGAGTTCCCGAGCGCCTTGGGGCGTCAAATCAAACGCTCGAGCCTGTGAACACCCTCGGTCAGTGCTTCTGCTAACTTCCTTATTAAAATTTAAAAATAAAATCAATATGTTTTTGTAAAAATAATATTTCGTTTACTTGGCATTTGGTTCGTTAGTTTTCATGTCTACTAATTGTCGATTTACCTAGAACTGAAACTCCCACATACAAATTAAAGCCTTAAGGGGTAGTAGGTGCACAAATAATGTTAATGGAAAGGGTTAACTAAAACGTGAAAAAATGCGACAAGGTGATGAAGAGAGGGCATGACCTTCGTGACGTCACGGTAGAAAAAACTCCATAAACAAAAAAAATGTAGGATTCAAAAGTGTATGAAAAGGCCAAATTTAATTTTTTTAATAAAGGAGGAGGCACTAAATACATTATTTACCAGGATGCGTCAGATGAGCTGAATTTGAGATATGTTGAAGGCCAAACCTTCCTGTTATTTTTACCAAAAAAAATTGGGGGGTTCGTAGGATTCGTTTTCGAGCTATACTTTTTTAAATGCGCGCCACTGATATTGAAAATATGACCTTTTGTAGTTTTTTTTTTTAATTACTTATAGCCAAATAAAAGTAAAAAACTGATATTAGTCTTATTTTTTTGACAAAAGAGTCCGTTTAGGAATTTTATAAATTTTTGACATATAGTTTGCGTCACATACATACAGAGTGGCTCAAAATAATTAAAAAAAATACAGGAAAAATACCTGAGATTTATTAAATATAAAGAAAGGAAACTAAAAATGCATGGTCAAAATTAACTTCGCTTGCTTTCATGTGAGTCGTTACTATTTTAACTATTCTAGAGTGATGTTTGCATAATAGATTATGTGATAAGCTTACAGGGTATTTCAAAAAAATGTTTAATTGTCTACGGAATAGGGTGTTTACCGGGATGCGTTAAATGAAGTGAATTTATGATATGTTAGGGCCCAAGCCGTCCAAATACTTATGTCAAAGAAATTGGGGGTCATCGGTTTCGTTTTCGAGTTATAATTATTTAAATCCGCGCCACTGTAATATAAAAAAATGTGACTGTAGTTTTTTTTCTATATACTTCTCGTCAAATAGAAATAAAAAACCAATATTAATTTTATTTACATGAAAATAATCTGTTTAAGTATGTTCTCAATTTTTTTTTAGTTTTCGTCACATATCTACAGAGTGGCTCAAAATATGAATAATAGAAATACAGGAATAATAACTGGGATTTATATATTATAAATATACCTAAAGGGATGAAATTAAAAATGCATCGTCAAAATAAATTCATTTGCTTGAATAACAGTCGTTATAAAGTAACATTTACATACATAATGGTTTATGTAGTAAACTTATAGGGTGAATCAAACATTTTTTAAATTAAACAAATGATAGATTTACTAACTCTCTAGCGGAATAGTGTGTTTACCAGAATGCGTCAGATGAGGTGAATTTGAAATATGTTAGAGCCTGAGCCATCCTGAAACTTAATTAAAAAAATGGGGGGGGGGGGTTATCGGTTTCGTTATTGAGCTATTTCCTTATGGATTTTTGCCACAACTTCTATCGCCTTATAGGGATAAAAATTTTATATTTAAAGTTTTGTCAATTAAGCTTGTTCACAGGCTTTCGTTCTGATGTAAAATTTTGTTGGTAGAACCCCCGGAAAGGGGTGAGTAGAGCCCTTTTCGTTCCCACGTTCGACATTTCTCATATTCTAGCATTTAAATAAGTATAACTCGAAAACAATAGTCTATGGACAAATCGGCCTAAAAGGGGGTTTCGTGTGCAAGTCGTGCCAACTTTTTGCCGATAAGCCAAGTTTGCTAAGGGCACTCCATAGATCAGGTTTTGACTTGTTGTCATTCCGGTAAATGCGTTTTTTTTTAAGATATGGCCCCCACCACTTTTTTTTGCACGATACTTTTTAAAACGATGTATATTTCTTAAAGATAGTCGTAGAGGGTTGCAGAAAATGGCAAATCAATCAACACCCGCAATAAAATAACCTTCTATTATATTTTTCAAAATTTTGCTTCGTTTTTTTAAAAAAAATAAAATAACTGAATTTTTACTTTTTTTTTGTATAACTAGTAAAGTTTAACCTACATTTTTAATAACACCAAAGCAAAATTTAAAAAAAAAGTTTAAATAAAAGTTAAAGAATGAACATTTTTCTTTAGTTTGGTGTATATAAGTCTTATATAGATGTATATTTATAAAATATAATAAAAAAACAATTTGTCGTCACCAAAACGACTACCGAAAGTGTATTACCGTACGCGAACGCCTATAAGGCGGCGCGCGGCTTTACGCTGAGGCGTCTAGTAAAACAGGTATTTTCTATTATTATTGTTATTTTTGTGAATATCAATCGACGAAAATTTTTACAATATAGTGCAGGTGCTAGAGGTAATTGAGTATGCAAAATATGAGGACCGCAGTTGGACAATGGATCCTAGCTGAGAATAGATCACAGACTAACGATTTGGATGTTGCCGGGCAAGTTTTTGGTCCAATTTTTTTTATTCCCCCTTTTTATATAGTCGTGTTCGAATTTCTAAAAATGTAACTAAGTTGACGCCCTAAATACACAATGACATAGAAATGGATCAAAAATGTATAAAATCTAATTCAAAAATAAAATTATATTAGTTTTTTAAATTTTAGCTGCAAAATCTCCCAAAACCCCCCAGACTCCCCAAATCCTAAAATTTTTAGAATTTTTTCAAATTTTCTTAAAAACTAAGCTTACGGAAAAATGTGTAGTAATCTTTGTTGTAGACCATAAAATTTCCTTTTCAACAATGTATAAGTCAGTGGGGTACGACTAATGACAAACTCTCCAGCGGCGTCCGTTTATTGAGGTAGTGTAAATAAATTTTAAAAAGAAACATGTTTAAATGTTTTGCCCGATTTTCTCAAAAACCGAGCTCTATATCAAAAAATATAATGCACACTTTGTTATAGACAATAAAATTGCCTTTTGTATTTCTATTATTCATAATTTGAGCCACTCTGTAGATATGTGACGAAAACTATATGTCAAAAATTGAGCACATACTTAAAAAAACTCTTTTTTTTAACAAAATTAAATCAATTTTTTATTTCTATTTGACAAGAAGTTATAGTAAAAATACTACAAAAACTTTCATTTTTTCATAATCCAGTGGCGCGCATTTAAATAATTATAGCTCGAAAACGAAACCGATCACCCCCCAATTTTTTTGAGTCAAGTATCAGGACGGTTTGGGCTCTAACATATTTTAAATTCACCTCATTTGACGCATCCCGGTAAACACACTATTCCGTAGACAATAAGTAAACATAACATGCGTTGAATTAATTTTTTTTTAAATACCCTGTAAGCGTATCACTTAATCTATTATGCAAACATCAATCTAGAATAGTTAAAACGACTCACATGAAAGCAGGTGAAGTTAATTTTGACTATGGATTTTTAGTTTCCTTTCTTTATATTTAATAAATCTCAGGTAGATTTCCTGTATTTTTTTAAAATTATTTTGAGCCACTCTGTATGTATGTGATGCAAACTATATGTCAAAAATTGATAAAATTCCTAAAATGACTCTTTTGTCAATAAAATAAGACTAATATAAGTTATTACAAAACAACTACAAAAGCTCAGATCTTTCCATATTTCAGTGGCGCATATTTAAATAAGTATAGCTCGAAAACGAATCCTATGACCCCCAAATTTTTTTTGGTAAAAATACCAGGAAGGTTTGGCCTTCAACATATCTCAAATTCAGCTCATCTGACGCATCCCGGTAAACAATGTATTTAGTGCCTCCTCCTTTTGTGATATCATTTTAGGGAGGCTCAACAAAAACGTAATCTGTTATGATATGGAGGAGGGGAGGGTCTAAAAAAAACATACACCAACAATGATCTCTATTACACCAATTGTGTAAAGCACCCAAGTGTATTTGAGAAAAAAAATCATTATTTTTAACGGTTCTTTTATGAAGATTACTATCAAAAACGTTTTGAACTAAAGAACACTTCTTTAAAATTTGTGAAAACCATATACCTAATATTCCAGTACTCCCTGTTACCTATTTATACAATGGTTGGCATTTGATGCAAACATTCAGAAATAAAGGTACGAAAAATGCACAGATACCAAATTTACATAAATAGAGTTTTGGTCAACTGTACGCCGATGATTTGACGTAACGAATATAAGAATAAAATAATATTCATACGTAAAAGTATAACCAATCAGGACGTTTTATCTTAAGGGCCGCAAAGAGGATAGACTTATACCCATTGATATTGCTTTTTCAAATATGTTTGCATTGTGCATCGTAGGGTACCGTAGGTATTGCAATGATACGTACTATATGGAAATAATATTGAACTAGACAAAAAAAAATATGTTATTGCTGTCTTCATAGACCTTCAGAAGGCATTTGATGTGGTGGACCATAGAGTACTTTTGAGTAAGCTATTCAAAATGGGAATACAAGACAAATTACACTCAATACTAACTTCCTACTTAAAAGACAGACCTCAGTATGTGTCAATCGATGGTGCTGATAGTGACAGAATCCTAAGCAATTGTGGAGTACCCCAGGGGTCCGTTTTGGGGCCTCAGTTGTATTCACTATTGGTACTGTCATTGAGCCAGGCTGGACTAGAAGGACTTTACTATACCTTCGCAGACGACAAGGCCGATGTATACAGCGACACAGACCCCAAAACTCTTGAAAATAATGTAAACAAAAACCTTACACTGTACTCAAACTGGTTAAACCAAAATAAATTAAAAATAAATGTTGAAAAAACAGTGTTTATGGTATTTAAACAAAAAAACATGCCAGATTATGAATTTAATTTAAAAATTAATGACACTAATATAGAACGAACAAGTACAAATAAATACTTAGGACTTATCATAGACGACAAACTAAACTGGGAATCTCAAATTGAAAAAATCACTAAAAAAATAGTGCCCATGCTAGGTGCACTACACAGGTGCTCCCCTTTCCTTAATGAGGTTAATCGAAAACTTATTTATAATGCATATATCGTTAGTAATTTTACTTATTTGATTAACATCTGGGGAACATGTGGAAGCATACAGTTTAAAAAACTACAAAGATTACAAAATAAAAGCCTAAAAATCCTTTATCGGAAAGATTATCGAACCTCAACTGAAACTCTTTACATTGAAACCCAAGCTAAACCATTAAAATATCTACTAGAATTATCCCAATGTAAACAGATTTACAAAATTTTAAATAGCACCCTTAAATGCAATACAGATTTTACCCAAAATTTCGAACACTACAATTACAATACAAGAGCCAGAAATAATATACACATGACTTCACTACGCACTAACAAAGCATTAAACAATCCTTTAACTCAAGCAATTAAAATTTACAATGCCATACCTGAACATATTAAAAACCAAAATTTCTCTAAATTTGTAAAGGAATTAAAACAATACTTAGAATCTAAATTTAACTCCTAGTAATTCATATATTAAACATTAAACCTCAACAGATAGATACTTGATAAAAATACATTCTAAATTACGTAAGTATTTAAAAAAAAAAACTTGTGCTATCCTAAATGGCTAGTCCCAAAACCAGCAACCCTGCTGATCCGGGGCATAACTACAGTTATTAAATATATAAAAGTATTTTCGTATTTTCATGTTAAGTAGATACCACTGTAATTTGTTTTTGTAAGTAAGTGAAATTATATTTTTGTAAGTTTCTACTTTTTATGTCTTAAATGTACCATTTTAGAATAAGTAAGACTATGTAACTGATAGTTATATTTTAATAATAAAAAAAAAAAAAAAAAAAATATGCATGTGTCTTTGAAAGCAACCAATCAGGTCTTTTTTGCTTAAAGACCCCAGGCCCTCATGTTTGCATCACGGAAAAATGTGTAGTAATCTTTGTTGTAGACCATAAAATTTCCTTTTCAACAATGTATAAGTCAGTGGGGTACGACTAATGACAAACTCTCCAGCGGCGTCCGTTTATTGAGGTAGTGTAAATAAATTTTAAAAAGAAACATGTTTAAATGTTTTGCCCGATTTTCTCAAAAACCGAGCTCTATATCAAAAAATATAATGCACACTTTGTTATAGACAATAAAATTGCCTTTTGTATTTCTATTATTCATAATTTGAGCCACTCTGTAGATATGTGACGAAAACTATATGTCAAAAATTGAGCACATACTTAAAAAAACTCTTTTTTTTAACAAAATTAAATCAATTTTTTATTTCTATTTGACAAGAAGTTATAGTAAAAATACTACAAAAACTTTCATTTTTTCATAATCCAGTGGCGCGCATTTAAATAATTATAGCTCGAAAACGAAACCGATCACCCCCCAATTTTTTTGAGTCAAGTATCAGGACGGTTTGGGCTCTAACATATTTTAAATTCACCTCATTTGACGCATCCCGGTAAACACACTATTCCGTAGACAATAAGTAAACATAACATGCGTTGAATTAATTTTTTTTTAAATACCCTGTAAGCGTATCACTTAATCTATTATGCAAACATCAATCTAGAATAGTTAAAACGACTCACATGAAAGCAAGTGAAGTTAATTTTGACTATGGATTTTTAGTTTCCTTTCTTTATATTTAATAAATCTCAGGTAGATTTCCTGTATTTTTTTAAAATTATTTTGAGCCACTCTGTATGTATGTGATGCAAACTATATGTCAAAAATTGATAAAATTCCTAAAATGACTCTTTTGTCAATAAAATAAGACTAATATAAGTTATTACAAAACAACTACAAAAGCTCAGATCTTTCCATATTTCAGTGGCGCATATTTAAATAAGTATAGCTCGAAAACGAATCCTATGACCCCCAAATTTTTTTTGGTAAAAATACCAGGAAGGTTTGGCCTTCAACATATCTCAAATTCAGCTCATCTGACGCATCCCGGTAAACAATGTATTTAGTGCCTCCTCCTTTTGTGATATCATTTTAGGGAGGCTCAACAAAAACGTAATCTGTTATGATATGGAGGAGGGGAGGGTCTAAAAAAAACATACACCAACAATGATCTCTATTACACCAATTGTGTAAAGCACCCAAGTGTATTTGAGAAAAAAATCATTATTTTTAACGGTTCTTTTATGAAGATTACTATCAAAAACGTTTTGAACTAAAGAACACTTCTTTAAAATTTGTGAAAACCATATACCTAATATTCCAGTACTCCCTGTTACCTATTTATACAATGGTTGGCATTTGATGCAAACATTCAGAAATAAAGGTACGAAAAATGCACAGATACCAAATTTACATAAATAGAGTTTTGGTCAACTGTACGCCGATGATTTGACGTAACGAATATAAGAATAAAATAATATTCATACGTAAAAGTATAACCAATCAGGACGTTTTATCTTAAGGGCCGCAAAGAGGATAGACTTATACCCATTGATATTGCTTTTTCAAATATGTTTGCATTGTGCATCGTAGGGTACCGTAGGTATTGCAATGATACGTACTATATGGAAATAATATGCATGTGTCTTTGAAAGCAACCAATCAGGTCTTTTTTGCTTAAAGACCCCAGGCCCTCATGTTTGCATCATGAATGGGCAGTTACCGTGGGTATTGGAATATTAATGGTGAAAACACCCTATACTCTCTGAATTCGCTTAGAGGCCTTTTTGCACTTTTCGTGTTAATGCAAAGCAAACCGTGAATTTAAGAGAACATTTTACTTCCTAGAGAGCATTTAAAGAATAAACCCCGTGTTGAAAGCCCTTCCTTTGGGAACACAATTCCACTTATTGGACATCTGTCAAACTCATGCCAAATAAAATATGGTGGCTCAAAAATAAAAAACAGAAGAATTTTGGAAAATTTTCAAGTTTTTTATTAATCACTTGCATTTTTAATATTTCTGTCTGAAAAAAAAATGTTCCTCAACATTATGTTTTTTTTTTCATGTTTTTTGCGTTTTTTAGAGAAACTGCTGATAGTACAAAAAAATCATAGGATATAAAAAAGATGTGCACTGGCAAGTTGTATTCACAGTGGGTTTCATTTTTACCATAAGTTAAAAAGTTTACGAGTGATGCTCAAAAAACTACGAAATTAGCCTGAAGGTACCCCAAGACACTTGCACCACCAGTATTTACTAAAGGGTCTACAGTGCTAAGTGCTACAATCCTAGGTTTAAAAGTCTACATTTTGGTTGACGGTTTAACTTATTTTTCCCGTGATTTTTTTTATTTATATAAATTGTTCATAAATACGATATGGGTCATCTTTTTTTGTTGTAACAAAGACATTATTTCCACACAAAGTTTATAAATAAATAAAAATAATAAAATATTTTGGTTTAAAAATGGTAGCCATATTTAAACCTCCAAACGTCACTAGGAAATGTAAATTTTTTAGACAAATTAGCGACGATTAAACCGATGGTCGATTGTTTTGGTGAATGTGTAATTGAAAAGGGATTCTAATATACTATAATGCATCTACAGATACAGTAATTTATTTATGTATTATTTAGCTTTGAATATTTTTTTATATAAGTTTTTTTGTCAATCACGGATTATTTCTATTGTTTTTTGAACTTTAAACCACCCCTCAAGGGTGGTACTACAATCGAGACTATTTTTAACGGGAATCCTACGACTGCACGGACTAAATTTCCAAAAAATGACATTTTGTTACAAACATTTTATGTGGTTTTTCTTTATTTCTAAAGTTAATTTGAATTTATATGAGATGAAACTCACTGAGAAATGCTTACTATCATATTGCACATTAGGGTGAACCAAATCTTTGTAGTTATTTGACCTACGAGTATTAAAAAAATACACTTAAATCGGTCGGTATCAAGTCTATAGACTTGATACTTAAACCCGGTCTACAATGCTAAGTCCTAAGGTCTTGTAAATACTGGTGTAAAATTTTACTTTTTCATAAAAGTTTCAAAAGTGGAGAAAATGCTTCAAAAATTAAAAGTCTCTACCATTCTAAACAATACATTGTTTAATTTTATATTTTTTGTAGTTTATATTCTGTCAAATATATGACGGTTTAGATTTTGCGCCAATGTTTTCCCGACTATTTTTTATCACTTAAGGCATCCCCTTGGAACCTAAAAGGCACATCGGTGGAAAGGTAATTTAAAGCTCTACAAAAAACTACTAAACCATTTTTCTCTTAAAATTACAGCATGAGAAAAAAGTTAATGAGGTAGACCAAGTGGACCAAATAAGTTGAGAGGGCCTTGTTAGAACGTGAATAAGCAATGGAGAATGTTATCATATGTAGGTGCGAAAAATACTATTTAGGTCAAAATAATTCAACTTATTATGCCTAATAAAGTTAAGTAATATATTTCTATTTATAGTAAAAGTTTTGCATTTTTTTTTTAATAAAAAAGATTACGAAAATAGGGTGTTAGCAATTTAGTAGGAATAAATTTTGCATAGGTACCAATAGCGTGATTTTTTTAGGTGAATCGGGCACGTTTTTAACGGAAATAAACATTATTTTAAATTCAAGTTTTATGTCCTAGTCTTAAATTGCTTTTTCCTCTTTTACAATGGCATTTTTTGTAATGGCGCAGTTAATTTAGTTAAATTTTGCACAAGTAGCCCCAGAAATATTATAATACTAATGCAATATTTTGTTAAACAAACTTCTTTAGTTCGTGAATTCTTTAATCTCCCTTGTGTAATATTTTCAGGGTTCGAAAATATCATGATATTTATATAAATATCATATCACATGATATATATCTGATATATATCATTATCAAAATTTTAATATTTAATAACAGAAACATTGTTTCCATGCATAAACTTTATTTCAACACAAACACATCAACAAAATCGTATATTCTAAACTGCATCTCCTTTGAGCACTCTCGACATTTCGCCCATTTTCCAGTACTAATTTTCTTCTTAATTATAGTCAAAATTTGGTTGGTTTTGGCATATTAAATAAAAATCACTACTAACTAATAAATCAAAAGTATACAGATGGAAAACACAGTAACTGCTCTAACCTGGGAAAACACAAAACAAAAGAAATCATTACGTCGGGGATCTACCAGATGTGAAACAGGGGATTCCCAGTCAGCTCCGCGATGCCTATGCGGCAGCCGAATCGATCGATACTACAGCTTTACAGATGCTTATACTTTTGTACAGGGGCGTACTGACACAAACTTTCTGATATTTAGAATGGTAGAAAACATTTTTAGTCTAATAAGTAAAATTATTGAATATATCGGATATATATCAAGCTATAAATATCATGATATATATAGTGATATATATCATGATATATATCACTTGATATATATCCGCGGAACCCTGAATATTTTATAAGTTTTTATAATATTTATATAATATTTTATAAGTTTTTAACAATAATAATACCCAGGTATATTATACAGCGTGTCACAGATAGCAAATTACTTTCTTTCGTTTTGAGAGATGGCGCTGATGAATGTGAATATTTATGGGGGTAATTTTTGGGCCAATTGTAAGAAAAAAACTTCATATGAACATTTGTCCTAAACGTCTTACCTTTTGAGATACAGGGTGGTAAAGTTTTCAAAAATAAATCATTTATTATTAATATCTACAATACCACTTCAGATATTTTAATGAAATTTGTCAGACATGTACTATGCATTTTTTAATGTATCACTTTTTTTTAAATTTCCATCAGTGGCGTTCGTACGTAATTTGACCTGCCTATTTTGGCAGACATTGATAGCACGCCATATTTTTTTGAAATCCTCAATCATTTCTAACCAAAGTTGATCACTTGATTTTTTCAAACCGATGCACGGTTTTCGCTTAAAAAAATAAAAACCGTTTTTCTGCATGAATTATCATGCAGAGACACGTAGATTTTATTTTTTTAGATGAAACCCGTGCGTCGGACTAAAAAAATTCAAGAGATCAAATTTGCTCATAATTGAATACAGATTATATTAAGTACACTTCACTTGGTATTGTAGATATTAATATTAAATGATTTATTTTTGAAAACTTTACCAGCATGTATCTCAAAAGGTAAGACGTTTAGGATATATGTTCATATGAAGTTTTTTTCTTAAAATGGGCCCAAAATCACCCCCATAAATATTGACATTCAATTAGGAAACACCCTGTATAGGCTTTATTCTTTGCGCCTTCTTCCTGAAAATTGTTGGTCGAAGAAAATGTACACTAAAAAAAAATTGAAAAGAATGAGCCAAGTTGAATGTACCTTGTTCAAAAGCGTATGGAATATGGTTTTTTAAATAATTTTAGCTCACACATATACTATACTATAGTAGTGTGAGCTATGGTGATCCTAATTTTTTCGAGAAAAAAAAAGTTGCTCCGATTTCAAAATTTTTTATATATCTTTGCGTTTCAGATGATTTTGAAACTTTTTTGTTGCGCCGTCTGTCTGTCTGTCTGTATGTCTCTCTGTCTGTCTGTCTGTATGTAACGACCAACGCGCATAACTCAAAAACCGCTTGGCCGATTTTAATGAAATTTGGTACCTAGGCTGGGTCTTGGGTCGAGATGGTCCCATTTAAAAATGAATAAAATCCACCGAACACAAACCAAATAAAAGGGTGGGGGTAGATTTCAAAAATTAGAGTTTATGTGAAAATATGGCGTGTGATATCAAACGAAAGGTAATTGACTCTGGAGTTAAACAAAATACATTTTAATTTATTTTTAAAAAAGGGTGGGTTAGATTTCAAAAATTTGAGTTTAAGTCAAAACATGGCTTGTGTGGTATCCAACAAAAGGTAATTTAGTCTGGAGTTAAATAAAATATATTTCAGTTTTTAGTTATATTAGCTCACACGTACACTATAAGTATAGTATCTAGTGTGAGCTTAGGGGCCCATATATTGGCAGAGTATTTTATATGTCGTACATACTTCATTCGAAAGCTTATGAAAAAAGAAATATAACGATATAATATTTTTGTTGGCCAGTCATCAAATTATTTTTTTTTAAATTTCTTGACTTGGTTTTTTATTTAACGAATGTCAAAACAATTATTTTGTTTTTCTTTTTCATAATTTTTCGAATAAGGTAGCAGAAGTAAAAAATGATTGACATTTTAATTGACATAGATAAGAAAAATTGTTCTTATTTTTTCATATTATTAAATGAGGTATCATTACGTCGAAAAAAAGTTGAGTTGAGTCGAACCTGTAGATAACTTATAACCTTAACAATAAGTAGGTAATTTATGTTATTGTTGTAATTTCGCCAAAAATTTAAGAGTGCGATAAACTGCTGAATATTAAATTGAGTTTGCTCGAGTTTGAAAACCTTTCTTTTTCTGTGAGTGCCACAGAGTCCATCACTGGGTCCATCAAGTTTCTTATTTAATAAATTGATGTATAACATTACTACAATTTTTTTTTGAAATTAGAGGAAAATATGAGCATTTATTTAGTTTTTCCAAATAATTTGCGATTTTTTAAAAAATATATTTTTTTGTTTTTCAATTCTCAAAAGCAGAAAACAAAAAATAAATAATACGGTTTACCACAAAAAGCTTTTGGGGTCTCTCTATTACTACAAAATCATAAAAAAGTCAAATATGCTACAGGGGAAACACGATAAGTTTTTATTCTGACAAAAACAGAGCAAAATCGCATTTTCTTGCTTGATTAAGCCCGAGCATAACCAAAAAATGGAAGAAGATGCACTTTGTTCATATTTTGTTAAGTTCGGCTTTGGCTACATTGTACTTATTCAGCATATATAGCGATATTTTGACATGTGTGAAAAATTTCAGGTAATTATATAAGTTTGCTCGTCAACTATAATATTTCTGTTATTTGTACCAAATTTCATATATATATATATATATATATATATATATATATATATATATATATTGATAAAGGGTACGTAGCCACCTCAAAATAAAGTATATAAACTACGCTGTCACCTCATATATACCGTTGTCACCTCACTTTTTTGAGGTGTCAACGTTTTTCAATAAAAATTTCAGGGATGACTCCTGACACACCCAGCAATCTGTGTGCAAAATTTTGTTCTGAGGTCACAAAATGGTATATATAGCTACTTTTTGGCCGTGTAGTTCACGTATCTACCGGTGGCGCTAGCGGCGCTTTTACTGAAACTAAACGGTCTACTAAGTCACCTCGGTGGTATAAAAGGTATTTTGCGTGTTAAGACCGCGTCGCAGCGACCTCAGAAATTTGGCAACCTTGTGGTTTAGATTTTAAAGACGGGTTTCTTTGTTGTATGTAATTTCAGATATTACCTGCTATTTACCCTTGGAATGTTTAATCGAATTCTCGGAAACGTCTCGGGTCTGATATTTTAGAAGGGGCTTTGTAGACGATTATTATTGTATTTTTTATCTTATTGAAATAGTTGAACTAATTTTGTTAGTCTTCTTACATTTCTTTGATTATTCTGGTAGTTTTCGACGGTTGATTGATTGCTTTTGTAATACATTAAATATTTGCGACAGCTATTCAACCCTGTGCTATGGGCTTTAGACTTAAAATTAGTTAAGTAGTTTAATCATTAGAGACATAAAATGCGGTTTTGGTGCAAAAGGTCCGAAACTTGGCACAATTATAGGGTTGACTGTCCATAATATTCAAGGAAGTTTTTTTTTAAAAATGGCGCACAAATTCTGTTTTTCTAAAATCCCTTGGTGTTTGTAAAAGAGTTTGAAACTAAATTTTATACGAAAATGCTAACAAGTGTTTTTGTTAGAGTAATAGTTTTCGAGGTATGATATCAACCATTTTGTCGTCATTTTTGAATTTGCACAATTTCCTTTTTTTGGTGGCCTTTAACTTAAAAAACGACTCATTTTTGAGAATGATTGTAATGACATTAAACAAAGATTGATAGATATTCTACAAAAAGTATCAATTAGTTGCATGTGTAATATTCTTGCTAGGATACAAACCACAAAGTGTTAAAGATATCCCCTCCATATATTTCTTTCTATATTATAAGCAAAATAAACTGAAACAATAAGGATTTATCCAATTTTCTAAATACTAAGTACTTTAGACAAAATGCATAATAAAGTTTATTGAAGAAAACTCCATTGACGTCCCAATTATGGGGCTATTTTTAAAGATCACAAAAAAAAAATCATACACAAAGGATGTTTATTTTGCTTGAGGCAAAGATTTATAATGAATTTCCTTTTAAATCATTTGTCAAAAAATCAAAAGAGTTTGTATTTTCCGAGTTTAATCTTTCTATTTTTTCAAACCCTTTATTATGCCTACTTATACAGTGTGTCCGTAAAGTTTAGAATCACGAATTTTTTTAAAAAGTTGCAAGCTTTTTAGAAAAAAGCTTGGATATCAAATAAAGATTTAAAATACGAGTTAGAAAAGGCTATGGTTAATTATACAGGATGTTCCAGAAAAAGCTATGACATAAACTTATGTTTCTTTAAATAGGACACCCGGTATATTTTTTCACATTTGGCTTTGATAGGTCATTACAAATGTGGTACATTTTTGTTAAGGTATCCGAACCATACCTAAACACTTAATAAAAGACATTTGTATGAAATAAGTTTTTTTTAGCACCCTGATTGGTCAAATAGAGTTAAAAGTAATCATGAAGTACGTCATTTATTTAATAACAAACATGTCATCCAATCAACGATCTCTAAATCAGCAATAATGGGTGATTCCAGACTTTACGGACCTACTGTACATAAGAATCTATTATATAATTAAACCACTGTCCACTAGTTATCAAAGTAATTTGACCTATACCTATACCTATAGCATATGGATTTATGTGAATGCATGTGTGTGTATGTGTCTGTAAAAAATAATAAAGATTTATTTCTTTATTTATAGTATATGTAAAGAGTTTGTTTTTGACAGGAAAAGTTTAGTATTATAATTAAAATTATTAGTTTAAAAATTAAGTAATAAACAGTAGTTACTTAGTCAATGTTCTTAAAGTTTTTAAAATTTTAATAAGCTATTTTTAGTTACTTAATTTTTTTCTTGTATTCTATCTTTTGTTTGTAGGTAAAAGCACTACAGGATTAAATTTTTCCCTTTCAGCACTAATAAAAGAATTAAAAAATTTATTATAAAAATGTTAGAATTTCTGTATATACATTTAAAATGTGTGGAATAAATCTTGAAACTTGAATCATATATAAGAAATTTGATGAAGAATATAAAAAGTTACGGTTTGTGAGATAAACGCAGAAAATCGTCGTGAGGTTCAGTTTGGTGAGGAGGTTAATCCTAAGGTAGAGGGGGTTTCCTTAAGGACACCTATCGTAAATGCAAGCTTTATAGGAAGCAAAGCCTGACATTGATTTTCTATTTTTTGGTTATAATTGTTGACATTTTTTCCTCGGTTTTGCACCTTAGGTTTCCTACTAGGAGTTCACAACCAAAATGTAAAATCCTTATAAATTTGTTCATCTAGTCGTCATTTTTACGCCTAATTTGCTTCGACTATAAAATACGATGTCCAAAAAAAGTGTTATAAATAAAAGAAAATTGAAGCCAACATTTACCGTTGTGTAGGTATGAAGGGCAGCAATTTATAAGTAATTCTTTTTGTGGTGGCAAAGAACTTTTTATAGATATGTGTGTCAATTTAAAAACTTTTAAAACCGCCTCGGATTTAAAAAAATTTTTATTAAGAAAATCCGGTTTTTAATAATGATAAATCTTTGACTAACTTACTTAGCCAATTTTAAATTAAAAAAATGAGTCAACAAACATGTTAAAAAGATACTTTACTATTTCCAGTTTTTTACTTAAAAATACCTCCGTAAGTTTGAACCAAAACGGATTTAGCAAAAAAAACAAATGTCATATTACTAGGGTTTTATTCGAATTTGAAATAATAAGGATGCGACTTTTTTACTTAATTTGCGCCAACATAGCCAATTCTTAAAACACTTGACTAATTTAAAATATTGATAATGCCAGGAAGAAGAATTAACGTTAAATTAATCGGACCAAAATGCGCGTTTTTAGTGTTTTTAACCTGGTCAGGCTAGCATAAACAAAAAAATCACTTTGATTTAATTTGCGATGTTTTGTCACGCGCTATTTAGCTTTTTCCTTCAATAAGAAGAACCACTATAGCAGCTACGTCCCTGGCCGTAACTTATATTCAATGTCTTTGGAGGAATTCAGCTATTTCAAGAGAAGAAAAAAACTTACTCCTACTAAGCTTTGCATTTTAAGCGACAAAACAATAGTGAAAATCGCAGCAAAGCAAGTTGTTTTGAAAATAGATTTTTTTTTAGAAAAAAATTTTGAGATAACGCCGAAATTGCGTTATTTGGGTGTGTTTGAAGCTATCTGAGCAATATCGTTGTGACGTCTGTCTGCGTGTATCTCTGCCCGTAACACGATAGCTCCTAAACCGCTGAACCCATTTTCATGAAATGTTTAGGTGAAATAGTGTTTGACATTGTAACGAGCTGAATAGATTTTGGTCCAAATCCACTAATGCTTGATAGTTTTTTGACAATTAATTTTTTTTTTAAATGCGAACTTTTTAACGGAGCATCTTAACAATATGCGGCTTTGGAAATATAATGGAGCACTTTTATCTTAATAATTTGTGTAATACCTTGAAACTTCATAAAAGCCTTCGCTTCTGAGATATGTACAAAAAAACTGAAAACGAGAAGTGTTCTTATAGGCTAGCTAGAAAGGTATCAGATCAGTTTATTTTATTTCAGAAAATTGCATTTAAATAGTCAATTTTTATGTTTTCGTGGCATTTTTCAGGGGATAATGTAAAGTTGCATAATATTTTTCATATTATATTTTGAACTATAGGTCGTTTTTGAGTTATATTGGTTTTAAATTCCTGTTGGAGTGCACTAATAATACGAGTTGAACCAGGATTACGAATAAGTAATCCTGGGCCAACTCGGAAATTATTAGTATACTTAAATAGGAATTTAATACTTTGGTACAAATTTAAATAACCTAAAACGAACTCAGAGAAATTCGTTTTGAAAAAATATGTAACTACAAATACTATAAACTGAAGAAAGTTGCTGTCAAGATTTGGCAATTTTGCAAAGCAGGATAATAGGAAACTATGCAAATTTTTCATTACATTAACCTCTCACAAGGTGCAGGAAAATATTAATAATAAGCTGTATATACAGGGTGATGCATTTGCAATATAGCAAATAAAAATTATAATTTTATTATGACTTTCTTGGAAATTAAATGATAAAGAATGTAATTCACAAATTCTGACATCACGTGACATTTGAGCCTTTTGGTTGCTGGTGGTTATTACTAGATTTATAATATGCGCGTTGGGCTGTGGCGTGGGCAAACACAATATCCTGCATATGTTTTTTTTTCTGTTTTAAACGGCTTAACTATCTATTACAACTCCTTTTTTATTCAGTTTACTTTCACGGATAAATTAAAAAATATTCAAAATTCTGTCATATCATGTCATAATCATTGCAAACCAAAAAATATACAAATTAATATAAACCATTAAATTTATTAGCATTCCAAAAACTGTATTTTTGACACTTCCCTTTTATTTGTTTATCGGATCTATGTGTAGAATTTTTGACAGTAAGTAAACCATTTCCCAACAAAAATTGTATTTAGGACTTTAAAGCTATGCAACATTTCTGAGATATTTCAAAAAAAATAACAGCTCGTTTTTCTATAATGAAAGTATAAAGGTACGGTTTTTTATATAAAGACAGTACGTTGCCACCATTAATCTTGTCTTACAAACTTTTGCAACGTTTTAAAGTTGTAATATTTCCTAAAGTGTCCCTAAATAAAAGTAAAACGTTGTTACCTTGTATGTAATATATAAATTTAGTCAGATAAAGCTAATACGTTGCTTATAGGCTAGGGTAGATATACGCCATACGTTATCACCTTAATAAAACCGGCAACAGTGCCTGAGGTGGCAGGACATAGCACATATCCAAAGGTTGTATATTGACCTGAGGTCCGAACGTATTCCACGTATTTATCAAATATTTTTTAAAAAACTCTTTACCCCTCTTTTGAAATTCTGGTAAAGGAAGTTCCCCTCATCTCATATGTGTACCTATATATGTGGTAACACCACTAGACATAGGTGAGGTCAGGTCGTCATATCCTTCACGCCGAGGTGACAACGGCGCGTGCATCAATATATATATATATATATATATATATATATATATATATATATATACAATCGAACCTCTATAACTCGAACCTGAAGGGACAACCAAAACAGTTCGAGTTATGGAGAGTTCGAGTTATAGAAACTCGAGTTACATGGGTTAAAATGCATGTAAAAAGCGCAGGGACCGCTTAAAAGGTTCGAGTTATAGAGAGATTCGAGTTATAGAGGTTCGAGTTAGAGAGGTTCGACTGTATATATATATATATATATATATATATATATATATATATATATATATATATATATATATATATGTAGGTTTGTAGGTTTGTAGGTTTCTTGGGAATGTGGTTCATTAATCAACTAGCAACTTTTAATTTACATTTATTAACATTTCGGTCTAAAGACCTTCTTCAGAACATTCATACATTCACAATTTCACCTTACATTAATCAAAACAAACATACAAAAAACACAAGTTCAAAAAGACACATCACATTATTTTAAAAAACATTTTTAAAATCAATATTATTAAAACGAACTATACGACTATTACTTAGGTTACTAAAAAAATTTATTAGTAACCTAAGTAATAGTCGTATAGTTCGTTTTAATAATATTGATTTTAAAAATTTTTCGTAAAATAATGTGATGTGTCTTTTTGAACTTGTGTTTTTTGTATGTTTGTTTTGATTAATGTAAGGTGAAATTGTGAATGTATGAATGTTCTAAAGAAGGTCTTTAGACCGAAACGTTAATAAATGTAAATTAAAAGTTGCTAGTTGATTAATGAACCACATTCCCAAGAAACCTACAAACCTACAAAATATAAAATATATGGTTCAAGAAAAAAGAAAATCCAAAATATATATATATATATATATATATATATATATATATAGATTTAGTTTTGTTGGTTTCTTGGGGATGTGGTTCTAATAAATCTAGCAAATACGGATTCACATTTATTGACACTTTAAAATTTAAATACAAACAACTAATGCACATACGAAGACTCTTAGTTTGCTATGTCTTCGTATGTGTATACTCTTAGTTTGCTAATTAATTTGCTAATTAGCAAACTAAGAGTCTTCGTATGTTATTAGTGGTATTAGTTGTTTGTATTTAAATTTTAAAGTGTTTTTCGTGTAAAAAGTGTGACTGTCTTTTTAAAACTGTTTTTCGACATAATGTAGTGTAAAAATGTGAGTGAATGTTTCTGAAGAAGGTCTTTGGATCGAAACGTCAATAAATGTGAATCCGTATTTGCTAGTTTTATTAGAACCACATCCCCAAGAAACCAACAAAACTAAAAATATAAAATACATGGTTCAAGAAAAAAGAAAAGTAAAATATATATATATATATATATATCCCGATCGAGAGCTTGATTGATATTTTTGAAAGGTTGAAAACGGTAAAAAAGTAATTTCTTTTAAAAAACATGGCCTCCTAGAACAAATAATAATAGAAATGTTAATATTATGAGGTAAAAACGAACAAAATTGAAATAAAATCAAAAGACACCAAATAGGCACTATTTCTAATTATTTGTGTGGCTGATCCTTGTATCTAGAATTTTTTTTATGAAAACACCATAAACCTGATATAAATTGGTGCTCAATTTATTTAACTGATTGAAACGGTTTTAAAGAAAATTTGATTAATCCGAGTCAATACAATATCTTCAAGAATTGAATTGTAGTGTTTTTTAGTAGTAGATGTTCCAAAAACTTTTGTGGTAAACCCTATTATTTGGTTTTTGTTTTCTGCTTTTGAGAATTAAAAAACAAAAAGAGATTTTTTTTTTAAAATCGCAAATTTTTTGGAAAAACGGAAAAACTAAATACTCGCTCATATTTTCCTTAATTTTCCTAAAATTGTAATAACGTATTACATCAAGTTATTAGAACTTTTAACAGCTTTTAAATAATGTAGGCTATATATACAAGAAATATAATAAATAAGAACTTATGTTTGTACAAAACTCGTATAACAGTAAATCGCCTCTGCGGCACAGAAAAGTTAACAAAAAACTTAACGAAGTAGGTTCTTGGAACCGTGGAAGGGTACTGTATATGTATAGAAAATTTGGTAAAAAGGTAGAATTATTAGAGGATTCAAAATTTTTGCCTGGTCTAGCTTTTACTCGTGTGTGCCTTTGAATCTTGTAAACAAATCAATAAGTTGATCCATCATATACCTAATTAGATTTGAGATTAAAATACGGGCCATATTTCTATGCATTATTTTAAAGTTCGCGGCGAACGCGTGTTAATTCCAAAAATTTTTGAAGATACTCCGGGAATCCCCATTCATCGTCATAAAGGACAAAAACAAAATCGTCTTAAAGAAAAATGGTATAAAAGTCCAATTATTTCAAAAACAGAATTATCAAAAACTTCATCCAGCAACAAATGAGTCGAACAATGCAATTAAACCAAGAACATTTTCGGGCTACAATTTTTTACAACTTTCGAAGGAAATTATCTCAACAAGAATGTCTTGCCGAGTTGATTTATGTTTTCCGTAATGAAGCACCATATCAATCGACAGTTTCTCGTTGAAGAATTCAAACGTGGACGGATTAGCCTTAGCGAAGATCCAAGGCCAGGTTTACGGTCCCTAGAATAGACCGGTCTGTGGATCTTATATATATATGTCAAATGTTTTCGTCACTGGTGGTCCAGCTGTTTGTGAAAATAAAAGTTAGATATGATATCTCTTTAATGAACAACTAATATTTTTGATATTTTTTAAAAACCAAGGCCATCTTCCAACTGTTTTTTGGCATATGCTTATAAAATAATATTTTTTAGACGTATAGTATATATTTTTTTAGCCCGCTTTATTTTGCTTTACACAAAACTTAGTATTACTTCAAGGTAAACCGAGGACTTGGGAAGTAAACAAATGGTGTAGGTTAGCGGATTACTTTATGTGCTGAAACGATCACATTATTTTCTTCAAATTTTAAGTTTTGTCTAAAGAAAAAATTAAGCGGGCTAAAAAAACCAGTTAGAAAATTGCCTTGGTCTTCAAAAAAATCCAAAAATATTAGTTGTTCATTAAAGAAGATATCCTATCTAAGTTTTGTTTACTAAAATCAGCTGGACCACCAGTAACGTAAAATTAGACATATATACATATATATCCATAGATTCATAGACTATCTATTCTAGGGACCGTGGGCCAGGTGCACCAAAATCGGCTATCACCCAAGAAAACATTGATGCTGTGCGCATGTTTATCACGGAAGATGTGACATATCGCGAGATTGAGGCTTCTTTAAGGATTTCAAAGACCTTATTAAAAAAATTACATGAAGAATTAGGGGTAAAAAATTAGTTTTCCGTTGAATACCACATCCGTTTACCGAAGAACAGAAACAAGCTAGCAATGCAAGTTCGCACAAAGTACAAAAAATCATTGCATTTTTAACCCAGCAAAACGTCGAAATTGTTGGACCTTCCTCCATACAGTCCCGTCCCTAAGTCCTAACGATTCCTATACTTTTCCAAAAATCAAGAATAGACTGCGTGGTCAAAGATTTCAGTCTCCGGAGGAAGCAGTCGAGACCTTCAATAATGCAATTTTGACATTACCAATAAACTAGTGGAATTACAGCTTTGACAACTGGTTTAAGCGCATGCAAAAATGCATACATTTTCGTGGAGACTACTTCGAGAAACAATAAAGTCTTTAAAAGTTATCTACCGTTTTATTCCAGCTGTATATGCAAAACTTAAAAGTATCTGATCCTTATATGGCTAAATGCCAAAGAGTAATAAACATTTACTAGTTTTTTTCGTTGTTAAAAGATTTTTGGGGTTTAAAATTGCAAAAAAAATTTAAACTCAACTTTCCTGCTACATAATCACAGTGCTCATCCCATGTAAGCATTTCATCTATGTGAAAACCCAAAAAAATACATGTCTGTAATCGATTTATTTGATTGTTTTTTTATATAAGATTTATGTCTGTAATTTGTTTTCTCTTGTGAAAAATAAGGTACTGAGTTTTTATTGAATTTATTATTAGCTTGTTTTTATCTCATTAAAAATTGTTAAAATGAAGTTTGTATTTGCTTCAAGCTCTTTTAACGTTTCGGCTGTTATTACTATTGTATCTACAATCATCAGCATACAGTACTACTTTGATATTTTGGCAATGCTTCAGGATATATCCTATCATGTCATTAATGAAAAGGATAAATTAATTGGTGATAAATTAGTTAGCATCAGTTTGTAAAACTTCTTTAATGTTACTAGACTTTTTTAATGTAATATAACAATAGGGACTCATTGGAATAAAACCTGACTTTATTTTAGAGTCGACTTTATTTTGACACATTTACACAAACAGCTGACCTCTCAAAATTGACATACCAAAGCCAAATTTAATAATAAAGTCGCTAACTTTCATTTAATAAATACCGACACTAATAAATCCTGTTTTTAAATACACAAAGGCCTAATTTTGAAGTAGAGCAGCTGCTTTTTATATGTAAATCTGTCACCATAGGGTCGATTTTAAAATAAGGTCAGGTTTTATTCCAATAAGTGTCTATTATGTAATAGTTATTTACCTAACAAGTGCGAAAAGCGATACTTTACCACACGCGATGGCAGTCAGGCCGGTAAAGACACTTTACGCATGTGTTACAAGATTTTACCTATAAATAAACGTAGTCACCTTACTGTACGATGTATGGTAAAGTACTACTTTCCGTACGCAAATGAGTGCGGTAAAGTGCACGCGACTAGGTAAAAAGTATACATGGCCAGTAATAATTGCAAATATTCCACTTGCTCATATGAACCGACACCTGCCATTAATGTGTTGAGGATAACAAATACCCACAGAATGCAAGTCTGTGAAAATACCACAATAAAAAATAAAAATGTCCCCCTTTTTGGTACCCTTATGACACGTGCACTACTGAGGGGACTCATGTATATCGATGTAAGGAAAGTTTTATCTTCTCAAAAAATAATTTCTAGAGGATTTTTGAAAAAGTTGACTGTTTTCGAGTTATTACCAAAAGACTATCAAAAAGCGTTTTAAGGGGGTGGGCAGTATCAGAAGCTGTAGGGTCTGTACTACAGTCCATTTACTAATTTTTTAACTTTTCGACATTTATCAGATGGTTATCATAACAATAACGTAAGCCAACGAAAAACAAAAGTTGCCTCAAAAACAACTCAAAAACTATGAAATTAACTGTGTATATCTACCCAGGGCTATCAAAACGGATCTACCTAACATTTAAAAATAATAATAAGGGCGCGCCCCAGGTAAAGTTTGTGTGAAAGGGGCGGTCCTGGCCCTCTAAATCACTCACTAAGTAGGTACCAATGGCGGCTCGTCGGCTAAAGTAGGTGAAGGGCCTCTTCATTAAAAATAAAATAAAAAGGATAATTTTAAAAATATTAATTTACCAATAAACTTTTAGCTCTACATTTTTTCTATCTGAATATTACCAAATAGGTATAGGTTTTTGGGGGCTTCCGCTATTTCTAGAGAGGATGTAAAAAACTGACTCCCCACCCCACTTGCGAGCTTCGATTTTCAAGAGATGATTAAAGGTGAAAACTGCATATTGATCATCAAGCAGGGGGTTTTAGAAAAGTCTGCATTTTGGGAGGGGCCCAACACTTTTTTATTTATGAAAAGGTCATTTTGGTATTAATTGCTCAGTTAATTGCTTTTTTATTGAATGTTTTATGAAGAATCGGACTGTGAAATTGAATTTTATTTGTCACTTATTTCAGTTTTTAAAATATTACATAATAGTACCTATTGTTATTTCTTTATAGAATGACCCCTTATCTCTTTAAATACCGTAAAATGGGGTGAATAGAAACACTTTTGGGCCTTTCAGTGCTTAGACCTCAAAACAAGGCGCTCTAAAAATAAAGTAAAAATGCCGAAAGTCCGGTCGCTCCTGGTAGATTGAAATTGTGCCTGAAATTGTGAATTCATTTTTCAAGATTTTTTTTTAAAATAGCTGTATTTTTAAAAAAATATGCCGTTTCTATTCACCTGGCAGTCGGGGTGAAAAAAAAAATCTGTCTGGTTTTCACTTTATCTGCCATTATACCACTCCAAGGGTGAATAGAAACAGTTTCAATGTTTTTAAAATGATATTATTTCATTTTCAAGCATTTTGGAGTGCAAAAATCCGCAATCAAAATATTCTATCTAAAAAAAATTTACAAAAACACTTCTTAGAGATTTTCCAAAAACTAGTTAAATTTTTTTTAGTTTTTGAATATAAAAAAGAAACACATTTGTAAACTCAAGCAAGTCCATTTTGCGTAAAGCTTCTCCTCAGAACTAAATAGATAACTTTAAATTTTGGGAAGAAGAAGAAGAAATAAACTAAATAAAAAATTGTGAAATCTTGGATGGAGAAGGAATTTATTTGGGAAGTAACTTAGTTAAGTTTATTTTGAGTGATTCCAAATATTAAAACTTCCCTTTTTGATGTGCCAGCACATTCTTCAAGTGGAAAAACTTTACCCAAGACTTGCTCGAATTTAAATATGGACACTACATCAGGAACTACGAAAAACTCAAATAGATGTCTCGGAAAATGTTTGCTTCGTCGGTATTTTCAAAACGTTCCTTCAAAGTCAGACCCGCCAACATCCAATACGTTGTCATAACAAAGACGAAGAAATTGAGGTTAGTTACAGAAACTACTTAGAAAAAAAACTACAGGATATTATTGTGATATTTTAAAAAAAAACTTAAGGAGATACATTATAACACGTACATCGAGTGTGGATTTAAGTTAATAATCATGTTTTTTCTTACTTTTCCTTACAAAGTTTTACCGACCATGAGAAACACTTTTCAAGAATTCTGACCAATGTTGCCAAATTTCAAACTTCACTTTTTGAGGTGTGCATGGTTGCCAAATATTCAAACAACTAGTAAGTAGTTTTATCGCCATATAAACAAATTTCAGTGTAGCAGGTAAAAAAAAAACAAATTTCTAGTTTTTCTTTCTCTTCACCCTGGTGTTCCTATTCACCCCATTCTACAGTACTTTGTATTTTTTGCTTTTATTTTATATTTTAGTTTGTTCACTGGCTTTAAAATATGTTATGATTAAATTAAGAAATTCATTAAAAAAAAAATAATAAAAATATATTAATTACCAAGAAAACAATAAAAAAATAAATATTAAGTATGATACGTCATTTTAAAAGGAATTTAGTGCAGATCCCAAAAATCCAATAGGACCATTCCATAAGAAAATTCTAATTTAATATGTAATATCTCAAAAATTAAAACTGACAGATAATATTTTGTATGACAGTTGGAAAATACCGAACCGCATCGCGTTTGAAAAAGTATTTTCTAGTAGGTACCTACCTATCCCAGTGGCGTATATAAGGGGAGGGGGGCTGGAGGGCACGCCCCCCCCCCACGAAGCTAAGATTTTTTTGATATTTCCCACATATTTCATGATTACAAACATATCATAGCATAAAATACGGCCTCATGAGGTCTCGGGCCCCCCTGAAACTGTCTCGGCCCCCCCGAAACTTTTTTCTATATACGCCACTGACCTGTCCCTTTACCATTTTTCAAAGCCAGGAGCCGCCACTGGTAGCTATTTCATAGCTATTATTAGACATTAATAAGTATTTAAACAAACACCATAAGTATAAATAAAGAAACCTGTTTATGGCTTGGAATTACGCCGCTTCTATTTTTTAAATACCCTTCAAGGTACCGCCCCGCACACAAATCTTTCTTTTAGGTCGGTACGCCACTGATAACTCAAAAAACTGTTCTAAGAAAAGGGCAATGATCTCGCAACTTTTTTAAAAATAAATAGAAACTGCGGAATATTTTTTATTTTAATTTTAAAAAAAAGTCCAGTTAGGAAATAAAAACGCTTTTAGAATGGAAATAAATAGGGCATTAAAAAACTTATCGTTTTCTCGATTGAAAGGAGGCGACTATACACAGTACACACATAAGAAAAGGCATGGCGGACGGCAACTATATTGAATGGAACACTTTTACGTGTCATCTTACAACTGCACAATGGCGGCTCAAAGGTACAAAAAACATCAAAATTTGGCACTTACCAGTTGTCGCGCTCCTCGATGTTTACCGCCCGACGATTTTTGCGACATTTTTCCACCGAAATGCGTAAATTTTGCGATAATTTAACGAGAGATTGACCGGACCACTCCTAACCCGACGCTTTTGCAAGCGCGACTAAAATTAAAAGTAGAGAAAGGACTACACTACGTTCGGTTTTGATCTACCCGTCTTTTTCTACTCCATCTAATTTCCCATGCTCTCGTTCCTTTTTATCGAGACGAGATAGTAGTCGATCCAGCTCTCTTTATCGCTTTCATTTCAACTGCAAGTGCTCTGTCTTTTTCTTCCGTTTTGCTTATGGGGGCAATTTTTGCTTCATGGAAAAAGAAAAGCACCCTTCAGTTTCGTTGGGTCTGCCATGGCTTTGCTCAATAGAAATGTGAAATTAATCTAGGGATTGTTTCAGGGCCGTGTAGGTTGGATCGAGCCTGTAAGTATAAATTTTAGTAGGTAAGTATCTACTAGAGTCCCTGTATGTTGACATATTTGGATAATATATCCATCTGGTCAGTGCCGTAACTAGTCGTAGGCACCTGCCTACTGCGCCAAGCGCCAACAGGCGCTAAAATGAATTTTTTAAATTAGATTGCCAAAGAAAAGAGCTTTTTATCAGGGGCAAAGTTTACAGAATTTGATTGTGTAAACTTTGTCAGGGGCGAACTGACCAATTGCGGCGTGGTAGGTACTAACTAACCAAAACTTTTGCATTTTGTAACATTTTCCCCAAAAAGTTTTTGGCGCCTTTTTTTTATATACAGTGTGTCCACGTAAGTTGGCGGCATATGGGAAACTTTTTTATTATTAGCTTTACGAAAAAAAGTTATTCTTCATAAAAAGTTCTGCATGGTCCAAATCCTAAAATGCAACCATCAGATGTTAAATTTTTTCCGTCATATTACGAGGTTTGTCAAAAAGTGTGATTTTTGCTCTAGAGTAAAGTACCTTTCTTTTTGACAATATCGAAAATTGTTATA
Organism: Aspidapion aeneum; assembly: GCA_963576565.1. NCBI lineage: Eukaryota > Metazoa > Arthropoda > Insecta > Coleoptera > Brentidae > Aspidapion > Aspidapion aeneum. Next base: position 32,287,409 of record OY755046.1, on the reverse strand, counting down.
AAGAAAAGATGTTTAGAATTAAAAATAGCTTTCAAATATTCAACATTGTTTATTTACATTAAAAAAATATTTTTTTCTACATTTTCTCTGCATGTGCAAACTTAAATTTCCAACGTAATCGCAGAGAAAATATTTTTTTAATGTAATGTAAATAAACAATGTTGAATATTTGAAGGCTATTTTTAATTCTAAACATCTTTTCTTTATAACAATTTTCGATATTGTCAAAAAGAAAGGTACTTTACTCTAGAACAAAAATCAAATTTTTTGACAAACCTCGTAATATGACTGAAAAAATTTAATATCTGATGGTTGCATTTTAGGTTTTGGACCATGCAGAACTTTTTATGAAGAATAACTTTTTTTCGTAAAGCTAATAATAAAAAAGTTTCCCATATGCCGCCAACTTACGTGGACACACTGTATATCTAACATTTTCTTTTTTACCAAAAATGTCCTCCGGTGGCGTCATTTTTTCGAAAAAAAACTAAATTTTCTAAAATGTTCACTTGCGTCATTTTTTTGTCAATGTCAATAACATATAGGGGAAGGACGGGTGAGATGGCGAAGTAGGTAAGATGGCGAATTGCCTAAAATTAACGTTTTATTTAATTGCCTAAAATTAACGTTTTATTTAATTGTCTACAATGATTCTTATCTTATCATTTCGCAAGAGTGCTGTGAACTAATAATTTAAGCCATCAAACGCTATGTGGCGCCGCTATAGTTAGTTTGTCCAAATTTGTAAACAGCCCGAGCTGTTGTAAGAGCTTTGTAAAATAAGATTTTTCTGATAAGTAAGGTAATAAATAAGGTAATATAAAGACGCGTGAGAAAAAAAACGTTGATTTTAAAAGCTGCTAGAAAAGAACGTTTTTTCATATACTAAAACAAGCTTAATACTCGTATGTCATTCATTAACGTTATAAAAAATAACGTTGCTTAAAACGGCGTTGTAATAACGCCATTATCAAATCAAAACAGCAATGTTTTTACATTATTTTCAAGTGAATTCTAAGTAGATTTTTATCAACGTCAAAATCACATTAGGCTCGGGCCTTTTCTAAACGAATTTTACATACATTTTTCACGTCGACGAAATCTATCCGGGAGCACTTTCGCCTCTAAACTCCAAAAACCAGGCAATGAGCTGATCCCTGATCCTTCACGATAATGACGCAAAAGATTATTAACCTGATAAAGAAAGTGTGTGAAAGTGTTTACTATTGAAAAATCTTCTTTAAAAGCTAATAAATAAAACATGTATGTATAGAGATTTTTAAAATTGTCTTGAAGTGTTGTAGTCTTAAACTAGTAAACTTTTGGAACTTCCTTTCGCGTCACTTTTAAGTTAAAAAAAAGTTATTAAAAAAAACGTGATGACAAGAAAAGACGCAGAAAGTTAGATAGTTTGAGAAGTCTTAATCTAGTGGTGTTTTAGAACTTGATGTGGAGGACTTTTCAAGTGTAACTTTGCCACATGAAAATAACGATGGTAAAATAGACGTTATATAAACTTGTTTTTAATTATCTTTAAGCATGTAAATTTAATAAAACAAATATTACATGGTATGAGGTTGTTTTCTAGTAAAAAATAACTTTATTATTTTTGTTCACGTTAATTTAACGTTGATGTGATTTTTGTGCTATGTGGGAAGTTGTATTGCAGTGTTTTAAAAAAAATACACGACCTTTATAATGTACAAGGACTGATGAATCTGTCCCTGTAATGTATCAATTTTTTAATAAATTTTGTTCTGGCGGGTCAGTTGCATTACGTGGAATATTACGTATATGGTCAGTTGGCGCATAATAAAGGCAAGAATATTAACAAGCACACCTCAATAACTTAAACTTAAAGAAAAAGGACAGCTTTTAAAAGAAAAAACAAACAGAAGAAAAAATAACAACTTTGTAAAGGAAAGACAGTTTCTAAAAATAAGGAAAAAAGCAACTTTTAAAAATAAGAGAATAAAACCCGTGACTGATGACGTAGATGCTGATTATGAAGAACCACTTACAGAAGATTGGATTCAATGCAATATGTGCCATAGATGGCGGCAGTGGCGTATATAAGGGAGGGCCTGGGGGGGCCGGCCCCGCCGAAGCTCTGATTTTTTTAGATATTTTCCACACATTTCATGAATACAAACATAAAATAGCATAAAATACGGCCTCATGGGGTCTCGCCCCCCCCCCCCGAAACTGTCTCGCCACCACCCCGAAACTTTTTTCTATATACGCCATTGAATGGCGGCATGAAAGCCGGCAGTAATTTTCAATTTTTACTTAATTATAATATCTCTATCTGTGACCTATATTGATTCGTCAGCTTATTACCGTCATAGGTTCGCCATGTTACCCGATGTAAGTACGTTTTGTATTTTTTCTAGATAGATTAATAGTCAAATAAGTTAAAGCTAATAATAACATTATTTGTAGTGTACTTTTTATCGTTTTTTTGTCCTCAGGAAAAGTACTTCATTTTTCAAAGAAAGTTGTTATATATGTATTGTACAAAAAAATTTTCGCGGCTAGTTTTTTTTTTCCGAAAAGTTTTTCATTTTTTTAAAATGTATGTCTGCGGCACAGTGGCGTATATAGAAAAAATTCTCAGGGGGGGGAGGGGAATACAGTTTCAGGGGGGGCGAGACCCCACGAGGCCGTATTTTATGCTATTTTATGTTTATATTCATGAAATATGTGGAAAATATCAAAAAAAATCTTAGCTTCGGGGGGGCCGCCCCTTATATACGCCACTGCTGCGGCATGATGTTTTTAAAATTTTCCCGTAGTTTGTTTTGTAGCAAAATTTTTCTTCTATGGTGCCATTTTTCCGGTGTACTAATATTTTCTAAAATTTTCTCCTGCGGTGCCATGCTCTTAATATTTAACAAATTCTTCTCTGCGGCGCGATTTTTTTGGTTCGGTGCGGTTCCTAATTTTTCTATAGCACAATTTTTTAAAGATTTCCAGTGGTTTGTAGTTTTCTCCTTTATCTTAAGGTGTGTTAAGCTATCTTGCACCCCTCCCCTCCCCCTCCCTTCTGTAGTAGTTTTTTTTTCATTACATAGGTATTAAACCTGAGGCAAATAAAATTGCAAATATATAATAAACAGCAATGTTTTACAAAATTTTAATTTTTTAGAACTTTTTTAAAATTACTTTATTTTCCAATTATTTTCGCCTGCGGCGCATTCTATTGACAAAAATTTTAATTTTTGCTGCTTTCTTGGTCCCTGCTCCCTCTGGATTCCCCCGGACATTCTTGATTCGCCACTGCACAAGAACACCCATGAGGTTTTCTATAACTCTCGTGTAAGCGTGATTTTATTTTAAAAAAATGCGCACTAATCTTCTTTTAATTTTTGGTAGGAAAAGAGGGGGATGGGGTTGCCTAAACTAAATTTGGCCCTAGCCCCGGCGCTGGTCTGGATATACTCGAGTATACCTAGGCATCAGGTCCTGCCAAATCATTTTATTTTAAATTTGCTTTTATGGCTCTAAATTGTTCTGCATAATTAATAACTTTATTAATTTATTAACAATTAAAAAAAATATATTTTTTTAAACAGTATTCTAATTTTTACCTTCCTAGCCCGCGTAGCAATGGCTAGAGAAGATACCGACGAAAAAACTTTTTTGAGATAACTCCGAAAATGTGTTATTTGGGTGTATTTTGACCTATCTAGCAATATCGTCGTGATGTCTGTTTGTGTGTGTGTGGGTGTGTGTGTATATTATTTCTGTCCGTAACACAATAGCTCCTAAACCGTTGAACCGATTTTCATAAAATTTTCAGGTAAAATAGTGTTCGACACTTTTTGGTCAAAATCCATAAATGCTAATGACAGTTTTTTGATAATTAAAAAATGCTAACTTTTTAATGGAGCGTCGTACAGTGGCGGCTGGTGAAGTTATAAATTGGGGGGCGGCAGAAACTTATATTGCATGGAAAAGTAGATAAAAAAACTTACCTAAACAATTTTATTTTAGTATTTTACAAACAAGCAGCTACTTAGTGTAGTTTTTAGTTTATTTGCTTATAGATAAAGTCTATTCGCCCTTCTTTGATATGCGCAAAGTGCTTGGATTAGCACCAGTTTCAGACTCATCATGGCCCCGTAGAGCAACCTACAAAAAACAAAATTTTAAACAGTCTATAAACCTACTAAGTATATTTCTATTTTTTGCCACATTTTCATTATGTTCGGTAATGTTTTGCCTATAGGCACTATTCAATTGGCACCTTATATCAGTCTTGCCTTGCATATAAAATTCTATGTGGTTATTTAAATAAGTGCTAGAGATCACATATTCCTTTTGCCATCAACGCAACCGCACAACCAGGTTTTAGCATCGTATAATTTTTTATTACTTGCACTAAAATTTTTGTTAATTTTTAGGGATTTTTAGGTCCGGTCTATGTGGCTCTAAAGATTTTATTTATAATCGAAGTTCATATGTCAATGTAGTTAAATATGCACAGTTAATTATGTTATCGACGGTATTTATTCCCATTTTATAAACAATAAACGATAACAAAAACAATGACACGCGATCGGCAATGCTTTTTACTACTGACTTAGCCCAAATCAAAACAAATAAACATACTCATACACTAAGGATAGAACCTCGGAAACTCTTCTGAGCCTCGGATAGAACCGGCATCGTGTACAATTTGTTATGGTAAACAGCTGATAAGTGTCAAAAAGTTATCTCAAAAATTATGACATGGAGATTACGTCTCATATTTACAGAGACTGATGGAGAGAAATATTTCATCATTATATAAAGATCTTTAAGATTTCTTTTTAAATCAGATGAGGACATTTCCAAAGATTATGGAACATTCCACACCACTTTAACAACAAATAAAATCATTCACATTCTTAAGCCTGACATTCATAAGTGTACCTGTAAAATGTTGACTAGTATTTGTCATCTAGTGGCAAGGCCAGCAAACATCAACTTGTCAGTGTTTTTGTGAATATTTTATTTTCACAGTAAAATAATTTTTTTGTACTAAAATAAAGTGCTTAAAAGCAACTGTGTTAAAATACTTTTAAAATATTTTTTCACTGTTATATTAATTTTGCAGTTAAACTTTTAAACTTTTAATAATAAATTAAATGTACTTTAAGAGTGCCTTCTTCAAAATGTTATTACATATAACGTTTTCACAGTAAAATATTTATTTTTTTTTGTACTAAAATAAAGTGCTTGAAAAGCAACTGTTTAAATACACTTTTAAAATGTTTTTTGCCATTAACGCTGGCTGCACTTGGCATTCTTCAAAAATAAAGTATAACTTTTCGTTGTATTAAAAATAAAGTACTAAAATTATGTATTTTTTGCACTTTTAAATAATATGCAAATTAGACAATACAAAAATAATAAAAATAATGCACATCGTTGCCGATGTCATCAGTTGCCAGCAGTTAAAGTACAATATTAGTAAAGTAGCAGCAGGTCGATGTTTGCTGGGATGGCTTCACTTGAAGTGTGCTAATAGGCTAGTTAGGAAGGTATCAGAACCATCATGGATCCCTAGATTTAAAAAAACCGTCTAGCGATTCGATATTTTTTTGCTCGATAACAGTCCCAGCAATAAACCAAAGGGGCCATATAGAAATGTCGACAAAAAATGTCGAACCGTAATAGACTAGACGAAAATAATTTAAAAAAATAATTTTTCCTCAAAATTGTGGTTTTTTGAGATACAAGCTCAGCAAACATGAATGACAAAAAAAGTACTATTTAAGTACTGGCTTTCACTGCTTAGCGGCGTAGTGAGGGCAGGGCGACCGGGGCACCTGCCCCGGGCACCAAAGTCAGGGGGCGCCGAAAGGCGCCTCTTACAATGATGAAATTTGATTTTATAGGGGGGGGGGGGCGCCAAACTTTAACCTTGCCCCGGGCGCATGAAACCCTCACTACGCCGCTGCACTGCTACCCATAACGGCAAAGTACTAAGTACTAAGTAGAAAGTACTTAATTCGTATTGATTTGGAACATGCATTAGGCCAGCATATATATATTTTAGTACAAAAAACACTGTACTTTTAAAGTAATGCATATTTTTTAACTTCTTTGTACACAAAAGCATGTACTTTTCAAGCAATGTATTTTCTTCCTGTTTTTAGTAAATACAAAAAAAACATTTTTTTAAAAAACCTGTATTTTTAAACCATTGTATTTTAATAATTTTTTTAGTAGTTCAAAGAAAGTACTTTTATTGTAAATATTGTAAAGGACATTACGTCACTCACGTCTCATATTTACACAAAGAAATATTAATTGATCATTATATAATCATTATATAAGGATTTTTAATTAATATTTATTTATTTAATATTTTCCTTTTCATATCAGATGAGGATATTTCCAAAGATTATGGAACATTCCACATCAATTTAAAAATAAATAAAATGATTCACATTCTTAAGCTTGACATTCTTTAGTGTACCAGTAAAATGTTGACTAGTGTTTGCCATCTAATGGCAAGGACGGCAAACATCAACTTGTCAGTTTTTTTTGTAAATTTTTTATTTTCACAGTAAAAGATTTAATATTTTTGTACTAAAATAAAGTTCTAAAAGCAACTGTTTAAAAATACTTAAAAATGTTTTTTCACTGTTACATTAATTTTGCAGTAAAACTTTTAAACTGTTAATAATAAATTAAATGTACTTTAAGAGTACCTTCTTCAAAATGTTATTAAAATGTTTTTTTTTGAGTATTTTATTTTCACAGTAAAATATTTAATTGTTTTGTACTAAAATAAACTGCTTTAAAAGAAACTTCGTAAATATACTTTTAAAGTGTTTTTTTGCCATTAACCCTGGCTGCACTTGTCATTCTTCAAAAATAAAGTATAACTTTTCGTTGTATTAAAAATAAAGTACTAAAATGTTGCGTTTTTTGTACTTTTAAATAATATGCAAATTAGACAATACAAAAATAATAAAAATAATGCATATCGTTGCCGATGCCAGCAGTTAAAGTACAATATTAGTAAAGTACCAGCAGGTCAATGTTTGCTGGGAGGTTTTAACATCTGAGCGACGATATATAATAGTCCTTAAATGGGACTTTAAAAAATCCACGATTTTAATGAAATTCTAGTATGTTGTATATCGATATCCTGATCAAAGTTCTAATGGGCTCAAAGCGATCCTATGACTGATTTCCAAGATACAGTGGCGAATGTAAGACTCCCCCAACATACGAATAAACTGAAATTATTTTATAAAACTTAAACTTTAATATAAAAAAGTGATAAAAATAATTGACTCTTATATTTGGTGACCATGCTATATAAAGCCCTATAAAAAAATGGATGAAAAAGGATAAAAAAAATGAATCCATTTTCTATCCGCTTTTTGAAATCCTTTTTCTGACCTTTGGGGGATAGAAAGTGTTAAGTATTAAAATTGATAACAAATTTTTAATTCATTTCAATACAGATCCTGGCATACAAAATAAATCCATTTTGAAACATTCTATCCTTTTTTATACACTTTTTGGCATTCAAAGTAAATCCATTTCAATACACTTTTTGGCATTCAAAAGGAATCCATTTCTATGTCATTAAGGGGATTTATTTTGAATTCTCTCCAATCCATAACTATTTATCCTTTTAAGTCCCTTTTTAAGTATACAGAATTAATACATTTTAATACCTCCCAAATTTACATTTTCAATTCTTTCTTATCCAAAAAAGGGATTTGAAAAGGCATATTAAATTGTCATTAAAAAGTATAAAAATATTCCATCCACTTTAATACACTTTTTGGCATTCAAAAGAAATCCATTTCTATGTCATTAAGGGGTTTTATATTTAATCCCCTTTAATCCATAAAATCTTTATCCTTTTGAATCCCCTTTCATGTATACAGAATGAATACATTTCATCCATTTCAATACACTTTGTGGCATTCAAAAAGAATCCCTTTCTATCTCATTAAGGGTTTTTATTTTTAATCCCCTCCAATCCATAAATGTCCTTATCCTTTTAAATAACCTTTTAAGTATACAGAATGAATATATTTTAATACCTCCTAAATCTACATTTTCAATCCTTTCTTATTCAAAAAAAGGATTTGAAAAGGCGTATTAAATTGCTATTAAAAAGTATACAAACATTTCATCCATTTCAACACACTTTGTGGAATTCAAAAGGAATCCCTCTCTATCTCATTAAGGGTTTTTATTTTTAATCCCCTCCAATCCATAAACTACTTATCTTTTTAAATCCCCTTTTAAGTATGCAGAATGAATACATTTTAATACCTCCTAGATCCACATTTTCAATCCTATCTTATCCAAAAAAGGATTTGAAAAGGCGTATTAGATTGGCATTAAAAAGTATACACACATTTCATCCATTTCAATACACTTTGTGACATTCAAAAGGAATTCTCTCCAATCCATAAACTATTTATCCTTTTAAGTCCCTTTTTAAGTACTCAGAATTAATACATTTTAATACCTCCGAAATTCTCATTTTCAATTCTTTCTTATCCAAAAAAAGGATTTCAAAAGACATAATAAATTGTCATTAAAAAGTATAAAAATATTCCATCCATTTCAATACACTTTTTGGCATTCAAAATGCATCCATTTCTATGTCATTAAGGGGTTTTATGTTTAATCCCCTTTAATTCATAAAATCTTTAACCTTTTGAATCCCCTTTCAAGAATACCGAATGAATACATTTTAATACCTTCAAGATCTACATTTTTAATCCTTTCTTATCCAAAAAAAGGATTTCAAAAAGTGTATGCAATTAACATTAAAAAGTATATAAACATTCCATCCATTTCAATACAGTTTGTGGCATTCAAAAGGAATCCCTTTCTATCTCATTAAGGGTTTTTATTTTTAATCCCCTCTAATCCACAAATTACTTATCCTTTTAAATCCCCTTTTCAGTATGCAGAATAAATACATTTTAATACCTCCTAGATCTATATTTTGAATCTTCTCTTATCCAAAAAAGGATTTGAAAAGGCATAATAAATTGGCATTAAAAAGTATACAAACATTTCATCCATTTCAATACACTTTGTGACATTCAAAAGGAATCAATTTCTATCCCATTAAGGGTTTTTATTTTGAATTATCTCCAATCCATAAACTATTTATCATTTTAAGTCCCTTTTTAAGTATACAGAATTAATACATTTTAATACCTCCCAAACTCACATTTTCAATTCTTTCTTATCCAAAAAAAGGATTTGAAAAGGTGTATTAAATTGTCATTAAAAAGTATATGAACATTTCATCAATTTCAATACACTTTGTGTCATTCAAAAAGAATCCATTTCTATACCATTAAGGGTTTTTTTTTAATACCCTCCAATCCATTAAATAATTATCCTTTTGAATCCTCTTTCAAGCAGTATGCGGAACAAATACATTTTAATACCTCCAAAATTTACATTTTTCTCATGTGCACAAAGGATCCGATCTTAAAACTGAATCATTTTTGAGACTCAATCTCTTGTTGTTTTTGTACAATTTAAGTTTTTGTTAACATTACGGCTTATAAGAAATCAGTTTGTTTGTCCTACGGAAGATATAGATTGGATCATATGTTTTGCTAAACAGCCCTATAAGTACCTAGTTAAACAAAAAAAAAATAATAATAACACCAACCAAATACCTAACCTAGAAAAATGTTTCCATTTATAGATTGGCAATAAATTCAAAAAACTTTTGTTCTTATTTTTTCTATCCTACCCATGTATACAATTTATACAGGGGGTACCATAATTAGCAGAACACCTCAATATATTAGAAACTAGCAATTTTCAAAAAACCATTAAACAGGAGATTTTTACGGTTAATTCTTAACTGTAAAATTTCTCTGGATTAAGTTCCAAGCTTCTCTCAAAACTCTCCTTTTAAACATTTTTCTAACTGCTAGTTTCCTATTTATATATAAGTATACATATTATATAGTTTCTTATTTATGTTCTGCTACTTATAGTGCAAAAAATAATAAAGAAGAGGACAGATTCAAATTAACCAACCTTTAATTCATAATTTCTATTCACTTAGCTGAAAAACATCCTTAGCAAAACGGCACCATAAATACTATCCTTGATTTAAAATCCATATAAACACTATCCTTGAAGCTGAGCCACAATAGACCCGATAGTAGTTGCAGTAGAAGGGCTCCAAGGCCCACTCACATATGAATCATCCTTGAACCTCTACCAAATGGAAAAAATGGTCTCATATAACGCGTACTGTAAGAGGAAGTTCACTGGAATGTCCCTATTAAAACAAAACTTCTTTTTTTTTTATTTGTCAAACACACTGTGTTTTTTTTTATTACAATCTAGTCAGTAAGACTAATTAGCAATTTTGTTTTAACTTAATTTACTAGAAAAGTCAGATTTAAACTTAGGGTTCACTCAACAGTTCTCCCCGCTTTGTTTAGTCTGTAACTCACAATTGTGTTGTGTTTATAGCATTATTTTGTTTTATGTGTAATTCACTTAGTTTACTAGCTCAAACGGCTTCACTCTTTTTAGTCGTCGAACTAGCATAGTATTGTCTAGAAGCTGAATTGCTTCCACATTCACATGCCGATGGAGTCTATCCTCATGGCTTTTTGCGTACTTTTTTATAGTCTCTGCTACAGTTTCGATTTTTAGATCTCGATGAAGGTCACTATTTCGAACGTACCAAGGTGCATTCACAATGTTTCTTAATACTTTATTTTGAAATCTCTGTACAACTAGAATGTTACTCTCTTTAGCACAACCCCATAGTTGAATACCATATGTCCATACTGGTTTCAGCATTTGTCTATAAAGCAGTAACTTATTATGAATTGTTAAATTGGACTTCCTCCCAATTAGCCAGTTCATTTTTCTATACCTTATCTCAAGTTCTTCTTTTTTTTTCTTAACATGTGCTTTCCAGCGCAATTTGGCATCAAGTGTCATACCTAGATATTTTGCCTGATTCGAATATGGTACTGGAATGTTGTTAATTGTTATTTGTATGTGATTTATATTTTTGTTTGTAAAATCAACATGAATTGATTTGGTTTCATTTAATTTTATTCGCCACTTTGTAGTCCAACTGTGAATTTGGGTGACTGCATCCTGAATATGCATTTTTCAATAGATTTTTCTACCGTCAATAAACCAGTATCATCGGCAAATGTTGCTAAGTGACAATTTTCTGGCTTTGGGATATCACAAGTGAATAATAAGTATAGATAAGGGCCTAGTACGCTACCCTGGGGCACGCCTGCTTGAATTTCTCTTAAATTTGAGTATGAGTCTTCCTGTTTTACTCTAAAATGTCTATCAGATATGTATGATTCCAAAATATCCGAATATTGTTTTGGCAGAAACCTTTTTAGTTTAAAATTAAGGCCTTCATGCCACACTTTGTCAAATGCTTGTGCTACATCTAGAAAAACTGCAGAACAAACTTTTCCCTCTTCTAGTGCTTTTTCTATTATATTAGTAATTCTGTGTACTTGATCTATCGTGGAATGCTTGTCTCGAAAACCAAATTGATGAGATGGAATAATTTCTTGTCTTTCTATGATGGGTTCTTTTAAGCAATAATTTTTCATAGAGCTTGGATATAATTGGCAGCAAAGATATTGGCCTGTAAGATGACACGTCATGGAGTGGTTTTCCCGGTTTTGGAATCATGATAACTTCTGCAACTTTCCACAGTTTAGGTACATACCTAAGCCTAAAAGACGCATTAATTAGGTTGCATAGTTTTACGATAGCGTTTCTGGGGAGTTGTTTTATGACTACCCCGTTAATAAGATCATACCCTGGGGCTTTTTTCGAATTAATATTTTTGATTTCTGTTAATATTTCTTTTGGTGATGTAAGCTTAATATGGTCCTCGATTTGATGGGGTTCATTTAAATGAAAGTGTTCATCTGGTGCTTCGTGGGGCTGAAATGTTTTTTCTAAATGACTTGCAAAAATATCTGCTTTTTCTTCGTTACTCCTTGCCCACTGGTTGTTAGATTTTCGTATGGGTGGAATTTGGATAATTGGTCTTTTAAAATCTTTGGTTGCTTTCCAAAGGGAATAGTCGGTATTTTTATCATCTGTAAGTTCATTAAGAAAATGGTTAATAGATTCATTTTTTATTACTAGAATTTCTCGCCTAATGCGCTGCGTCATGTTGTTGAGATTTGTTTTGTCCCGAGGATCACGGCTTTGTTGCCACTTTCTTCTTAGTTTCCTTTTTTCCAATATAAGGTCTTTCCTTTGGATAGTTTTTCCCTTAAAAATTCTCTTTGTTTCTGGACTGTTTTCCCAAGCTGCTTGTTGAATATTTGTAACAAAATAATCAACTTCTTTATCGATATGTTCTGGCGTTTGCAATGGTACTGATAGGTTTATTTTTTCTGACAGACTTTGTTTAAAACTAATCCAGTCAGTCACTTTATTAACTAGTGAGATATTTGCTTCTTTCTTTATTATGTTTTTACTAAGAGTTAGAATAATAGGTGAATGATCTGAGTGTAAATCAAAACTTTCTTCTATATCTACAAAACTTAAAGATATATTTTTTACTATAAAAAAATCAATTAGATCTGGAATTTTTCCTGGATCTGTTGGATAGTATGTGGGCTTACCAGTTGATATCGGCTCACATTGATATTCACTAATAGCTTGCAAAAGTTATTTTCCTTTAGAATTCGTCAGTCTAGATCCCCAGTAGGTATTTTTTGCATTAAAGTCACCTCCAATTATAAAACGATTTCCTAATTTTCTGAGAAAATTAAGATATTGATTTTTCTTTAGTAAGTGCCTTGGTGGTATATAGACAGCACTTATGACTAATGTATATGTTTTGGTTTTTACACTTACTAATGTAGCTTGAATCTCTATGGATTTATATCCCATCTCCTCATAGTGTGATATATTTTCTTTAATTATTACAGCACTTCCCCCATGTGCAGTATTGCTAGGGTGAGTTGTATGATACACTTTATAACCTTTAAATTTAATGTGAGACTGGTTAGTGAAATGCGTTTCTGACACAAGACAGACGTCAATTTTTTCTATGTCTAGAATAACTTGCAAGTCTTGCTGATGTTGCAAGAGACCATTGGCATTCCAAGCTAGGATTCTAAGATTACTGACCATTTTGAGGCATATTGGTAGCTCCGTTATTGCTACTTTCTAGTTTAGTTAATCGCTCATCAAGTTTGTTCAATTTCTCCAAAATTAATTGTAGTGTTTGTTCCATAGTATTTTGACTACTGATATTAATATCAGGTATAGTAGCTGTTGCTGCTACTTGGCTGTATGTCCTTGTCACAGAGTTTTGTGTGACTGTGTTTCTTGTCTGTTGGTTTTGTCTATTTGTACTCACGTTTGGTATGAGATTCGGTTTCTTAGGTTTATTTTTCAATTTTTGTATTTCCTTAGCAACAAGGCATCCTCTGTAGTTAGCAGGATGCTTGCCTCTACAGTGGATGCATTTTGGCTCAGATTCTTTTGGTTTGGGGCATTCTACAGTAAGATGTTTCCCCGTGCATTTTACGCAACGTGGTTCTTTAGCGCAATATTTTTGCGTGTGTCCATAAGATTGGCATCTTTTGCATTGAGGGACTAACTTTGAGGTTTTTAGTGCTTTTATTTCCACTTCAATCCCAAGGATACTGGAAATTTCAAAAATTTTGTTGATATCTTCATCGTGGCTAAATGTGAGCATAAACATGTTAAGAGGTTGTCTTGTTCTCCATTTAAGTTTGTTGCTGGCCTCCAGTGCCTTAAAACCTTTTTTTTGTAGATCAGCTACAATTTTTTGTGGGTCACATGAGAAGTGTAGCCTATTCGCTATTACTCTAATTGGCCTTATTTGTTTGTTTTCGTATGAGTGCCATTGATGCTTTATTTCATTAAGCATTTTAGTAACCAGCCGATAGCTGTCTGCGTCTTGTACATTTATTTTAATATTTTCGTTATTTAAAACTTTTATTTTAACTCCTTGTATGATATTTAACTTTTCATAAATTACATTAAAATTATTTACGCCATTTACCACAATCGGTGGAGGTAATGGAGCTTTTTTAACCTTAGTTGGGGGTTCTTCATTTTGTGTTTTATTGGAGGGCTCTCCAGTGCCCGAGCTTTGTTGTGGTGGTTCAAAACTTCTAAGCTAATGTTTTAAGCAATAATCACCTACCAAAAGTCTCTAGCTCACTGAGAAGTATAAAAAATATCTGTTGCAAGATTTTAAAAAAAGTTAGGTTAAGATTCAAGTTAAAAGAAAACTTTTTGATATAATTTTTCTCAAAATTTATTAAATAAAAAAGAATAAAAAATGCTTTTATATAAAACACTCCAGAACTAAAATAATATTTGTATTTGTCAACTAATGTATGCTAAAATTGACTTCTAAGAACCTTTCTGATTTCTCTTATACATCTTAGTTTATAAATGGGCACTTAACTACCCTCCTTTCTAAGTAGGGGCCTTACAGAACACACGGATTCGAAATGAAATTTAAAACAACGTACCTGGCCAAACTGATCTGGCAATCCAAAAAACACAAGCAAAGACCAAATTGAAAACTCAAGAAAAAGGAAAAACTGAAAAACATTCAATTTCATTGATTTTAGCACGCAAATATTGACATAACCACAGATTAGGTAAATAAGGACGTAAAGTCACCCAACCAATATAAATAACACTACCATGTCTATGGTGTATTCGAAGAGGAGCCGCTTAAAAATTAATAAAATAAAATTTGAAAAAGTGACACTATTTTTAAAGGATTCCTAATGGCTCCCCCCGATGCGAAGATTTTTTTTGGTATTTTCCACATATTTCATTAATAAAAACATAAAATACGGCAGTGGCGTATATAGAAAAAGGTTTCGGGGGGGGCCAACACAGTTTTGGGGGCTCTGGTACAAAATAGCGCAGGAAAAAATGGCGCAGGATAAAATAGCGCATGTCAAAATAGCGCACGTCATAAATCCCAAGTCGATTTGCCCTGTCCAGCCGAAGTGGACCAGGGGCCGAGGATAGGTTAGCTTAGTATCCCAACCTGACCCGGTTAGGTGTTTTTACAAAAAAAAAACTTGCCTGAACAGATCAGGTAAGCTTTTTTTGTAAAAAAACCTAACCGGGTTAGGTTGGGACACTAACCTAACCTATCCTCGGCCCCTGCTCCACTTCGACTGGGGCAGTTTGAGTTATAAGGTTAGGCCTTCACTGTTTATTAAACTAACCAAGTAAGGTTAGGTTATTAGCTCACACATATACTATACTATAGTAGTGTGAGCTATGGTGATCCTAATTTTTTCGAGAAAAAAAAAGTTCCGATTTCAAAAATTTTGATATATCTTTGCGTTTCAGATGATTTTGAAACTTTTTTGTTGCGCCGTCTGTCTGTCTGTCTGTCTATCTGTCTGTATGTATGTCTGTCTGTAACGACCAACGCGCATAACTCAAAAACCTCTTGGCCGATTTTAATGAAATTTGGTACCTAGGCTGGGTCTTGGGTCGAGATGGTCCCATTTAAAAATGAACAAAATCCACTGAACACAAACCAAATAAAAGGGTGGGGGTAGATTTCAAAAATTAGAGTTTATGTGAAAATATGGCGTGTGTGACATCAAACGAAAGGTAATTGAGTCTGCAGTTAAACAAAATACATTTTAATTTATTTAAAAAAAAGGTGGGGGTATATTTTAAAAATTAGAGTTTAAGTGAAAATATGGCGTGTGTGATATCAAACGAAAGGTAATTGAGTCCGGAGTTTAACAAAATACATGTTAGTTTTTGTTTTCTTTAAGGGTGGGGGTAGATTTCAAAAATTTGAGTTTAAGTCAAAACATGGCTTGTGTGGTATCAAACAAAAGGTAATTTAGTCTGGAGTTGAATAAAATGTATTTCAGTTTTTAGTTATATTAGCTCACACGTACAAAATAACTATAGTACCTAGTGTGAGCTTAGGGGCCCATATTTTGGCAGAGTATTTTTTTAGTATCTCCGAGGATAGGTTAGGTTAGTATCCCAACCTAACCGGGTCAGGTTGGGATACTAACCTAACCTATCACCGGCCCCTGGTCCACGTCGGCTGGTGCAGTTTGAGTGATAAGGTTAGGCCTTCACTGTATATTAAACTAACCAAGTAAGGTTAGGTTATTTTTTTAGTATCTTTTTGAGATCTGCGCTATTTTGTCCTGCGCTATTTTGTCCCGGGCTATTTTGTCCTGCGCTATTTTGTCCTGCGCTATTTTGTCCTGCGCTATTTTGTCCTGCGCTATTTTGTCCCGCGCTATTTTGTCCGCGCTATTTTGTCCTGCGCTATCTTGTACCAGAGCCATTTTGGGGGGGAGGGTAGGCGAGACCCCATGAGGCCGTAGTTTATACTATTTTATGTTTGCATTCATGAAATATTTGGAAAATATCTAAAAAAATCTTAGCTACGGAGGGGGCCCGGGCCCCCCCTCATATACGCCCAAAACTGTCTCGGGCCCACCCCGAAGCTTTTTTCTATATACGCCACTGATTATGACCAAATTAGGAACCCTGGAACGCCGCAAATAGTCAGAAAGATCGGTTATAAATTTCTTAAACAGTTTGACACGCAATCACATCGTTGATTGAAAAAGTTATTCAATCAAAATTTGTAAAAATGATCTCGGCTGTGACGTTATAATTTTAAGAAAAAATCGCCCAGCTATAAGAATTTAAGCAATGTACAGGTATTTAATTATCATTTAAATTTAGAATTTTTAGAATATTCTTTACACAAGGTTCATACCTATACTTAAAATTACCAATTCTCTAAAAAGCAATATTTTTGTACAGTTTTATTATTCAAAAATGTTTAAAGAATATTGTAGTGTTTTTTGTAGAATGTATTCATGCCATGAATATTATTAAAATATATGTGTATTTTCTAGTGCATTCCGGAATATTCTTAGCATGTTAATCTCAGAATATTCTTGGCACGTTCATAACTGGTATATACTATGTACTAAAGTGAAACATTCTCACATGGTATATGCCAAGAATATGGTGTGCTGATTCCTAAAAGAAGATCCTTTACAGTATATTCATCGCATTTACTTGGGATGTGAATCTTCTTTTCAAAATATGCTAAGCATATCACCAAAAGAATATTCTTTAAAGTACCTAAAAAGAATATACAAAGCATTTGAATGTTCTTTCAATGCTATGTGGGAAATAATGAATTCATAAAAAGTCATTTAAATGGAATATTCTATAGCGTATTAGTATGTATTCAAATGTATTAAAAATAAATCCTTTTATGTTTATTCGGTTGCATTAAGAAAGGAAGGAATTATAAAGTATTCATTGGTATAAATAATGATTACATAAAAAGGTATTTAATTGGATTGTTATAAAGAGTATAAATATGTATTCAAATATATAGAAAATGACTACCTGAAAAGTTCATTCAATTGTATTGATAAAGGAAAGTATTGAAAAGTATTCAACGGTATAAATAATGTATTCATAAAAAGTCATTTAAAGGATTGTTTTATAGCGTATTAGTATGTATTCAGATGTATTAAAAATGAATCCTTTTATGTTTATTTGGTTGTATTGAGAAAGGACGGAATTAAAAAGTATTCATTGGTATAAATAATGATTACATAAAAAGGTATTTAATTGGATTGCTTTAAAGAATATAAATATGTATTCAAATATATAGAAAATGAATACTTGAAAAGTTCATTTAATTTTATTGATAAAGGAAGGTATTGAAAAGTATTCAACGGTATAAATAATGAATTCATAAAAAGTCATTTAAATGGATTGTTTTATAGCGTATTAGTATGTATTCAGATGTATTAAAAATGAATCCTTTTATGTTTATTCGGTTGTATTGAGAAAGGAAGGAATTAAAATGTTTTCATTGGTATAAATAATGATTACATAAAAAGGTATTTAATTGGATTGTTTTAAAGAGTATAAATATGTATTCAAATATATAGAAAATTAATATCTGAAAAGTTCATTCAATTGTATTGATAAAGGAAGGTATTGAAAAGTAGTCAACGGTATAAATAATGAATTCATAAAAAGTCATTTAAATGGATTGTTTTATAGCGTATTAGTATGTATTCAGATGTATTAAAAATGAATCCTTTTATGTTTATTCGGTTGTATTGAGATGAAGGAAGGAATTAAAAAGTATTCATTGGTATAAATAATGATTACATAAAAAGGAATTTAATTGTTTTGCTTTAAAGAGTATAAATATGTATTCAAATACATAGAAAATGAATACTTGAAAAGTGCATTTAATTGTATTGATAAAGGAAGGTATTGAGAAGTATTCAACGGGATAAATAATGAATTCATAAAAACTGATTTAAATGGATTGTTCTATAGCGTATTAGTATGTATTCAAATGTATTAGAAATGAATCCTTCTATGTTTATTCGGTTGCATTGAGAAAGGAAGGAATTAAAACGTATTCATTGGTATAAATAATGATTACATATAAAGGTATGTAATTGGATTGCTTTAAATAGTATAAATATGTATTCAAATATATAGAAAATGAATACTTGAAAAGTTCATTCAATTGTATTGATAAAGGAAGGTATTGAAAAGTATTCAACGGGATAAATAATGAATTCATAAAAATTCATTTAAATGG
The DNA here is from genome assembly GCA_963576565.1 of Aspidapion aeneum. NCBI lineage: Eukaryota > Metazoa > Arthropoda > Insecta > Coleoptera > Brentidae > Aspidapion > Aspidapion aeneum. Next base: position 32,268,745 of record OY755046.1, on the reverse strand, counting down.
ATTGTTCTATAGCGTATTAGTATGTATTCAAATGTATTAAAAATGAATCCTTTTATGTTTATTCGGTTGCATTGAGAAAGGAAGGAATTAAAAAGTATTCATTGGTATAAATAATTATTACATAAAAAGGTATTTAATCGAATTGCTTTAAAGAGTATAAATATGTATTCAAATATATAGAAAATGAATACTTGAAAAGTTTATTCAATTGTATTGATAAAGGAAGGTATTGAAAAGTATTCAACGGGATAAATAATGAATTCATAAAAATTCATTTAAATGGATTGTTCTATAGCGTATTAGTATGTATTCAAATGTATTAAAAATGAATCCTTCTATGTTTATTCGGTTGCATTGAGAAAGGAAGGAATTAAAAAGTATTCATTGGTATAAATAATTATTACATAAAAAGGTATTTAATTGAATTGCTTTAAAGAGTATAAATATGTATTCAAATATATAGAAAATGAATACTTAAAAAGTTCATTCAATTGTATTGATAAAGGAAGGTATTGAAAAGTATTCAACGGTATAAATAATGAATTCATAAAAAGTCATTTAAATGGATTGTTTTATAGCGTATTAGTATGTATTCAGATGTATTAAAAATGAATCCTTTTATGTTTATTCGGTTGTATTGAGAAAGGAAGGTATTGAAAAGTATTCAACGGTATAAATAATGAATTCATAAAAAGTCATTTAAATGGATTGTTTTATAGCGTATTAGTATGTATTCAGATGTATTAAAAATGAATCCTTTTATGTTTATTCGGTTGTGTTGAGAAAGGAAGGAATTAAAACGTATTCATTGGTATAAATAATGATTACATATAAAGGTATGTAATTGGATTGCTTTAAATAGTATAAATATGTATTCAAATATATAGAAAATGAATACTTGAAAAGTTCATTCAATTGTATTGATAAAGGAAGGTATTGAAAAGTCTTCAACGGGACAAATAATGAATTCATAAAAAATCATTTAAATGGATTGTTCTATGGCGTATTAGTATGTATTCAAATGTATTAAAAATGAATCCTTCTATGTTTATTCGGTTGCATGGAGAAAGGATGGAATTAAAAAGTATTCAAAGGTATTTAATTGGATTGCTTTAAAGAGTATAAATATGTATTCAAATATATAGAAAATGAATACTTGAAAAGTTCATTCAATTGTATTGATAAAGGTGGGTATTGAAAAGTATTCAACGGTATAAATAATGAATTCATAAAAAGTCATTTAAATGGATAGGTTTCAAAAGATATTGAGAAGTATTTAAATGTATAAAAAATGAATTCAGAATTTGGTATATACATGTAACCAAAACAGTTTTGGATAAAAAAGTATTGGTTGGAATAAATTCTGAATACCTATCCTCTGCTCAGGGAATTGAGCAGGATACATAGTTATTAAAAGGTATAAAAACTGAATACTTTTTAATGCCATTGAATCCATTATTTTTTATAGGGAGTACAATATTTCTATTTAATTCATACTTTTATTTAAATAAATGGATCCATTAACACACTCCACGCTATATCAGCGTTGAAAACAGATTTTGTAAATATCTCAGAAATGGAAGATCCTACGACGTTTCTACTATATTCCGAAAATCGCATATTGAAGCTAGACTCCGTTAAAAAATTAACATATTTGACCTAAAAATGTCATAAAAATCGGTTTAGCGGTTTAGAATATATGTTGACATGACAGGTCAACATACACCCAAATAACACATTTTCGGTGCGGGCTAGGAAGGTAAAAAACGAACAGCTACTAACTTGAAAGGAGTTGATCGACCTTCAGGAGGTGTTTATTGAGTATTTTGCGAAATCATAGTGAGCTGGTTATTTTATGAAAACAATTGTTACCATGAAGATGCCGAAACCGCATAATTTAAACGTTAAAATAGTGTCTACATGTGCATGCTAATGGGCTCATGGATCCATTATTTAAATAAAGGTATGAATTAAATGAAAATCTTGTACTTTTTAAGTATACCCTGTAAATCAAAATTGTCGCATGACATCAGCATGGTTGTCAAATATAAGAGTCAATTCTTTTTATAATTTGTTTGTATTACAGTTTAAGTTTTACAAATTAATTTCAATTTATTAGTATTTTGGGGAGCCCCATACCCGCCACAGTATCTCGGAAACCAGTCTTAGGATCGTTTTGAGCCCATGATAACTTTTGATCAGGAGATCGAGATCTACAACATACTAAAATTTCATAAAAATCGTGGATTTTTTAAAATCCCATTTAAGGTTTTTTTTTTAGATAACGCCGAAAATGTGTTATTTGGCTGTATTTTGACCTACCCTAGCAGTATCGTCGTGATGTCTGTCTGTGTGTGTGTATGTATGTAACTATGTCCGTAACACGATAGCTCCTAAACCGCCCAACCGATTTTCATGAAATTTTTAGGGAAAATAGTATTCGATACTGTAACGAGCTGAAGATTTTAGTCGAAATTTATGAATGCTAATGACACTTTTTTGACAGTTAAAAAGTTTAAAAAATGCTAACTTTTTCACGGATCATTGCTTCAATGATTTTCTGTTAAAAACATGATTAATGGCGGTAAATTCAAAATTTCGGCCGCGCGCTTGCGCTCTTCGGACGCCCTGTAAAAAAAATAACAAATATCAGCTGATGTCTGTCACTCGTCTTAGTCGTTGTCCTAAGAATTGAAAGTTGGCAACTCTTAAGACTAATCAAAAACAAAAGCAAAAGCATTGTATGAACACTCCCATAAGAAACAGTGGTTTTAACTTTCTTATGACAAGACATATGACTAAACCAAGACAAAAGACTAGACAAAAGACGAGTATGAACGATCCATAAAATGGCGTCATAAATAGACTCCCGTCATCATTCAACAGGCGCGGTTGCCAAGACGCAGAAGAGACAAAGGGATCAAGGGAAAAATCTCACAGCCCCTTGTGTTGCTTACACTTTTTTATTATTGGGCATATATAGTCCTTTAATAGATATATGGCTTCAACATACGCTTTTCGGAATTTTGTAGCGCACATTTTTTTAAAAAATTTGTGTTATAACCAAACTTGGTAGGTGCTTTCGTTTCAGAGATATTTAAAAAATGAAGTTTACTTGGAGTGTGCTACTGGGTTAGAAAGGTATCAGATCCGTCATGGATCCATTTATTTTCGATATATTTGTGGGTTGCAACAAAGAATTTATTTTGTATTTTTTGGATTCTACCATAGGCGCACCCCATACTACCGCTGATTAAAGTCTGTCTGTAGATTCTAATCGTTTTTTTGCTTTGTCCAAGACTTTCTATACTATAATGCATCAAAGTTGACAATTTTTTTAACTTTTTTGATAATATCTTTTTAAAAAAACGCAGTAAGAATATGAAATTAGGTAAAGGCGTGTATTAGGGAGCGTTCTTAAATTACGTAACGCAAATATTCAGGATTTTGACCCTCCCCCCTCGTAACGCATTTTAACGCAAGGCAAGGATTTATTGTGGGTTTAGCTTTACAAAACTGAAAAATTTTCACAAATTCCAGAAAATTTCAGCTACATTTAACAACAAGAGCAATAAATTGAATGAAAAATTATTTCGGAAAAAATTCGGTCAATTTTTTTAAAAACAAAGTTATTTTTTTGGTATAAATTTTTATAAATGCCATATTAATCGCAATATTTTTTTAATATTTTTTGTTAATAAAAACAAGTCTCTAGTAAGACATAATAATAAAATATTATTGATGTTTTTTAGTGAGTAAGCAAAAATTATTTTTAAAAAAATATAATTTTTTAATATTTTTTTGAAGGTTATTTTGACAGCCTGTATCTCATCGACTTGTAATTTTATCAAAAAACGAGTACCACATTTTTGAATCACAATTAGCTAAGAATTTAGCTGGCTGTGTCAAATTTTCTTTTTTTTTTGTAAAACCCGTTTTCCCCCCACTCCCCTAACTTTAAAAATCCTCTATCTTAAAAACAGATGTGTGTTGACCCCCATGTTATAAAAACTTTTTTCTCGAAAACAACCTCCTCTATCACCTGCTGCACTATGGCCCCTAACTTATGGGACACCCTGTATATTGAAATTGGCGTACAGCACACAAGGTCTCTATAAACCGGTTGTCTGGTAACTCGGTGTCATGACGGCCATGACGTCAGAGCTACGTCACAGTTTTCCTAGGAATCTGCAGTCCAACGCTGTTTATTAGTGTTTATAACGTAATTTCGTCTTTTTACATTTTGGGTCTTGTAAGTAGTATTTATACCTGTTCTGTGCTTGCTATAAATATATTAAAGAGTAAACAAAATTTATTAGCTAATAGCCCGGACATTCTGTGTATCTCAGAAACTTGGTTAAATAAATCCATAATGGATCACGAAGTCGTCGATCTTAACGAATATTCTATATTTCGAAGAGATAGGGAAAGCACTGCTAGCATTAAACTGGATGGGGGTGGTGTTTTGATAGCGATAAAAAACAAATTCAGTGTGTTTTTGATGCCGCAGCTACAGAGCGATGCGGAGGATATTTGGTTGTCAGTAGAATTAAGTGAAGGTAATTTGCTGTTACTTTGCTGTGTATATTTGCCACCAGGCAACAAAGAGGCATATGCCATGTTTTCTTCAAAATTAGCTGATTTAGATTTAAAAGAAAAAACAACAGTTTTGATATGTGGTGACTTTAATTTCTCTACAACTAAATGGATGCAAGTTTCAAATAATTTATATTTAGATGCATATAATGTAGATAATCAATTTTCTCAACTGATTACAAATTTATCGTATCACAACTTTATGCAATTTAACACTGTTTTTAACTGCGATAGTAAGCTACTAGACCTAGTATACTCTAACAAAGTGAATGTTTCCATTCTCACGAATTGCAGTAGCCCACTTGTTCCGGAAAAAGGCATACATCCTTGTTTAGAATTTCTTTATGAGGTCACTTTTAACAAAGGTTTATCATTCAACAAGGATACATACTTTAGTTTCAAAAAAGGCGAAAAATCGAAATTAAAAATTAACTTGCCGTTATTGACTGGGCTGCTGTGGACATTTTTTATCTTAAAATTAATAATCTTATTGAGCAACATGTTCCCAAGTTTAGTCAAAACAAATATTTTCCAACTTTCTACAGATCCAACACAATTAAAATAATTAAACAAAAAAATAAAATTTATAAAAAATGGCGCCTGTACAAAAACTTTAACGATTTTTCTATGTATAAAATTCTAAGGGCACAATCTAAAAATATGATTCAATCAGATTATAAGAGCTATGTTGTATCTGTTCAAAAGGATTTGGTTACTAATCCAAGTAGATTCTGGAACTACGCTTCAATAAAAAAGCAGACTGTCAGCAGTATACCAAATGAAATATCTTGGGCCAATCAAGTTGCTAGTAACGGAAAGGAAATTAGTAATTTATTTAAGTCATACTTTTGTAGTGTATATGAGCCTGAAAAACATTCCTTTAATTATTCATATATCAGTTGTCAAAAAAACACCATTGGTCTTCAGAACATCATGTTGATGGAGACTAAAATTAAGCAGGGACTTCTTGAACTTAATGTTAAAAAGGGGGCGGGTCCTGATGGAGTCCCTCCGATTTTTTACAAAAAAACTGTAGACTTTATTGCAAAACCACTATTATTAATTTATAATAGGTCACTTTCCACTGGTATTTTTCCAGCTCGATGGAAAACTGCGATTGTTGTTCCTATATTTAAAAACGGTTCTAAGAAAGAGGTAACTAACTATAGACCCATAAGCAAACTTTCAATAGTTGCAAAACTTTTTGAAAAATTAGTATACCCATATATATTTAATTTATCCAAAAATATTATCGGGTTGGAGCAACATGGTTTTTTCAAAGGTCGTTCAATTGACACCAATCTATTTACTTTCACCAACTACCTACACGACCAGATGGAAAACCAGATTCAGGCATTCAGCATTTGACAAAATTAGTCATAATATATTACTAAAACGTGTAGCTGAAGTCGGTGTGGGTGGCAGTGTCCTTGAGTGGATTGATTCTTACGTGAAGGATCGGAGTGTGTATGTATCACTTCAGGGATTCCAATCGGAGACCTTTACCACCACCTCCGGCGTCCCACAGGGATCCCATTTGGCTCCCTCCTATTTGTAATTTACATAAATAAAATAAAATCCTGCTTTGAGTACTCGGAGTTTTTAAAATTTGCTGACGATTTAAAATTTTACACAAAAATTGAAAAAATTGAAGACTGCTTAAAGGTTCAAAACGATCTTAATAGACTAGAAACATTTTGTAAAGAAAATAGCTTGTTTTTAAACAAAAAAAAATGTCAATCAATAACATTTACAAGGAACAAGCAAGTTTTTAAATTTAATTACAAAATAGATAATACAACACTGCCTAAAGTTGATTATATTCGCGATTTGGGAATTATAATTGATTCAAAATTAATGTTCAACATACATATAGACGCCATAGCTTCGGATGCATCTAGTTTGATGGGGTATATCTTTAGGAAGTGTGCCGATTTTACCAATAGTAAAGCAATAATTTGCCTGTACTACGCTTTTGTATTAGGCAAACTTAATTTTGGCAGTGTCATTTGGAATCCTCAATATGATGTTTATGTTGACCGACTTGAAAAAATTCAAAACAGATTTCCACAGGTTCCTTTCCTATAAAAGTAATTTTCAAATTCAAGATGATAACCTCGATAGAGCTCGACTTCACTTTGGCATTCTGTCGCTGTCTGCTAGAAGAACAATAAATGATTTAATGTTTTTATATAGAATTCTGAATTCAATTTATAACGCTCCCGCCATTTTATCTCTTCTTTCACTTAATGTGCCTAGAGTTAACCTTTGAGCAACTGAAGCTTTTTTTGTGCCCTTCAGAAAAACTAATTGCTCACAAAATTCGCCCCTGTGTAGAATAGCCAGTATCGGCAATATTTATTATAAATCACTGGATTTCTATAATATGTCGTTAACTACTTTTAAGAAAAATGTCAAGTTTTTAGTGCGAAATAACGTCCATAGCAATCCAAGACTCTAAGTTTAATTTGTTTTATTTTGATTTTGAGTGTAGATTAAGAAATTATTAATTTTTTTTTTTTTTGTAAAAACTACATACATAGATCATGAATTTACATATGTTATGTTATATTCAATGTAACTTTGTGGATACTTCTTTTGGGTTTAAACCTGTTTGTATTCCTGATGTTCACCTATAAATAAATAAATAAACTAAAATAAATTTTAGCCGCCTGTTATTATTTTATACTAAATTCAGGTCAAAAATCAAACGTAAACAATTGCGTACACTACTTCATCTTCTGTATCAACATCTACAAAAAATATGTGTGAAAAAGATGGTTTAGTCTATATTGTAGGATTTTTAGCACAAAAGCCTCACAGTGATTTCCCTGAACTTGGTTGCTATACGTATGAAAATGAACCAACAAACATGCATTCATATGCCATGCCATCTTGGGTGCAAAGCCTTTCTTTTGGAGGCTTAACTGAGCCTTCACCATCATGGAAAGAAAATGTTAACAAAATGGACAAATGTTTCATAAAATTGCATGGTAGCAATTTTAAATTTAAAACAAATATTGTGAAGCGGTCCACTAAATTTATATTTAAAAAAGTTTCTATTCCGTATAAATTGGTAAATTCATTTGTAAAACAAAGAGTAATGATAAGAATCAAATTTATAAATACCAAAAACGAAAGCTTGATGATACCGGGAGTGATGAGAGTCGAAAAACAATAAAAAATATAAAGAAAATTATTTTGTAACTATTCTATAATTAGATCGGTATAGTTTTTTGTTACTTTCAATATAATTTTTAAAAAATCTAATGAGTACCATTCTTAATTTATATACTGGGTGTTCCAAGGTAAATGTCCACCATTGCTAACTTATTTGTTATTAAAAGTATAAAAAAGTTTAATTGGCAAGTAAGTAAGTAAGTAAACTTTATGTCTTAAGGCTCCTTGACTGTCGGAGAAGATTTTTATTGTCTTGTTGGTCCATTCGTGGTCAGTAATCCACCGGAAACATAATTTAATGGCTACGAGTTCGACCTGAAATATAGTAGCAAATTGGCCGAGACTATGTTTAATCTCGACTTTTTCTTGGATACTAAGCACTCCAGATCCAACGTCTGGTGGCATTTTGAACCCGTCGGTATACCAGAAGCTATCCTTATTTGAAAAATTGGTCCTGTTTTTTAACTGGTCCTCCCTCTCCGGGAGTATAATGTTGTATAGCTTTCTGTGTATACACCGTGTTGGGCATGACGTCGGATATCATTCCTATAGAATGCGTCCAACTCTTGTTCCCTAATGAGGGCAATGGATATCACTTTGTTTGCTCTGCGATCCTGGTAGTTGGCCCTTATTCTGTATGGTAGAAGAAGCGGTGGTAAGTTTAGTAAGCATTTAAGCGCAGTCGATGGGGTAGAACTCATTGCACCACATATGGCAAAACTGGCCTGTCATTGTAAGCAGGTTAATTTGGCCATTGAGGTTCTTCTAGAGTACTGCGCCGTACGCAATCATTGGTTTTTTGACTGTCACATACAGCCAGTACATTTTTATCGGGCTCGTGTCCTAGGTTTTTCTGCAAATTCGACCATTGGCTTTGCGGGTTACCTTCTCCAAATGAGCATTCCAGATAAGAGTTTTATTTAAGGTGGCCCCTAGATATTTTCCCGCTGATGCAAATGAAATTATTTAAGCATTAAGCTCCGGAGGAGTCAGGAAGTCTAGCTTCCTTTTACCGGTGAACGGTATCATGACTGTTTTGCTGGGAGAGAATTCTGCCTCTTGATCCAGTGATTCTAAGATGGCAAGAAGATCATCGACCAGTAGAGACCACAGGAGGGGAGACAGAACTGCTCCTTGTGGACAGCCTCTAACAGTTCTGAAACTTACCATTGTATCGTTAGCAGTGGTTTCAATCACTCGATTTTCGAGTGTGAAACTGATGAACCCTATGATGGTGGATTCAATTTCTCGGGCGTACGCTGATTCAAAGAGGGGATTGGGTAGTGCATTGTTAAATGCTCCTTCTATATCAAGAAAGATGCCCACTGCGAAGCCTTTTGCGTTGAGGGTATTCTTGATTTTTCCATTAAGGGGCCACCCTAATATGTGCGCCTATTATCTTTTCCAAGCCTTTTAACAGAAATCAGGTGAGGGTTTTGGGTCGGAGAAATTTTGGAGTAGTATCTATATACATAAACAACATTAACTTTGGTCCAGCTAGAAATATAATTCCATGCTAGGCTGGCCCTGCACAGTTCCAGGACTTTCTGTACTAGCACTCGCAGAATGCCATTAAGTTCCAGGGATTTGTATGGTTCAAATGACTGGAACGCCATTTTGATCGTATTTGCGTTGATAATTTCTTTTGCAATTTTCCAGTCCACCTGTTTTGGAAGCTGTCCATGGGCAAATTGCTCAGAAGTATACCCGTTTTGAAGGAGCGTGCTTTCTGGGAAATGATGCTTTTCCAGTGCATCCAGGGATTCCCTTTCAGATTTTGTGAAAGTGATATCAGAGAGCTTTATTGCGCCAAGTTTCTCTGCTGGCTCTTAGACAGAAGTTTATGCATTCCGGAAATAACAATAAGAAAAGTCGGAAAAACCGTTTGGACTTAATGGAAATAATTAGTTAAATAGAAATTCATTGTGAAGAAATATTTGCTTACATTTTTCAGGTATAAGAAGTTTTTCGGTTGAACCAGTTTTTCCGACTTATCTTAAAAACGACGCATTTCGGCAAACTTTCCCTAACATTTCTAAAATCAGAGGGCCTCATTAAAGGTAATCCCAATAATGTTTTTTTAAAAGTCGGTTATTTCACTTTTTCTTTTTCATTCTCGAAAAGTTTAGTGTTTTTTAGTGTGATCAGCACTTGGCGAGTTTTTTGACGAGAATGGTGCGACTTTTTTGCTTCCCGCATTGCGCATATCCAAAAAGCCCCAATGTGGTATTTTCTATTTCCAAAAAGATGCTAATAAAATCTTTCCCCAAAAAACGCTGCAGAGCAAATGTGGTCTGCTTCATACATTATGATCTCCAGAAGATTTTCAAAAAAGTTGACACTTTTCGAGTTGTTAGAAAAATACTGTCAAAAAGCACATTTAAAGAAGGGAAACAAAACGTTGGGTCGCTGAAAATTCTTCGAAAAAAATTCTATGATTTCATTTGTTCGAACAGAAATTTTCTCAAATATATTTTCTTCAAAAGGAAAATGGTTCGAAAATCTTTTTTTCGAACGGAAATTTGAACGAAAACATTTTCTTCGAACGGAAATTTGTTCGAAAACATTTTCGTCATATGGAAATTTGTTCGAAAACATTTTCTTCAAATGGAAATTTGTTCAAAAACATTTTCTTCAAAAAAAAACTTCCCTGACTTCTTTCCTAGGATCTTAGAGGGTGTGAAAGGAAACCGAACACGACCGAACCGAAACATTGTTTCAAAAAATTATTAACCGGTCCAGATTCCGCCTGACCATTTTCCACCAAAAAAAAAAAATGTCCCCACTTTACAGATTAGGATATTTCTCTCAATTAAAAAACGTTTGGTTCGGTTCGGTACAGTTTGGTTTCACACCTTCTAGGATCCCGGAAAAGAAGTCAGGGAAGTTTTTTTCCAAAAATATATTAGAAAGAGTTCTCTTAGTAGAACTATATGAGTTGTGTTATTTGGCAAGTCAGATTTAAAATTTTTTGTAAAACTTATTTTTGAAGAAAATGTTTTCGAAAAAATTTCATTCGAAGAAAATTTCCGTTCGAAGAAAAGTTTTGGAAGAAATTTCCTTTTGAAGAAAATAGTTTCGAACAAATTCCCGTTTGAAGGGAATGTTTTCGAAGAAATTTCCGTGCTTTACACCGCATAGCAATACCAAATAAATATAGATGTTGCAGTGAAGGACGCTTCAATTGCATATCCCAACTAACATTTATAGTAGCGATCTTAGACAAGGGAAAGGGTAGCGACTACACGATCCAAAGACTGCTAAATTTCCGTTCGAAGAAAAGTTTTGGAAGAAATTTTCTTTTGAAGAAAATAGTTTCGAACAAATTCCCGTTTGAAGAGAATGTTTTCGAAGAAATGTCCGTGCTTTACACCGCATAGCAATACCAAATAAATATAGACGTTGCAGTGAAGGACGTTTCAATTGCATATCCCAACTAACATTTATAGTGGTAGCGACCTTAGACAAGGGAAAGGGTAGCGACTACACGATCCAAAGACTGCTAAATTTCCGTTCGAAGAAAAGTTTTGGAAGAAATTTCCTTTTGAAGAAAATAGTTTCGAACAAATTCCCGTTTGAAGAGAATGTTTTTGAAGTAATTTCCGTGCTTTACACCGCATAGCAATACCAAATATATAGATGTTGCAGTGATGGACGCTTCAATTGCATATCCCAACTAACATTTATAGTAGCGACCTTAGACAAGGCAAAAGATAGCGACTACACGATCCAAAGACTGTTGCTATCTTATGATCGAAATGTGGTGATCCCAACATAGTGGGGTATCTAAAAGAATCATAACAAAACTTCAAACATGGATGCCTCTGAGATTTTTTCTTTATCTAATAGTAGAATAAATTTGTAAAATAAAGCTGCAAAAAGGGTATATTTTTGTATATTTGGTATAGTAGTACCTAACACCAAAAGCTAAATTTTCATTCGAGGATCCCCGATTTTCCGGCCTCCTTTAAGAGAAATTGTATTAATTTTTATAAATATACTTAATTTAAAAATGTAAATGTAAATTTAAAAATGTAAACCTTCAATAACGGCTGGACTAAATGTCAACATATTATATATTTTTGAAATCAGAAAAAAAAAGCCTTATCAATTAAAAAAATTATATACAGGGTGTTTCATTTAAAAAAATAAACCATATGTCAAAAGTTTGACAAGTGTATGACATATGTCATTTTTGACATGAGATTCTGATGATTTAGGAAAAATTATTTAACTTTGCTAATTTAAACGTTACTGTTAGATCAATTTCAACGGAGATCGCTATTAAGTAAAATATGGTCAATTCAATCAAATCACCCGGTACGTGACATATGTCAACTTTTTTGACATTTTTAAAATAACTGTGTTTTGTTTAACGAGATGTCTTGTTTTTTCCAGTTTTTTTGTTAAATTTCGAAAAAATAAACAAAAATGATTTTTTTTTACTTTTTCGGCCGCCATCTTTAAAAAGTAAATAAATTATTTTTTTTTTGTACATTGTAATTTAAAACTAATTAAGAGTAATATAAAAATACATATCTTGGTTAAAAAAAATTCCAAACCAAGAAGATACTGTTGTTTTTATATTTTAACGCCGCCATCTTGATTAATATTAGACATGTGTCATTTATTATGAAATATTTAAAATCGGCGACCCCTATTTAGTATAAATCGATATATTACCCGGCAATACTAGTTGTGTCAAACAAGAACAAAAAAATAACTTTTTTATCTGAACTTCGGCCGCCATCTTAAAATGTTAAATGTCAAATTGTGACTTTTTATAAATTTTTACAAAACTTGGCTTACTATTGATAAAATGCAATTTTTTTTTGTAAAAATTTAATTTGGTCTACAGGTTATAAAGGTCTCTTTTATTTTTCACATATTAAGCGCCATCTTTGTGTCGGCTGGGAAATTTATAATTTTTAGCTCACACATATACTATACTATAGTAGTGTGAGCTATGGTGATCCTAATTTTTTCGAGAAAAAAAAAGTTGCTCCGATTTCAAAAATTTTTATATATCTTTGCGTTTCAGATGATTTTGAAACTTTTTTGTTGCGCCGTCTGTCTGTCTGTCTGTATGTCTGTCTGTCTGTCTGTAACGACCAACGCGCATAACTCAAAAACCGCTTGGCCGATTTTAATGAAATTTGGTACCTAGGCTGGGTTTTGGGCCGAGATGGTCCCATTTAAAAATGAACAAAATCCACCGAACACAAACCAAATAAAAGGGTGGGGGTAGATTTCAAAAATTAGAGTTTATGGGGAAATATGGCGTGTGTGAAATCAAACGAAAGGTAATTGAGTCTGGAGTTAAACAAAATACATTTTAATTTATTTAAAAAAAAGGGTGGGGGTATATTTCAAAAATTGGAGTTTAAGTGAAAATATGGCGTGTGTGATATCAAACGAAAGGTAATTGAGTCTGGAGTTTAAAAAAAATACATTTTAGGTTTTAAAAAAAGGGTGGGAGTAGATTTGAAAAATTAGAGTTTAAGTCAAAACATGGCTTGTGTGGTATCAAACGAAAGGTAATTGAGTCTGGAGTTCAATAAAATATACTTCAGTTTTTAGTTATATTAGCTTTCAAGTAGATACACTAAAACTATAGTACCCAGTGTGAGCTTATGTGCCCATAGATTGGCAGAGTATTTTTTGGTAGGTTTAAAGAGCTGGCCAGTGGCTTTAATCTAAGGTATAAAAAATAAATATCGCGCAAAAATTAAATGAAATATCGAAGAAAAACGATTTTTTTTTAATGTAGTCGCCCTTTTGTTTTAAAGTGACAGGTGAATTTTTTTTTTATATTTTTGAATTGAGTAGGTCCCACTTAAAGTAAATTTATCAAAATTAATTAAATTTTTCTTAAAACAGGGAATTCATTTTTTTTCTTAACTTTGGCAGCCGCCATCTTGAATTCTGATGCCGGAAAATTAGTAGAGTAAATTTGTAGGGTATTTCAATAAAAAGCTGCAAAAAGGGTATATTTTTTTTATATTTGGCATGGTAGTAGCTAACATCAAAAGCTAAATTTTCAATCGAGGATCCCCTGATTTCCGGCATCGGAATCCAAGATGGCGGCTGCCAGACTTAAGAAAAAAAATGAATTCCCTGTTTTAAGACAAATTAAATTAATTTTGATAAATTTACTTTAAGTGGGACCTACTCAATTCAAAAATATTTAAAAAAAATCACCTGTCACTTTAAAACAAAATGGCGACTACATAAAAAAAATCGTTTTTCTTCGATATTTTATTTAATTTTTGCGCGATATTATTTTTTATACCTTAATCATTGATTAATAATATATGTGAGATTTTCGAGTAGTTTCTTTGATCCATATTTGAGCATTTCAGCATATATTCCCCCAGGTCCGCTAGCTTTTCCGGATTTAAGTTTTTTAATATTATTCTTTATCATTTCTTTTTCAATGATTACTTCCTCTCCATGTACTTCTATGTCTCTTCTCGGAGAAGCTGCCAGATATTCGGGTCTATAATAATAATGCAAGGTTTTACTCAAAACCGTACAATCTCAAACCAGCGGTGGCTTGAACCCGGAACCATTGGCTATGTACGCCAGGTTTGAGTCCCGGCCGAGGCACATATTTTTTTAAATAATTTTTCGTTCTTAAATTTCCCTCCTGGCTTGGAACAAAAAAGTATTTACTGAAATGTATAAATAAGTAAGTTGATTTTATGTATATGACTACGTTCTTTTAGCTCATCGATAACAGTTTCTAGATTAGGGACCATGCTTGATCAGTTTCTAGTAAAATAAATCACAATATTTATTTTGGTTTCTAATACAATTCTTGCATAAATTTCTATACCCACTTAGCCACGATAAATTTTTGTTTTGTTTTAAGAGTTATACTATTTTATAAACAATTTTACAGGCACGCCGGATTTTTTCAATAAATATGATGCATGTTTCACATAAAAATTTGCAAGTTGAATATTGGTCCTCAACTAGTAAAACCTCGCACTTTTAGATAAAATAGTACATATTGTTACGGGTTCACAACGACAAATTAAAACGCGCAATTGTTGAAAATGATACGTCAATTTATTTCGACAAATTTTGTACAAAAACACGCACTTAAACTTACTTATAACTTGCTAATAATTCACTACTTTAATACGCCTATTAACTTCGCGTTAACATCTAGCGATCACTACCATTGGTTATCTCTGACTGCCCGATGCACGACGTCCGGCCCTATATATAACGGGCTGCCTACTATTCGAGAATTTTCCATCCTTGTTCGATTCGGAATTATTCCAACCTTTTCCGGAACGGACCGTTCGTATACCAGTTTGTCACAGATAACGCAACTAAAACCTAGATTAAGAATACAACCATAAAATACGCCAACCTAGTACTACACTAAACCTAAATAAATTCTAACTATAAAATTTAAATAACTTAAATTTGTAACACTATCCTCTTCTTCAGGTTTGATCGTCTCGATCAACATTTCCCAGGTAAGGTTTTAGTCTGTCTAGATGAACAACTTTCATCTTGGACTTCGGGCTTTTCTGGATTCGGTAGACTACATCATTAATTCTCTTAACAACTTTATAAGGCCCTTCCCATGGTGGTGTCAACTTAGGTGATCTTCCTTTCTTGCGTTGAGGATTGTATAGCCAGACTTGATCATTCTCTTTGAACCCTGAAGAGTTTGCTTTCAGGTCATATCTCGCTTTCATGCGGTCACTGGCTATTTCTATTCGCTCTCTAACCACTTCATGGATATCGTGCAGCTTTTGCCTTAAACGTTCGACATAGTCATTAACCTCTAAGTGTTCTTCTTCAGGTGAACCAAACATGATATTACATAGTAAACGCAGTTCTTTACCAAACAGGATACTAGATGGAGTAGCTCATGTCGTATTGTGAATGGCGGTTCTATAGGCCATCAAAAACAATGGAATATATTGGTCCCAATCTGTTTGGTGCTCATCAACAACTTTGCAAAGATGTTCTTCTATTGTTTTATTAAATCTTTCAACCATGCCATCTGACTGCGGATGTAAAGCAGTAGTCCGTGTCTTATGTATTCCTAAAAGGTCACAGAGATTCTGGAAGAGCTTTGATTCAAAGTTTCTTCCTTGATCTGAATGTAGTTCCAGAGGAATGCCAAATCGGCTGAAAACATCATTTACCAGAACGTCTGCAACTGTAGCGGCCTCTTGGTGAGGCAAAGCAAGAACTTCTGGCCATTTGCTAAAGTAATCCATGACAACAAGGATGTATTTGTTGCCCTTTTTAGTTTCTGGAAATGGTCCGGCCACATCAATAGCAATGCGTTCGAATGGCAGACCTACGTTATATTGTTTCATTTGACCTCTGGACCTTGTTTTGGGACCTTGGCTGGCTGCACAAGTCGAACATCGGCGGCACCAGTTTTTCACATCTTGAAAGTAATTGACCCAATAAAATCGGTTTCGAATTTTGTCCATGGTTTTATTTATGCCTAGGTGCGCGCCTGATTTTCCACCATGGCATTCGGCCATTATATTGTCTACCATGCTCCTAGGAACCACTACTTGATTAATCACAGTAAGGCCATCGGCACTTTCCCAGGCACGTTTAAGGATGTTTTCTTCTACTATCAGTGAATCCCATTGTGCCCACAGTGATTTGAATATCACCCCTTGGTTTGCGATATCTTGCCATGATGGTCGTGGCTTGTTCTCTTCTTTCAATCGCAAGATAGGTCCTACATCTTTGTCGTTAAGTTGTGTGGTTCTAATCGAAGCCGACATCCATTCTTCATCTGGTTCTAACTTTATCTGGCGCACGTAGGTAATTACTTCTTTCTGGTCAATTTTTCTGCAATGTTTACAATCCTCAGGGCAAGGTCTTCTGGACAATGCATCCGCATTATTATGCACCCTTCCCGCTCGGTGCTTAATTTGATAATGGTATTGTTGTAGCTTTTCTATCCATCTCGCGACTTGCCCCTCAGGTTGTTTCATTTTCATGAGCCACTGTAACGCAGCATGATCCGTTCTAATCAGAAACTCTTGCCCATAGAGATATTTGTGAAAGTGATCTACGGATTTAATGATGGCTAGGAGCTCCTTTCTGGTAACACAATAATTTCTCTCTGGTTTGGATAGCTTTTTGCTGAAAAATTCGATGACCCGTTCTTCTCCATCTTGTACTTGGGAGAGTACTGCTCCTATGCCATCGTTGCTCGCATCAGTATCTAATATGAATTTACCCTTTGGAATAGGATATGCGAGAATCGGACTAGAACATAATGCTGCCTTCAGTCTTCTAAATGCTTGGTCACATTCAGTATTCCATCTGTAAGAAGCTTTATCTTCTGTAAGTCTATGTAATGGAGACGCTATTTTGGCGAATCCTTCTACAAATCGTCTGTAGTATGTACACAGACCCAAAAAGCTTCTCAATTCATGTTTGTCACGAGGTTGAGGCCATTCTTTTATTGCTTGTAACTTCTTTTCGTCAGTATGGATGCCTTCTCGGGAAACGACGTGACCCAGGAATTCAACTTTTTCTTGGAATAGAAAACATTTCTTTGAGTTTAATTTGAGATTGGCATTTCTGATTCTTGACAATACTTCTCGTAAATTGTCTAGATGATCTTGAAATGATTTCCCCATTACCATGACATCATCCAAATATACTAGACAGGTTTTCCAAGTAAGGCCTCGTAGAACCACTTCCATTAGTCTTTCAAATGTAGCTGGAGCATTGCATAGGCCAAATGGCATCACATTAAACTGATAAAGTCCACTTCCAGCAGAGAATGCAGTCTTCTCTTTATCCTTTTCAAAGATTCCTACTTGCCAATACCCACTTTTCAGGCCAAGAGTAGAAAACCAATATGATCCTGCCAACGTTGTTAATGTGTCGTCTATTCTTGGCAGTGGGTAACTATCTTTCTTGGTCACATCGTTAAGTTTCCTGTAATCGACACAAAATCTAGTACTTCCATCCTTTTTAGTGACCAACACCACAGGAGATGACCAAGGACTTGATGACTCTTCAATAACACCGTCGCTGAGCATTTTATTAATGAGATTGTGAACTTCTTGTTTGGCCAATGGTAGTCTTCTTGGGGGCTGTCTTATCGGTTGGGCATCGCCAGTGTTGATGGAATGTTGAATAAGGTTTGTGCGTCCCGAACTACTCTTAGTTTCGAAGATATTACTTTGTTCTTCTATAAACTCTTTCGCTTTACTAAATTCTTCTGGAGTGAGATGTTGCCAAGTTGACTCAAATTGCTGAAGTACCTCCATTGATAACTTGCATTTATCCTCGGAGGTTGGCTCTTCACATCTTGTTACTTTCTGTACTGGTTCAAATAATGCTACCACCTCCCCCTTATTAATTTTGACACTATTTGGGAAAATATTGGCGACTCTAATCGGGATGTCTTTATCGGTTTTAACTAGGGACTTTGCAACGAGGTAGGTGTTGGATAATTTCTGTTGGCTTATGAGTCCGACACAGCTTGATGTTTTACTTTCTAGCCTCCCAAAAATTATGGTCTCACTGTTACCGACCAGTCTTGTTGTACATACTGCCACGACCTTCATTGGTTCTTTATTGAAGTGACTATTTGATAAAATGAACTCTTCATTCCCAAATCTTAGGGTATTATGTTTATTATCAAACACAAATCCATGTTTACTTATCAAGTCCATTCCCAAAATAAATTCGTCTTCTATTGCGGCAACCAATACAGTGTGGCGAATCTTCAATTTTCCCAGCTGTAGGTCTATGTCTGTTTGCCCCAACACGTCGGCGGATTCTCCAGTCACAGTCTTATGTGTTATTTTCTGTTGGTCGAATTTTATATCTCGTTGCAATTTTGAACTTAAGCAATGATATGGCAGCACCAGTGTCTACTGTTATATTAACTTTTCTTCCATTAATAAGTCCGTCGAGGATTCAGACTGTCAGCAGTATGTTTTAAGCTCTTAATAGAGTAAATTCTGGGGGCTAAATTCCCATTAGCCAACACCCGCCCCTCTGCGTTGACTAGTTTTAGTTTTCCTGATCTCTTCTTCGGTACTCTGTCCCGCTAGATGGCGAGCGAGACCTTATTTGGACGCGACAATCGCGTTGAATATGCCCTGTACGTCCGCATCTAAAACACTTTCCATTTGGAGAGAGACGTCTGTTTTCTTTTAAAGAGTCATTCTTCTCTATCAGTGATTGAAGAATTTGACTTAGCGTCTTTGAGGGAACCTTTTGTTCATTGCTCATTTCTTCACCCTCCTGAATTGAGACAGCCCTTACTTTTGGCCTGGACATATTATTTGATGACTCAATTTCAAGGGCTCGAATCAACACCTCGCTGCTGTTATGGAAGCGTTCTCGACGAAGTAATTTTGCTAAGTCCATGTCTCGCAAGCCGTTAATAAAGCGATCTACCGTGAAGGGATCTCTGTAATTTTCTGGCATTTCTGGGTAAGCCAAGTACATCAGCCTCCTGATATCCGCTTCATACTCTTGTAATGACTCCCCTGCTCTTTGTTGGCGAACATTTAATTCTGACCAATGTAAATTTCGCAAGTGTTCGTCTCCATACCTTCTTTCTAACGCTGCCACTAAAGCGTTATAATTCTGTTTTTGTTCGACTGGAATGGACCGTAAAAGTCCCAGAGCAGGTTCTCGCAGAGCTACTAACAAAGCTCTAGCTTTTTCGTCATCATCCCAACCATTTGCAGCAACGGCAGCTTCAAACTGTTGTTTGTAAGTAGACCAGGAAGACGTACCATCAAAATTTGGAGGCTTAATGTTTTGGGTTGGAATTTACAACACATCCTTGAGCTTTTATTTTGTTGTGTTCTTTCTGAAGCTGTATAAACTGTTTTGACATGTCCTGGAATTTTTCGTCCATGGTTTGAAAAACTTCTTCCCTAACACTCTGTAGTTTGGTCTCCACTTTTTCTTCAACATTCTGCAATTTGTTTTGTACCTTTTCTTCTACATTCTGCAATTTATTTTGTACCTTTTGTTCCACACTATGCATTCTTTGAGTTATTTCTTCCTTAAGATCTTCGGTTGCAGTCTTGAACTCTTCTCTCAGCTGTTCGGAGTTGCTCTTTATTTGATCGAAGTTTTCTTGAATGTCATCTAATCTTTGCTCAAATGTCTGTTTCATATCGTTCTGGTTTTGTTCAATGGTCTGTTTCATGTCGTTCTGGTTTTGTTCAATGGTCTGTCTCATATTGTTTTGGTTTTGTTCCATGGTCTGTTTCATATCGTCCTGGTTTTGAGCCATTTGAGCTGCTAGAGCCTGCATCATTTTAGTTAGATCTTCCATCTTTGCCGATCCTTGTCTGGTAAGCATCAACTTTCTGATAAATCACTTAAAACGTTTATTTTAGGGCTATAAAGCGAATGTCGAAATCGGTTTTTCAATATCTCTTCCAATTCTAAAATAGAACCTAATGGAATGTTCTGGAATATACTGGAAAATGCTACACTTTCTGCTACTAGGCAAATGTAGAAGTTACTTTTTGATTATCTCGTTTGGTTCTCGAATAGACCGTCGTAGAATGTTATGGAATATTCTAGAAATAATTTCTAATTCTTACTTTTAAAATAACTAAGCTACTGTCGAAGTCGGTATTTGTATATCTCTTCTAGTTTTTGAATAGAACGTCGTAGAATGTTATGGAATCTTCTAGAAATTCTTTCTAATTCTTATTTTTGAAATAACTAAACTAATGTCGAAATCGGTATTTGTATATCTTTTCTAGTTTTTGAATAGAACGTCGTAGAATGTTATGGAATCTTCTAGAAATTCTTTTTAGTTCTTACTTTTGAAATTACTAAGCTAATGTCGAAGTCGCTTTTTGGATATTTCTTCTGGTTTTCGAATAGAGCGTCGTAGAAAGTGATGGAATATTCTAGAAATTCTTTCTAATTCTTACTTTTTAACTAACTAAGCTAATATCGAAGTCGATTATTAAATATCTCTTTTGGGTTTTGAATAAATCAATATCGAACTTCTTCGAATATTCTGGAAAAATTGTTTTGGTTTTGTTCCATGGTCTGTTCATATCGTCCTGGTTTTGAGCCATTTGAGCTGCTAGAGCCTGTATCATTTTAGTTAGATCTTCCATCTTTGCCGATCCTTGTCTGGTAAGCATCAACTTTCTGATAAATCACTTAAAACGTTTATTTTAGGGCTATCAAGCGAATGTCGAAATCGGTTTTTCAATATCTCTTCCAATTCTGAAATAGAACCTAATGGAATGTTCTGGAATATACTGGAAAATGCTACTCTTTCTGCTACTAGGCAAATGTAGAAGTCACTTTTTGATTATCTCGTTTGGTTCTCGAATAGACCGTCGTAGAATGTTATGGAATATTCTAGAAATAATTTCTGATTCTTACTTTTAAAATAACTAAGCTACTGTCGAAGTCGGTATTTGTATATCTCTTCTAGTTTTTGAATAGAACGTCGTAGAATGTTATGGAATCTTCTTGAAATTCTTTCTAATTCTTACTTTTGAAATAACTAAACTAATGTCGAAATCGGTATTTGTATATCTTTTCTAGTTTTTGAATAGAACGTCGTAGAATGTTATGGAATCTTCTAGAAATTCTTTTTAGTTCTTACTTTTGAAATTACTAAGCTAATGTCGAAGCCGCTTTTTGGATATTTCTTCTGGTTTTCGAATAGAGCGTCGTAGAAAGTGATGGAATATTCTAGAAATTCTTTCTAATTCTTACTTTTTAACTAACTAAGCTTATATCGAAGTCGATTCTTAAATATCTCTTTTGGTTTTTGAATAAATCAATATCGAACTTCTTCGAATATTCTGGAAAATCACTTACTGTTTTTCTGTCCAATGTCCTAGCCGGTGGTACTATGTAAGGGTAGTCTTTGCACTATTCAGTTCTGAATATTCTGGCAAAATCACTTACTGTTCTTCTTTTCAATTGTCCTAGCCGGTGGTACTATGTAAGGATAGTCTTTGCACTATTTATTTCTTTTAATCTCACTTCTGACACCAATTGTTACGGGTTCACAACGACAAATTAAAACGCGCAATTGTTGAAAACGATACGTCAATTTATTTCGACAAATTTTGTACAAAAACACGCACTTAAACTTACTAATAACTTGCTAATAATTCACTGCTTTAATACGCCTATTAACTTCGCGTTAACATCTAGCGATCACTACCATTGGTTATCTCTGACTGCCCGATGCATGACGTCCGGCCCTATATATAACGGGCTGCCTACTATTCCAGAATTTTCCATCCTTGTTCGATTCGGAATTATTCCAACCTTTTCCGGACCGGACCGTTCGTATACCAGTTTGTCACAGATAACGCAACTAAAACCTAGATTAAGAATACAACCATAAAATACGTCAACCTAATACTACACTAAACCTAAATAAATTCTAACTATAAAATTTAAATAACTTAAATTTGTAACAATATTATTATAGCCATAACCAAACTAAAAAACTTAGCGAGTTTGTTTACTATAGTGTTTACCTAGGGATGCCTAGAGTCCCTGTTTGTTGATATATTTATTAATATATCCAAATATGTCAACATACAGGGACTCTAGGGTTGCCAACTTTAAATTTAGGTTTTTCAGGCCATTTGGTTTAAATTGTCAGGACATTGGATCCAAAATTAGGACATCCACAAAATGTAAAAAAAAACATATTAACATTAAAAATTTGAATCAGGGGGCAGGCATAGGTGGAGACCGGGTAAAAGGCAGGTACATTAAAGTAAAAATTTTTTAATTTTGTTAATTTGCAACATTACCTACTTATTTACTAATAACAGCAAACTGAAGCTTTGGCAACAAAAATTTGTAATTATATTGGTAGGTATATTAAATAAAAAATCAAGTTATAAGTTTTCTTGCTTGAACTCATATTTTAATGAAGATTTTATAGCTTTTAGTTCAGGCTCTACGGGGTCCGATACTGCGTTTAATGATAGAAGCAACACACTTGGTATGGATAGACATAAGACTCGCCCGAACAGTTTACGAAAGGGAACCACCCCCCCAACCCTAGCAGGGTGCTTTTTGACGGTTTTTTGTTAATTACTCGAAAACGGTCAACTTTTCTGAAAATATTCTAAAAAATCATTTTGCAAGCGGTTTTAGTACCCTCTAAAGGCAGTGGTGCGCGTTCCGTAGGCCTACGAAAAAAGGGGAAATGTTTAAAATATGATTTTTTTTGATTTTTCTTGTGGCACTTTGTATCCTTTGTACATTGTTTTTTTCAAAAAAGTATTTTTGTTCAAAAACCCATTGTAGACAGTTAAACATTTAGTAAGATAGACATAACTTTTTAAAGTTTAGTCGCCATGAAATAAAAATAAATGTGTTTGTAGAAATCCTCAATCAAACAAAAATTTTCAACATTTATTTTTGTAACCCAGTAAATAATACTCAAGATGAGTAAAAAAATATTTTTGATTAGTGTTAAGTTAAAACTTAATTTTTCGAGTTGATTTCATTTAAATTGTGGGGAAGGGGCATCCCCCCTCTCGTCTCCCTCAAAAGTGATATTTTACAGTATTTTTCTAATTATATGGAAACTTTTAACTTGGCCAAAAGCAACTTAGTAATAGTTATTGAGGCTGACCAGAAGTCCTCTCTAACGATTTATAATACGCTTACATCAGTGGCGCACCTTTTATAGGCATTTAAATAAATGAGAGGTATGCATGGAAAAAACAATATTTTTTAAATTTTCTTGAATTTTGTTGTCTTACATGTCCGATTTTAAAACTTATTTTTAAAGCTGAAGAAATTTCCTGTCCAACGGTGTATCTCCCTCGCCACTCAAGGCAGCGGTAGATCTAGCATAAACTTGCTATGAATATACAGTATACTCCCCCAAAAATATAACGAGAGCGAACCATTCGCCCACTCTTGGTGGGGGGGTGGTCCCCTCCCCCTCAAATGTTGTTTTCGACATTTTTTATTAATAATCCGAAAATTTAGGACATTTCTGAGAGATCAGGACGGGTTGGCAACCCTATGTTTACCATATTGTGTAATATTTCTACCAAAAAGAAACAATAATATTATTTGCAACTACTTTGCTACTTTTATGCCATTACGGAAAAACCAGCCTCTACGATGTAGTAGATATTTTGCTGCGACGTAGTAGTGTGGTCGTTACTACAGTGTTTTTGAACACGTCGCTAAGTAGTAATAACCGGAAATTGGTTCGTAGCAGGAGTACGTTGCGGTTTCTTTTAAGAAATTCTTACAGGTGAGGGTGTTCGTGCAAACACGTTAAATGTTAGTTGGGATATCAATATCAGAACCGCCCCAGAGAGCTCACTTTCTCCCAGGGACGTACATTTTATGTCCATTTTACGACGGTACGTCCAGGGACCAATAAAGTACATACTATGCACGTACAATTTTGTACGTAAATATTACGTCCACTAGCTACGTATATTTTACGTCGTTACTTCTCGGGATCAATAAGGTACGTACTATTTACGAACAAATATGTACGTACATAGTACGTACACTATAGGTGTGGCCGATACGCCGCGGCCGATTCACCGCGGGACAAATCGCCGCCGGCCGATTTGCCGCGGGGACAAATCGCCGCGAGATTTTTTGATTTACGATATTACCATTGGCAATTGTTTAAACATTTTTATTTAGTTTGACTTCATATATTTGTTTATTAGTTTCGTTAGAACTTTTTCAACTAGGTATTTGGTGATGAGTATACCTACAATTCACCATTTTTAAAATAAATAAAATGGTGGATCCAAAATGGCGGATTTTTCCATGTATGAACCGATTTGCATTAAACTCGGAACTTTAAGATCTTTCAGGTCGCTGATTATTATTTTTAACTTGAATTTATAAAAATCAAAATGGTGGATCGAAAATGGCGAACTTTTCCATTTATGAACCAATATGCATCAAAATCGGAACTTTGGGGTGTTTCAGGTCGCTGACTATTATTCTTACCCTAAATTTATAAAAATAAAAATTATTTGATGCATATTGGTTCATAAATGGGAAAATCCGCCATTTTGAATCCGCCGTTTTCAGGTTTTTAAATTTGAGTCAAAAATTGTATTGTGTTACCTTAAGCGCCGCGATGTATTAAGTTTGATGCAAATCGGTTTATAAGTATGAAAGTGCGCCATTGTGGAACCCCAATTTAATTTTTTTAAAGTTTAAGTTAGAAATCATAATCGGCAACCTGAAACACCTAAAAGTTCCGAATTTAATGCATATTGGTTCATAAATGGAAAAGTCCGATATTTTGAATCCGCCATTTTGATTTTTTTAAAATTTAAGTTAAAAATAATAATCAGCGACCTGAAAGATCTCAAAGTTCGAGTTTGATGCAAATCGGGTTATAAATGAGAAAATCCGCCATTTTGGAACCGCCATTTTGACTTATTAAAAGTTTAAATTAGAAATCATAATTTTATTTATTTTTTTAATAAAAAAAATGTTGAATTGTATACTAACTACCAAACACCTAGTGGGAAAAGTTTGAAGAAAGTTATAACCTAGCAAATAAACAAATATATTTTATGAATTTAAGCTAAATAAAAATGTTTAAACAATTGCCAATGGTAATATTATAAAACAAAAAATCTCGCGGCGAATTGTCCCTGCGGCGAATCGGCCGGCGGGGAATTATCCCCTATCCACTATAGGTACGTACTTTTTACGAAATTTTACGTCGGTAGTTTTAAGTTTTAGGACCAATAACCGAGTACGTATATTATATCACATAGTACGTACGCTAGGTATGTACATGGTACGAACACTAGGTACGTACATAGAAATACATTTTACGTTTATTTTGGAGATGCGCTTTCGAACATGTTACAACGGCTACATTTAACGGCAGAATATCAAATTTGAAATAACACATCGTTTTAATTCGTTATTTAATACTTAAAAACTACACACAATTTATTTCCTAAATTATCATGGTAGCCAGTCTTCATCCTCTACGATCTCCTCAAGGTTAGACTTAATTGTTGTGTGTTCATTGTTCTCATTGTCCCCATTTTCGTCATCGTCCTCAATGTACTCTGTGTCCTCAATGTACTCATTTTCCTCAACTTGCTTCTGAGCATTCTGGGGATCTTTGGAAATAACAATTATTTTGGAATCAGCCTTTGTTTTTTTGGAGTTTTTGAAGCCCTTCTTGGTTTTTTTGGAGTCATCCTTAATTTTTTTGGAGTCTTTCTTAGTTTTTTTGGAGTCATCCTTATTGTTTTTGAAGTCATCCTCAGTTTCTTTGGAATCATCCTTATTGGTTTTGGAGTCATCCTCAGTTTCTTTGGAGTCATCCTTAGTTATTTTGTCGTCATTGTCCTCATTTTCGTCATCGTCCTCAATATACCCTTTGTCCTCATTGTCCTCAACTTGCTTCTGGGCTTTCTGGGGATCTTTGGAAATATTAATTATTTTGGAGTCATCCATTGTTTTTTCGGAGTCATTCTTAATATTTTTGGAGTCATCCTTGGTTTTTTTGGAGTCATCCTTATTGGTTTTGGAGTCATCCTCAGTTTCTTTAGTTTTTTTGGAGTCATTTTTAATATTTTTGGAGTCATCCTTATTGTTTTTGGAGTCATCCTCAGTTGCTTTGGTATCATCCTTATTGTTTTTGGAGGCATCCTCAGTTTTTTTGGAATTATCCTTAGTTTTTTTGGAGTTATGCCTAGCCTTGCCCTTTAGTTTGCGGAAGAATTTTCTGGATTTGCGTGCCACCCAGTTTGCTCCATTTTCTAAAACAGAAAAATAGAATTTATAGAGGGCGTCCCGAATTCGATGTTTTTGAGGGGTTTCATGTGTTTCTAGGAGAGATAGAAAAATATTGACTTACACTTGCGAGCGTCGACTTTCAAGAGGTCAAAGGTAAAAACCGCATCTACAGTGTCCACGGATTAAGTGCCGGTAAGGTACAAATGACAAAAAAATCGAATATAAACGATAAAAAATTTAGATTCTGATTTTGTTTGAATTACTCCTGCGTAGTTGCACACTAAGATAAAAATGATCCAAATCAAGGTTTAGTAGGCTGATTTAATAAATAGTGGTAAGAGTAAAGTACCTTTGTTTCAAAAGATATCGGAAAAGGTTATAAAAAAGGGTTGTTTAGAATCAAAAGTTACGGCAAAATCTCAATTTTCAGAAAAATCAGCCAACTTTCATTTTGTCAATTATTAAAATTTTTCTTTAGACAATTTTTTTGAAAATTGAGAATGAGCTGAAACTTTTAATTCTAAACTTTTTTTTTAAATTTTCTTATCTGAGGGCACAGCAGTGCCTCGCCAAGTTCGGGCGCCCTACCATCTTTTTCTTGAAACATTTCAGCCGATATTTGACCTATCTAAAACTCTACTTCAAAATGGCTACGACTCTCAAACCCCTCCAAGTTTCATGGAATTCCATAAAGTATTAAAGTAGTTACGAAATTTCAAAAAACGTGGAAATTGCCACTCATTCACTCACTCATGTATAGATCATCAAAATTCTACTGTACTTCCAGACATGCTACAAAGCTAAAACTTGGCAAACAAAAAACCCCAGAATTCTAATTTACTCCCCTCCCCTATACCAGTGGCGTGTCATATAGGGGGCCAGGGGGGGGGCGAACGCCCCCCGCCCCTCTGCGCTTGGCGCCCCTGGCGTCCTTTGAGAAAAAAATAGAATTAATAGTGTTATTATTTTAAAAAAAGGTTTGTAATTTATTTGACTCCCATACCTATATTTGCGCCCCTTAAGTTCTTCGCCCCCCCGCCCTTTTATCCACGACACGCTACTGCCCTATACATGTATAATTATGTAAAATAAATGCTAGAGAGCTGAGCTTTGGCAGACTGATAGGAACTGTGATAAAACTATTAATTTAAAAACACCAAAATTATAATTTACTTCCCTCCCCTATGAATGTAAAGTTATATATGTAAAAGTAACATTGCCCACTCCCAGACACGCTAGAGAGCTAAGCTTGGGATGGCCGATAGTAACTATGATAAAACTATTAAAAAAAATTAAAACACCCCAAAATTCTAATTTACTTCCCTCCCCTATAAATGTGAAGTTATGTAAAATTAACACTGTCCACTTCCAGAAACGCTGGAGAGCTAGGCTTTTTAAGACTAAAAGACACTATGATAAAACTAAGGGAAACAATTTAAAAACACGAACATTTTAATTTACTTCCCTCTCCTATAAATGTAAATTTATATAAAAGTAACATTGCCCACTTCCAGAAACGCTAGAGAGCTGAGCTTTGAAAGGCTGATAGAAACTATAATAAAAGCATGGGAAAAAATTTAAAATCCCCAAAATTATCATTTAGTGTCCTCCCCTATAAGTGTAAATTTATGTAAAAGTAACATTACCCACTTCCAGAAACGTTAGACATCTGAGCATTGGAAGACTGATACGAACTATGATAAAACTATAGGGAAAAATTTTAAAACATCAAAATTTTAATTTACTTCCCTCCCCTATGCGTGTAAAGTTATGTAAAAGTAACATTGTCCACTTTCAGAAACGCTAGAGAGCTAAGCTTTGGAAGGCTGATAAGAACTATGATAAAACCATGGGAAAAATTAAAAAACCTCAAAATTTTAAGTAAGGCATTGCAAAAGTTTTAAACAATATTTTGCATATTTTACTACTTTAAAAATTAAATATTATCCAATTCCTTTCAAAAAGAAGTGAAATCATAACAAAAACATTTCATGTAAAAAAGCCAAGTACGCGAAAATGGCATTCCGTAAAAAGAATTGAGATAAAAGTTAAACCAAGTTCTCCAATACAAACTTCAAAATGAAAGGTTCTTACTAGTTTGAAAATGTTTTTCTAAACTTGGCTATTACGGCTGTAAATGACTCTTAGGCACAGTGCTAAATTGAACATAAAGAAGTTTGGCTATTATAGCAAAGTTTAAAAAAACATTTTCAAACTAGTAAGAATCTTTCATTTTGAAGTTTGTATTGGAGAACTTGGCTTTACTTTTATCTCAATTCTTTTTACGGAATGCCATTTTCGCGTACTTGGCTTTTTTTTACATAAGCTGTTTTTGTTATGATTAACCTTTTCTGATATCTCTTAAAACATGGGTACTTTACTTTTAACACTTTTTACCGAATCAACCTACTAAACCACCCGATATATTGATTGATTTGGCTTATTTTCTTAACATGTTAGTTTACGAGCAAGCAGGAGAGATTCCCAGAAAATCAGAATATAAATCAAAAACTTGTTGTCGTTCACACCTTTGCATTCAATCCGTGGAAACACTGTAGATATAGCAAAGGGTTTTAGGGCTACGGGGTGAGTTTTGGAAAATCTGCATTTTAGGAGGGGTACTAACTTTTTTGTTAATTAAAATTTGATTTTAGTTTAAATGGATTTTTTACAGAATTTTTTATATGAAATTAATGTGTTAAATTAAATTTTATCTGTCAAAATATTACATGAAGTTGGTATTTTTGTTTTGGAATCACCACCCTCTTTTTATTCGATTTTTGAAATCGTGAATATTCTTTTATAATGACACTGAATATTTTATTTTTTATTGTTTTTAATATTTTTATTTTTTAATAACCTCTTTAACTTTTAAATGAAGTTCACGAGGTGAAAATTCTTAACGAAAAAGTTTTACAGGCAAATATTCCAATAAGCACAAAATCGAAAAAACTTTAATTACATGTTGAAAAAAAACGTGTTCTTTTCTAGCACAAATTTGTGTTCAAATTAAGTCAACTTTTGACATTAAAAAAACATGTAGAAAATCCTAACTAAAATAACATGAAATTTTACCATAACCGAGTTCAGGAAAACCTCAACGGACTCTTGCTGCTTTGCGTTTCCAAAAAATAAGACATTTATTTACGTTATTTAAATTACCTTATCTTTGGAGATATTTGAAGAAAATATATGGTTCGTCCCGCCTTCCTTTTTGTAAATATGTTCTTTTTACTATAATTTACCAAATTGGTTCGAATTAGGCTATTTGGTGATTCACTAGAGCATTTTCTATTTTTTGTTTATTTAGTATTAATTAACTAATTAAGTACTTAAAATTACTGGGTTATTTGCATTTGAAACTCCCGCGGTTTTAAAGGCAAATATTACAATTTGCTATAATCAATTTACTTTACATAAAATGCATTTTGAATTACTAAGGTTCCTAGTTCCTTTAATATGGACCTTCGTAATCTCATTCCCTCCTACTTATTCCCTTTTCTCCTACGCCTATGGATTAACGACGCCACTGGGCGCCATGTGGGAGAATGAACGCAGCAGCGATACCTGCTGCCGCAACACAGAGAACCGTTTCGCCTTCGAACGATAATACACGCGTGTTAGCGACTCTCCTACCACATTCATGTGGGGTGCAAAAACTACGGTTAAACAGCGTGTCCTCCCATGAGTTCCGCTTCCTGTATAAAAATGGTAAGTGAAAATGCATTATTTTTACCTTACATACATTTGTTTATTGCTACACTAACCTAGAAGGTAAACTAGACCATTTCAGAATCCCTTGTACCAGCTTAGCCTATGACCTTATTCCCTTAAAATTACAGTCCACATCTGACACCGTTAAATTCCAGACAACTCTCCTATCTGGACCACCAGGGAGCCCCATTTTTGATCCTTAGCGACCCGGATTTCTGGAATCGTTTTTTTGCCTTTTTAGGTTAGTTTTTTTTACTGGTTTCAAATGCAAGAAAAACCCTTGTTTTTCCTAAATGCCTTTTTTACTGGTTTTAAATGCAAGAAAAACCCTTGTTTTTCTTACATGCCTACTTTAGAAAACCCCTAGGTTTCTAAAATACATTTTGCGATTTTTTTTTGTGTAAAAACAAATGCAAGAAAAACCCTTGTTTTTCTTACATGCCTACTTTAGAAAACCCCTAGGTTTCTAAAATACATTTTGCGATTTTTTTTGTGTAAAAATTAAATATTTTTACCAATAAATTTAACCTTTTCATGCGAAAAACCAAACACAGATAAAATCTGTAAACTACTATGCTTTTTTTTGTTTCGAATAAATCAAGTTTTTTCGTTTCTTTTTTGTAAAAAAAAAAAAACCGTATGGTATTTGGGTGTTTTTTTTGTTTGTCACTGGAAATAGTTTAAAATAGTGTCTGCAAAGTGCTATTATTTTAGCCGTTGTGCCTTCACATTTGTGGATTGCTATAATTATATCCAATTTGCTCGAAAAAAAATCTCCAAATTGCCATATTCATTTTTGCTTATTGCAAATTGCTATGACTATATCCGATTGCGGATGCTTTACTATATTCGTTTTTGCGTAAAAATTGCTATGAATATATCTATTTCTAATTTACTATTATAATATCTGTCTGCAAATGGCTATGATTGTATCCATTTTTTGCGTGCATAATAAATTTTGAAGGAAATTTAATTCTTAACTTGAGAATTTGTTTTCGTGTAAAGGCAGATAAATAGTTTTACCAAATTAAATGCTTTTGATTTGTAGGTATTTATTTTTAAATTTAATACATAGGTACCTACTTATTTGAATTCGCGAGGCGAAGATAAAAAAACTTATACACAAGTTTTTTGTTATCATTAGTTTGCATCGGGTATTTTCTTTACTTTTGTGCGCTTATAGTTTGATTATTGTAATTAAACGTAGGACATTAATATTTATACAGGGTGTCCAAATTTTGATTTTTTTTTCAGTTTACCTAATTTTTGTCAATTATTTTTTGGATTTTTTTTTAAATCATGTCTAGTTCGGATAAAATTTTAAAGGCTAAAGCCTTGCGCTATAGTGCGATTTCACAGCTAAATTTGATCATTGAATCCGCGACCCTCGCAAAAAATGACCCTGCCTATCACAGCGGCTTTAAAGTCAAATTTCGGACATTGTCAAAAATCAAAAAAGATTTTGAAAAGCACCATAATACTTTGTTGACGTTGGTAGCCTCTGATGAGGATCGCTTAGTAGTAGAAACCAAAGTGTCTATGGACTTTTGCAAACGCTGTGACGAGATTTCCACTATATTTTACGAACTTTTCGAACTACCCTTTGAAGATGTAGGGCTTTTGAGCAGTACGATAAATCCCATGGGCAGTCCCTGTGCCTCCACAAACCAGCATGGTTTACTGCCTAGGATAAAAATACCTCTTTTTCAAGGGGAATTTAAGGAGTTTCCAACCTTTTTGCAAGCCTTTAATGCTACCGTGCACAATAATAGGTCGCTGGGAAACTTTGAAAAATTCAATTTGCTTTTTTCTAATTTAAAGGGCCCTGCCCTGGATGTCATTTCTGACATTCCTATCCTTGCTGAAAATTATTTAAATGCCTACCACACCTTGGTGGATAGGTATACAAATAAACGATTACAAGCTTACCTTCACTGGAAGGCAATTGAAGGCTTCTCTCCTCTTACTAAAGAGAATGCTACGAATTTGAGGAATTTGCTTGATTGTTTTTCGAAAAACTTAAGTGCTTTAAAAGTCATGGGTTTTAAAACGGAGTTTTGGGATTATATTATGGCACAAATGCTCTTGGATAGGTTGGACCCAACCACGCGCAAGGCATTTGAGCAAAATTATTGCTCCAATGAGATCCCCTCTTATGATAAAATTCGTGCTTTTGTTTCTAGCCATTGCATTGCGTTGGAACAAATACAACAAACTCAAGATTACTTAAAAAATAAAGATTTGTCAATTTCAGGTCAGAAAAATCAAGCAAAGTTTCAAAATCGATCTGCTTTGTTTGCTAATACTCAGAGAGCCTCCAAAAATGCCTCCCAGTCTCCAAATGGCCAAAGTGGCTTAAATAATACTCCAAACCCTCAAAATTTTTGTTTTCTCTGTAAAAGTGGCGATCATATAATATACAGATGTCCTAATTTTTTGGCGAAAACTCCCCAGCAACGTTTTGAGATTGTTAAACAACATAAAGCGTGTGTCAACTGTTTGGCCTCAAAGCATAATTTACCCCAGCAATGCAAATCAGAAAAAAGATGTTTACATTGTGGCCAATTTCATCACAGTCTCTTACATTTTTTTCCTATTAATTCTACACCTAGTTCTGCGAGTAGCCCCTCTACTTCTGCAGTGCAACCCCCGAGGAGCCCCGTGGCTACCGAATTTAATAGAACCACTAACACCATTGTTACTGGTATGTCTTTAAATGATCGCGAAGTACTTCTCTGTACCGCTTTAATACAAATACAGGATGTTTTTCAAAATTGGCACACAGTGCGCGCCATCTGTGACTCTGGTGCTCAATCTTCATTTATATCTAAGTCATGTGCTGATAGTTTGGGCCTTCCTAAATTTAATATCGCCATGACTCTACAAAGCTTAGATCGAATGACAACTTCGGCAAAATCTGGAATTAATTGCAATATATCCTCTTTGCGTGATAATAATTTTGTTTTTAATTTTGATGCGATAATACTCGATAAAATTTGTAGTGATTTACCTCATTCCTCATTTTCGATTAAAAGTTTTCCTTTTCTCGCCAACTTAGAACTAGCTGACCCAGGCTTTAATAAAAGCGATAAAATTGATTTATTGTTGGGCGGCGATGTGTACCCTTACATTTTGCTAGATGGTCGTTTGTCTACGGGACCCAACAACCCCGTCTGCATTAATACTATTTTTGGGTGGGGAATAATGGGCAATCTTTCACTTTCACCTTCAACTACAAATCAAATTAAAACATTTTTTACTACGTCAATGAACGATTCTTTTGTCAATTTAGATAAAAATCTACAACGATTTTGGCAAATAGATGACATACCTAATGTCAAGGCCATTGACCCCGAAGATGAGTTTTGCGAAAATTATTTTTTGAAAACTACCTCAAAAAATGAGGAGGGGAGATATATTGTATCTTTACCATTTAAAGTTACTGCTCCAGATTTTGGCGACACTCGATCCATTGCCGTACGTCGTTTTTTCTCCCTTGAGAAGAAATTGCTACAAAACCCTGATTTTTATGCTGCCTACAGCTCTGTTTTACAAGATTATTTAGATAATAATCATATGCAACCGGTTTCTGCACCT
This sequence comes from Aspidapion aeneum, assembly GCA_963576565.1. NCBI lineage: Eukaryota > Metazoa > Arthropoda > Insecta > Coleoptera > Brentidae > Aspidapion > Aspidapion aeneum. The sequence continues at coordinate 32,234,905 of OY755046.1, read as the reverse complement.
TTGCCGACCGAAATTTCAAATCATTTTTATATTGCACACCATGCGGTGTTTAAAAAAGATTCTACTAGCACCCCCCTGAGGGTGGTTTTTGATGCGAGCATGCACGCCCCTGGCAAAATCTCGCTCAACAACGCTGTTTATACTGGGCCCCCTTTACAAAGGGACTTACAAAAAATTTTATTACTTTATCGTTTGCATAAATTTTGCTTTTGTTGCGACATCCGTCAAATGTACAGGATGATTTTAGTTGACCCTAGTCAAACTAATTTTCAAAGAATAGTTTGGAGGTTTGATCCTAACCAGCCTATTCAAGACTTCGAAATAAATAGAGTTTTATTCGGGGTCTCTTGTAGCCCCTTTTTGGCTATCAGAACTTTGCTGCAACTTGCTAGAGAGCATGAGGACCTTCCTCTTGCCTCAAAAATCATTGAGGAGGCAGTTTTTGTCGATGATGTGATTTCGGGAAGTGATGACTTTTTTAAGGCCACTGAGATGAAAAATCAATTAATCGAGCTACTTAGCCGAGGTGGATTCGAATTGCGTAAATGGGCGAGCAATTGTCCCGAGTTACTATCCGATCTTCCTGAGTCACACATTTCGATGAAGGCTCTTTCTCTCGATTTAGATGCTGAAAATTCAACTTTGAAAATTCTCGGTTTAAATTGGAACCCTCATACTGATGAATTTTTTTATACTTTCGACTGTTCTCTCCAAACATGCACTAAAAGAACAATTTTAAGTAATTTGGCCCGCATTTACGACCCTCTGTCTTTTTTGGCGCCAATAGTTTTAATTTTAAAATTAATTGTTCAATACTGCTGGGCAGAAGACTTAAACTGGGACGACCCTGTCAGTCCGGAAATTGTTTTTAAATGGGAAAAATTTAAAAATGAATTAAAGTTTTTGCATTCTGTTAAAATTCCTCGTCAAATAATTTTGCCTAATGCTAGTCAAATCCAGCTAGTAGGATTTTGCGATAGTTCAGAACGGGCCTATTGTGCTGTCGCTTATATTCGAATTTTTTATTCTGATGGAAACATTAAAGTTTTTTTTGTTTGTAGTAAATCTAGAGTCGCACCGTTGCGTCGTAAACTAACTTTACCAAGACTAGAGCTTTTAGGAGCTGTTTTGTTGGCTAAATTAATGGATTTTTTACTAGAAACGTTCTCGGAAAAAATTAAATTTGATAAAATTCTTGCTTTTACTGATAGCACAGTGACCTTATCTTGGATTCAGGGATCTCCTCACAAATTTAAAACATTTGTTTCGAATAGAACTGCCTATATACAAGGAAGAATTAGCCCTGAGTTTTGGCATTATGTTCCTACTGAACAAAATCCTGCTGACTGCGGTACTAGGGAAATGTATCCCTCTGATTTACAAAGATTTTATTTTTGGTTAGAAGGGCCTTCTTTTCTAAACCAACCTACAAATACTTGGGATTTTATGACAGTTACTTACGATGGGAATGCAGTTTTGGAAGAACAGCGAAAAAATATTTTTAACGTTTTTACTTGCGAACAAACAGTTGAATATTATGTAAACAACTTGTTTGAAAAATACAGTTCTCTTTTTAAAATTAAGAGAATAGTTGCTTACTTTTTGCGAGGGTTACAAAAGTTTAAAAATCCCTCATACAATTTTGCTACTGATTACCTTACAAATCAGGATTACTACAAAAGCTTACTTTTTATTTCGAAATGCGTACAATCTTTTTCTTTCCAAAAAGAAATTGAATTACTAAAAGATAAGAAACAGCTTCCAAAAGCTTTTCAAAAATTATGTCCATTTTTGCATAATGAAAGCTACGATTTGCTTCGTGTTGGAGGCCGTTTATGCCATTCAAATTTATCATACGATAAAAAATTTCCAATTCTTTTGCCTTCTAGTGCAAAATTCACTGAATTACTGATTTTAGATTTGCATCGCAGCAATCTTCATTGTGGTATACAGACCACAACTTTTTTACTAATGCAAAACTTCTGGGTATTGTCTGCTAAAAAGGTAGTGAGAAAAGTTTTAAGTTCTTGCCATACTTGCTGGAAAACTAAACCTAACTCTCTTCAACCCCCTATGGGTAACCTACCGAAATTTAGAGTTTCCGAAGCAAAGGTGTTCGAAAATGTAGGTATAGATTTTTGTGGTCCGTTCACGATTACTCTTGGTCGGACCAGAGGTGCAAAAACCATGAAAGCATATGTCTGTTTATTTATCTGTTGCGCTGTTAAAGCCGTGCATTTAGAGTTAGTCTCTGATATGACATCAGAAGCCTTTCTGGCTGCTCTGCGCCGCTTCATAGCTAGAAGAGGACTATGCTCAAAGATCTCTTCAGACTGCGGGACCAACTTCGTGGCCTCTGAAAAATACTTGCGACAAATTTTTTCTGATTGCGTGAAGGGGGAAGGTATAGTTTGGTCTTTTAACCCACCTGCTGCTCCCCACATGGGAGGCATTTGGGAATCAAACATTAAATCTTTAAAGACTCATCTTCACAGGGTAGTTGGAAATCAAATACTCACCTATGAGGAATTAAATACGGTTTTAACCCAAGTTGAAGCCATAATGAACTCACGTCCTTTATGTGCCTTAAGCACCGATCCTACTGATCTGGCGGTCTTGACTCCTAATAATTTTTTAAATTTGAGGCCTCCAGGTACAATACCCGATCCAAACTACTGCGATATTGCGTTAAACAGGCTGTCCAGGTGGCAACTGTTGCAAAGAATGCACCGCGATTTTTGGATTCGCTGGCATCGCGAATATTTGCACACTTTGCAACAGCGAGCCAAATGGCACCAACCTCTTGCTTCCATTGATATTGGTACTATGGTACTGATCAAAGATGAAAATTCCACTCCATTGGATTGGCCCCTAGGCCGCATTGAAGACCTTATTAAAGGTTCTGATAATATTCCACGGGTTGCTATTGTAAAGACTACTAAAGGTACCTACAAACGGCCTTTGGTAAAACTATGCGCCCTGCCTACAAATTAAACTCTCTGAAATGCCCCTGGGCATTCTCAGGGGGGTGGGAAATGGTTCGTCCCGCCTTCCTTTTTGTAAATATGTTCTTTTTACTATAATTTACCAAATTGGTTCGAATTAGGCTATTTGGTGATTCACTAGAGCATTTTCTATTTTTTGTTTATTTAGTATTAATTAACTAATTAAGTACTTAAAATTACTGGGTTATTTGCATTTGAAACTCCCGCGGTTTTAAAGGCAAATATTACAATTTGCTATAATCAATTTACTTTACATAAAATGCATTTTGAATTACTAAGGTTCCTAGTTCCTTTAATATGGACCTTCGTAATCTCATTCCCTCCTACTTATTCCCTTTTCTCCTACGCCTATGGATTAACGACGCCACTGGGCGCCATGTGGGAGAATGAACGCAGCAGCGATACCTGCTGCCGCAACACAGAGAACCGTTTCGCCTTCGAACGATAATACACGCGTGTTAGCGACTCTCCTACCACATTCATGTGGGGTGCAAAAACTACGGTTAAACAGCGTGTCCTCCCATGAGTTCCGCTTCCTGTATAAAAATGGTAAGTGAAAATGCATTATTTTTACCTTACATACATTTGTTTATTGCTACACTAACCTAGAAGGTAAACTAGACCATTTCAGAATCCCTTGTACCAGCTTAGCCTATGACCTTATTCCCTTAAAATTACAGTCCACATCTGACACCGTTAAATTCCAGACAACTCTCCTATCTGGACCACCAGGGAGCCCCAATATATTTTTTCAGTGTTAAAAATCATTTATTTTTTAATGTTAGAAAAACATTTATTTTCACTGTTAAAAATCAGTAATTATAACCATCAAAAAACTTAAAAAAAAATATATATTTTTTGATGTTGGAAAAACATTTTATTTTCAATGTAAATATTATTTTTCTAGCATCAGAAACGGGTTATTAAGCTTTTTTTTCACTATGAATATGACGTTAGAACTAATATCCAACCTAACGTTTTGTTTTTAAATTAAACATTAATTTGACGTTACTAAAATGTTTTTGTGTTTAGTGGTTTTTAGACCCAGAAAAAACGTAAAATATAAAACTAAACTGAGCAGAATAAAAAAATACAAGAATATAAAGAAATGAAAGGGTGATCCCATAAACAAATAACAACTGTATGTAATATCTCAAAAAAAAAGTGACACATAAATTTCGATTTGACAGATGTTGTGTTTTTTGTAAGAAAATCTATAAAAAAGCAAACTATACCAAAATAAAATTTCCATAATAGTAGGGGAGGCCCTGAAATTTTTGGGAACTTATTTTCTTTGTCAGCAGACATTAATAGAATTGTTCAGTGAGCAATTCTAAGAATTTTTTGTCTTAGTAATGCATAAGTGAAAGCTATACTTAAGCAAAGTATAAAAATTAGTATGACTTATCTCTAAATATGGGAAATATCTCTGGCAAAATTGAATATTTTATTTTTTGACAATTTTGCTAGAGATATTTCCTATACTTAGAGATTAGTCATACTATTATTGTTTTCGATTAAATGTTTTTTTTTAGGATAAGGCCGAAAACGTGTTATTTGGGTGTATTTTGACCTACCCTAGCAGTATCGTCGTGATGTGTGTGTATGTGTAACTCTGTCCCTAACACGATATCTCCTAAACCGCCCAACCGATTTTCATGAAATTTTTAGGTCAAATAGTATTCGATACTGTAACGAACAGATATGTTTTTGGGTATTTTTGGAGAAACGCTCGAACACGTCGATTTTGTTTGCGAGGGGAACGCTTTTTGGCTATCTTGAAATTTTTGTAGCTCGCACCATCTTCGAGGGGTATACTTTACCCCTATATTTTGGATAGGGAAAGTGGGTCTAGTGATACCTTGTTTTAAAGTTCTTTTGAATATCTTTACAACCGTGTAACAATTTTGAAAATCCATAGGTTTCTTTTTGAGATATTTGCTTTCAAATGTTCAAATTTTACATGAATGAATGAATGATGAATGATAAAAATTTCGAAAATCCATAGATTAATTTTTAAGATATTTGCTTTCAAATTTTCAAATTTAACATGGGATGATAAAATAAAAATTAAATCCGGAAAATATAAAATTCTGATTAAATTTTTATTTTATCAGTCCATGTTAAATTTGAAAGTTTGAACGCAATTATCTCAAAAACTAATAAATAGATTTTTGCAATTTTTACACGGTTGTAAAGACGGCCTTCAAAACAAGGTATCACTAAACCCACTTTCCCTATTCAAAATATAGGGGTAAAGTATACCCCTCGAAGATGGTGAGAGCTACAAAAATTTCGAGATATTCAAAGTGTCCCCCTCGCAAACTAAATCGACCTGTTCGAGCGTTTCTCCAAATTCGCACGAAAAATACCCAATAACACGTCTGTTACCTTTTAGTTGGGACACCCTGTATACGCATTACTAAGAAAAAAAGTTGCTCGAATTTATAACTTTGTTTGCATTTTGCGCCTAAACCCATCGGAAAACAAATTTTGCTTAGAATTGATCAAGGAGGAACTCCCCTACTATAAATAAAAAGTTACTGATCCCTTCCCTAAATGCACACCTTTTAAACTTTTATGCTTAATAATCCAGACTCGCAAGTGAGGGTCAGTTTTTTCTATTTTGGGTAGGGGGTCTATAACTTTTTTATTTATGAAGTTTGGTGTAAAATATTTTTTTATAGATTTTTTATTTAACTGTTAGGTACTGACTCTCGCTTTTAGTTTTTCAGATATTACTGGTTTTACTTATGGAATAATCCGTTTAGGGCACATTCTTAAGTTACGTAACGCAAAATTTTAGGATTTTTGACCCTTTCCTCCCCTTCCCGGCCTATCTTTTGTGTGTCACGGATGGCTAAACATTTTTTCTTTTCGACCCACCCCCGTAACTTGTTTATTTATAGATATTTTTTATTTCCGTAAAAACTTTGTTAGGCACATTTTTAAGAGGAATTTAGCGGTGTAGTTAGTTTTTTACACAAAATTAAGCTTTTAAAGTTATGATATAAACTTTTATTTTTTCTTATAGACCACCCCCTGAATTTTTTACACATTCTGTTTTGAACTTAATTTTTTGTTACATAAATATGGCAGAGAATTAATCAGAGTTTTGGGTAAAAATATTTATTGTCCGCCATCTCAAAATCCAAGATGGCGGATAAAATTGAATGTACCCTTCAAAGATGCTCGTTTATTCTTGTGATGCGAACATGTTTTAATTATTTTTTTAAATTAGTAACAAAGCTGCCTTCTTGCCACACACAACAGTACGAATCAGCAAAATCGGTTTAGTGGTTCTAAAAAAAATATTTTTGTTTTAACCATTGTTTTTCATATTATACTATTCCCTTGCCTATCATGTCTGCATTTATTTCCTTATAAATTCATTACTACTGAACCGATTTGAATAAAATAAAAAACATCCTGGTTAGAATTCATTTCTTTTTAAAGATCATGATCAAAGAATCATACTTTCAAAGAATCATACTTGATTCTTCAAAATGTCGTGTTTATTTTTATTTGCCGAAAATGTTTTAGTTTTGGCTTTAATTTATAAAATACTCTGCCAATCTATGATCACCTAAGCTCACACTAGGAACTATAGTTATAGTGTGAGCCAATATAATCAAAAACTGAAATATATTTTATTCAAATCCAGACTCAATTACCTTTCGTCTGATACCACACAAGCCATGTTTTGACTTAAACTCAAATGTTTTAAATCTACCCCCACCCCTTTAAAAAAACTAAAATGTATTTTGTTTAACTCCAGACTCAATTACCTTTCGTTTGATATCACACACGCCATATTTTCACTTAAACTCTAATTTTTTACATCTACCCCCACCCTTTTTTTAAAAATAAACTAAAATTCATTTTGTTTAACTCCAGACTTAATTACCTTTCGTTTGATATCACACACGCCATATTTTCACATAAACTTTAATTTTTGGAATCTACCCCCACCATTTTATTTGGCTTGCGTTCGGTGGATTTTCTTCATTTTTAAATGAGACCATCACGGCCCAAGACCCAACTTAGGTACCAAATTTCATTAAAATCGGACAAGCGGTTTTTGAGTTATGCGGGTTGGTCGTTACAGACAGACATACAGACAGACAGACAGACAGACATACAGACAGACAGACAGACAGACATACAGACAGACAGACAGACAGACAGACAGACAGACAGACAGACAGACAGACAGACAGACAGACAGACAGACAGACAGACAGACAGACAGACAGACAGACAGACAGACAGACAGACAGACAGACAGACAGACAGACAGACAGACAGACAGACAGACAGACAGACAGACAGACAGACAGACAGACAGACAGACAGACAGACAGACAGACAGACAGACAGACAGACAGACAGACAGACAGACAGACAGACAGACAGACAGACAGACAGACAGACAGACAGACAGACAGACAGACAGACAGACAGACAGACAGACAGACAGACAGACAGACAGACAGACAGACAGACAGACAGACAGACAGACAGACAGACAGACAGACAGACAGACAGACAGACAGACAGACAGACAGACAGACAGACAGACAGACAGACAGACAGACAGACAGACAGACAGACAGACAGACAGACAGACAGACAGACAGACAGACAGACAGACAGACAGACAGACAGACAGACAGACAGACAGACAGACAGACAGACAGACAGACAGACAGACAGACAGACAGACAGACAGACAGACAGACAGACAGACAGACAGACAGACAGACAGACAGACAGACAGACAGACAGACAGACAGACAGACAGACAGACAGACAGACAGACAGACAGACAGACAGACAGACAGACAGACAGACAGACAGACAGACAGACAGACAGACAGACAGACAGACAGACAGACAGACAGACAGACAGACAGACAGACAGACAGACAGACAGACAGACAGACAGACAGACAGACAGACAGACAGACAGACAGACAGACAGACAGACAGACAGACAGACAGACAGACAGACAGACAGACAGACAGACAGACAGACAGACAGACAGACAGACAGACAGACAGACAGACAGACAGACAGACAGACAGACAGACAGACAGACAGACAGACAGACAGACAGACAGACAGACAGACAGACAGACAGACAGACAGACAGACAGACAGACAGACAGACAGACAGACAGACAGACAGACAGACAGCAAAACAAAAAAGTTTCAAAATCATCTGAAACGCAAAGATATATAAAAAATTTTGAAATCGGAGCAACTTTTTTTTTCTAGAAAAAATTAGGATCACCATAGCTCACACTACTTATATAGTAGTAGTGTGAGCTAAAAACACTACTTTTCTCCAGCATAAAGAGGTACAAATTAGTAAAATCGGTGTAGTGGTTCTCACAAAATCTGATTTTGTTTTAACCATTGTTTGACAAATTATACAATTGCATTGTCTATCTTGTCTGCATTAATTTCTTTATAAATTCATTATAACTGCAATGATTTTGGTTTAATAAAAAACATTATGGTGCAATCTAATTGATCTTTAGAGATCAATCAGTTTGCACCATGATGTTCTTTGTTCTTAATTTACTCAAAACTGGGTACTCATTGGTGGGTGTAAGGTATTTTCAGGGGAGATAGAGAAAAACTGATCCCCTTATGAAAAGTTGACAGTTTGGAAGGGGATCTATAACTCTTTTATTTATGAAAATTTTGTTTTGCTGTAAATCGCTTTTTTGTGTTATATTTCTTTATATCCTTTGTACCAAGGTCCCTTTATGTTGATATATTTGGAGAGGGCGCTGTAACTTATTTATAAGTTAAGTATTCCTATGTTTGGCATATTTTCGAACATTGATCGCGAATATTTTAGAAACTGGTCATAGCAATGAAATGAAAATTCTTTCTTTGCATGTTCCCCAAATACGTTATAACATAAATACTTGTTCAAAGAATCGAAAAGTGAAGCGCTCATAGCTGACTTTGGAAACAATGGCAAATTTAAATTCGCGGATGCGAATTTTCAAGTGCGCAAGCGTGTGTTTTGTCATGTAGACACACAGCTGCTATGTGGGAGGAGGCCATATTGACATTTTGCGATGTTTTGCGTTTGTCGTGTACAATTATGTTTTTTTCTGTGAAAAATGGAAAATAATTCACCTAAAACCTGTGCGGTTTGTGGAAAAATGTCCGGAAGAAGTAAGGGAGTGCCATTCCATAGGTAACTACGTGTATTTTTATTTATAATATGTTAATAAAGTTAAGAATAATTTATAGATGCGATTAAACACTCTTCATGGAGTCCACAATAAAACTACAAAATTAATCTACAATTTGATAAATTTTTACCCAATCAACTACTTTTTACAAAAAAATAATAATAATAATGTAGTGACGTAACGGAGTATTTTTCAAAATCACCAAAACTGACGCATGCGCAGTAACCAATCCTGTCTACCCGAAAAAGGGACATTAAAGTTATTTACCTAACAAGTGCGGAAAGTAATACTATACCGCACGCGACGGCAGTTGGACGAACGACGCGGAGCGGAGTTGCTTCAAGCCGTCAAGGGCGGTAAAGACGCTTTCCGCATGTGTTAGGTTTTATAAATAAACATGTCAAATTAGATGGAATTGAAATGTAAACAAATATTGAAGCTGTCTTATTGACGCCTTATAAGGTTTCTAAGGGCCCATCGCACCGACTTTTTTTCCGTTTCTTAGCCTAAAGAACACCTTATTTCGTAAAATTTCATTGCACCAAACTTAAAGGCAGACTTATTCCTTTCTTATTTTTTTTAGTGTTGTTAAAATTAAGTCACCGTTTTTCGTGACTTTACTGTTCTTTAAGAGCTGCTTTAAGATAAGATGCTGGTCACATAATGTTACCCGTCTGGCATAGCCATCGCAACTGACAATACCTACAAATGAGCAAAGTATTTTGATTAAAATGAATTTTGTTTTTTAAGTAAATAAAGTAAAAAACATGTTTTTTTTTAAATAAATAAAAACTATTTTGAATAACTTAATTGCACAAGATAATGGCTAGATTTTGGTTCTTTTGGCACAATGTTTTTGTGAAAAAATATACTTATGTATCGATTACAAAAAGATTTGTAAGGAAGAAAAATAATTTAAAGAGAAAGTTGAATGTAATTTTTATTACAGTATTTTCGTTCGATTTTTAGGTTAACTGTTGTTCACAGCCTGGTTGGTACAACGGTAAGGGTAGGATAGGACTGACCAGTGTAAGAAAACCCTTCCATTTAAATTAAACTGCACTGCATGAAGTAACAAGACGATTTTCCTTTCTGCCTTTACATTTTACCTTAATTTTGTTATAATTTTTAATACTGTGCCGGCGCTTTTTGGGTCGGTGAATTATGGTCTTTTCCGTATGGGCCGGATCCATATGGGCCGCTGCCTTATGACCTGTGCCTTTTGAGCAGTAGATCTTTGGGTCCGGCGCGGATTTTTTCCCGGGCTGGATCGAGAACCGTAAACGAGCCCGGGACAAAATACGCGACTGTACCAACAAGGCGACAAGTAGCATCTTCTCGATTTCATCATCTTCCAAATATTCTTCCAAAAACTCAAGAACTATTTTTGTAAATAAATTTTTAAAGGCGACTTGACACAGAAAATTGACGGGTTTTGACAAAACTATTTTGGGACGTACTGGGTGTTGTTGTTTTTTTATAGTTTAAAAATTTTGTTGGTTGAAACAGCGGCGTTGCCTGATTGGGTCACAAGGTGGCCGCATCTTAACAAAGGAGAGGAGATTTTTGCTCGGTGCAACAAATTTAAAAATAAGGCATGCTTAAAATTACAGCAATCTATTGTTAAGAAAGGGAATTTTAAAAGTCGGTGCGATGGGCCCTAAGTGGTGCGCGTGCGGTAAACTAACTACTTTACCGCACGCGAGTAGGAAATAGTTATTTACCTAACAAGTGCGGAAAGTGACCCTTTTCCGCACGAACGGCAGTTACACGAACGACGCGAAGCGGAGTTCGGAAAGGCCGTTAAGGGCGGAAAAGACACTTTCCGCGCGTGTTAGGTACAATATTTTTCCTACTTGCGTAAAAAACTTCTTCCTACATAATGTATTTTGTATTTTTATTGACAAATTATGTTTTTGTTTTAGTTTTAAAATTCAAGTTCATTACTATTATTTTATTTTTATTTGCTTTCATAAAATCACCAAAAAAGGTAGCGTGCGTAAAAAAAAAATTTTACGCACGTTACCTTTTTTAAAAATTTTGTAAAATAATTCCAAATTGATATTCAGGCACTCTATTATTTTGGTGTCATTTTGACATTAATTAGTGACAAGCTATTTTTCGGATTGTGTTATTGTTGTTACTATGGGATTAAAAATACAAACATTGCAGCAAGTGTCATTTCAGCGTTATTTTCGGTTTAGCTACAAAGTTTTATTTAAAATGGATTTCGACGACAGCGATATTGAACTTCCAGACAGTATTTTGAATGACGCAGCATCGGCGAGGGAGGAATTAGTTCCAGAAAAGTCCCGTCCGAGATACGAAAGAGAGTACCACGCTTTTGAAGATTGGTTAAAAGCAAAGAACACTTCATCGCTAAAAGAAGAGGTATTTTTGGCCTATTTTTCGTATTTGCCAAAGAGTTTCGTGCCTAGCACGTTATGGTCAAAATTTTCAATGCTTAAAATGTGTATAAGACTACGAAAAAATATAGATATTGGGCGATATTATAACTTAATATCATTTATTAAACGAAAAAATGTCGGTTTTTAAACCAAAAAAGTCTCAAGTACTGCAAAAAAATGAGACCGATAAATTTTTGAAAGACGCTTCCGATGAGATTTATTTAATGAACAAGGTGGCCACAATATTCGGCATTGCAGGAGCCTGCCGAAGAGCGGAGTTAGCGAATTTACAAGTATCCGACATCAAAGAGAAAGGCGACATCCTGGTGGTAACAATTTCAAACACTAAGAACCATACTTCAAGGAGTTTTGTGGTCTGCGATCCCAACAAAGACGATATAAGCTATATCAACATCTACAAAAAATACAAAAATTTGCGACCACCTGACACACCGCACCAACGGTTCTTTGTTTCCTACCATACCGGTAAATGCTCGAAGCAAGTGGTTGGTATAAACACATTTGGCAAGATCCCGGGACCCTCGACGGGTTTCTTAAGCTGCCAAATCCGGAAACTTATACGGGCCATTGTTTCCGACGATCTTCTGCCACAATGTTGGCCAATGCCGGAGCAAATATAACCAATTTGAAGCGACATGGTGGGTGGAAGAGGGCGTCAGTAGCCGAATCCTATGTGGAAGAATCCGAGGAAAACAAGAAAAAAATTGCAACGCAAATTTTGCAGAAAAAAGTGACACAAATCAGGAGACAGACAGAGAACGCCAACCATCCACCTCAGTACTACCCTCCACCTCAGAACTACCATCCACCATAGCACTTCGATCCACATCAGTGCAAAGAAGCACGAATGCAGAAGCAACGACAGTGTTTCCATCAATGACGACGACTAATACATCGATACAATCTGAAAACCTAACAAAAGTGGCGGCGTCAGCATTAACATTACAAAATGCGACGCATTGCACGTTTAATTTTCACATTATGCGTTAAACTTTTTTAATTTTTCGAGTAGTTTTTAGTTTTTTTTCACTGTTTCCGTTACAAATAAAAATATAAAACAAAAAAAAGTCTAAATTTACTTTAATATGCAAAGCGTGCGTCAAAGTATTTTTTACGCACGGCGTGCGGAAAGTTCAACTTTCCACACGCAAATGCCTGCGTAAAAGTGCACTTTTACGCACGCAAGTAGGAAAAGAATTAAATAGGGGTTCGCTTCAAACATCTCGTGTGAGAATGCACGGGTATGCCCCATATTATTTATGCTCTAACGTATTTGATGTTCCCATAAAAAAGGGGTGCATGGTCCTTTGGCTTACTTATTTTCGCTCCAATCTTTTTAATAGCCCCAATAGGTCCTTTGGCAGGAACAGTCTCGTTATTCACTTTGGCAGGAACAGTATCGGCATTCACTTTGACACCGTGTGTGATATTGCTGGGGCAGCCACTCTGGCGAATGACTGACAGCGCGTAGGTGTTGATTTGGGAACTTGCTAGGCGGTTACGAATCTACGATAATAGATATTTTTTTTTAACAGCTGGACAATACGCATTTTTAGTACAATTTTTTGTTTGGAAAGTGTCAGTTTACAGGCAGATCTTTTTGGAAAACTCTCTGCTCTCAACCACCTCTCTACAGGGACCGGTGAAGAAGAACCATAGAGATCGGAATTAGGAATTTACGTTACTAGACCGAAAACGTAGAGTTTACAAGTTGACCCAGGAAATTTACAGGGCCACCTATTAACCATTTTAGCCATGATTCCGGTAACAACCAGTGGCGGATGGGGTAGTGCGACGGAGCCATGGCACCAGTGGCGGCTGCTACAGGGAGGGCAACGGGGCAGTGACCTCCCAAACCTAGAAAACAACCAGTATTTTTAATTGATTTATTTAAAAAAAGTTAAATCTTTCCATACGATATATACTGCTTTTCAAAAAAAATTGTACACCTAACATGGGTTTTTATATTGTAGGTGTACAAATTTTTTTGATAAGTATCTTGTTCTTTTTTTTAGTCTGTGGTTAACTGGGTAAACTTTTTTAGCGTAAATAATTACAGCCGCGCGGGATAAGGTTTTAATTTCACCCGTTTTCAGCAGTCGGCCATATTCACCGTTCCAAACCGTTCGTTGCCCTTCCTACGTGTTGCCGGTTCTATCCTTAGTGAAGACGTATGAGTAGTTAAAAGCTTTGCCGGTCGCGTGTCCATTGTTTGTTTTTGTTTGTTTTCAAAATGGAAATAAATACCGTCGATTATATAATTAACTATGCAAATTTAAATACGTTGACATATGAACTTCGATTACAAATAAGATCTTTAGGGCCACATAGACTGGACCTAAAAATCCTAAAAATGAACCAAAATTTAAGTGCAAGTAATAAAAAATTATACGATGCTCAAAACTGGTTGTGCGGTTGTGAAAATAGAAATGCTTTTTTTTGCTTTATTTGTCTTATTATGAACAATCCACGAAGTGATCCTACGTGGGTGGCAAAGGGAATGTGTGATATCAAGCACTTTAGTAAAAAGTTAAAGATACAAAGTAGGTGCTACTTATTTTAAAAATTGTCTATGCTAGGCAAGACTGATATTAGGTGCCAATTGAATAGTGCCTATAGGCAAAAAATAGAAATATACTAGGTTATTAGACTGTTTAAAATTCTGTGGGATTTTTGAGGTTGCTCTACGGGGCCATGATGAGGCTGAAACTGGTGCATCCGAGCACTTTGCGCAGGTAAAAGCAGGGCGAATAGACTTTATCTATAAACAAATAAACTACAAACTACTAGCTGCTTGTTTGTAAAATGCTAAAATAAAATTGTTTAGGTAAGTTTTTTTATCTCCTTTTGCATGCAATATAAATTTCTGCCCCCCGCTGATGTCATATGCAAGGGGGGAGGGGTGTCAGAATGAAAAAAAAAGATTTTTTCCTTAAAATAAAACAACTTTTTTTAATAAAATGTATATTGATTCACACCCCGGGCGCCTCAATAGGACTGCTCGCTTGCCCATATACATATAAGTACGGCCAAGGTATCCGCGCACTTACACAAGAATTTTTCTTTTTAGCATTTATACTTCTCGGCCCACTCCAAAATTTTTAAAAGCAATAGAGAAAATATTGGAGCAGCTTTTTAAAAAATATATATAAAAATCGAAGGGGTCACGTTTTCAAAATGGCAATTTTTTTAATTTATTGTTTTGTACTAAGGTCACTGATGCGATTATTTGTAATTTTCAATATTTTTTCTTAAAGCCTCTTGTCTTGTTTCAAAACAGTAGTAATTTTTTTTTTAAGTTCGTATTTTTCAGGAAAAATCATAAACCATAGATATGTTTTGGCCAATTAAGAAGATAAAAAAGCCTTTAATAGAATTAAGGAATCGCAACATTTTTCAAATTTTTTATCTTGCTGTAATCGGTATCTATAGAGGAACCAAATAATAAATTTTTGTTGAAATCAAAAGTTTCAAGTGTAAAAGGTGGCCGGGTTGACATGGAAAGCCCCATATTGTTCTATTTTTTAAGTGAAAATGAATAAAATTAGCGTTTTAAAAAACTCTTTTAGTGGTTTTTTGCTAAAGGAAAAACTAAAAATTAAAGAATTAGGCCGGTCACTACTTGATTTAAAAATTGAAAAACAAACGTGGAAGTGGACAAAAATCGCGTTGTCGTAAATTTAATAAAACTATTTGTGATAAAAACAATGTTTATTTTTGTAAATACAGTGAAATCTCTCCTTGCGGACACCTCTATTAAGCGGACACATTTTTTGGAACCAAGCTTTTCCCTGTTTCTTGACATGTAAAATTCACTCCAATAACCGGACACTCTAATAACCGGACGCGGACAATGTTTTTCGGGTAAAAAATTCTGAAACCTCCCTTAACCGGACGCGAACCTCTGAAAACGAGACGGAGCGCTGCACGACATAAGCATAAGTATTATGTAGTATGTTGGCAACGACGCACTCTGCAGCCGGGGAATTACCTCTCCTTTTTAATCCGGAGATTATAAATACTTCTGTCGTATTTACAACATATTTTATTCGGCTGTGTTTTATTTTTATTGTTCAATTGGGTAGTAATAGATCTCTTTGAAATGGTGCCTACTAAAAAACTTCTTAGTTTACGTGAAAAAATTGAAGTTGTTAACGTTATGGACAAGGAACATCTATCAACACGAAAGATGGCTGAAAAATGTAATATCGGAAAAATTCAAGCAGCGGAAATTGGTAATAAATATATATTAAAATTTCGCAGTTCCCTCTCATAAGCGGACACCTCCAATAAGCGGACAGAATCCACGGAACCGTGAGTGTCCGCTTATAAGAGGTTTCACTGTAAATACCTATGCCGAAAGACTATCCCCATGGATCTATGGCAAACTAAGGGTAAGGTAGGTATATAATTCAGCAGAATTTTTGAAAAATTTTGAGTCATTTCATGGTGTAATTTGGGTAGGTCTGGGTAGAGTCCCTGTGTGACATATTTGAATATACTATTAATCCAAATATGTCAACATACAGGGACTCTAGGTCTGGGTTAGTTTCTTTAAAGAACTAGGGTTAAGAACCCTAAAAATAGTAAATATATAATACAAAAATGTGCGCTTTTGGTTTTGCGCCACTAAAAAAATTGATCGAAGCATGTTTTTTCACGAATTTTGACGCAGCACCCCGATTTTTTTTTGAGTGGCTAATAAAATTCTGGCACCACCATATTGAATGGGCACGAGCCGCCACTGGCAAAAACCATGACTATAGAGCTTTCATTTTCTACTATAAAAAGATAAAAACCTGATCAAGAAATAACATCGGAAGTGAGAGGCTTAGTCAATTTCCTGGGATTTACAAGTGAATCCAGATGATGTTTTGGACATAATGTTAAATAAAAAAACTCGACGCTTACAGTCCATTTCATAACTTTCGAGATAAATTTTTGACAGTTATCAGCTGGTTATCATAAGAATAACATAGGCCAACGAGAAAAAAAGTTGTCCCAAAAATAATGAAATTAACTTTACTTTTGTAATTATTCCGACCTTTGGTGAATAGTGGATTTTAATGTAGGTATTTGTTTTGCAGTTGTACTTGTAAGTATGTAAACACTATATAGAAATAACTTCAACCGAACCCAAGCAGCGGAGACCTATCAACCTGAGGAGACCTGTAAAGTCAGTTTCCGGTCATGTATCGTACGTATTTTTTTAAATCGACTAAAACAGAACAAACAAACTTAACATGTCAATAATAATTTTTTAAATTAACATAAAACCCCACAAAGATATACCACATGTAAATTTTAACGTAAGTACTTAAAATCTATTAATTTATAACTATAAAAACAATATTTTACTTTATAGCTGGCAATTTTCTAAGTTGATGTTAATTTTCAATATTTTTACTTTATATTTTAGATTATCTTGATAGAAATGTCAAACCTATCAAAATAAACACTTAAAACTTAGCATTTTAGACCGGGTTTAAGTATCAAGTACTTATACCGACCGGTTTAAATGTATTTTTTCAATACTCACAGGTCAAATAATTGCAAAGATTTGGCTAATGTATTACAGTAAGCATTTCTCAGTGAGTTATTTCTCATATAAATTCAAATTAACTTTAGAAATAAAGAAATACCACAAAAATTTGTAACAAAATGTCATTTTTTAGAAATTTAGTCTGTGCAGTCGAAGGATTACCGTTAAAAATAGTCTCAAATTGTAGACCTCTCAGGGGTGGTTTAAAGTTCGAAAAACATTAGAAATTATCCCTGATTGGTAAAAAAACTTATATACAAACATTTTCAAATCTAAATAATAGATAAATAACCCAAAACTATATCTGTAGATGCATTACCGTACTAAAACGTATCAATATTTAAATATTGTAAAAAGCACAAGATATATCAGAATCCGTTTCCAATTACACTTCCACCAAAAGAATTGAACATCGGTTTAATCATCGATCGCTAACTGAAAAATTAACATGTAAAATATAGGGAACAGCTGACACTGATATTTTTATTTATTTCTAATCTTTGTGTGGAAATAATGTATTTGGTACAAGGAAAAAAGATCACCCATATCACATAGGATTTATGAACAATTTATATAAATATTAAAAACTATTGCATTCACAGGAGTAAAAATTAAACCTTCAAATAAAATATAGACTTGTAGACGCTTTGGTAAATACTGGCGTTACTAAATTACTCGAAGGGGTTTTTAAACGGAAAGTTTCACTTTACAGGCAGATCCTTTTGGAAACTTTCCTGTTGGGTTTGTTTTAAAATGCTTTAACTAAGCTACAACTCTGCAAAACTAAATGGACGGAAAGTCCCTGTATTAAAAAAAAATGGAGCCCTCTGGAATAAAAGGGGGCATAGCCTTCTCCTCCTGCTGGGACCGTCACTAAAACATAAAAGTCATATGCCTATTATCCTGTAATTCATGTAAGAAAAACAACAACAAAAAACAATCGTTTACAATACAACCTGCTCTTATTAGTCTTTCATTCATCATCAGAAAAGTTTATGTGGAATATTTGGATGGTGTCAGAGAAAATTTTACTAAAATTTCATGAAAATTACAAAAAAATTCATAGTTATCAAGCATGCAAGCAGTTTTTGAGTAATTCGTTGGTCGTTACAGACAGACAGACAGACGGCGCGACAAAAAAGTTTCAAAATCATCTGAAACACAAAGATATATTTTTTTTTTTGAAATCGGAGCAACTTTGTTTTCTTATGTTTAACACAATCACCATGGCTCTCACCACTATAGTTATAGTATACGTGTGAGCTAAAACATTTTACCTTATCAATGTACTCCATCTGCAAATCCCTTGTCCTTGATAAGATAGTGGCTGACTGTCTGTGAGCGAATGCCAACTTTTGACAAGTAAAGATGCCTGCATAGGTGATGTAATCTGTCATAAATACGGTAAAGGAAGATTTTCCAGCAACACCTAGAAAACAATTCAAAATAAATGAGAATTTTTTAATATATTTAGACAATAAAAAAATAAATAAATAAAAGGGTGTTTTTGAAAATTTTGTTTTAAATATAATATACCGTTAGAAAACTAATTTAACAGGGGTTTAGATAAAAATAGAAACAACTTTTTTCTTTTCATCCCTCTCGAGTCATACGCCGCCTTCCATAAGCCGCGTCAAATGCATTTTATTGCATTGTTTTTGGTAGGGATAACAATATTTAATTACCTTGTTTGGTACATACTTGTGAACTGATCGATCTTTAAAGTTTGCACCATGATATTTTTTATTTCACTAAAATCGGTTCAGTAATAATGAATTTATAAAGAAATGAATGCAGACAGGATTGGCAATGCAATCGTATAATTTGTAAAACAATGGTTAAAACAAAATCCGATTTTGTGAGAACCACTACACAATTTGTACCTCTTTATGCGGGAGAAAAGTAGTATTTTTCTATAAATAAAAAAAAAACTAAAACATTTTCGCAAAATATGAATAAACACGCCATTTTGAAGAATTAAGTATGATTCTGTCCGACATTAAATTCCAAGATAGCTCTTTTAAAGAGCAATCAATTTTCACTAGGATTTTTTTATTTCACTAAAATCGGTTTGGTAATAACGAATTTATAAGTAAATGAATGCAGACAGGATTTACAATGCAATCGTAGAATCTTTAAAACAATGATTGAAACAAAAATATATTTTTTGAGAACTACCACACCGGTTTTACTAATTTGTACATCGTTGTCTGTGGGAAAAGTAATGAATTTCTATAAATTAAAAAAAAAACTAAAATATTTTCAGAAAATAAAAATAAACACGCTATATTGAATAATCAAATATGATTCCGTCCGCCATCTTAAATTTTAAGATGGCGATAAATTTTGATCATGATCTTTAAAAAGCAATCAATTCTCACCGGGATGTTTTTTATTTCATCAAAATCGGTTTAGTAGTAATGAATTTTTAAGGAAATAAATGCAGACATGATTGGCAGCGCAATCATAAAATATGAAAACCAATGTTTGAAACAAAAATATTTTTGTTAAAACCAATTAACCGATTTTGCTGATTCGTACCTTGTTGTGCGTGGCAATAATGCAGCTTTTTCACTAATTTAAAAAATAATTAAAACATGTCGCAACACAAGAATAAACAAGCATCTTTGAAGGGTACATTTCAATTTCGTCCGCCATCTTGTACTTTGAGATGGCGGACAAAAAAATATATTTAGTCAAAAAAATAAATTGTCCGGTTTTTTTGGCCCGGCAATCAAATTAAATTCTCAAACTTACCACCCTGTTGTGCTAAACGCATAACGTTATATGCGCGGCAACACTATCTTTAAATAAAGAAACTAGTAGCCTGCGTTATTCACACAAGTAAGGTCCTTTAGTAAGGGATAAAGTTTAAACCAGGTAACTGCGCATGTCTCAAATAAAGGATAAGTGAAAAATGGGTCATGCAAAATTTCCGTGGGGGAGGGGCCAAAGTGGCAGCAAACATCAAAATATTTTTTATAACCCGTTTTTGATAGATCTAAGGTATAAACTTTAGTATCTAACGGAAATTTACGGCGCCGCACGCGAATTTTTAAAAAAAATTAATTAGAATTTGTGAAATTTTAAATAAGTAATTCTGCTAAACTAAAAAACTAAATTATATGTCTGGAAGGGGGGGGGGGGGAGTGCCCGGGCCTCCCTGGATCCGCCACTGTGCCTGACGTCCCGAAATGAACACGGGTTTGTCAATAAATATTGCAATACTTTTTACAAGCTTTTATTTAGCTTCAGATGTTCTGTCTAACTAACTATCAAATCTTGTGAAGCGTTTTTGACACTCTTTTGGATGAAATTTGGTACACACATAGTGGTCCCATGACAATACAACATTAAGAAAAAAATATCCTCCCACCCTACCCCCACCCCTTCTATAGAAAAATGTGTTTTTGACACACTTCCCGTTATCCGATTTGGATGAAATTTGGTACATATAGTGATCCGATGACAATACAATATTAAGAAAAAATATCCTCCCACCCCTACCCCCACCCCTTTCATAGAAAAATGAGTTTTTAACACACTTCCCATTATCCAATTTGGATAAAATTTGGTATTCACATAGTGGTCCGATGACAATATAACATTAAGAAAAAATATCCTCCCACCCCTACCCCCACCCCCTTCCATAGAAAATGCGTTTGACACCCTTCCCATTATCCGATTTGGATAATATTTGGTATACATATAGTGGTCCGATGACAATACAACATTGAAAAAAAATCCTCCCACTCCTACCCCCACCCCCATCTATAGAAAAATGCGTTTTTGACACACTTCTCATTGTCCGATTTGAATGAAATTTAGTATACATATAGTGGTCCGATGACAATACAACAATAATAAAAAAATGTCCTCCCGCCCCTACCCCCCCACCCCCTTCTATAAAAAAATGCGTTTTTGACACACTTCACTTCAAATAACTTTTATAAAATTTGCTATATGCATAAAGGTCCGATGGCAATACAGCCCAAACAAAAAATATATTTCTACCTCTACCCCCACCCTCCCCTTCCCCCAATAGAAAAATTAGTTTCCAAACAACTCACGTTCAGCGATTTCATTATAATCTAGTCTAAACTCTTCTGTTCTGTTATTGAACAAATATTTTCATTTAATAGAGTAGATAGCTGAGACCAAAAAGTAGAAAATAAATTGGTAAAAAAAAATTTTTAAGTCACAAGCTTTTATAAAATGCACTAAAAATTAAAAAATAATTTTGTGACATTCTAATATTATCATAATAATAAAAGCGATGGCCGCAAATCAAAGCATAAGTTAATCTAAATTTGTGATCTAACATTTAAAGAATAGTCAATATAGCAGGTCATCAAAGATATGTTTGATGTGCCGCAATGTTATGATGCCAATGCCATACCTATGTTAGAGAAATTCTGGGGTATCTTGGGTCGGGTTGGGTGGGTTTGGTACCTCTGCATTTTTCTGCTAGATAGATTCTTGCAAATAGTGATATTTAATTGATACGGATATCTTATCGTACCTAACATCGTCAAAATTTCCATCAGTCGGCCATCGCTTTTATTATTATGATAATATTAGAATGTCACAAAATAATTTTTTAATTTTTAGTGCATTTTATAAAAGCTTGTGACTTAAAAAATTTTTTTTACCAATTTATTAGTGCTTATTTCAAGACCGCATAGATTTCAAATGAACACGGAAACGTAAACTTACATCCGGGCCTGTCCTGTATACTGCCGTCCTAAGTAAGACCCACCTATCTGCAAAAAAAATCGAAAATTAATTAGGACCGAAAATGGCTTTAAATTGGTAATAATTTGTAACTTTTTTTTTGTTTTCTTACTGAGATATTGCTATTAGAAACCCATAAACATTTAATAACAAAAAAATATATTACTATGTAACTCTTGGCAAGCATTTAAACTTTAAACTCGCTTTTCTCGAAATAAGTGAAAACGTAGATAGGTGGGTCTTACTAAGGACGGCAGTATAGAGGTATTACTGGAGCCCTTCGATAAATTTGACAGTTATTTTAACAACTGTCAAATGTATCGAGGGCCTTTACTCTTACTTAAGGAAAATTTGACGGTCATTCTTCCAGGTACGGCACGGTCAGGCACTTTTAAAGTACCCCTATAATGGTATCCATTTGCCAGGAGATAATGTTGACTGATCTCCTCTATTTGATATTCTTCCGATTGTTCTGATTTTTGCGTGATGTTGTAGACTATGCAAGAACTGGCGGTATACGTTTTTTCAATCACGTACCAAATGCCCAACATCTAAACGGTAAAAAAGTAGTTAATGAGATTTTTGTTAAAAGTGGATCTCGTAAAATACAGGGTGTAATTTAAATTATCATCCAAACTTTAAGGGGTTCACATTGATCTGAGGCTAGGTCATAAGTAGTGGTCAAATCCGACATCCTGATAACATCCTTAACCGATGCTAATTTGAACCCTTAAATGACCCAGGGATTTTTTGTAATGGTAAATTTACAAAGGGACAATTAAAGAAATATACGTATATGAATTAAATTCGGTGCAAGAGACAAAAACCGTTAATGGGACTTTAAAACACAATGGGTTTTAATTTATATTAAAAAAAAGTCGGTGGGAATGGTGGGAATCTATTATTTTTTTAAGTTATAGAGGGTTCATTTAGTATAATTTTGGGGCATAATCACCATGAGCTATATATGATATATACGGATATGGCCAAGGCATTTGACAGGTTGGATCACGGTATTCTAGTAACAAAATTGCAGAAGCTTGGTTTTGATATTTCTCTAGTCAAATTACTCGTCTCTTATCTAAATAGAAAACAATTTGTTGAGTGCCTTGGTCATAGGTCGGCCCGACTTCTGGTATATCCCAGGGATCGATTTTAGGCCCATTGATCTTTAACACCTATTTGTATGACCTTCCTCTGACTCTTGACGTTGAATTTGCATCATATGCTGATGACCTCAAACTTGAATACGAAATAAACTTACTTCTAGATTGTATCAAGTTTCAAAATAAATTAGAAATCTTATCAGACTGGTGCAAACGCAATAGCCTGCCTCTAATTATCAGTAAATGCAATCTTGGATCATACAAAAGAAAAATTAACAAAATACTATTTGACTATCAATTAGACGGCCAGCTACTCAAAAGGTCCAGTGAGTTTCGGGATTGGGTGTAACTTTCCAAGAAAATCTCTCCTTCAATTCCCACATATCGAATATGGTTTCTGAATCATATAAATGCCTTGGCTTCGTCCTCAGAAATTGCAGAGACTTTGCACAATCAAAAACAATCATATTACTTTTCAATTCATTTGTACGATCAAAGCTTGAGTACGCCTCTATTATTTGGTCGCCTTCTTAATTAGTGAATATAGATTTAGTTGAGCGAGTACAAAGAAAGCTGCTTAAATATCTCTGTTTCAAAGAGGACTGGGTCTATCCCGCACAAGGTTTTCCTCTAGAAAATCTTCTAAATCGCTTTAATGTCAAAACTCAGAAGAACCAAATCGCAGTTAGTATTCTTATACAAGGCATTAAATAACCTTATCGATTGCAAATTTTTCGTTGAAAACATCTCACTGCAAGTACCTCGATTGGCCGGCTGGAGCAATCGTACGCACAGTGCGTGTCCCACTTTCGATGGGATTAAATGGGAAACTCGGTTATTATTAAAGATATTGATTTTCTGATTGCACCTTACCGTGCTCTTTTTTCAAGACCTTAAAAATGGTTTATTCAGATTTTTGCATACCCCGTAGTTTCGCTAATACAGGGAGTTTTTGAAAAAATTGCATTTTTAATAATTCCTTGTGTCTCGTTTATTTTGCAAGATATTTTTATTCTGTAAAAACTTTTATGTGGCAACTTTTTTAGAAAAAAATAATGACGTTGTCAATTTTTTTAAATATTGTTTAGTTTTTGAGATATGGTATTTATCATAAAAAAATTAAATACGGACCTGGATTTTTTAAATTATTATTTTGATTGGTTTTATGATATTATTATCACAATATAATAAAAAATTATTATTTTTTGTATTAAGGTAAAAAAAAATATTTAATATTTAAAAAAATAATTTTAGTCCAAACCTGGAAATTTTCAACATAAATATAAATTAAAAATTGCTAGTTGAACGATGTTTAGTTTAAATGTTTAGAAACTTAGCAAATTTAAATGGTTTTACTTTAATTTAAAGATTTATATGAAACAAAGTCTACGACAAAAACAAAAAAATAATGAATTACAAAAGTTAATAACTAATTTTATTGAGTGATATAAATGTTTAAACTGATTGCGATTATGTGTAAGACATTGTTGGCATTTTTGAGTAAGTTTTCTTAGCGCATAAAAATATTTATGCCGTTTGTTATTGGGATTCTGTTGCTTGAATAAACCAGTCAAACATATCACATTTTTCAAAATCTGGATATGGTCGATTTCTTGCAATTTTAGAATAATTTTGAGTGACTTATTTACAAAAATGACAAGTAAAATGACAATGTCAATTCCACGCTTTTGTGTCTCTATGTTGAAGTAATTTTCATGAGTTGCTGTGCTATCAAATAATTACTATGATATTTTTGTAACTTCTTAACATTTTTAACTTTATTTATTAATCTTTCACTTAAGGTTTCAAAATAGATAAACTAAAAATCGTCCAGCTAGTGTGTCTTGCAATTTTTAATTTATATTTACGTTCGAAATCTCCAGGTTCGGACTAAAATTTTTTTAGAAATATTAAATATTTTTTTTTAACCTTAAATTAAAAAAATATTAAAGTTTTATCATTTTAAGATAATAATAACATGAAATCAATCAAAGTATTAATTTAAAAAAATCCAGGTCCGTATTTAATTTTTTTATGATAAATACCATATCTCAAAAACTAAACAATATTAAAAAAAGCTACCAACGTCATTATTTTGCTCTAAAAAATTTGCCATGTAAAGGATTTTACAGAATAAAAATATTTTGGTAAATAAGCGAAATACACGGATTTATTAAAAATACAATTTTTTCAAAAACTCCCTGTATTAGCGAAACCACGGGGTATAGCAAAAATCTGAATACACCATTTTTACCGGCTCAAAAAAAGAGCACGGTAAGGTGCAATCAGAAAATCAATTTCTTTACTAAAACCGAGTTTCCCATTTAATCCCATCGAAAATGGGACACGCTGTACACCGACAGGAATCGTACGTTTGCACTACCCCAAACTAGAACAAACATCTTACAACACTCGCCATTATACCGAATTTCAGACTCGATTTGATGTATTCAACAGCAGTGTAGCTTCGATTAAAAAAATGCGTAAATTAACTTTAAGCTAAGGTATTGTGTATTTATTTTTTAGTTTCTTATGGGAATTACTGGTCATTCGACAGACACAAATTTTGTCCGTTACGTTATATTAGTGCTCAGCAAATCCCGCTAGATACACTTGGTGGCAATAAAAATAAATTTAAAAACATTATTAAATTATACAAATAAGAATTATATTTTTACCTCCAATCGTTTTAACTTATACCTTAAGTTGCATAGCTATAGCAACCATATTAAATTTAAAAATCTTATCGCTTCTCCCTGTACTTCTTTTCTAAAAAACGTTATATTATTATCGCATGTTGTTTCTTTTCAAAACTGATCTTAGTTGGCCACGCTTTGATTACATGTTTATAAAAACAAAATAGTATGCACTATTTGCGTTTGCGGGCATATTTTGTCAAAAAAACATTTAAATCTGGACCCTAAAGCTTTAGCCTTATTTCTGGATTAATTAATGTACAAACATGTAATTTTCATATTTCCTCTATAAAAAAAATAAATGGATCCATGACGGATATGATACCTTCCTAGCCCATTAGCACACCCCAAGTAAACTCCATGCTATATAAACCTTGAAAACAGTTTTTTGTAATTACCCCTGAATCGAAAGATCCTTCAAAGTTTCTGGTTATAACACAATTTTTTGAGAAAAATATGCTTTTTTATATTCCGAAAACCACATATTGATGCAACGCTCCGTTAAAAAGTTAGCATTTTTTAATTGTTTTAACTGTCAAAAAACTGTCATTAGCATTAATGAATTTTGAAAATCTAATCAGCTCGTCACAGTATCGAACAATATTTTACCTGAAAATTTCATGGGAATCGTTTAAGCGGTTTAGGAGCTATCGTGTTACGGACAAATATACATACACACACAGACAGACAGACAACGTTATCTCAAAAAAAAATTAACCTACTAAACTCAAAATAATACCTTCCCTAGCCATTGCTGCGCGGGCTAGGTAGGTAAAAATTGTTTTCAGTGTATATTTTCTATAAGTTGTAAGTTTCAGAAATTATTGGTAGGTAACGATTTTTTTTTACTTTGATAATAAATTGTGTACTCTGAAACACAATTGGTTATTTTTTAAATATGCCAACACTCATTAAAAATATTAACTCTAAAAATTAATGAGGCTGAATTAATTTTTAATTTACAGTTTCCGATATACAAAAAACTGAAATAAAATATTTGGCGTTCGGAATATGTCATATCCCCTAGGTGTTTGCACTTACGCAGTATAAATATTAAAAATTATAATGAGTATACAAAAATATACTAAGAACACAAGTAGCGAATCCAAAAAATATCCTTAAAATTTTCTCTGTTAATGACAAAATGACTTTTGACCGCTTTCTAACCTAGCCAGATCACTATGGGGTGCTGGGGAAGGTCAAAAGTAGGTACATAAAAAGTTTAAATAATCTTATTTCAAAAGTTGTTTGCTTCTAAGTTATGGCATTTATCCAAGTCTGAAGGGTTGGGCAAAACTGTACATTTTAAAAAGGATAAATTTTTATAATAATTATAACGTCCAATAATTTTGTGATTCGTTATGATCAAAAAACGTTCCATTGCTTTTTTTCCAAAAAATTATAGGTTAAGAAGATACAGTGTGACACAGCAATGTTTGTACCTAATAGCGTTGTTTGAGGATCAAACAAGGCTAATAGGTATAAATTAGTAGGTAAACATTTTTTAAGAATTAAATTTTTTATAACCTAACCAATTTACAAAAAAAAATTGAAATTGGCTCTTGTGGTGGCTCTTCTGTGCTCTTGTTCATATCAAAAGGTCCCTTAATTATATTAGCACCACTTTTACTAACATCGGGCAAACGCGTGCCGGTGTCGACCCGATTCGCCGTCGCACGGAGGAGTATCTGTATAATAAAACCGGTTAAAAGTAAAAATTACCAAGATACTCAAAACTACCTTCTAACCATTTTTTGTTCTAGTCCAATAACCTATCTATCAAGTCGCCCCATAAAACTTCCCCCTCCACTTGCTTTGTGTCGTGAGGTCAGTCGAAACTTAATTAATGAATTTTGGAATCACAAGCCTTTGTGCTCGATCTTTATTTTGAGGTATTAGTTAGTGTTATTATTCTGTTTTCGTGTGGCTCATATTAACAAAACAATTATTGAAAATGGAAATAAAAGGCATGTACAGTCGGGGACTTTTTAAATTGCCGTTTTAGTTTTTTTTCTGCCAAAATTAATCAATTAAAGAAATCAAAAAAAAATAATTTTTAAATATGTATGTATACAGACAGAGGTACGGTTCACAATTTTTTTGTTTTGGTTCAAACTACTTTTCCGAACTTCAAATAGGAATTTTTTTTATTTTCCAGGGCGGCAATTTAAAAAGTCCCCGACTGTACCATATTTTAAAACGTAATTTTAGTCCATTGTTGTTTACATTGTAATATTTTAAAATGCCCTATTTCGGTATTTATATTTCCCTCATTTTTTCATTATAAAAGCGTTTTAGTTGCTGGCGGATCTTGCCGAGCTATATTTCTTTAATAGACATGAAGTATAAGCTTATCTCAATCACGGCTCACCAAAAAACTGTCCGCCTACGTCCGCCATTTTGACTAATATGCATTCAAAGCAGTGATATCCGTTTAAAAACAAAGATGTGAAATATGATTTCTTTACATATAAAAAATTCCTTTTCTTCCTAAATTAAATCTTTTTTCTATTTGTTACAAAAATGTACAAATACAAATTAAAAAGGAATTAAAATCAATAAAACTCAAAAAATATGTACGGGGTGTCCCAAATTAGAAGTTTTTGGTTGTTTTAGGTATTTCTAGGAGAAATAGAAAAAAAGACCACTCACACTTGCGGCCTTAATTTTCAAAAGATGATTAAGGGTGAAAACCGCATCTTGCTATTGCAAGCTGTTTTAAAGCTACGGTGGCTTTTGAGAAGTCTGCATTTTGGAAGGGAGCTTCTAACTTTTTTATCTATGAAAATTTCATATTGGTGTAAAGTGATTTTTTATAGTTTTTTTCAAAAAAGAATCCAACTGACACAATAATTGTTATCTGTCACTTTTAGTTTTTGAGATATTATATAAAGTTAAAATTTTTCTTATGAAGACCCTCTTTTTATTCGATTTTTAAAACCAACTTAAAAAAAATATCATTGTTGATATATATTTTAGTGTACATTTATAAATGTTGTGGCCTTCTGATAAAAATTATTTCTTAAAATTATCTTTCATTAAATAAATGTAATTAAAATATAGTCTACGCCTCTAAAATAAAATTGTATAAAACGCCCAATAACTTTAAAAAGTAATAAAATATCAAAAAATTAACAACATGAAGAGGGGCGAATCTAGGAATTTCGTTTGAGGGGGGGGGGATATCAATGGCTAGTCTTCACAAAAATTATGCATAGGTGTTCTGTGTGTCAAAACTGAATATAACTTTATAATTTTGGATTTCGGAGATGAAATTTCCTTCCTTCCCGTAGATCCGCGCCTCACATAAAAAAACATAAAATAACTTGTAAGTTATTAAAAATCGGATTGCAATTATTTATATCGTTATTCTTATCACCTCAACCCCATCACCTCACTCCGTTTGATCCATGTTGGGGCTCCCTGGTGGTCCAGATAGGAGAGTTGTCTGGAATTTAACGGTGTCAGATGTGGACTGTAATTTTAAGGGAATAAGGTCATAGGCTAAGCTGGTACAAGGGATTCTGAAATGGTCTAGTTTACCTTCTAGGTTAGTGTAGCAATAAACAAATGTATGTAAGGTAAAAGTAATGCATTTTCACTTACCATTTTTATACAGGAAGTGGAACTCATGGGAGGACACGCTGTTTAACCGTATTCTTTGCACCCACATTCATGTGGTAGGAGAGTCGCTAACACGCGTGTATTATCGTTCGAAGGCGAAACGGTTCTCTGTGATGCTGCAGCAGGTATTCGCTGCTGCGTTCATTCTCCCACATGGCGCCCAGTGGCGTCGTTAATCCATAGGCGTAGGAGAAAAGGGAATAAGTAGGAGGGAATGAGATTACGAAGGTCCATATTAAAGGAACTAGGAACCTTAGTAATTCAAAATGCATTTTATGTAAAGTAAATTAATTATAGCAAATTGTAATATTTGCCTTTAAAACCGCGGGAGTTTCAAATGCAAATAACCCAGTAATTTTAAGTACTTAATTAGTTAATTAATACTAAATAAACAAAAAATAGAAAATGCTCTAGTGAATCACCAAATAGCCTAATTCGAACCAATTTGGTAAATTATAGTAAAAAGAACATATTTACAAAAAGGAAGGCGGGACGAACCATTTCCCACCCCCCTGAGAATGCCCAGGGGCATTTCAGAGAGTTTAATTTGTAGGCAGGGCGCATAGTTTTACCAAAGGCCGTTTGTAGGTACCTTTAGTAGTCTTTACAATAGCAACCCGTGGAACATTATCAGAACCTTTAATAAGGTCTTCAATGCGGCCTAGGGGCCAATCCAATGGAGTGGAATTTTCATCTTTGATCAGTACCATAGTACCAATATCAATGGAAGCAAGAGGTTGGTGCCATTTGGCTCGCTGTTGCAAAGTGTGCAAATATTCGCGATGCCAGCGAATCCAAAAATCGCGGTGCATTCTTTGCAACAGTTGCCACCTGGACAGCCTGTTTAACGCAATATCGCAGTAGTTTGGATCGGGTATTGTACCTGGAGGCCTCAAATTTAAAAAATTATTAGGAGTCAAGACCGCCAGATCAGTAGGATCGGTGCTTAAGGCACATAAAGGACGTGAGTTCATTATGGCTTCAACTTGGGTTAAAACCGTATTTAATTCCTCATAGGTGAGTATTTGATTTCCAACTACCCTGTGAAGATGAGTCTTTAAAGATTTAATGTTTGATTCCCAAATGCCTCCCATGTGGGGAGCAGCAGGTGGGTTAAAAGACCAAACTATACCTTCCCCCTTCACGCAATCAGAAAAAATTTGTCGCAAGTATTTTTCAGAGGCCACGAAGTTGGTCCCGCAGTCTGAAGAGATCTTCGAGCATAGTCCTCTTCTAGCTATGAAGCGGCGCAGAGCAGCCAGAAAGGCTTCTGATGTCATATCAGAGACTAACTCTAAATGCACGGCTTTAACAGCGCAACAGATAAGTAAACAGACATATGCTTTCATGGTTTTTGCACCTCTGGTCCGACCAAGAGTAATCGTGAACGGACCACAAAAATCTATACCTACATTTTCGAACACCTTTGCTTCGGAAACTCTAAATTTCGGTAGGTGACCCATAGGGGGTTGAAGGGAGTTAGGTTTAGTTTTCCAGCAAGTATGGCAAGAACTTAAAACTTTTCTCACTACCTTTTTAGCAGACAATACCCAGAAGTTTTGCATTAGTAAAAAAGTTGTGGTCTGTATACCACAATGAAGATTGCTGCGATGCAAATCTAAAATCAGTAATTCAGTGAATTTTGCACTAGAAGGCAAAAGAATTGGAAATTTTTTATCGTATGATAAATTTGAATGGCATAAACGGCCTCCAACACGAAGCAAATCGTAGCTTTCATTATGCAAAAATGGACATAATTTTTGAAAAGCTTTTGGAAGCTGTTTCTTATCTTTTAGTAATTCAATTTCTTTTTGGAAAGAAAAAGATTGTACGCATTTCGAAATAAAAAGTAAGCTTTTGTAGTAATCCTGATTTGTAAGGTAATCAGTAGCAAAATTGTATGAGGGATTTTTAAACTTTTGTAACCCTCGCAAAAAGTAAGCAACTATTCTCTTAATTTTAAAAAGAGAACTGTATTTTTCAAACAAGTTGTTTACATAATATTCAACTGTTTGTTCGCAAGTAAAAACGTTAAAAATATTTTTTCGCTGTTCTTCCAAAACTGCATTCCCATCGTAAGCAACTGTCATAAAATCCCAAGTATTTGTAGGTTGGTTTAGAAAAGAAGGCCCTTCTAACCAAAAATAAAATCTTTGTAAATCAG
Source organism: Aspidapion aeneum (assembly GCA_963576565.1). NCBI lineage: Eukaryota > Metazoa > Arthropoda > Insecta > Coleoptera > Brentidae > Aspidapion > Aspidapion aeneum. Next base: position 32,203,386 of record OY755046.1, on the reverse strand, counting down.
AGGGATACATTTCCCTAGTACCGCAGTCAGCAGGATTTTGTTCAGTAGGAACATAATGCCAAAACTCAGGGCTAATTCTTCCTTGTATATAGGCAGTTCTATTCGAAACAAATGTTTTAAATTTGTGAGGAGATCCCTGAATCCAAGATAAGGTCACTGTGCTATCAGTAAAAGCAAGAATTTTATCAAATTTAATTTTTTCCGAGAACGTTTCTAGTAAAAAATCCCTTAATTTAGCCAACAAAACAGCTCCTAAAAGCTCTAGTCTTGGTAAAGTTAGTTTACGACGCAACGGTGCGACTCTAGATTTACTACAAACAAAAAAAACTTTAATGTTTCCATCAGAATAAAAAATTCGAATATAAGCGACAGCACAATAGGCCCGTTCTGAACTATCGCAAAATCCTACTAGCTGGATTTGACTAGCATTAGGCAAAATTATTTGACGAGGAATTTTAACAGAATGCAAAAACTTTAATTCATTTTTAAATTTTTCCCATTTAAAAACAATTTCCGGACTGACAGGGTCGTCCCAGTTTAAGTCTTCTGCCCAGCAGTATTGAACAATTAATTTTAAAATTAAAACTATTGGCGCCAAAAAAGACAGAGGGTCGTAAATGCGGGCCAAATTACTTAAAATTGTTCTTTTAGTGCATGTTTGGAGAGAACAGTCGAAAGTATAAAAAAATTCATCAGTATGAGGGTTCCAATTTAAACCGAGAATTTTCAAAGTTGAATTTTCAGCATCTAAATCGAGAGAAAGAGCCTTCATCGAAATGTGTGACTCAGGAAGATCGGATAGTAACTCGGGACAATTGCTCGCCCATTTACGCAATTCGAATCCACCTCGGCTAAGTAGCTCGATTAATTGATTTTTCATCTCAGTGGCCTTAAAAAAGTCATCACTTCCCGAAATCACATCATCGACAAAAACTGCCTCCTCAATGATTTTTGAGGCAAGAGGAAGGTCCTCATGCTCTCTAGCAAGTTGCAGCAAAGTTCTGATAGCCAAAAAGGGGCTACAAGAGACCCCGAATAAAACTCTATTTATTTCGAAGTCTTGAATAGGCTGGTTAGGATCAAACCTCCAAACTATTCTTTGAAAATTAGTTTGACTAGGGTCAACTAAAATCATCCTGTACATTTGACGGATGTCGCAACAAAAGCAAAATTTATGCAAACGATAAAGTAATAAAATTTTTTGTAAGTCCCTTTGTAAAGGGGGCCCAGTATAAACAGCGTTGTTGAGCGAGATTTTGCCAGGGGCGTGCATGCTCGCATCAAAAACCACCCTCAGGGGGGTGCTAGTAGAATCTTTTTTAAACACCGCATGGTGTGCAATATAAAAATGATTTGAAATTTCGGTCGGCAAAGGTGCAGAAACCGGTTGCATATGATTATTATCTAAATAATCTTGTAAAACAGAGCTGTAGGCAGCATAAAAATCAGGGTTTTGTAGCAACTTCTTCTCAAGGGAGAAAAAACGACGTACGGCAATGGATCGAGTGTCGCCAAAATCTGGAGCAGTAACTTTAAATGGTAAAGATACAATATATCTCCCCTCCTCATTTTTTGAGGTAGTTTTCAAAAAATAATTTTCGCAAAACTCATCTACGGGGTCAATGGCCTTGACATTAGGTATGTCATCTATTTGCCAAAATCGTTGTAGATTTTTATCTAAATTGACAAAAGAATCGTTCATTGACGTAGTAAAAAATGTTTTAATTTGATTTGTAGTTGAAGGTGAAAGTGAAAGATTGCCCATTATTCCCCAACCAAAAATAGTATTAATGCAGACGGGGTTGTTGGGTCCCGTAGACAAACGACCATCTAGCAAAATGTAAGGGTACACATCGCCGCCCAACAATAAATCAATTTTATCGCTTTTATTAAAGCCTGGGTCAGCTAGTGCTAAGTTGGCGAGAAAAGGAAAACTTTTAATCGAAAATGAGGAATGAGGTAAATCACTACAAATTTTATCGAGTATTATCGCATCAAAATTAAAAACAAAATTATTATCACGCAAAGAGGATATATTGCAATTAATTCCAGATTTTGCCGAAGTTGTCATTCGATCTAAGCTTTGTAGAGTCATGGCGATATTAAATTTAGGAAGGCCCAAACTATCAGCACATGACTTAGATATAAATGAAGATTGAGCACCAGAGTCACAGATGGCGCGCACTGTGTGCCAATTTTGAAAAACATCCTGTATTTGTATTAAAGCGGTACAGAGAAGTACTTCGCGATCATTTAAAGACATACCAGTAACAATGGTGTTAGTGGTTCTATTAAATTCGGTAGCCACGGGGCTCCTCGGGGGTTGCACTGCAGAAGTAGAGGGGCTACTCGCAGAACTAGGTGTAGAATTAATAGGAAAAAAATGTAAGAGACTGTGATGAAATTGGCCACAATGTAAACATCTTTTTTCTGATTTGCATTGCTGGGGTAAATTATGCTTTGAGGCCAAACAGTTGACACACGCTTTATGTTGTTTAACAATCTCAAAACGTTGCTGGGGAGTTTTCGCCAAAAAATGAGGACATCTGTATATTATATGATCGCCACTTTTACAGAGAAAACAAAATTTTTGAGGGTTTGGAGTATTATTTAAGCCACTTTGGCCATTTGGAGACTGGGAGGCATTTTTGGAGGCTCTCTGAGTATTAGCAAACAAAGCAGATCGATTTTGAAACTTTGCTTGATTTTTCTGACTTGAAATTGACAAATCTTTATTTTTTAAGTAATCTTGAGTTTGTTGTATTTGTTCCAACGCAATGCAATGGCTAGAAACAAAAGCACGAATTTTATCATAAGAGGGGATCTCATTGGAGCAATAATTTTGCTCAAATGCCTTGCGCGTGGTTAGGTCCAACCTATCCAAGAGCATTTGTGCCATAATATAATCCCAAAACTCCGTTTTAAAACCCATGACTTTTAAGGCACTTAAGTTTTTCGAAAAACAATCAAGCAAATTCCTCAAATTCGTAGCATTCTCTTTAGTAAGAGGAGAGAAGCCTTCAATTGCCTTCCAGTGAAGGTAAGCTTGTAATCGTTTATTTGTATACCTATCCACCAAGGTGTGGTAGGCATTTAAATAATTTTCAGCAAGGATAGGAATGTCAGAAATGACATCCAGGGCAGGGCCCTTTAAATTAGAAAAAAGCAAATTGAATTTTTCAAAGTTTCCCAGCGACCTATTATTGTGCACGGTAGCATTAAAGGCTTGCAAAAAGGTTGGAAACTCCTTAAATTCCCCTTGAAAAAGAGGTATTTTTATCCTAGGCAGTAAACCATGCTGGTCTGTGGAGGCACAGGGACTGCCCATGGGATTTATCGTACTGCTCAAAAGCCCTCCATCTTCAAAGGGTAGTTCGAAAAGTTCGTAAAATATAGTGGAAATCTCGTCACAGCGTTTGCAAAAGTCCATAAACACTTTGTTTTCTACTACTAAGCGATCCTCATCAGAGGCTACCAACGTCAACAAAGTATTATGGTGTTTTTCAAAATCTTTTTTGATTTTTGACAATGTCCGAAATTTGACTTTAAAGCCGCTGTGATAGGCAGGGTCATTTTTTGCGAGGGTCGCGGATTCAATGATCAAATTTAGCTGTGAAATCGCACTATAGCGCAAGGCTTTAGCCTTTAAAATTTTATCCGAACTAGACATGATTTAAAAAAAAATCCAAAAAATAATTGACAAAAATTAGGTAAACTGAAAAAAAATCAAAATTTGGGCACCCTGTATAAATATTAATGTCCTACGTTTAATTACAATAATCAAACTATAAGCGCACAAAAGTAAAGAAAATACCCGATGCAAACTAATGATAACAAAAAAACTTGTGTATAAGTTTTTTTATCTTCGCCTCGCGAATTCAAATAAGTAGGTACCTACTATGTATTAAATTTAAAAATAAATACCTACAAATCAAAAGCATTTAATTTGGTAAAACTATTTATCTGCCTTTACACGAAAACAAATTCTCAAGTTAAGAATTAAATTTCCTTCAAAATTTATTATGCACGCAAAAAATGGATACAATCATAGCCATTTGCAGACAGATATTATAATAGTAAATTAGAAATAGATATATTCATAGCAATTTTTACGCAAAAACGAATATAGTAAAGCATCCGCAATCGGATATAGTCATAGCAATTTGCAATAAGCAAAAATGAATATGGCAATTTGGAGATTTTTTTCGAGCAAATTGGATATAATTATAGCAATCCACAAATGTGAAGGCACAACGGCTAAAATAATAGCACTTTGCAGACACAATTTTAAACTATTTCCAGTGACAAACAAAAAAACACCCAAATTCCATACGGTTTTTTTTTACAAAAAAAGAAACGAAAAAACTTGATTTATTCGAAACAAAAAAAAGCATAGTAGTTTACAGATTTTATCTGTGTTTGGTTTTTCGCATGAAAAGGCTAAATTTATTGGTAAAAATATTTAATTTTTACACAAAAAAAAATCGCAAAATGTATTTTAGAAACCTAGGGGTTTTCTAAAGTAGGCATGTAAGAAAAACAAGGGTTTTTCTTGCATTTGTTTTTACACAAAAAAAAATCGCAAAATGTATTTTAGAAACCTAGGGGTTTTCTAAAGTAGGCATGTAAGAAAAACAAGGGTTTTTCTTGCATTTGAAACCAGTAAAAAAGGCATTTAGGAAAAACAAGGGTTTTTCTTGCATTTGAAACCAGTAAAAAAAAACTAACCTAAAAAGGCAAAAAAACGATTCCAGAAATCCGGGTCGCTAAGGATCAAAAATGGGGCTCCCTGGTGGTCCAGATAGGAGAGTTGTCTGGAATTTAACGGTGTCAGATGTGGACTGTAATTTTAAGGGAATAAGGTCATAGGCTAAGCTGGTACAAGGGATTCTGAAATGGTCTAGTTTACCTTCTAGGTTAGTGTAGCAATAAACAAATGTATGTAAGGTAAAAATAATGCATTTTCACTTACCATTTTTATACAGGAAGTGGAACTCATGGGAGGACACGCTGTTTAACCGTATTCTTTGCACCCACATTCATGTGGTAGGAGAGTCGCTAACACGCGTGTATTATCGTTCGAAGGCGAAACGGTTCTCTGTGATGCTGCAGCAGGTATTCGCTGCTGCGTTCATTCTCCCACATGGCGCCCAGTGGCGTCGTTAATCCATAGGCGTAGGAGAAAAGGGAATAAGTAGGAGGGAATGAGATTACGAAGGTCCATATTAAAGGAACTAGGAACCTTAGTAATTCAAAATGCATTTTATGTAAAGTAAATTAATTATAGCAAATTGTAATATTTGCCTTTAAAACCGCGGGAGTTTCAAATGCAAATAACCCAGTAATTTTAAGTACTTAATTAGTTAATTAATACTAAATAAACAAAAAATAGAAAATGCTCTAGTGAATCACCAAATAGCCTAATTCGAACCAATTTGGTAAATTATAGTAAAAAGAACATATTTACAAAAAGGAAGGCGGGACGAACCACATGTCATGTGGGACTCCTTGTATATATATATATATATATATATATATATATATATATATATATATATATTTAATATAAACAGTTTATTATCATCAAACTTTGTCTTTCATTCAAAGAAATTGCAAAAAAACACAACAATTAATTTTGTCCCGTTTTATGATACGAATACTCCCATGTGCCTCGGCCCAACTCGCTGTCGACCCTGTCCCCCAATGTAGCCGTGTATTAATCTAGGGGGATTTAATTAATAATTTTTTTTAAGAGATTAAAACAAATAAATGGATCCAGGATGCCAGTATTTTCCAGGCAGAGGTATACGCCATTCTAATGTGTGGTTATAAAAACCTAGAAATATCTCTGTCAGGAAAAAACATCTACATATATATGGTCAGACAGTAGAGCTGCACTGTCTGCCATCAAATCGGCCAGAGTAAGCTCTGCACTTGTAGCTGAGTGTAGGGATATACTAAAAACCCTGGCAGGACACAACAAGGTTGATCTCCTCTGGGTTCCAGGACATAAGGGCATTCTTGGAAACGAGGAGGCTGACCAACTTGCTAGAATGGGGTCATCAGCTGATCCAGTAGGGCCGGAACCCATGGTGGGCATCGCGGAGTGTCTTGCCATGATGACCCTAAAATGTGACTTGAACAGGCGCTCTCAGGCGCTCTGGGAAGACACGGACGGAATGAGGCAGGCCAAGCTCCTTATCCGGGAGGTGAGCCCCTCCAGAACGACTTCTTTTCTCACACTAGGGAAAAAATATATGAGACCAAAGATTATAGTATGAGACTGGCGACAGGGCTCTTGACAGGACACTGTTGCCTTAATAAACACCTTAGCATTCTGGGAATCGTTGATGACTCGGAGTGTCGTTGGTGTATGTAGGACCCCTTTACATATCCTAACCGAGTGCCCTGCACTCGCCGCGATAAGAATGTCGCTTTTGGGAAGCTGTGTGCTTAGTCCTGACGATGTCAGAAAGTTTCATTCCCGAAAAAAGGCGGCGGGTTTTCGGGGCTGATACAATGGATAGTGGGGTACAACCGAGGGTACAACGGGCCCAGCAAGGTGGCCTAAGTGCATGGGACTTTTCCCGCCCACATAGCATTCATTCATGGATCCATGACGGACCTGACACCCTCCTAGCTAACCTATTATCACACTGTGCCAGTAAAGCCATGATAATATATTAGCCTTGAAAACAGTTTTTTGTAACTATCTCAGAAACTAAAGTTCCTACGAAGTTTTTGGTTATAACACGAATTATTGAGTAAAATATAAAACAGTGTCTTGATAGGATGCTCCGTTAAAAAGTTGGCAAAAAAAAATTGGATCCAGGAAAAAGTTAAGCAAAGTCCGACAAAAAAAATTATACCGTTTTTTGTCGGACTTTGCTTAACTTTTTCCTGGACCCATTTTTTTTCCAAAGTTATTTAAAACAAATTAGGATTTTTCGGGTATTTGACTATTAAGCTGCAGTATTATTACCTTTCTAGCCCGCGTATGGAAGGTATTATTTTCGACGAATTTTTTTTTTCTTCAGATAACTATAAAAATGTGTTATTTGGATGTATTTTGTGTTAATGATTTTGACCATTAACGTATTCATTTTTTGACCTATCCTAGCAATATCGTCGTGATGTCTGTCTGTGTGTGTGTCTCTGTGTCTGTCCGTAACACAATTTTCAGGTAAAATAGTGTTCGAAAACTTAATAAATGCCAACTTCTTAATGGAGCATCCTATCAAGACACTGTTTTTGTTATTTTGCTCAATAATTCGTGTTATAACAAAAAACTTCGTAGGAACTTTAGTTTTTGAGTAGCAATTCAACGACACCTTTTTTGTCAAAATCGGTTCGGATATTTACTTACATACAACAATCAAAAAACATTACCCTTCCTTTGGCCGTGCTGCAGTTGGGTAAAAATCATAAAAAAACGTCAAGCTTGTGACGTTCACGTAAAGAAGAGCGGTTCTGATATTGCTATTTAATTGAAGCGCCCTTCACTGCAATTACTTTTACTGCCATGCCCTAAGAAAACGGTGTATTACATAGGGATTGCTATAGCACATAAGACATTTTCATTAAGCAAGGCCCATCCTTAAAAAAGGTCAATTGGAACCTACGTTATGATTCATTTGCCACTAATTGACCAGGGGGTTCGGACACTTCGGTTCGGTTAACATCGATTTCGACCCCTCAAAACACGGACAGTGGAGCTAATTAAAGAAAAAAAAACAATATTATTTGTTCTAGATTTAAATTTGCCGCCAAACTTCCATGAGACCGTTTTGTATGAGAGGAAGAGAGACGGAACCAATATACATGAAAAGAAAGGAGAGAGTTGATCATGCTAGGCCCGGCCCCTTTTTATGCTTTTGTCCTTTTTGATTTTATCCGGTTTTGATAAAAGACTTTATACTAAACTTTGCTTTTGCTCTTAAGAATTCCGTTTTTTGCCATTGAACTGTTATACCTACCATTTTTATTTATGATCCTGGACGATTTTCTTTTTGTAATTTACGATAATTGATAGGAATTTACATCAAGCTGTCAAGTTAAATATTCTGTCAATTTCAGTTTTTGAGATAAAACAGATACCAATTTTATTTCTTTATGAAATGAACCTTTTAATCCTTTATACTCTTTGTAATCCTTTATACTGTTTCGTTTTACTTTATGTTTCAATTTGTTTAAAGCGAATTAGCAATCTTGGCAAGTGCTAAAAATTACTGCGAATTAGCTTGAATTTTTTGAAATTTGTCAAAATTTTTTAGTTTTATGAAGCTAAAACCAACAATAAATCAAATTTGGCAATCAATTGATTGTAGCAATCTTGGCAACTGCTAAAAATTACTGTTGTACTGGGTTCGAAATACCAACTTTACGTAGTATTAGAAAAACTAAGCAATAAATAAAATTTAATTTGACAGTTGGATTAGAATCCCTATCCATCGTCGTAAATGACAAAAACAAAACCGTCTAAGATCATAAATTAAAATGGTATAACAGTCCAATGGCAAAAGCGGAATTCTTAATAACTGGAGATTATACAAAACGTCATTCATCAAAACAAGACAAGATAAAAGCAAAATTGATAGTCTTTTATCAAAACCGGACAAAATCAAAAATTATACTGGCCAGGCTCTCTTCCTGTCATACAAATCGGTCTCATGGAAGTTTAACGGCAAATTTAAATCGGGAACAAATAATATTGTTTTTTTTTGGACCCAAAAATACATAAAAAATAAAAATGTATGTTTTTTCCTTAATTAGCTCCCCTGTCCTTTTTTTGAGAGGTCGAAATCGGTGTTAACCGAACCGAATCTCTTGGTCAATTAATTGCAGATGAATCCTAACCTAGGGTCCAACACCTGACCTTTTATGCTGTATGTGCTATAGCGATCCCCATGTAGATATGGCGTTTCCTTTACGCATCGCAGTAAAGAAATTGCAGTGCATAGCAATATCAAAACCATTCTTCTTTAGGTGAAAGTCACAAGATAGGCCTGACCAGTTTTTATGATTTTGTCCTTTTTGATTTTGTCCGGTTTTGATAAAAGACATTAAACAGAACTTCGATTTTGCTCTTGTCTTGTTTTGATGAATGATGCTTTTGATAATATGCGGTTATTAATAATTCCGTGTTTAACATAGGACTGTTATGCTATTTTTCTTTATGATCTTAGACGATTTTTTATTTGTCCTTTATGATAGACTATGAGGGCCCTTGGATTCTTTATAAAATAAAACAAACTATGAAAAAGCCATTTACAACAAAAATAAGTTTTCATAAAGTTATAGAAATTTAGAAATGCCGGAAACCCCCTAAAACCATCAAATTTAGGACACTCTGTTAAGTACAGACCCGACTCATATCAAAATCCTCCTGAGGCTCAATATTGGAACAGGCTCCTAAATGATATGTGTGCATCTCCACATTCTCGGCACACAAGAACACTATCAAAGTTACAAGAAAACTACTGACAAGATTTTTGCACATCTTGAAACGCAAATTTAAAAGACCAGTGTAAAGTACTACTGTTTTTGTTCTTACAGAAGTTGTAAAATTTTTATTTGCACAATCAATAAATAGGTATAACAAAAATTAAATTGAAAAAATTATAATAAGAAACTTTTATGATGTCTATAAAAACAAATAATTTTTTTTTATTCGTTTTTTAATGTAACAGTAGCAGTTGGACATTACTTAAGCAAATTTTTTGTCGTAATTGGATAATTATAATTATACAAAAAAACCCGCTCTTTGGTGAATACTGTGAGGAGCAACGAAAATTCTTGAATGTGATTCTTAACAAAGTGCGTGGGCCCCAATATCTTTTGAGCTTCGGAGTGGCTAAACCAAGCATGCGATTTTGGGGAAAATGTTGTCATTTACTTTTCTTAAGTCACTGCAAAAAAAATTGTCGACTACTAATACTTTTGGGTTTTTTTTCAAGGATTTCAAGGGGAAATCTTGCATAAGACATTCGGCTTACTTTACTACCAGAGTCATTTCTCTCCTGCTAGGAGAGGCCGGATGGTGTCGGATTCCTACCGACTAAAACCCCTCGATTGCGACTCCGGCTTTAATTGCATAGCAATATCAGAACTGCTCTTCTTTAGGTGAACGTCACAAGATAGGCCTGATCAGTTTTTATGATTTTGTCCTTTTTGATTTTGTCCGGTTTTGATAAAAGACATTAAACAGAACTTCGATTTTGCTCTTGTCTTGTTTTGATAAATGATGCTTTTGATAATATGCGGTTATTAATAATTCCGTGTTTAACATAGGACTGTTATGCTATTTTTCTTTATGATCTTAGACGATTTTTTATTTGTCCTTTATGATAGACTATAGGGCCCTTGGATTCTTAATAAAATAAAACAAACTATGAAAAAGCGATTTACAACAAAAATAAGTTTTCATAAAGTTATAGAAGTTTAGAAATGCCGGAAACTCCCTAAAACCATCAAGTTTAGGACACTCTGTTACAGACCCGACTCATATCAAAATCCTCCTGAGGCTCAATATTGGGACAGGCTCCTAAATGATATGCGTGCATCTCTACATTTTCGACACTCAAAAACACTATCAAAGTTACTAGAAAACTACTGACAAGATTTTTGCACATCTTGAGAAGCAAATTTAAAAGACCAGTAGGTATAAAATACTACTGTTTTTGTTCTTACAGAAGTTGTAAAAATTTTATTTGCACAATCAATAAATATGTATACCTAAAATTAAATTAAAAAAATTATAATAAGAAACTTTATGATGTCTATAAAAATAAATCAAATTTTTTTAATTCTTTTTTTAATGTAACAGCAGCAGTTGAACATTACTTAAGCAAATTTTTTGTCGTAATTGGGTAATTATAATTATACAAAAAACCCGCTCTCTGGTGAATACTGTAAGGAGCTTGGAGAAGGGTGTTTTACTTATAGTTACCAGTGTATTTTGTAAGTGATGTGGAACAGGCTTAATTTTCGTATATAGCTTTATTTTGGCAATTTGCTGAACTTCTTCCTCCGCAAAAATTGCGACTCTGGGGACAATGTTGTCATTTACTTTTCTTAAGCCACAGCAAAAAAAATTGCGGATTCCTAAAACTTTTTGGTTATTTTTTCAAAGATTTCAATGGGAAATCTTGTATAAGACACTCGGCCTACTTTACTACTGGAGTCATTTCTCTTCTGCTAGGAGAGGCCGGGTGGTGTCGGATTCCTACCGACTAAAACTCCTCGGTTGTGACTCCGGCTGGCCTAGGCAAGCCACAGCCATTACTGGCTTATTGTGCACCCTCTGTATTCCTAGGCTAACCACTCCATTAATTTCATTTCCTGAACAAGTTTGTATAGCTCTTTAATGGAGTAGTCCCCATTCGCTATTGGGTCTAGTTCAACTTTTCCAACTATTAGGGCCTTTTGCGTTAGAGTGCCTCTAACATATTACATGTTCTACTGTTTCCGGTTCCTGAATTCATAGTCTGCAGCTTAGGCCTCCTTGATTCAGGCCCATCCTGTTTAGGTGAACTTTGACCGCCATATGGTCGGTCATGATCACGCGCTGATTTGAGGGGGAGTAACGTCGTTATTACCCCCCCCCCCTACAAAAAATATGTACATTTTGGTAATAATTAAAGGGAAAGCAGGAGAATTACCCCGTAGAAAAAAAATTATATTACAATATTTATTTCGTTAATAATTACTCCCCTTGATTTTGACCCAGATCCACGCTTTGTCATGATTCCTATTATGGTTCTCACTTGCATCCTAATGTAACTGATCAGGTCTTTTGTGAGTTTGGCATCCAGGCTTTGATAAAGGCTGTTTCTTAGCCCCTGTTTTTCTAACCAGTGGCTTTCATGTTTTCCCCTTACCCAGAGCTTGACCTTGCACCTCATAGTTCACTTTGGTACCCCCAGGGCTGGCTCTGCAGCGTTTTTGTTGCCTTGAATACCTCTGTATCCTGTCACCCATAATAGTTTTATTCTATTGCGTTTCGCCAGTTTCACTTGTTCAGCAAAGCATTCCCACACTTAGCTTTGAGGTAACCTTCGGGTGCATGAGCGGCCTGAGGGCCGCCTGGCTATGTGAGTATGTAAGATATTGTCTTACCAAAGTGTCCCAGGTAGCAAGAGGCCATCAAATGACGTCTTTTTTTCGTCGAAAAGTGGTCATTTCGATGACCACTAGGTCATCTACCAAAATTTGTTATCTTTAAGACGTCAGTTACTTGACGTCTTTTCGTAGTGTAGGTTTTGACGTCTGAAAACCGTCATATATTGGTCACTGCACACTTTGTCCAAGGGACATACACTCATACTTATATAGATGGTGCCCCAGTCAGTACTTGACCGGATTTATACGGAACATGGGGTACGTATGTAAAATAAATTAAACATTAAATCAAGACAAACTTCGAGGCTTCTTTCGCTTCAAGGTGGAGATGTGTAGGTCTAGGTCTATTTTGATCTGTACCTCACAGACGAACTCCGCTGTACCTGTTCCAGTACTTCCAGGTCTAAGTCACAGAAGAGTCACCTTCTGTGTCTAAGTTTTCGGTTATATCATATATTCAGACGAGTTTAAAAAAATTCATAAATAGGTTTGTGTCTGTGTGTGTGTCTAATGTTCTGATTTGGTCCCAAATACGTCATATTGCTGACGTCTTTAAAACGTCTAAAAATGACGTCATTTTGGGTGTGTCTTTTGAACGTCTTTTACACGTCAGGTTAGAGACGTCAATGGTCATTAAAAATTACCTGTTTTTGACGTTTAAAAAACGTGACCTTCCTACCTGGGGTTCCATTTTATTATTGTCTCTTGTGCATTCTAGGATGGCAAAGATTTCTGTTTGAAAGACTATCGGGTAATATCCCAGTGCAAAATGCAAATCTCTCCCAGGCCTTTCCCCGAATATTCCTGCTTCACTACCTTCGTCAGTTTTTAATCCGTCTGTGTACCAGATCAATCCTTCCTATGGCAGTGGGTTGTTTTGTCCATACCATTATGTATTTCTACGTGGAGAGTTTGTGTAAGACTGGTATGTCCAGAAACCCTTCTTCATTATTATGCATTATTGATGGTAATTCCATAACGTTCTGAAGCCGATAGAGTTCCATCTTTGCCTCTCCCTGTGTCACTGGAAATCTTTAAAAAATTCCGTGTTCCCTATGTATAAGTTCTTTATAAATGGTTGAATATAGAATTTATTTCTGCACCAATATAGGGAAGTAATTTAAGACACTTCGACTGATAACAGCAACAAAAATTCAAGCGGAAGAAAAATTCGTTTTCATGAGCGTTCAACCCCACCTTAACAAATATAAACTTTTTTTTATAAATGTAAGTAGGTGTATAATTAAAAGCTAATTCAAAATACGTGAATCAAAAAAATATATCATAACAAAAACATTTCACGTAAAAAAAGCCAAGTACGCGAAAACTTCTCCAATACAAATTTAAATAGCCAAGTTTAGAAAAACATTTCCAAACTAGTAAGAAACTTTCATTTTGAAAATTGTATTGGAGAACTTGGCTTTACTTTTATCTAAATTCTTTTTACGGAATACCATTTTCGCGTACTTGGTTTTTTTTTACATAAAATGTTTGTGTTATGATTTCACTACTTTTTTTAAAGGATTTCGATAATATTTAAGTTTTAAAGTAGTAAAATATGCGGAATATTGATCAAAACTTTTGCAATGCCTTATTAAAAATTTTGAGATTTTTTAATTTTTTCCTTTATCAAAGCTCCTATCAGCTCCTATCTTCTAAAGCTCAGCTATCTAGCGTTCCTGGAAGTGGACAAGGTTACTTTTACATAACTTTAAATTTATAGGGGAGGGAAGTAACTTAAAATGTAGGTATACATTTTTTCCTATAGTTTTATCATAGTTCCTATCAGTCTTCCAAAGCTCAGCTCTCTAGCGTTTCTGGAAGTGGGCAATGTTACTTTTACATAACTTTACATTTATAAGAGAGGGAAGTTGATTTCAAAGTATTTTTTCTATAGTTTTAGTTTTAGATATTAGGTGAAATATGGGCTGAAATGTTTTAGCAGTTTGCGCGAACTTGGCGGGACACTGCCGTGCCCCCAGATGTTGATATAGCTAATTAATTCGCGATACGAGGCCCATTTGAACCAGTGTGACGTCGCCTTTAGTCCAACCATTGCTCCTCGGGTCCAAGAGATATAGTTCCAACCAAAATGTTGACAAAATCTGACAGAAGGACGACAAACGAATCCATAAGGCAACAGACTGACATACAACCTTTGATTGACTACATGGACGAAATCTCCCTAAACTTTTACGAAAGACAAGTCCCTAAATGCCCACTGACCGAAAATCTATGCATATACACAGTACATAATTCGAACTTTAGGTTTAAGCCTATATACCATAGGACAAATATTTTTAATAACTAGGTTCTAGACCAAATAGTTGGAATTATGTACTAGACAAAACACAAAAAATTACTTTTCTTTAAGAATGCGCATACCATAATGCAGGTGTAACCTGTGGACAAACTGACAAGTACAAAGTCTCTAATTGCGTACAGCATTACAACAAGCAGTTTTTTTTTAAACTTTTTCTGCATTACAAGACTTGATATACGTTAGACGCAATAAAATATTTAAAACAGGGATTCATCTTAAGGGGTTTTTTAATTAAAATCTGTCATTTCTCTTTTCAGACAAACTTTGACATGCTCAGCGGAGGTCAAAAAATGAATATTAGTTAATATATTAGGGTATAGCCTTATTAGGTCATTTTACTAGGCCCATGTGCCCTCTGTTACGATCGACCTTAGGGAAGGTCGTAGCAAGGCACAATCTAATGTATTTAACTTAAGCATAAATACAGTATCTAAGATCTAGTTAGGCAATACATGTAAATTATAGTATTGTAAAGATCGAAATATGAATTTAACGAATATACGATTTGAAATGTAGGGTTCCAACCGAGGTTCCAAAATAGGTGCGTTTATTTTTAAAAAATAATGCGTAATCATTATACAAATAAAAAGCTTACAAAATCAAATTAGGGTAAGTGTGATTTTTTTAGTGCTGAATGGCTTAAACTACGAGTAATGAAATTTGGCACGAATATCGGCCTTTAGGTAGTGATTCTGCAGCTGTCATAAAAATATATATGTGTCGATTTTTGCGGTTGCTTTTAATCTCTGAAGGATACAGGATGTATGAAATTTATTTATGTATCTTTGGAAGGATTAAAAAGTAAATTTTCGTTACCTCGAAAGAGAGATTCAAAATACACTTTTAATATCTTGCTGCAGTAGTGCAATCTATCTATCTATTTAGCCTTCTTCAATCCATCTTTGGACATAGGCCTTTCCCAATATCTTCCAATCTTCTCTGTCTGTAGCCGTGTTCATCCATCTAGATCCCGCGTGTTTCTTCAAATCGTCCGCCCATCTCATTTGGAGTCTTCCCCTACTTCTTTTATTTTCCCAAGGTCTCCAGTTTACAATACATTTGTTCCATCGATCGTCTTTCTGTCTGATATTATGACCGGCAAATTTCCATTTTAATTTTGCTCTTGTCAGCTTTACATGTAACATTTGTCTTTCCATTGATCTTTGAGCTTTTGTTACCTTATCCATGTTTGATGTTGTAAGTGTCCAGGTCTGGGATCCATAGGTAAGTACAGGAAGTATGCACCATACACTTTCGTTTTGAGGTACTGAGGATATTTTTTATTTCTTAATATGTAGCTTAATTTACCGAATGCTGCCCAGGCCAATCTTACTCGTCTCTTGATTTCAGCTGTTTGGTTTTCTTGTTTCAGTTTAATCATTTGTCCCAGGTATATATATTTATCTACTTGTTCTATTTTATTTTAGTGTAGTTCATACTTAATATATTTTTAGCTGCTGTATCCAGTTCTTCCAGCATTTTTATCAGTTTTTCTTTCTTGTCTGTTATTAAGGCGATATCATCAGCATATCTTAGGTGGTTCAAGAATTTTTCGTTTACTTTGATGTCTATTTCTCCCAATCTAAGCTTTTAAAAACATCTTCTAGGGCCTGGTTAAATAATCTAGGGAATATTGTGTCACCCCAGCTCACACCTTTTCTTATGCGGATTAGCTTGGTTCCGTCGTGGATTTTGATTGATGTTGTTGCTTCGCTATATATATTGGTATATGGTATATGTATATCTGTGATTTATTCGGCTATTAATTAAAGATGCTTTTACTGGCCAGTGCTCAATGCTATCGAAAGCTTTTTCAAAGTCTATAAACGCAATATATAGTGGAATGTTGTATTCTTTAGCTCGTTCTATTATGATTTTCATGGTTAAAAGGTGGTCAGCTGTACTGAAACCTTTTCTAAAGCCTGCTTGTTCTTTTGATTGATATCCGTCAAATTTTGTTGTTAGCCTATCTGTTAATATTTTCGTGAAAAGATTATAAATTACATTGAGGAGTGTTAGAGGTCGATAGTTTTTTAGGTCTGCTCTATCGCCTTTCTTGTGTAGAATAATGGTTAATGATTATTTCCAGGTGTTTGGGATTATTTTTTATTTTAGTATTTTATTCAGGAGAATATGGAGGGTATTAACTACAGCTTCACGATCGTACTTAAGCATTTCTGCCGTTACTCCGTCTTTTCCAGGTGATTTGTTATTTTCCATTTTCTTTAATGTTCTCTTTATTTCCGCTTTGCTTATTTCAGGTTGAAGCTCTGAGTTTATGTTCTTTATTTTTGTTTGGCGTTTCTTTATGGTCTCTCGTGATGGTTCCCTTTTTGTTTGGTATAATTCTGTATAGAATAGTTGTGTGATATTTATGATATCCTTTTTAACGTTAGTTTCTATGCCGTTAATCTGAGGGCACGGCAGTGTTTCTTGAAACATTTTAGCCGATATTTGACCTACCTAAAAGTCTACTTCGGAACGAGCTAGAACTTTGCACAGTCGTAGATCTCCATGGAGTTAACAACCCCTCCAAGTTTCATGGAATTCCATAAAGTAGTAAACTAGTTACGAAATTTCAAAAAACGTCGAAATTGCCACTCACTCACTCACTCACTCACTCATGTATAGATCATCAATATTCTACTGTACTTCCAGACATGCTACAAAGCTGAAATTTGGCAGACTGATAGAAATTATGACCAAACCCCTGGAAAAAATCAAAAAACCCCAAAATTTTAATTTACTCCCCTCCCCTATACATTTAAAGTTATGTAAAAGTAGCATCGCCCACTTCCAGAAATGCTAGAGAGTTGAGCTTTGGCAGACTGATAGGAACTATGATAAAACTATAGGAAAAAATCAAAAAACCCCAAAATTTTAATTTACTCCCCTCCCCTATACATTTAAAGTTATGTAAAAGTAGCATTGCCCACTTCCAGAAATGCTAGAGAGTTGAGCTTTGGAATGCTGATAGAAATTATGATAAAACCATGAAAAAAAAGGCCAATATTTTCATTTACTCTCCTCCCCTATAAATGTAAATTTATGTAAAAGTAACATTACCCACTTCCAGAAACGCTAGAGAAATGAGCATTGGAAGACTGCTAGGAACTATGATAAAACTATAGCACAAAATTTAAAAACACGACAATTTTAATTTATTTCCCTCCCCTATACATGTAAAGTTATGTAAAAGTAACATTGTGCACTTTTAGAAACGCTAGAGAGCTGAGCTTTGGAAGGCTGATAGGAACTACGATAAAACCATGGAAAAAAATAAAAAAACCTCAAAAATTTAGGTAAGGCAATGCAAAAGTTTTGAACAATATTCCGCATATTTTACTACTTTAAACAGTAAGTATTATCCAATTCCTTTAAAAAAGAAGTGAAATCATAACAAAAACATTTCATGTAAAAAAAGCCAAGTACGCGAAAATGGCATTTCGTAAAAAGAATTGAGATAAAAGTAAAGCCATTCTTCAATACAACTTTTAAAATGAAAGGTTCTTACTAGTTTGGAAATATTGTTAGGTAGGCTGTGTTAATAGTATGGATGTAGTTACTTATTGCTTTATTGATTATGAATCCTACTACTTCATTACCTTTATGATATAGTAGATTACCGGAGTTCATTTTTACCGATTTTCTGATATTCGTCGGGTTTCTGACAGGCCTACAATGTCTCATTTTATCCTTGTCAGTTCTTCCTCCAGTTGTTCTATATTTTCGTCGGCGTTCATTGACCTAATGTTATATGTTAGTTTTAGTTTTACTAGTTTTAGTTTTACTAGTTTTTGTTTTGCTTTTGTGCATTGGATGCTTTTGCGCATAAGCGAATTTTCGCCTCCCCCAGATTACTAGAGTAGTGCAATTAACCCTGAATATTTCCCTCGTGTGTTTTAAGTCCCATAATATGAGGTGCAATCTTGCAGCACTGCACGTTAGCTATTCTGGGTCTTGAACGAGTTCCCATCACATGGTTTGGCCAATGGCAAGCTTTAAATTAGCTCGGAGCCGTCACGTGCTATGCGAAAAGACCTCTATTGCGCAAGCTTCTCCTACGATCCAACCGAGAAACGTTCATTCGGTACAGGGCAGGAGAACAGATTTCACTTCAAACGCGTAAAATTCACTAACTCTGAAGAGCGGGTGACTCATTGGTCGAGACAAGTCATTTCGGACAACACACGACCGCTCAGAGTTTGCTAATGGCCATAGCGTGTGATAGGGATGAAAAAGTTTATTTTTATAATTTTGACAATCGTAGGTTTGTCTGGTTATTCGGAAAATATTCAAAAATTTACACTCAAAATCAACCAGATAATTTTTGCACTCAACGTGTTTTTTCTACAAAGTACAATCGTTTGTTTTCACATTTTTCAGAAAGCCCTTCTTTTGCGGTTCGTGCTTTTTCGCAAAAATATGAAAACAAACTTTTGCAATTATAAAAAACAGGTTTTATGCAAAAAATATCGGTAATTTTGATGCACTCTTGCAATTACCCCCGATAAAAAGCTATTTAAATTTAAAAATTAAAATAAAAATATATTTTCGATATTTCCGCACGCTCGTAAAAAAGCATTTTTTCCGCACTGACGGCTTGACTAAACTCCGCTGGCGAATAGTTCGTGCAAACATCGACGCGTGGGGAAAAGTATTACTTTCAGCACTTGTTGGGTAAATAACTAATTAAAAATAAAAAATATAAAAAAATGTATTTATTGGAAAGTCAAAACACATTGTTTATTGTTTTAATTTGTTATGTCATAATTCAAAACTAAACAAAATTCGTTCCTAAATCCTCATGCCATTCATTCGTTATCCTTCTCGATGTCCTGAACTTGCTTCAGGGTATTCTGGGGATGTTCAATATCATCTTTAATTTTTTGCGCCCCCTTCTTATCAGGTTTGCCAAAGACTGTATCTGTCAACCATTCTACTCCATTTTCTAAAACGACAAAATAGCATTTTAGGCTAGCCAATAAAAGCATTTCACATTGCAAATACGCATGTATCTACTATTTTTTTATATGTTGCTAGTATCGTTAAGGGCAGTGGCGGCGCGTGGTAAAAAGCTTTCGGAGTGCACACCAAAAAAAAAAAAAAAATTGCGGCGTAGGCGGAATATTTTTTTGCAAATAATTAAAAAATGAGATATTTAGTTAGATATTAGTTACCTAACTATTATTATTGAAATTATAAATAAATAATAAATGTATCATACCTAGTTTACATATTTTCTCTTATAATGGCAAAGATGAAAATTTAATTGTTTTTAAATATTGCACGCTAATGCTATCAGAATTAGAAACTTCCGCCATTGTCGTAAATACCAAATCGTTTAAATCAAAACAAACCGCCAGCGCCCGACCGATAATGCCAAATTAGTGGTGTGCAAATACTATCTACTCGATACTTTAATATCTGATACATGGGCGGATTCGAAGTAATCGAATATCCTTCGACGCCAAATACTCGTTACTCGAATCCCGAATGGGACCGAAGCCGAAGTGTTACTTTCGTATCAATTGTATCGGCATCGGCCGTATGAGTAACGAGTTTGGAGTACTTGTAATCATTTGGACCGATATTTATAAATTGGATTTACCGATAATATAATATAAATAATAATAAAATCTAATACTTGAATAGGAAGTATCAGTATCTACTCAATACTTGGAAAAGTAATCGTTGCAAATCACTATGCCAAATTGTCTAAGTGCACTAATTAAAAGTGCCCTTCAGCTCCTCTAACATGCAACGCGAACCATTGGTGCGGGGGGCGTCACGGGGGTGCGGGCGGCATCGAGGCTAGTTATTGCACAGATTTTGTCCTAGGCACTGCCGCAGGAAGGTTCAGATTCTGTGTACTGTAAAATTCTATTGGGACATGTCGTCCTCTCTTTCTATATTTCGTAATTAGAATGCGACACAACATCTACGGAGGAAATAAAAGTAAATAATTAGATTCGAACTAACTATATAGCGCATCCGCCAGCATGCACCGCAGGTGGTTTGAACACGAATACAAACACATACATACCGGGTATTAATTTGTAGGTAATATTCCAGTCTTTAGTGAATTCCGTTTGGGGTAATTATTAATTAAATTTTAGTATTTTTTTAAGTTAAATTTGGGAGTGCACGTGCACACGTGCACTTATGGAGAAACCGCCACTGGTTAAGGGTAGTTCATACGCAAGTTGGCAACCCTGAAATCCCTGTGCTATTCCCGAGGGACTCGAAAATCATGCAATTTTTTAATTAAAAAAAAAATACCTTAAGAATTTTTTTTTTGCGTATTTACGTTTCATTCTTTGTAAAGCCCCCCAAACTCTCTACAATCTGAGCGCAACTCTAGCTTCCTAGGTTCTTTGGTTGCGGAAATACGTGTGGTTTTAGATGTGCAGTTTTTTACAAAAACTGAACTTTTACCGGTAGGGTCATTTTCTAATCCTCGTACCGGCTAAACTAATCGTCCTAGAGAAAGTAATAGGGAAGGACTTTATAGCGAATTCTATTGGCTTTAACACGGTACTAAAGTTGAGCCTCTATGTATTATAGTTTGGGCAAAAACGAAAAATATATTAAACCATCGATGTTCTAGAAAACAAAAAAACAATGTACTAAATAATTATGGAATATACAGGGTGTCCCATAACTTAGGGGCCATAGTGCAGCAGGTGATAGAGGAGGTTATTTCCGAGAAAAAAGTTTATATAACATGGGGGTCAACACACATCTGTTTTTAAGATATAGGATGTTTAAAGTTAGAGGAGTGGGAGGAAAGGGGTTTTACAAAAAAAAGAAAATCTGTCACAGCCAGCTGAATACTCACCTAATTGTGATTCAAAAATGTGGTATTCCTTTTTTTGATAAAATTACAAGTTAAGGAGATACAGGCTGTCACAATAACCTCCAAAAACGTATAAAACATATTTTTTTTTTAAATTAATTTTTGCTTATGTATTCTTTTAAAAAATATCAATAATATTTTATTATTTTGTCTTGCTAGAGACTTGTTTTTATTAACAAAAAATATAAAAAACACATTGCCTTTAATATGGCATTTATAAAAGTTTATACCAAAAAAATGGTTTTGTCTAAAAAACATTGACCGACTAATTTTTTTCAAAATAATTTTTTAATTTATTGCTCTTGTTCTAATACACGACTCTATCCAATTTCATATTTTTACTGCGTTTTTTTTCTTAAGTTATTATCAAAAAAGTTAAAAACTCTGATGCTCTGTATCTTGACAAAGAAAGAGTTTTGACCGACCCATACGTTATAGGAACTTTTTTATCAGACATGACCTCCTCTATTACCTGTTGGCCTATGGCCCCTAAGTTATGGGACACCCTGTATAGTGTGTATAGCCCATAGCGTCTTTCTTCTGCTTTTTGATAAAGATTTTATAATATACATATATGGCCAATTACTAATTGATGAGAACCAATACTACCTGACCTGTTCACAGACACAAAAATGCTAAAAAGGTAGAATATCAAAATATGTTTTTAATTCTTAACGGTTTAAGGTAGAGAAATGAAAGTTAACACGCACAATGGCCTTTAAATACTAAATTTTCTGGTGTCAAAAAAAATTACATATATGGCCTCTAGGGGGGTATGGGGCTTAAATGTCTTTTTAGATTATCCCTTATATCTTCTAGACTACTACACCTATACATTTAGGTCTTACTAAGTTGGTAGCTCAGACAATTACTAACAGGCTAGATATATGCAAAAACAATTTTGATGTTTGCTACCACTAGCGAAAGAGACGCCATTGGAAGTTCATCATTTTGCGAGAGAGCTCCAACAGGTCCATCACCACCTCCACCGATAGCGTGTTTCCCTTGGGAAGTTTGTAATGCTTTTATTGTTTTGATGATACTAAGTGGTTCATTTCTTGGCACTCTGATTTTAAGACTTTTTATATTAAAACTTACAAATCTAGCGCCGGGATCTCATTCGCTCCTTTTTAAAATCTCGACAAAATGTTCCGAGTTTTTGACAAAAGATTCGGACCATGTATAGGCATCGAAGAATATTTCTTCGATGGTATAGGCCAGTCATTAAAGCAAAAAAAACGACCCCCAGCTTGCAAAAGGTGGTGTAGTCGCGATGTCAACATATGTTGTTCACATTGGAGTCCAAAACAAACTGAGATTTCGAAATTGGAAGGGGGGGGGACTAAGGTCACTGTATAACGAAGTAAGGAACTCCGCCATTTTCGATTTAGTGTGAATGAAAAGGTTTTTGTTTTAAATTATTTGGTCCTTGTACATTCTTGAAAGAAAAGTTTTAGACAATAAAATTTCCTACAAAAACGCTGTTGTACGTTTTTTTGTCAGACTAGTGATTTTTAAGTTACTACGCTAAAAATTTCACCGCCATTTTGGATTTTGACCAATTTTTTTATTTAGTGGCTTTTAACCCCGAAACTGCTTATTTTTGAGAAAATATGTCAAAACATAAAATGCTAACTACAGTGACTATCGGTTATAACCACATTGAACGGACCGCTTAATGCAGGCGTTATAACCGAGCGCGGTTATAGAGAAAAAGGTAACAAAATGGGTTATATTATATAGAACTCGGTCGGGACCTTAATATTATGTCGTCGCTATAACCAATATGTCGTAATATCCGATATCGTTATGAACGATTTTCATTGTAATAGCCTATAAAATAAGATATCACTGAGTTCTGTAGGTAGTACCCTTGCTGAGATACGAACCATGAAGTGTTGAGCCGCGTATCCATTTGTAACAAATGGCCCGTAACGTGTCCGCGAGCATGTTACGTTAGGACTAGTGGAGACGGAATTCTGTTGCATGGTACGCGAATTAAATACGAACTCCGGCGAAGTAGCTTTTAAAAAACAATTTATTTTCGAAAAGGTTACAAAAATGAGTTAAATGACCACTATCGTTTATAGTATAATAATGATACCTATTTTATGTTTCTGAGCGCATATATAAACTTCAATGTACGGCGTCAGCAGTTTATTTGTTATTATAAACAAGGGTACTATGTTATTATTCCAGGGATATTACTCCTCCAACCTTAGTTTCGTCAACGTCCTCGTTGATAAGTTTTTGAAGAACCCTTAAGGGAATACTATTAGTTTTTGATATTTTTTGCTTTCGCCAAAAGTAGAAAATAAAAATTAAAATTAAAATTATTGCCAGACATAGCGTTAAGGTAATGTAGTTTTGACTTTTTAAATTTAAGTCCTGTAGGATTAAAGTATCAGTTAGGTCTTCCTGCATTTTTTGTGGGCTTTCTAAATGTCTTATCTGCAAATTGATTGATAAATTTGTTTCAGAAAGGAATATTTATTTTGGTTAATTATTACGTCACACTGGCTATTGATAAGATAACAGCTTTGAGGTGTGATTTTCTGAAACTGAAAGCAATTTTCGTATATAGTCTCTAAAGCTTTTGTACAGAAAAGTAAACCACTTTTATAAGTTAAAGTGTGAATTTGAAAATTATTTCTTACTGTGGCAAAAGGGCAGTTTTTTGGTAAAATGCAACTATTTGCAATAGGGTTGGAACAAATCGAATTTGAGTTGATTTCAGAGCACTGCTGATACCATAAATTGTTACAATAGCACTTACTAAGGCTAATCAATATTTTTGATTCATTATTAGGTATTGGCAATGAATCGTGTATTCATTGGTAATTTCCAAAAATGACTAAAATCACGTGCATGGGCAAATTTTCAGATTTTTTCTACTTTAGACGGCATAAGCTCCGAAAGAAATACTTTGTTCTAGGGTAAAAGTTCTAAAAACATATCTGGTAGAGAATTTTATTAGCTACAAAATCCATTCTTTAAATTTATTTTTAAATATTGTAATGGAGTGGGAGTAACTTTTAACTTAAAGTAAGTAAGTTAGAAAATAATAATTTTTTTAAATTTAGTGCTTTAAACGGCACGTTTTTTATTTATTTTTATTTTTTAGTGGAAATTTAGTGACGTACAAAAAGGTAAGAGAGCTTAGGGGTCAAACACCTCCTTAAACTAACCACCTCTTCAAAAACCCCCCCAGACCCCCAAAATCTAACATATTTAGGTTTTCTCAAATTTTCTAAAAAAATACGCTTCTAAGAGAAAAATGTGTAATATACTTTATTGTAGACAATGAAATTTCCTTTTGAAAAAGATACAACTCGATGGGGGTCAACTATTTATAAACTCTTCAGCGGCGTCCGTTAATTGAAGTAATTTAAAAAAGTCTAAAAATATCCATGTTTTTTCCATGATTTATTCGATTTTTTTTTAAACCAAGGTTTATAGAACAAAATGTGTTATACATTATTGTAACAAATAAAATTTTCTTTATAATGCTGTACAAGAAAGTCGGATTGGTTTCATGGTTATAAATTCAGAGGCGCCCGTAAATTTAACCAATTTTAAAAAATCACAAATTAAAATATTTTTGTTACAAGTTTTATCTAATTTTTTCAAAAACTAAGCCTAATTTAAAAAAAAATGCTATGATGCATTTTATTGACAATAAAATTCTCTTTTCAACGGTGTATAACTCGATGGGGTTTGACTTACAATGAACCCGCCAGCGACGTCCGTAAATGGGGGCCATTTAATTATTTTTTTTTAAATTATGTTTTGCACAGGTTTTATTTGATTTTCAGAAAACCATGCCCTTTATGAAAAAAAATGTTTTTTACTTCATTGTAGATAAAAATAAAATTTCCTTTTAAACGTTGTGTAACATGATAAAAAATATTTCATATTTACCGCTCCAGTGGTGTGCTTAATTTAAAAGAATTTTGTGTACCACCCAATTGTAGACAATTATATCCTCTAAAAAATTAATAACTATAAACTCTTTTTGCGATCTAGTGTACTGGAACGAAATTAAAGGCAAAAAACTAAAAAAAGTGCCAATTTTTTATGGTTTTTTCAAGATGGCGGAGGGAGCACAGGGGTGGGGGTGACGAAAACTCAGATTTTTAACTAACCTCCTGAGCTTAACAACATATCCAAAATTCAGAACTACCGGACCTTTTGTAGGGTAACCCCCCTATTTTGGCCTCTATTCACTGAACTATAAGTATTGTAGGTATCGTTAAGGTATGATACAAGGTATTGAAACTGTATTTTTGATAAAGTATTATTAACTTGTTCAACTAAAGGGGATAAAAATTGGGAATTGGTAGTTAAAAGTTGACTCAAAGAAATTTTTATTGCAGTCGTGTTAAAAGGTGTGATAATGGCTACGACTAAAGAAGGAGAGATTTCTTCTGTGTAGAATCCATTATTGTGCAGTCTGTTGACCTGAAGGGCCTGGCTCATTTTCGGCAATATCGGGAGGTACAGCATCAGGAACCTGGAATGATTTAGGTTTTTTCCTAACTCTTTTTATTTTTCTGATATGTGTGTTAATCGGTTTAGTTTTCGAGATACCGGTTATAATATTTTTATTGACCTTTGTTACTTTCGTAGGTATAAATTGTGGGTTCATTTTATTTTGAAGGGTATTTTTTCTATACACAGTTTTTCTTGTATTTGAGGGGGCTCTTCCGTGTTTTTATTTTGTTTTTGTGTGTTTTGTAATTGCTTCTGATATGCTTTTTTGAAAATTTGATCGTGAAAAGGTATTAGTTCTTTTTTACGTTGTTCGTTATATTGTTCAAAAAGAGTGAGGTCATTGTTTATGTTTGGTTCGATATAAGGGCCGTATAAAATTCAAAAGGGGAAACAACCAGTAGTAGAGTGTATACTTTGGTTATAAATTAAAATGTGACTGTTGTCATTATGTTTTGAGGTGTCTCATCTGGATTTTGCGTTTTTAAGATTCCTAATTTTTCTAACAGAGTTGAATGTAATCTTTCGATCGGGCTGTTAGAAGATGAGTTAGCGGGAGTTGTATAATGCAGTTCAATACAAAATAGTTGACAGAATTCTTTAAGAAGGTTGTTGTCAAACTCGGATCCTCTGTCACGATTTTTTGACAGGTGTTATGGTGGGAGAAATAATGTCTTAATTTGCTCAGAATAGTGACGGCGTTTCTGTCAGAGATAAAATAAGCTTGTGCATATTTTGAAAAGGAGTCGATAATAGTTAAAAATTGACAGTTTGAAAATCGAAAAACGTCGAGATGAAGGGTTTTGAAAGGTTTTTCGGCTAATAAAGGCCCTTCGTATGCTATTTTATATGGGCGTCTTTCGTATTTATTTTGTAGGCATAGTTCGCAGCTGTTTATAAAATCCGTAATGGAGTCTCTTAATTTGGGGCAGTAATATTTTTGTTTTAACTGATTGTAAGTTTCGGTTATGCCGTTATGGTTAGATTTATGATAGTTTGCTATTATTTCTGTTTGCTGTTCGGTATTAATGACATCTGTCAGATAAGTGTTTGAAAAAATGAGCTTTGCGTTAGGGTTTAAAATTGAGCTAACTATTCTTTGAAATTCGAGTTTGAGTTCATCGTTTGGGATGTAGACCGTAAAAAGTGAATCAGATTTTACTATTTCTTTTAAGATTTTTAGAATGCATCCTTGTTGTTGATCTTTATTTATTCGCACAAAGTGATGATTTTTCTTAAACGGATTTGAATGAAATTGTCTGTATTCTTTGCCGTAATCAATTATTAATCGATTAGTTGCATAATTTAGGGGCAATTCTGATATAGGTAGGTATTTTCCATCTGTGTCATTGTTCGAGTGAACGGTGACGTCAGAGGCATTATCATTTAGATTTTTGTCGGTTTGAATTGGTTGAAGATTTAAATTTGATGTAGATGGGTTTGTTAGTTCGTTAAGGCGAGTTATATTGGTTTGGGTTTCTTTGTAAAGTTCGTTAATAGCATAATCAGAAAGATTAAAATCGGTTAAGATGGCAACCGAGTGATCGACGTTAGGGGATATGGACATGGCGTCGTTTGTTTCGTGAATGTTAATGTCTATTCTTAAGAGTGCGTCAGCAACGACATTTTCTTTGCCTTTTTTGTATTTTATTTCGAAGTTGTACTCCTCTAACTTGAGTTTCCAACGAATTAAGCGGGAGTTTGGCTCTTGAATTTTGGACAGCCAAACTAATGGGTTGTGATCAGTTTCGATGGTAAACTTTTGTCCGTACAGGTAGGGCCTAAAATGTTTTGTCGAGTCTAGAATAGCAAGGAGTTCTTTTTCTATAGTTGAGTAGTTTTTCTCGGCCGTATTTAAAGTTTTGGAGTAATATGCTATGGGTTTATTGTTATCGGTAGTCGATCACTAACCTAAATTCCTTCTTTCCAGAAGCATCGGCCTTTTTAGGAACTATCCAAAAAGGCGCAGAATAGGGAGAAATATAGGGACGGATTTTATTGTCAAGTAGTTTTTGAATTTGACTTTGAATTTCAGCATTTATTGCTGGAGGATGTCTGAAAGATTTAACATAAATGGGACGGTCGTTTGTTGTGCGGATAAAATGTTTAGTTTGACTGGTGAAAGAAAGGTCACAATTTTCGTTATACATAATGTGTTTGAATTCTTTACAAAGAGGCAAGATTTTAGATTTTTCAAGAGGTGTGAGGTGATCTAGTCTCAATTGTATGTCAGGGTCGAAGTATGTGTTGTATTGATTAGGGGGGTCGATTATCTCAAATTGTTCTTGAGGTATGACCTTGACTCGGTCGTGAAAGTTAATGTTCACGTTTGGGTTTGGATTGGGGATTTTACAAAACCCGTTTTCGATTTCTACGAGACTATCGGGAATAACGTGTTCATCAATAGAGAAGGAAGGCAACAGTGCAGTGCCCTCTTTGTGATTGACAGGGATTGTTAAAAAATTGACATGAAAATTTTGAATCGGTTGGTTTAAAGGTTTATTGTAAGCTAGCGAAAAAGGAATTTTAATCTTGTTTAAAGTTTATAGTTTATTTTCATAGTCGACCACACCTTTTAAACGTTTAAGGTCTTTTGAGCCTATCAGTGCGTCAAAGTTTTTATGCCAGTTTAAAACACGCGTTTTCAAATTTTCGTTTATTCCTAGTTCTTGTCATAAATTTAATTTTAAATTTTGGTTTTCTTTGTATGTATTTCTGCAGGCGATTACTTCAAAGGGTTCATAAAACATGTCTGGTTCGTCCCGCCTTCCTTTTTGTAAATATGTTCTTTTTACTATAATTTACCAAATTGGTTCGAATTAGGCTATTTGGTGATTTACTAGAGCATTTTCTATTTTTTGTTTATTTAGTATTAATTAACTAATTAAGTACTTAAAATTACTGGGTTATTTGCATTTGAAACTCCCGCGGTTTTAAAGGCAAATATTACAATTTGCTATAATCAATTTACTTTACATAAAATGCATTTTGAATTACTAAGGTTCCTAGTTCCTTTAATATGGACCTTCGTAATCTCATTCCCTCCTACTTATTCCCTTTTCTCCTACGCCTATGGATTAACGACGCCACTGGGCGACATGTGGGAGAATGAACGCAGCAGCGATACCTGCTGCCGGACCACAGAGAACCGTTTCGCCTTCGAACGATAATACACGCGTGTTAGCGACTCTCCTACCACATTCATGTGGGGTGCAAAAAATACGGTTGAACAGCACGTCCTCCCATGAGTTCCACTTCCTGTATAAAAATGGTAAGTGAAAATGCATTATTTTTACCTTACATACATTTGTTTATTGCTACACTAACCTAGAAGGTAAACTAGACCATTTCAGAATCCCTTGTACCAGCTTAGCCTATGACCTTATTCCCTTAAAATTACAGTCCACATCTGACACCGTTAAATTCCAGACAACTCTCCTATCTGGACCACCAGGGAGCCCCATTTTTGATCCTTAGCGACCCGGATTTCTGGAATCGTTTTTTTGCCTTTTTAGGTTAGTTTTTTTTTTACTGGTTTCAAATGCAAGAAAAACCCTTGTTTTTCCTAAATGCCTTTTTTACTGGTTTCAAATGCAAGAAAAACCCTTGTTTTTCTTACATGCCTACTTTAGAAAACCCCTAGGTTTCTAAAATACATTTTGCGATTTTTTTTTGTGTAAAAACAAATGCAAGAAAAACCCTTGTTTTTCTTACATGCCTACTTTAGAAAACCCCTAGGTTTCTAAAATACATTTTGCGATTTTTTTTGTGTAAAAATTAAATATTTTTACCAATAAATTTAGCCTTTTCATGCGAAAAACCAAACACAGATAAAATCTGTAAACTACTATGCTTTTTTTTGTTTCGAATAAATCAAGTTTTTTCGTTTCTTTTTTGTAAAAAAAAAAACCGTATAGAATTTGGGTGTTTTTTTGTTTGTCACTGGAAATAGTTTAAAATAGTGTCTGCAAAGTGCTATTATTTTAGCCGTTGTGCCTTCACATTTGTGGATTGCTATAATTATATCCAATTTGCTCGAAAAAAATCTCCAAATTGCCATATTCATTTTTGCTTATTGCAAATTGCTATGACTATATCCGATTGCGGATGCTTTACTATATTCGTTTTTGCGTAAAAATTGCTATGAATATATCTATTTCTAATTTACTATTATAATATCTGTCTGCAAATGGCTATGATTGTATCCATTTTTTGCGTGCATAATAAATTTTGAAGGAAATTTAATTCTTAACTTGAGAATTTGTTTTCGTGTAAAGGCAGATAAATAGTTTTACCAAATTAAATGCTTTTGATTTGTAGGTATTTATTTTTAAATTTAGTACATAGTAGGTACCTACTTATTTGAATTCGCGAGGCGAAGATAAAAAAACTTATACACAAGTTTTTTTGTTATCATTAGTTTGCATCGGGTATTTTCTTTACTTTTGTGCGCTTATAGTTTGATTATTGTAATTAAACGTAGGACATTAATATTTATACAGGGTGTCCAAATTTTGATTTTTTTTTCAGTTTACCTAATTTTTGTCAATTATTTTTTGGATTTTTTTTTTAATCATGTCTAGTTCGGATAAAATTTTAAAGGCTAAAGCCTTGCGCTATAGTGCGATTTCACAGCTAAATTTGATCATTGAATCCGCGACCCTCGCAAAAAATGACCCTGCCTATCACAGCGGCTTTAAAGTCAAATTTCGGACATTGTCAAAAATCAAAAAAGATTTTGAAAAGCACCATAATACTTTGTTGACGTTGGTAGCCTCTGATGAGGATCGCTTAGTAGTAGAAAACAAAGTGGCTATGGACTTTTGCAAACGCTGTGACGAGATTTCCACTATATTTTACGAACTTTTCGAACTACCCTTTGAAGATGGAGGGCTTTTGAGCAGTACGATAAATCCCATGGGCAGTCCCTGTGCCTTCACAGACCAGCATGGTTTACTGCCTAGGATAAAAATACCTCTTTTTCAAGGGGAATTTAAGGAGTTTCCAACCTTTTTGCAAGCCTTTAATGCTACCGTGCACAATAATAGGTCGCTGGGAAACTTTGAAAAATTCAATTTGCTTTTTTCTAATTTAAAGGGCCCTGCCCTGGATGTCATTTCTGACATTCCTATCCTTGCTGAAAATTATTTAAATGCCTACCACACCTTGGTGGATAGGTATACAAATAAACGATTACAAGCTTACCTTCACTGGAAGGCAATTGAAGGCTTCTCTCCTCTTACTAAAGAGAATGCTACGAATTTGAGGAATTTGCTTGATTGTTTTTCGAAAAACTTAAGTGCTTTAAAAGTCATGGGTTTTAAAACGGAGTTTTGGGATTATATTATGGCACAAATGCTCTTGGATAGGTTGGACCTAACCACGCGCAAGGCATTTGAGCAAAATTATTGCTCCAATGAGATCCCCTCTTATGATAAAATTCGTGCTTTTGTTTCTAGCCATTGCATTGCGTTGGAACAAATACAACAAACTCAAGATTACTTAAAAAATAAAGATTTGTCAACTTCAAGTCCGAAAAATCAAGCAAAGTTTCAAAATCGATCTGCTTTGTTTGCTAATACTCAGAGAGCCTCCAAAAATGCCTCCCAGTCTCCAAATGGCCAAAGTGGCTTAAATAATACTCCAAACCCTCAAAATTTTTGTTTTCTCTGTAAAAGTGGCGATCATATAATATACAGATGTCCTAATTTTTTGGCGAAAACTCCCCAGCAACGTTTTGAGATTGTTAAACAACATAAAGCGTGTGTCAACTGTTTGGCCTCAAAGCATAATTTACCCCAGCAATGCAAATCAGAAAAAAGATGTTTACATTGTGGCCAATTTCATCACAGTCTCTTACATTTTTTTCCTATTAATTCTACACCTAGTTCTGCGAGTAGCCCCTCTACTTCTGCAGTGCAACCCCCGAGGAGCCCCGTGGCTACCGAATTTAATAGAACCACTAACACCATTGTTACTGGTATGTCTTTAAATGATCGCGAAGTACTTCTCTGTACCGCTTTAATACAAATACAGGATGTTTTTCAAAATTGGCACACAGTGCGCGCCATCTGTGACTCTGGTGCTCAATCTTCATTTATATCTAAGTCATGTGCTGATAGTTTGGGCCTTCCTAAATTTAATATCGCCAGGACTCTACAAAGCTTAGATCGAATGACAACTTCGGCAAAATCTGGAATTAATTGCAATATATCCTCTTTGCGTGATAATAATTTTGTTTTTAATTTTGATGCGATAATACTCGATAAAATTTGTAGTGATTTACCTCATTCCTCATTTTCGATTAAAAGTTTTCCTTTTCTCGCCAACTTAGAACTAGCTGACCCAGGCTTTAATAAAAGCGATAAAATTGATTTATTGTTGGGCGGCGATGTGTACCCTTACATTTTGCTAGATGGTCGTTTGTCTACGGGACCCAACAACCCCGTCTGCATTAATACTATTTTTGGTTGGGGAATAATGGGCAATCTTTCACTTTCACCTTCAACTACAAATCAAATTAAAACATTTTTTACTACGTCAATGAACGATTCTTTTGTCAATTTAGATAAAAATCTACAACGATTTTGGCAAATAGATGACATACCTAATGTCAAGGCCATTGACCCCGAAGATGAGTTTTGCGAAAATTATTTTTTGAAAACTACCTCAAAAAATGAGGAGGGGAGATATATTGTATCTTTACCATTTAAAGTTACTGCTCCAGATTTTGGCGACACTCGATCCATTGCCGTACGTCGTTTTTTCTCCCTTGAGAAGAAATTGCTACAAAACCCTGATTTTTATGCTGCCTACAGCTCTGTTTTACAAGATTATTTAGATAATAATCATATGCAACCGGTTTCTGCACCTTTGCCGACCGAAATTTCAAATCATTTTTATATTGCACACCATGCGGTGTTTAAAAAAGATTCTACTAGCACCCCCCTGAGGGTGGTTTTTGATGCGAGCATGCACGCCCCTGGCAAAATCTCGCTCAACAACGCTGTTTATACTGGGCCCCCTTTACAAAGGGACTTACAAAAAATTTTATTACTTTATCGTTTGCATAAATTTTGCTTTTGTTGCGACATCCGTCAAATGTACAGGATGATTTTAGTTGACCCTAGTCAAACTAATTTTCAAAGAATAGTTTGGAGGTTTGATCCTAACCAGCCTATTCAAGACTTCGAAATAAATAGAGTTTTATTCGGGGTCTCTTGTAGCCCCTTTTTGGCTATCAGAACTTTGCTGCAACTTGCTAGAGAGCATGAGGACCTTCCTCTTGCCTCAAAAATCATTGAGGAGGCAGTTTTTGTCGATGATGTGATTTCGGGAAGTGATGACTTTTTTAAGGCCACTGAGATGAAAAATCAATTAATCGAGCTACTTAGCCGAGATGGATTCGAATTGCGTAAATGGGCGAGCAATTGTCCCGAGTTACTATCCGATCTTCCTGAGTCACACATTTCGATGAAGGCTCTTTCTCTCGATTTAGATGCTGAAAATTCAACTTTGAAAATTCTCGGTTTAAATTGGAACTCTCATACTGATGAATTTTTTTATACTTTCGACTGTTCTCTCCAAACATGCACTAAAAGAACAATTTTAAGTAATTTGGCCCGCATTTACGACCCTCTGTCTTTTTTGGCGCCAATAGTTTTAATTTTAAAATTAATTGTTCAATACTGCTGGGCAGAAGACTTAAACTGGGACGACCCTGTCAGTCCGGAAATTGTTTTTTAAATGGGAAAAATTTAAAAATGAATTAAAGTTTTTGCATTCTGTTAAAATTCCTCGTCAAATAATTTTGCCTAATGCTAGTCAAATCCAGCTAGTAGGATTTTGCGATAGTTCAGAACGGGCCTATTGTGCTGTCGCTTATATTCGAATTTTTTATTCTGATGGAAACATTAAAGTTTTTTTTGTTTGTAGTAAATCTAGAGTCGCACCGTTGCGTCGTAAACTAACTTTACCAAGACTAGAGCTTTTAGGAGCTGTTTTGTTGGCTAAATTAATGGATTTTTTACTAGAAACGTTCTCGGAAAAAATTAAATTTGATAAAATTCTTGCTTTTACTGATAGCACAGTGACCTTATCTTGGATTCAGGGATCTCCTCACAAATTTAAAACATTTGTTTCGAATAGAACTGCCTATATACAAGGAAGAATTAGCCCTGAGTTTTGGCATTATGTTCCTACTGAACAAAATCCTGCTGACTGCGGTACTAGGGAAATGTATCCCTCTGATTTACAAAGATTTTATTTTTGGTTAGAAGGGCCTTCTTTTCTAAACCAACCTACAAATACTTGGGATTTTATGACAGTTACTTACGATGGGAATGCAGTTTTGGAAGAACAGCGAAAAAATATTTTTAACGTTTTTACTTGCGAACAAACAGTTGAATATTATGTAAACAACTTGTTTGAAAAATACAGTTCTCTTTTTAAAATTAAGAGAATAGTTGCTTACTTTTTGCGAGGGTTACAAAAGTTTAAAAATCCCTCATACAATTTTGCTACTGATTACCTTACAAATCAGGATTACTACAAAAGCTTACTTTTTATTTCGAAATGCGTACAATCTTTTTCTTTCCAAAAAGAAATTGAATTACTAAAAGATAAGAAACAGCTTCCAAAAGCTTTTCAAAAATTATGTCCATTTTTGCATAATGAAAGCTACGATTTGCTTCGTGTTGGAGGCCGTTTATGCCATTCAAATTTATCATACGATAAAAAATTTCCAATTCTTTTGCCTTCTAGTGCAAAATTCACTGAATTACTGATTTTAGATTTGCATCGCAGCAATCTTCATTGTGGTATACAGACCACAACTTTTTTACTAATGCAAAACTTCTGGGTATTGTCTGCTAAAAAGGTAGTGAGAAAAGTTTTAAGTTCTTGCCATACTTGCTGGAAAACTAAACCTAACTCTCTTCAACCCCCTATGGGTAACCTACCGAAATTTAGAGTTTCCGAAGCAAAGGTGTTCGAAAATGTAGGTATAGATTTTTGTGGTCCGTTCACGATTACTCTTGGTCGGACCAGAGGTGCAAAAACCATGAAAGCATATGTCTGTTTATTTATCTGTTGCGCTGTTAAAGCCGTGCATTTAGAGTTAGTCTCTGATATGACATCAGAAGCCTTTCTGGCTGCTCTGCGCCGCTTCATAGCTAGAAGAGGACTATGCTCAAAGATCTCTTCAGACTGCGGGACCAACTTCGTGGCCTCTGAAAAATACTTGCGACAAATTTTTTCTGATTGCGTGAAGGGGGAAGGTATAGTTTGGTCTTTTAACCCACCTGCTGCTCCCCACATGGGAGGCATTTGGGAATCAAACATTAAATCTTTAAAGACTCATCTTCACAGGGTAGTTGGAAATCAAATACTCACCTATGAGGAATTAAATACGGTTTTAACCCAAGTTGAAGCCATAATGAACTCACGTCCTTTATGTGCCTTAAGCACCGATCCTACTGATCTGGCGGTCTTGACTCCTAATAATTTTTTAAATTTGAGGCCTCCAGGTACAATACCCGATCCAAACTACTGCGATATTGCGTTAAACAGGCTGTCCAGGTGGCAACTGTTGCAAAGAATGCACCGCGATTTTTGGATTCGCTGGCATCGCGAATATTTGCACACTTTGCAACAGCGAGCCAAATGGCACCAACCTCTTGCTTCCATTGATATTGGTACTATGGTACTGATCAAAGATGAAAATTCCACTCCATTGGATTGGCCCCTAGGCCGCATTGAAGACCTTATTAAAGGTTCTGATAATGTTCCACGGGTTGCTATTGTAAAGACTACTAAAGGTACCTACAAACGGCCTTTGGTAAAACTATGCGCCCTGCCTACAAATTAAACTCTCTGAAATGCCCCTGGGCATTCTCAGGGGGGTGGGAAATGGTTCGTCCCGCCTTCCTTTTTGTAAATATGTTCTTTTTACTATAATTTACCAAATTGGTTCGAATTAGGCTATTTGGTGATTTACTAGAGCATTTTCTATTTTTTGTTTATTTAGTATTAATTAACTAATTAAGTACTTAAAATTACTGGGTTATTTGCATTTGAAACTCCCGCGGTTTTAAAGGCAAATATTACAATTTGCTATAATCAATTTACTTTACATAAAATGCATTTTGAATTACTAAGGTTCCTAGTTCCTTTAATATGGACCTTCGTAATCTCATTCCCTCCTACTTATTCCCTTTTCTCCTACGCCTATGGATTAACGACGCCACTGGGCGACATGTGGGAGAATGAACGCAGCAGCGATACCTGCTGCCGGACCACAGAGAACCGTTTCGCCTTCGAACGATAATACACGCGTGTTAGCGACTCTCCTACCACATTCATGTGGGGTGCAAAAAATACGGTTGAACAGCACGTCCTCCCATGAGTTCCACTTCCTGTATAAAAATGGTAAGTGAAAATGCATTATTTTTACCTTACATACATTTGTTTATTGCTACACTAACCTAGAAGGTAAACTAGACCATTTCAGAATCCCTTGTACCAGCTTAGCCTATGACCTTATTCCCTTAAAATTACAGTCCACATCTGACACCGTTAAATTCCAGACAACTCTCCTATCTGGACCACCAGGGAGCCCCAATGTCGTTGGGGTACATTTTGGCTATTCTTGGGGAGATTATGGAATCTGAGGCTCCTGAATCAATAAGAATTGTTAGTTGTTTTTGTGGTAAATGAAAATAGGGCAGTTCGATTAATTGGTTAATATTATTCAAGTCAACGGAAGATTGGAGGCCATTTCTTGAAAATTTTCGCTTGCGGCGTTTATTTGTGAATTTAGTTCTTGAGAGGGGTTTTCTTGCTGGCTAATATGTTCTTCGTTCTCAAAGTGAGGATCGTAAAAATAGTCAGAGTTTTCTTCATTATAATAATTATAAGGTTGGTTTTCAAAAGTTGGTTCGTAGGTTTGTTCGTAAGTCTGCTCGTAAGTCTGTTCTGGGTATGTTTCTACGTTTGCCAAAAATCCCGAAGGTTTAAAAAATCTTGAGGGCCCATTGTATAGGGGTCTTTGAAAGTGTCTTGACGGACCAATTGTTGATGTCGACATAGGCGTTGGTTTGTCTAAAATAGCTTTATTTTGTGGGGCAAAGACGTTAGTTGGTCATGTGGTTATCATGTATTTTACCAATTTTTTTAAAAACCAAGCGGGAAAAACGTTTTACTCTTTGTTATAGACAATTAAATTTTCTTTCGAACGCTGTGTATAGTTAGAACACTTAGAAAACCGTTAATACACCAGGGGCGTCAAAAATAAGAACCATACTTTTTTTTGTGATTAAAAAAAAAATCCCCGGTAACAAAAACCCACTAGATACATATCATTTTAAAGACAATTTTATTTTCAACAAAATAGAACAAAACAAGTTTTTTCAGAAAGCTTAATTTTTATGAAAATTAAATAAAACAAATAAAATTTAAAAAAGAAAAATATTTTATTAGTTTAGCCTCAAAATGCAAAATAAGATATGAATCCGACGAACTTATTTACGTAGTAATAAAACTAGTACTAGTAAAGGGTATACTTAAGTTAACAAAAAAATATTTGACAAGTGAAAAATGATATGAAATGAGTGCTTTTATTTTATTAGTTAGTTGAAAGTTTATGAGATTATAGGTTGTATTATAACAAAAGCTTAAAATACCATCTGGCTCTTATTTAAAGGCCCCAAAGCCTTTCCAGAGTTATCTAATACCCGTCAATTTGATGTATTTTAATGTTTCTTAGACCCACCTACAAATGAGGAGTGATTATCTGACTTATTTTAAGACTAAAAGTTCCCATGCACATAGGTTCGCAAACGGTTCGTTGCCGATCTACAAAGTGTTTTTTTAAATTTGTTTTTTGTTTATACCTTTTGCAGAGGTGAACAGAAGTGTCTTAAAAGTCACCGTAAGTGACGGAAAGGGGCCAAAATTTACAAAAGCGGTCGGAAGGAAATAAAATGTACAAAAACGAACTGAAGTGAATAAAACTTTACCGGAAGTAACTTTAAGAGAACCGGTGTGACCAGTGACCTAAAATGACCGAATACTAACCGGAAGTTACTGAAAGTGCACCTGAAGTAAACCGGAAGTGAGTTGAAGTGAGCCGGAAGTTACTAAAAGTTAACCGGAAGTGTCTGGAAAAGGCTAAAAGTGACTGGAAATGGCTAAAAGTGACTAAAACTAAACCAGAAGTTGCTTCAAGTGAGCTGGATATGGTCTAAAACTGACTAGAAGTGACTAAAAGTAGACTGTACGTAGCCGGACATGACTTAAGTAACCGGAAGTGAGTGAAACTGAGCCGGAAGTGAGTGAAACTGAACTGGAAGTGAGTGACACTGAACTGGAAGTGACCGTTACCTTAATATCCACGTGCTACTTTTCTCCCCTTCATTTGAGTGCCTGATCTGCAGAGTTTTTTAACGCTTAGAGCTTTTCTGACCAGGCTTTCTTGATTATAAATAATAGCCAGAGTAATTATCTTCATGATATTGTAGTATAATCTATCATGTAAAAAAATTTTAAAACTAAGAAAATAAGTTCCTGATTTTCCAATTTTGAAGACGCCGGTAAATGTATTTTCCAACTTTGTAAATCAGCAGAGTTGTTTTTAGTTAAAGTATATTATAACATCAGTATACGTTCAGTTTCAAGACAGAAAATAAGGGTACAAATTAACCCACTTTTTAGATCCACAATTTTTCAGTCAGGGTTATTTTCTACCACTTGAGCCAGCCAGCCAGAGTACTTTTCTTATAATGTTTATGATCTCTTCCTCTTAGTGTAAAAGATTTAGGACTAAGAAAATAAGTCGACTCATATCATTTACTGACCTTTTGAACCCATCGGAAAATCATCATAAGAATGACAAATTATTGATAAGTATCATTAACAGAACATACTTAATTAGATATACCGACTAAGAAAATAAGTTAAATATTTACGGCCTCCCCTACTTACTAGCTTTAACACAACTTTGTGATACGCCGTTTAAAAGGACATTTTATTTTCTTTAAACAAGATATTCGAACAATTTTCTTTAATATGCTTAGTTTTTTTGAAAACTGAATAAAACCAAAAAAACATGATTTTTTTCGTGATCCTAAAAAATAACCCCAATTTATGGATGCCAATAATTAAGTGCTAACCGTGGACTTGGCTCACTTAGGTGATACATCGTTTAAAAGATAATTTAATTTTCTACAACAAAGTTGATTACATATATATTTATCGGTTTCACAACGTTTTACGTCTTCCAATACCCAATCTCCACTCGTTTCTGTTTGCCTATAATTCATCATCTAGGCCTCTTATTCTTATTTCACTGTTTATTCCTTCTCTCCAGCTTCTCCTTGGCCGTCCTCGTTTTCTTCGGCCAGTTGGTTTCCATTGTAGTATTTGATTGTTGCTTTGTTCTTATATCATCCACTAAAGTACGTTCACCCACTGTCATAATTTATCTTATTCTTTGATTTGTAACTCTTTCTCTTTTTGATTTCCCTGCTGCTCTTCTCCAATAGTCCATCTCCGTAGCGGAAAGCATTTTTTCTGTTTTATCGTTGATTGGCCATACTTCTGAGCCGTATGTAATAATACTTTTTACAATGGTGTTATATATAAGCTTTTTGTTATGTTTTGATATACTTTGGTCCTATATAAATTATTCCATTTAATAAAGTTATTGCTTTTCTTCCTTGTACGTTTCGATCTTTTATTGATTTGTCTAGTTTTCCGTCAGCTGTAATTTTTAGACCTAAGTATTTATACTCATCGCAGGACTGAATTCGCTGCCCGGTATTTAAGTTGATTACACATTTTCT
Source organism: Aspidapion aeneum (assembly GCA_963576565.1). NCBI lineage: Eukaryota > Metazoa > Arthropoda > Insecta > Coleoptera > Brentidae > Aspidapion > Aspidapion aeneum. Next base: position 32,163,752 of record OY755046.1, on the reverse strand, counting down.
GTAAAATGCTTACCTTTTGAGAAAATGACATAAAACTGAATAATTTTGGTTTATTTTGCATATACTATGGAGATACATAGGAAACGGGTGTACTGTTAGTGTACACTTCAGGGTTCGTATCTCAGCATGGGTACTACACAAAGAACTCAATGATATCTCGTTTTATAGGATATTAGTTGGTCTTTATTTTATGTTAGTATAGATTTTGTCAAAAATAAACAGTTTTGAAGTTGAAGGCCACTAAAGAAATAATTGGTCAAAATTCAAAATGGCGCCAAAATGTTTAGCGTGATAACTCGAAAACCTTTTATCTGACAAAAAAAAGTACCAAAGCGTTTTTGTAGGAAATTTCATTTTCTTTAACTTTTGTTTAAAACTTTTTTTATAAAATGTACAGTAACCAAGTAATTTTAAAAAAAAGCTTTTTGTGCACTCTTAGTCAAAGATAGTTTTTAGGACTCTAATATCAACAACATAATAAAATGTCAAAATCGCGACTTACACCTTTTGCAAGCTAAAATTCTATAATGACTGGAGTAATGGTTAAATTATATGCAGTGGTATATCTTTCCTGTGGATCTTGTTTCGAACAAAAAGTCATTTTACTTACTTATTTTGGCTCCAACATTTCTGATAGCCCCAGCAGCACTTTCAGCAGAAAGAGTCTCATCATTGATTTTGGGACCGCTTGTGTTATTACTTGGGCAGTCGTTCTGACGAATGGTTGACAGTTCGTAGGGGCTGATGTCGGCTCTCATAAGGCGACCACGAATCTACGACAATAGTTATTAGTAGTGGCGGCTGCTAAAGGGAGGGCAACGGGGCAGTGCCCTCCCAAAACTAGACAACAAACAGTATTTTTAATTGATTTATTTAAAAAAAGTTAAATCTTCCCTTCCGACATGATTGTCTACTTCTTGTCGTTATCTGTGGTTAACAACATGCGATTAATTGGGTGAACATTTTTAGCATAAATAATTACAAGCCGGCAGCGCCGCGCTTGGCAAGGTTTCTATTTCACCCGTTTTTCAGCGGGGTATGGGTGGATGTTCTCGAGCGGAGGCGGGAGGAATGTTTGTTTTAGTTGTAGTCGGCCATCATCATCGTGCGGAAACGTCCGTTGCCCTTCTACACGTTGCCATAGTGAAGACGTATGAGTTTGTTTTGATTTGGGGTATGTAGTAGTAAAAAGCATTGCCGTTCGCGTGTCATTGTTTGTTTTTCTTATCGTTTGTTTATAAAATGGAAATAAATACCGTCGATAATAATTAACTGTGCAATTTTAAATACGTTGACATATAAACTTTGATTACAAACAAAATCTTTAGTGCCGTATAGACCGGACCTAAAAATCCTAAAAATTAACGAAAACTTTAGTGCAAGTAATAAAAAATTATACGATGGTGAAAACTGGTTGTGAGGTTGTGAAAAACCAAATGCTATTTTTTTTTCTTATTATGTACAATCCATGAAGTGATCCTGCGTGGGTGGCAAAAGGAATATCTGATATCAAGCATTTTAGTGAAAAGTTAAAGACACAAAGTAAGTAACCATATAGAATTTCCTATGCTAGGCAAGACTGATATTAGGTGCCGATTAAATAGTGCCGATAGGCAAAACATTACCGAACATAATGAAAATGTGGAAAAAAAAACATATACTTAGTAGGTTAATAGATTGTTTAAAATTCTGTGGGATTTTTGAGGTTGCTCTACGGGGCCATGATGAGTCTAAAACAGGTGCTAATCCAAGCACTTTGCGCATGTAAAAGAAGGGCGAATGGACTTTATCTATAAACATATGAAATAAAAACTACACCAAGGAGTTGCTTGTTTGTAAAATGCTAAAATAAAATTGTTTAGGTAAGTTTTTTATCTTCTTTTCCACGGGTTTTCGCACGATGATGATGGCCGACTTCAACTAAAACACACATTTCTCCCCTGCTGAAAAACGGGTGAAATTGAAACCTTGCCCCGCGCGGCGCTGCCGGCTTGTAATTATTTACGCTAAAAAAGTTCACCCAATTAATTGCTTGTTGTTAACCACAGATAATAAAAAGAACTAGACAATCATGTCGTAAGGGAAGATTTAACTTTTTTTAAATAAATCAATTAAATATACTGTTTCTTGTCTCGTTTTGGGAGGACACCGCCCCATTGTCCCCCTGTAGCAGCCGCCACTTGTCCCTAATACCTCGAAAAATACATATAAAAAAAAAACAATTTACCTGGTCAATGTACTCCACGTCCAAAGTCCTTGTCCGTGATAAGATAGCAGCTGACTCTCTGTGAGCAACTGGTAATTTATGACAATCAAAGATGCCTGCATAGGTGTCGTAATCGGTCATAAATACGACGAAGGTTGCAGCAACACCTAGACAACAATAAATTAGAAATAATTTAGAATTAAAAAAAAAAAATTCTAAAATGGGATGTACAGCTAATTAAAAATAAATAAATCCACGATGGACCTGATACCTTTCTAGCCCATTAGCACACTCCACGCTATATCAGTTTTTTCCAATATCTCAGAAACGAAAGGACCTGTGAAGTTTCTCGTAATAACATAAATTATTGAGAAAAACGCGTTCTACTACATTCCGAAAACCACATATGAATGCGATGCTCCGTTAAAAAGTTATAAAACATATTTTTAATTTTTAAACTGTCAAAACACTGTCGCTTTTACCAGTATTGTATACTATTTTACCTGAAAATTCTATGAAAATTGGCTCAGCGGTTTAGGAGCTATCGTGGGCCAGGTTGCACAAGGCGTTATCTCAAAAAAAAATCGAAAACAATACCTTCTCTAGTCATTGCTGCGCGTGCTAGGAAGATAAAACCTGGGGTAGCGTAGGGGACAACTTCATTTTTCTTAAATGTTCACACCATCCCTGTCCTCTTTTTAGAAGAAAATTTGGGTTAAACCTAACCGTGGTCAATTGATCACAAACATTTCCTAAACGGTGTTTAGACCACGAACATTTTTCGAAAAAAACATCTTCTTTAATGAGTAGTTTTTCACAAAATTAATTTATAAAAAAAAAATCTTTTTACAAATATTATTTTTGAAGGTACAGTAGAACCCCGATTATCCGTGCTCCACGGGACCGGACGAGGCACGGATAAGTGAAAAGCACGGATAATCCGAACATTCATTTATTACATGTTACATACATATGATGTATATATACTCAAAATATGACAGAAAAAAAAGATCCCATAAGTTCAAACTAAGTGTATATGTATGTATTGCATAAAAAGATAACAGAACAAAAAATATAATTCTACATAAGGTTTTGGTCGAGTGATTTCCGGTAACGCTATTTCGATAGAACTTCAAAAACACAATTTTGATGATGGGAAATCATAGCACGGATAATCTGCAGCCTCATAATCCGCGCACGGATAATCGGGGTTCTACTGTAATACTTTTTTTTAAAGTTTTTTTGTATAATTTTTTTTTAAAAGTAATTTTTACAAAAACTAATTTAAAAAAAAAACAAAAAACAGTTTTCTTAAGAATTTTTTTTAAAAACTAATCTACCCGAAAACCTTGTCGGCGGCGAATGGTCCCCGCGGCCAAGCGGACCGCGGCGAATTGTCTTATCCCCTAAAAACTTATACCACTCGAAATATTCGTTTTTTATTTAAAGTAAGCGCTTTTAATGTATAACGTAAAAGTTGTCAAATATATAGTTATCAGTGGCGGATCCAGACGAGGGCTATAAGCCCCCCTCCCTCCTCCCAGACATATAACTTAATTTTTAGTAGAAGCATCACTTATTTAAAATTTGTCACAAATTCTACTTAATTTTTAAAAGAATTTTGCGTCATAAATCTTTTTAATAATTGAATTTCGTACCTCAGATCTATCAAAAACCGCTAACAAAAAATATTTCGATGTTTGCTGCAACTTTGGCCCTTCCCCCCTGGAAATCCTGGATCCGCCACTGCGCGTAAGAAAACTTTTTTAAAGAACGGTTTCTAACAAAGATGGGTGTTAAAGTTTTAGAAAAAAATGGTTTTTTCGCCTTAACTTTTAAACCGTTACATCGATATCCACTGAATTTCGTACACAAACTATTGTGGTACATCTCTAAATAACTATTGTATTCGTTTTCTAAAATTCTCCAGTGGCGTAGATATTGGGGTTAGGCACCTCATATTGTTTCATTCAAAAATTGCTTTTGCAAAATTTTGATTTTTGGCTTAGTTTTTGAGATATTTAAAAATACTTAAAATGATTTTAAAAAAATATAAACTAAAAAAAGTACTTTTTCTTTGAAAATGATTAAAATAATATTAAAAATTGTTTTTTTTTCCTAAGAAACCTCCATCCGATATTGATGAACTCGCAGGGCAAAGACTCAGGTGGTGGACCTGCGTCGATTATTGAAATAGTGTCCGGTCACAGTACACGGCTCGGTTAGGGCGCCGGGGTTTCTTGGTAGTCTGTGTGTCGGCGTATTTTTTACATCCAGTTCTGATTGGAGAAGAACTTACTTAAGGGAAATTGGATAGTCATTCTTCCAGGTTCCTCACGGTTAGGCACTCTTAAAGTACCCTTGTAATGGTACCCATATGCCAGAAGTAAATGTTGACTGCTCTCCTCGATTTGATATTCTTCGGGTTCGAGTGACGTCTGCGTGATGTTGTAGACTATACAATAGCTGGCGGTATTCGTTTTTGCGATGACGTACCAAATGCCCAACATCTACAACGGTGAAAAAGTAGTTTATGTGCATTAACATACTATAATACTGTCAAGTAAAAAAAATTCTAAATTTTATTGAGCCCTGGGTTGTTACGTATCAAAAGTGGCGATGCAGCAGTTTTACCACGTTAAATGACTTACCTACGCCTGTATGCGAAAATTGGTAGAGTTGCTGTATCGGCGGATTTACCAAAATCGATCTTGCGAAGCAACTCAGGGGAATCATTCGAGTTCGTGATTACTATAAAGGCGGGCTCAAACGACTTGTGTACTTGGCAAATACACAATTATTTGCGTACTTGGCAAGTATACGAGCTTTGCGAATTGCGATAGCAAGCAGGGCGCTCACACGACGTGTACAATTTACAAGTACGAGAGCGCGAACATATATAGTCCATACCCTACATGAATTTATACGGCGTTTTGTGATAAAATCAAACCACTTGGCACAAACATTTACTGGACCCATACATACATTTTAAGAAGGGGAGCCATCCGCTCCCCTGGCAGGGGGGGGACCCACCTCTAAAGGTACATTTTTTCAGTTTTTTGCATTTTACTCAAAAACTATAGACTTAATCGAAAAAGTTGTGGTATGATTTTGTGTAGAGCATAAAATTCTCTATCGATTTTAAGTACCACACACCACACCACAAAACATAACCTCAAACTTGATCAATATTTTAAAAATTAAAACAAAACTGCTTTTTGTACTATAGGATATTTTTAATAAAATACTACTACATTAACTAAACAAGATGCTTAGCTTACTTAGACAAAATTTTAAAAAAACTTAATAGAAAAAAAATGTTTTCCCCCTCATTTATGTTAAAACTTTTAGTTACATGCTAAAACTTCGATTAAACGGGCTTTTGTGATAAGAGCAATCCTAGGAGCAAAGCATTTGGCACACACGCTTGGTGAAGCAATATATAGGCATCTTGAACAAGAAAGGTGCCCTCTTCTTCCCCCCTCCTTCTTTGAGTGGTGGTGCCCTTGCTAATTTGTGTAATAGTAAACAACAAGGAATCATATAATATTTCGTGATTTTAGAGTAGAAAAAATAAAAAAGGTTTATTTTTATTACTATTTTAACCTCTAGTTCATTTACAAGAATCAAAAGTTCAATAATAATCAAACAATCAATACTTCTGCAATACTTTTTTTTTCTTTATAGTTCTTCGGATTCAAACAGTTCATCCTCGGTGGACCTAAAAAACGCAAGAAGAGTTAATTTTAAGTACGTACCTGCCTACATAATTTTTAGGTACTTACATATAATTAATTAGTACACGACTCCTTGCAATTCCTGCGCAAAAGCGTACATCTCATATTTGCAGAGCATCTTTTAGTGATTTTTTACTGCGTATCCAAATTTCTGAAAAGGCCCGCCGTCGTTTGGTGTGCCCCGCCTGATTTAACCCAAAACTAGTTAAAAATTAGTCTTGAAAAAGTTTTTGGAGTATTAAAGGGTATGTATGTATAACTAATCAAAGTAAAAAGAAACTGTAATTAAACCCGGTACTTATATTTTCTACCGGGTAAAAAACACGGAAAAAATGTTTTTTGTTATAACTTTTGAACTATACTACCAATGTTATCGTTAATGGAACAGACCCAACTTTGCAGAAAATTGATTAGGCTTTAGCCGAAATATTTTTTTTAACATATAAAATCTAAGGTGGTTGACAGAATCAATCTAGCCCTTTTCAAAAATACTTATTTATTCTTGCATTCCGGAAATTTTATGGAATTCTTAAAAACGCTCCGTTTTTGTCACTCCCATTACGAATCATTAAAATCCGTTTAGTTGATTCCGAAACATTAATCCTGATCAATTCTGTATACTTACATTCATTTCCTCATTAATAATTAATACTGAACGTCTTGTATAAAATCTATAAAATCGATTTAGTGGTTCTTTAAATAATAATTGTTATAGCAACTGTTATTTTAATTTCTCTCTGCAATAATTTCTTGTAAATTCACTAAACCAAACAAGAATTATGGTGATTCTCGATTGCTCTTTGAACAAAACTATTAAAATTTTCCGACATTTTTAAATTCAAAATGTTGGAATAAAGTCAATTTTGTCCTTCTATGAAGGATCGCTTTTTTGTATGTTGCGAGGATTAATTTTTTTATGATTAGTACCTTATAGTGGCGGATCCAGGATTTTCAGGTGTAAAATTTAGTATCTAAAGAGAGAGAGAGAGAGAGATTTATGGCGCCGCAAGCGAAAATTTTTTAAAAATTGAGTAAAGTTTGTGACAAATTTTAAATAAATTTAAAAAAGGTCAAAAAATAAATGACCGTTTTTAAAAAGTAAAGTTTTTTATGACCGCCATCTTTTATCCATTTATGCCAAATTGCGCTGGAAAGCACATGTTAAGAAAAAAAAAGAAGAACTTGAGATAAGGTATAGAAAAATGAACTGGCTAATTGGAAGGAAGTCCAATTTAACAATTCATAATAAGTTACTGCTTTATAGACAAATACTGAAACCAGTATGGACATATGGTATTCAACTATGGGGTTGTGCTAAAGAGAGTAACATTCTAGTTGTACAGAGATTTCAAAATAAAGTATTAAGAAACATTGTGAATGCACCTTGGTACGTTCGAAATAGTGACCTTCATCGAGATCTAAAAATCGAAACTGTAGCAGAGACTATAAAAAAGTACGCAAAAAGCCATGAAGATAGACTCCATCGGCATGTGAATGTGGAAGCAATTTAGCTTCTAGACAATACTATGCTAGTTCGACGACTAAAAAGAGTGAAGCCGTTTGAGCTAGTAAACTAAGTGAATTACACATAAAACAAAATAATGCTATAAACACAACACAATTGTAAGTTACAGACTAAACAAAGCGGGGAGAACTGTTGAGTGAACCCTAAGTTTAAATCTGACTTTTCTAGTAAATTAAGTTAAAACAAAATTGCTAATTAGTCTTACTGACTAGATTGTAATAAAAAAACACAGTGTGTTTGACAAATAAAAAAAAAATCTTTTATCCATTTATTATTATCATTTATTTATGAGGAAATTAATGCAGACAGGATGTAGACGGCAATCGTTAACCTGTAAAACAATATAGCTGAAGCGAAATTAATTTTTAGGGACCTAAACCGATTTAAACGATTCATATCTCGTTGTGCGTAGCAAAGATAGAGCTTTTCTACAAACAAAAAAATATCAAAAATTTCCGTAACACAAGAATAAACGAGCCTCTTTCAAGGATCAATTTTGATTCTGGCTGCTATCTTGGATTTGAAAATGGTTGACAAAAATATAATTTTACACAAATGTTGGTAAAATTGGTGCTATAGTTGGAAAGTTATAACGAAAAACATTTTGTTTGAAATATGATAATAGGGGTAATATTTAAATTAAATTAAAATTATTTTAAAATAAATAGAAATAGTCAAAATTATTATCAAAAATCTGTTTTTTTTTTTAACAAACTTTAAGTAGTGCCTTTAGACATATACAAATATCTATTTAATTTTTTTTTGTGTAAATTCAATTAAATTTAATAGCTCATAAAAATATTAATTCTTAAAATAATTGATAAATTTATACCTATTCCAAAAATTATTTGGCCACACTGTATCCTTAACCTATCTATATTTTCTTGGAGTTGCACTTTGTCAGCTCTTCTAATGATTCATACACCACGGGCTTGGTAGTCCATATCGACAACCAACGATCATTCCATTCCAGTTTTTGGGGGTTTGGGGGGATTTTCTCCGTCCCTGTCGATATTTCGAGTTGGCAACAGGTATATTCGGATTCAGCGGGGTCGAATTAGGGGAAATGGTCTGTTGCCAATAAGTAATATGATTTGCTTCTAGACCAGAAACGGAAAACCTTTTCAAATTTTTTGCTTTAACTATATATTGCATTTGCACTTAAAAAAAAACTTTGCAAATTTCTTTAATTTTATAAGAACATTTTTAATTTTGCCCCGTGTTGATTATAGTTGAATGTGGCATTTGCGAATTTCTTAATATCTACAAGAGAATTTTTAATTCTGGTTACTTTGTTAAGCGCGCTCTATGAAAATCATAAAACTATTGACCAATTATTATGTAAAAAGGTCCGAGTAAGGGAATGGTATAACTTACGTCAAAATCTGACGCATGGTTTTGAAGATATCGTAATTCTTTTTACTACAAATACTTGAAATTCATGGAGCTATAAAAAAAACTATAGGTCCCAGATAATTTTTTAGCTCACACATATACTATACTATGGTAGTGTGAGCTATGGTGATCCTAATTTTTTCGAGAAAAAAAAAGCTCCGATTTAAAATTTTTTTATATATCTTTGCGTTTCAGATGATTTTGAAACTTTTTTGTTGCGCCGTCTGTCTGTCTGTCTGTCTGTCTGTCTGTCTGTCTGTCTGTATGTCTGTATGTCTGTATGTCTGTATGTCTGTATGTCTGTCTGTCTGTGTGTCTGTATGTCTGTCTGTAACGACCAACGCTCATAACTCAAAATCCGCTTGGCCGATTTTAATGAAATTTGGTACCTAGGCTGGGTCTTGGGTCGAGATGGTCCCATTTTAAAATGAACAAAATCCACCAAACACAAACCAAATAAAAGGGTGGGGGCAGATTTCAAAAATTAGAGTTTATGTGAAAATATGGCGTGTGTGATATTAAACGAAAGGTAATTGAGTCTGCAGTTAAACAAAATATATTTTAATTTATTTAAAAAAAAGGGGGGTATATTTTAAAAATTAGAGTTTAAGTGAAAATATGGCGTGTGTGATATCAAACGAAAGGTAATTGAGTCCGGACTTTAACAAAGTACATTTTAGTTCTTGTTTTTTTGTAAGGGTGGGGGTAGATTTCAAAAGTTTGAGTTTAAGTCAAAACATGGCTTGTGTGGTATCAAACAAAAGGTAATTTAGTCTGGAGTTGAATAAAATATATTTCAGTTTTTAGTTATATTAGCTCACACGTACACTATAACTATAGTACCTAGTGTGAGCTTAGGGGCCCATATATTGGCAGAGTATTTTATAATGTATCGAATTGTAGTTCCCGCTCTTCTCATGGTACAAAATCAGTGCCTCAAAAAAAGTTTCAATTTTAACCAATTTGTGTATAATATTCTATATCGTTAACTCTTTACCAATATTTTTCGCGGTATATGATCAAAAAATAAACCTAGGGACTTAAAGTTTGCCATAACTTAAAAATTACATATGTGATTTTATAGATCATTTTCCCTTCTTTAACATGATATTAATCCTATTATAATTGAAATTATATTTTAAAAACTATTTACAAATTCCTTTAATTTTATAAGATTTTTATTCATTTTGGACCGTTTTGATAAATGCTAAGTGCACTACACCAGCGCCCTCTGCATTAAAGTTAAAAGTATAAATAAAGTTTTATGTAAAAAGGTTCGGCAAAGTGAGTAGTCTAATTTTAGTCAAATTCGGACCCGCGATTTTTGTAAAAATGCGTATTATTTCCGTTGAGATTTTTGCGTTTTTTAATATTTTGTTTTCAAACTCAAAAACGGTACAACTTAGAATAATAAAACTTTTTTAAAAAAATATTCTGGTCTTTCCTTAAAAAGATAGCAGTTCAAGAACTATCAAAAAGTGTAAGGGCATAAAAAATTTCTCAATTCAGTATTTTTGACTGCAAAAATCTTGCACAGTTTTTGAAAAATCCTCAAAACTGAAAAACCAAAAATTTATTTTAAAATCCAACTATACGGTTACCGAACACTCCCTTGGGTCCGCAAATGTTTAAAATTTGGTTAAAATGGGTTAAACAGTTTTGGAGTAATGACAGATATATTTTAAAAACGGCAAATAAACAGTTAAATTCTGACCAATTTTATTATATAGTGAAAATGCCTTACTGCAGGGATTCAGAAGAGCCCCAAAATGGGGCACTTGACTTTTTCGATCTGGCTGAAAAACAATAGGCTTCCTGACCACACATAAGAGTATAGTTGTGCAAAATCTCAAGTTTCTGGAATAATCACCTGGACACTTATGGTGTGCCAACGGAGGTACATCAAAAAAAGTCACTATTTGACGGTTTTTCCCCTATTTCCCCTACTTCAAATATTCGGATTTGTCCTAAAATCGACACTTTTGGTCTCCCGTACGTTCTAATTAGTATGCCAAGTTTCGTCCTTCTACGTCAAAGCTCTCCGGAGTAATCGTCAAAATTCGAGCGCGATACAGTATGGGTGCTAGGGAGGGAATAATAATTTTAAAAAAAATAATGTTAAGGCCGAGGCTTGTATATTAGTTAATTTGTAAATTATATGGGGGGGGGAAGGAGTAAAACAATAATTTTGAACTCTTTTTTAAAAAATGCGTGACTGCGTCATTTTTTATAGTTTTTTTTAAAAATAAAATACACTAGAAAAATCCGACAAAAGGTACATATTTGCCTTCTAGAGAGCGCGAAGGAAGGTGGAGGGGAGGTGGGTGGTAGCCAAGAACTATAGACACAAAGGACTGCTTAGTTCCATTTAACCTGTGTTAACAAATTTTGCGGGGTGAGGAGAGCGGCGTGACGTCACCACTTGTGCTAAATCCTTTGTTTACGTTCGTTGTATATGATGAAATTCGTATTTTCAAGAGAGTTTTGTTGATATTTCGCTGAATAGTTTGTGTTTTTTGGATTGTTTCAGTGCAGTGCTACTAAGAAAAGACATATAAATAAACATTTTCACGTTTGGTTTGTTAACAGTGTGTAAAAATTCGTTTCACGACAGAGAAGAACGTTTGTTTACAGGGTAAAAAAAATGGCCACGATTTTCTCAGCAAATGGGCTTCTTGTATTATTATTATTAATTATTCTCTAATTATTATCTAAAGTATATTATAGTTATATACAGTGTGTCCCTCTGAGTTAAGATCATATGGAAAACTTTTTATTATTAATTTTAGGAAAAAAAATTATTCATCATAAAAAGTTCTGCATTATCTAAAACCTAGAACACAGTCATCAAATATCAACTTTTTTCAGTGGTATACGTGGTTTGTCAAAAAATATGAGTTTTGCTCAAGAGTGAAGTACATTTGACAATATCAAAAAATGTTACTAAAAAAAGTTGATCAGAATTGAAAATTACGTTTAAATATGCATTTAAATTAAAACTTATTATTTATTTTTTACTAATATTTCTATTTTTTTAGAGTGAATGGTGAGTAATTTTTATTTTTATTTGTGTGTTAATTATTTTAGTTTAATTTATAGTTTCCAGGTCCAAAAGCGTTGTTTTCTTTCTTTTTAGTTTCTGAAGAAGGTCTTTGGACCGAAACGTCAATAAATGTCAATCCATATTTGCTAGTTTTATTAGAACCACATCCCCAAGAAACCATCAAAACTAAATATATACATATATATATATATATATATATATATATATATATATATATATATATATATATATATATATATATATAATTTTTTAGCGTTATATCATGGTAACTTATTTAGACTTGGTACCAGAATTGTGGGTAGATTGGCCAGTAAAATTTAAAAAAAAGAAACCATGCCACTTAAAATAATTTTTGATTTTTGTAAATTGCGTACAATAATAAGAATAAACTTCCATAATGATCAAGCACAGAAAACTAAAAATCTTTAAAAAAAAAGATGTGAGGACATTGAACGGAGTAGATCAAGAAAATTACAAAAGATTGTTAATTGAAAAGGAATATTTTTCTAAATGAATTATTATTATTTATATTCATATTTTTAATTTATTGTATGTATCTGTACTTTTCTTTTTTTTTGTAAAAATTTAATAATAAATACTTTTTTTATGTTCTATATTCCCGTTTTTTAATTATCTATTAAATAATTTCTTAACATGCTTTAAAAAGCGGTTGTAATAATTATTAAACTTTAGGTACATTATGTGCATTTTTTTTTCTATATTTTTTATAATATTTGTGCTTATTCTTTTTTTAAATAAATTCGTTTTTAATATTATCGCAAAATAATTTCTTTACATACTTTTAAAACAATTGGACAAATTATATAGGTACTACGACATTATGTGTAGTTTTTTTTTTCACTGTAAGTATTTAAATTTAGTTTATTTAACAGATATTTCAAATATAAAATGATTTATCATCCTTTTATTTAATGTAAAGACAATATTTTTAAATGTACAATGCCTCAATTTTGCATAAAATTTAATTTGCTAAAGAAAATAACTCTAAAAGCACATAAAATCCAATAAAACGATAGGCGCGCTTGACCTTGAACATCGCTTGCAGACAGAATCGGCAAACTGAGCAATCCTGTCTAGTGTATAATCGTTGGGTGGTAGCTACTTCTCCCACTCCGAAAATAAACGTTTAAGTTTAATTAACAATTGCGTTAAATGGATTTTTCCAAACACCTATACATAAGGTAATATAACTACCTAACTTATAGGACTTTAAAAAATGGGACGGGGGAGCTATTTGCTTGATTTTTTTTATTGAATATAATAGGAACTATCATCTTAAGAAGCTAGGCATCTTTTTTAGTAAGTTTGATAGTGTTTTGGTCAAGCAATCTAACTAAAAGTTGGTTTTTGGTGTAATTTTAAAATATTGGTTAAATTTGAGGTTATGTTTTGGGAGTTAAACAAGAGATAGAACGACAAGTGGTACATGGAATCGACAGAGAATTTTATGCTCTACAAAAAAGCGTATTACAACGTTTTCGATAAAGTCTATAGTTTTTGTGTAAAATGCAAAAAACTGAAACCATGCACATTTAGAGGTGGCTCCTCCCCATGCCAAGGGGGGGCGAATGGCTCCTCTTCCTAAAATGATTGTATGGGTCCAATAAATGTTTGTGCAAAGTGGTTTGCTTTTATCACAAAACGCCGTATAATCGCATTTTTGAGCTTGTAGGGTATGGACTAATAGTATGTACTTGGCAAGTGTACGAATAATCGTGAGCCCTTTGACTCGGCCCATTTTTACCGACCAGAAATGGAAAACCATCGAGTGACAAATAATTGTACAAGTAACCCACTCACACGACATGGCAAGTATATGCAAGTAACAATTATTCGCCAAGTACACGAGTCGTTCGGCTTAAGGTCGAGTGGCGAGTTTGTAACAGAAAGATGCAAGAAAGTTTGATCACCAACCTCGATGGCTGAAGCCAAACAAATTTGGAATGTATGCTTTGACGTTTTGTTAGCTTTTTTATTTAAATATTTGATATAAGAGTTTGTGAGTGATTTTTTTCGAAAATTTTTAACTAGTAGTATAGTAGCTATGTATGAGCAGTATACCCACATCGCACAAAAATCACGTCAACGTTAAATTAACGTGAACAAAAATAATAAATTCAAACAAGTTTTCGTGGCTAATCGAGTAAAAAGAAAAATTAATGGTTTTTTTGTTTCTCTAGTATTTTTAGAACAAACATTAGCGTTGACCTGATCTAGAAAGGCAATGTGTGTCGTAGGTCACGGTATGGATTCTTTCTTTCAATCGATACTTTCATCGATCGATGATATAGCAGTTTTACTCGCCTGCTGCTGTTTTAGTTTCTCTCGTATTTCGATAGATGGCGCTTCTTGTTGGGTACATGACTTTGTTTTTTCACTAGCAATGTAAGGTGAAAGATAAAGCCGTATACTTAATTTATGAAGGGTGTCACATCGACCAGCAGTGATCTGAGGAGTCCCATAAGGACGAAACAGTTAACTGTCAACACTTATTAGGTGTCCATTAGATCTTGGACCCCCGTGAGGTTAAGCTTTCGAGCTACCCACGGAAAAATACTAGAGAAACAAAAAACTCTTACTTTTCTTTTTACCCGTTTATCCACGAAAACTTGTTTGAATTTTTAATTTACGGGTACTAAATTTTACATTTTTAAAAATAATAAAGTTATTTTTTACTAGAAAACAACCTAATACCATGTAATATTTGTTTTGTTAAATTTACATGCTTAAAAATAAGGAGGAATCAAGCTATAAAAAAAAATTGTAATTTTTGCTGAAGTTTTTGGAGCTGAATATAAATGTGTGGTATATAATGTCTTTTTTACCCTCGTTATTGTCATGTCCATATTTACACTTGAAAAGAAAAACATGTTAAAACGCCACTAAATTAAGACTTCTCAAGCCTTTTGCGTACTATTTCGTCACGATAAAAAATTATATTACAAATAATTTTTTCGTCGACTATTACCCTCCCCCCCTAGATTTTGACCCAGATCCGCGCTTGCCTGAGTAGAAACTCTGTACTTACCCGACTCATATCAAAATCCTTTTGAGGCTCAATTTCGGGACATTTTCCCAAATTGTACGAGTGCATCTCCACATTCTTGGCGCTCAAAAACACTATCAAAGTAACTAGAAAACAGGTGGCAAAATTTTTGCACATCTTGGAAAGCAAGTTTGAAAGACTATTATGAAATACTTTTTTGTTTTTACAGAAATTGGTGAAATTTTAATAGGCAAATCTATATAAATGTACAATAAAATTAATAATAAAATTATAATAACTTTTTATGCTATATATAAAAATAATTAAAAATTTATATTTTTATTAGTTTTTCATACTAACAGTAGTAGTTCGAAACCTACTAAATCAAATTTTATGTACACAATAAAAATCGCTTTTAAACTAGGGTTAAAATTCTCCGGTTAAAATTAAAGAAAGAAAAATTATATAAAAAAGGTATCCTGTGCTCGGCCGGGACGTATTGCCAAGCGCGGATTCTAAACGCCATCTGCGATAGCAAAACACCCAAGCTAAACATCATAAACATACGCAAACGCAGGGAGCCACAGAAAACAATATACGTAATATTCCAATACTCCCTGTTACCTATTTCAGTGGCGCACCCAGGAATGTGTCTTGGGGGGGCCCGAGACCTCTCCAGCTAAAACGGGCGCCTCGCAAAAATCGTGCAACCAAAAAAAAAAAAAAGGTAATCGTATGTTGGAGCGGTCCGACAGCTCCAAAAGACGGCCCTCAAAAATCTTGCGACTAAAAAAAAACAAAAAGTCTTCTTGTTTTTCGCGGGCACGCAGCGAACTACGCCGCTGCTTGGGGGGGGGGGCGAGTCCTCATTATGTCAAATTTGAAGATATTCTTTCTGTTTTATCATGAAATATGTAGAAAATATGTAAAAAATCTAAGGCTGGGTGCGCCCATGCCTATTTACACAATGACTGGCGTTTGATTTGACATAAAGAATACTCGAATAAAATAATATGCACGTGTAAAAGTATAAACAATCAAGACATTTTATCTATTTCAAAATGTTTGCATCATGCATCTTAGGGTACCGTGGGTAATGGAATAATACGTAGGTACTATATGAAAATAATATGCATATGTGTTTGTGAACAACCAATCAGGACATTTTTTCTTAAGGACCGTGAGGACTTTTATTTGCATCATGCATTCGCAATTACCATGGGCATCGAAGAAATAACTGTTTTTCGATGCTCTGGTTGAGTGGAGACGCCAGTCTTCCAGGATGTAGTGACCCTAGTCGAGTGTTAGGGTCACTGTATCCTGGAAGCCTGTCTCTGCAGAGCCAGGCTTCCAGGATGCAGTGACCCTAGTCGAGTGTGGGGTATAAACGCCAGCTACGATCCGAAAACACCCAAGCTAAATAGCATAGGATTCGCAAACGCAGGTAGCTGTCTGATTCAATCATGAGAATGTTGATTTATTTACATTATTATGTTCTATAATCTTTGATTTACACTTTTGAGGTGGCGGAATGATCAGGGGTTTTGCTGGGTTTATACAGATAAAAATAAAAATAAGTAAAAAAATTAAAACAAAAATAAAAATATTTTGCTGTTTATACAGCCAAATAAAATTAATTTTCAACACTTTTTTTGCAAAATAACCGAGGGGTGGCTCAATCCCCGATGTTTGTACATCAAAAGGAAATACTTACGGTATTTTCTGACGTATTTCCTCAAATTTCAATGGTATTTCCTAGTATTTCCCAAGCACTTCCCGGTATTTCCAAGTATATTTCCTAGTACTTCCCACGTATTTCCTGGTATTTCCCTGTACTCCAAAAGGAAATACCGAGCCACCCCTTGAAAAACACAATGTAAAAGTTTCTAAAGTTGAATTGCCTGAAATGGTACGAAAAAAACAAAAAAAAAATTGAAAAAAAAAACATAACATTCTCCATTAAAACAACAAAAAAGGTCACGTGACGCGATGTCGCACATCCATTTCCGGATCAAAATGAAATAAAAGTTAAAAGTTAGCCCATTTTTTATGTTTATTTTTAACTGGTTCTGTATAAACAACTACACAGTTTCCCATAGAGTCAACTTTTATTTTTATTTTTATCTGTATAAACCCAGCATTTCAGTAAAAAATTAGGCGGGTTTTTATTAGCTACGTCAGAAATGATTTTTACTATAGATTTTTCGATCTTTCCGTCCTTTTCCTGTCCTTCTTGAGACCGGAAAGTTTTAACAAAGAACCTGCCTATTAAGTTTTCGTATCAAAAATTTTACGGAAATGCTTGTTTTCCGGTCGGTTAACAAAATTCTTTAATACGTATAAATAGAAAATTTTACTAAAAACCATAAATTGTTACATAAACTTGTATTTAATAAAAACTCAAATTTTGTATAGCACATTTCTGCCGTTCCTAAGAAGACAGCCGCATGTTGATTTTTTTAAATATTGATTAATAGCATTTTCAAATTTTTTTGGAAAAACCCAACAAAAAACATATTTATGTTTAGTAAAACCGAAATTACCAGAAAAAAAATACCAATTTTAAAAATAAGTGGTTTTGGACGGCCTAAAATTTTTACCCAGTCTTCCTAGAACTGAAAAACTAATAAATATCTAAAAACTAAAAGTGACAGATGACATCATTCAGTTTGATAGTTGGATTCTTTGTAGGAAAATTATACCAAAATTTTCATAAATAAGAATGTTATAAGCCCCCTTCCAAAATGCAAACTGCGAAAAAACGGCATAGCTCAAAAACGGCTTAATGCACCAAGATACGGTTTTTACCTTTAAACTCTGGAAATTTGAAAGTCGCAGAGTGGGGTCAGATGTTTTTTCCCTTGAAGTATCTAAAACTCCCTCTAAAGTTCTCAATTTTGTCAACCTGTAATAAGAAATGCATTCAAATGCAATAAATTAAACTAAAAAGTCAAATAAAAAATATAATGATGTAGATCATGTTTATTACCATGTTTTCAGTGAAAATACACGTTTATAATAAACTAATTTTATCTGGTCAAATGCTGTTACCACTTTGTTGTAAAATTTTGAAAGAAACAAAATGTATCACTTTTTAATTTAAATCTTTTTTAATGTCTTACTTAATAGTTAAAAAAATAAATATAATTTGTTCCTAAGTTCATTCAGGGTAGCCACTCAGCATCCTCTTCTATATCCTTTACTTGCTTCTGGGCATTCTGAACACTAACTTTAATTTTTTCGGAGTCATCCTCAGCTTTGTCTGACACTTTGTGGTAGATGTCTTTGGATTTGCCTGCCACCCATTCTACTCCATCTCCTAAAACAACAAAATTGCATTTATAAATAAAGAGGTTCAAGCCTCTCAAACAATGTAATATAGTATAGTCCAGTCATTATAGAATTCAGCGCCGGTTTATCTTATAGGCACTTGCCTAGGGCCTGCACCCTTAAGAGGGCCCGCAGGGCCTTGGTCCAAAAACTCAATTTAAAATAAAATATTTTTTTTAAATTTTGTTGTTTTTTAACTACTATTGAAATCTAGGTATTTAATAGAATTGAATAAAAGTACCAAAGTTTTATCTATGCATTTTTGCATAGGCAAAATCATGCAACAGTGGCTGATTCAGAGGGGCACAGGGCAAGTGCATGAACCGCAATTACAAGATTAACATGCTGCACATTTTCTTTTTATTTTCTTATGTAAATCTGAATTTATTTTAGTACATGTTTCAGCCAAATTATAATAATAATGTACCTATACCAAAAATTATCAATATCCAAAAGGTGTTATGCCAAACCTAATTTTTTTGTTAATTTCATATAAATTGACTTACTGGAGACAATTCCAGGCGTCTAGGGACTTTTTTGATCCCGGATTCAGATTGAGCGTCAAAAAATATATAGTGAATTTTTTTTTTGTTAAATACAACTTGTCACACTGAATCTATTTGTTTTTTTTAGCGGCTTTGTTAAAGGGGTGGGGAGGAGGGTCTCTCCACTAGTGCCTAGGGCTCGCTAGGTTCTTAAACCGGCACTGATAGAATTTTAGCTTGCAAAACGTGGTGTTGTCGCGATTTTGACATATGTTGCTGACATTGGAGTGACATAAGACATTATTAAGTTCTCTGTGTAGTACACTTGCTGAGAGACGTGTTAGCAGTAAACACCTTTCCTATGTATTTCCATAATATATGCAAAATAAACCGAAATTATTCATTTATATGTAATTTTCTCAAAAGGTAAGCATTTTACAGAAAGTGTGTAATCAACTTGTGGAAACTTAAATTATTTTTTAAACGATGTATCACCTAAATGGGCCAAGTTCACGGTTAGCACTTTATTGACATCCATAAATTGGGGTTATTTTTTAGGAGCACGAAAAAAAATCATGTTTTTTTAGGCTTTATTCAGTTTGCAAATAAACCAATACCTTTTTTAGAGAAAATAAAATGTTCTTTTAAACGGCGTATCACAAAGTTGTGTTAAAGCTATATACAGGGTGTCCCATAACTTAGGGGCCATAGTGCAGCAGGTGATAGAGGAGGTTATTTCCGAAAAAAAAGTTTATATAACATAGGAGTAGGGGGAAAAAGAGTTTTAGAAAAAACGAAAATCTGTCACAGCGAGCTGAATACTCAGCAAACTGTGACATACAGATGCAGGCTGTCAAAATAACCTCGAAAAATGTATAAAAAATAATAATTGTTTTAAAAAATTAATTTTTGCTCACTAATTCTTGTAAAAAATATCAATAATATTTTATTACTATGTCTCGCGAGAGACTTAATTTTATTAACAAAAAATATTTAAACAAACATTGCATTTAATATGGCATTGAAAAACATTGTTTTTTTCTAAAAAACTAATTTTTTGAAAAATTATTTTTATTTTAAATTATTGCTCTTGTTCAATACAAGGCTTCACCCAATTTCATATTTTTACTGCGTTTTTTTAAAAAATTATTATCAAAAAGGTTTAAAAAATCGCCTACTTTGATGCCCTGTATCTGAACAAAGAAAGAGTTTTGACCCATGCATTATAGGAAGTTTTTTATCAGACATGACCTCCTCCATCACCTGTTGGCCTATGGCCCCTAAGCTCGCATATTGTCTATTCCAGTGGTTCCCAAACTGGGGGGTGCAGATCAACAATAAGGGGGCGAGGGAGCCCTGCCGAAAAGGTCCTCTTAAATCTCATAACTTATATTAAGTTTTTAAAAGATCGAGAAGATTTGAGGAGGAACTTATAAAATCTTCTAAAATTTGAAATTAATTTTATTAAATATGGAAGATTTTATGAGACTTTATAAAATGTTCCGAAATCATGAATCAAAACTACTCAAGTACTCAAATCTTTCAAACCACTGTATAAGATTTGAGGAGAATCACTATGAGAATTTTTTTGGCTTGGTTTTTTCTTTAATTTAGAATGACAACAAATCATTTTAAGTTAATCTAAATGTTATCCTTTTTAATAAAATTATGTTTTATTGTACTAAAAATAGATTTTTTTGTTTCTATATTCGGAGAAAGGGGGGCGTGAACAGTTATGTACTTACATAAGTCAAATGAAATTAATTTTTGTACTTTTAGTTTTTTAAAAAACACAAACATCTTTTTTTGCAATTTTGATTGGTGAATGTCAATCCAATTATTTTCCTGTTTTTCTTTTTTTATAAGCTTTCGACTGAGACTACAAATCATCGATCTTCTCACGTAAGGGCGTATCTCATAAAATTTGAAAATTAAGTTAAAACCGCAATTAGACAGCTTAAGCCTCATATTCTCATCTCACGAATGGCCGTATATCAATATTTTATACTATGACAATTCCTTATAAATTTTAATGGTAATCTCAAAATAATCAGTACAAGGTGACAATGTGAAAAGGATTCACCTGGATTTTCTCGAATATTATCAGGAAATTAAAAAAACGCCGAAACATGTCGATTTTTTTTGCAAGGGAGACACTTTTTGGCTATCTTGAAATTTTTGTAGCACGAACCCCCTTCGAGGGATATACTTTTGAAGCTCTCTTGAATATCTTTACAACCGTGTGAAAATTTAGAAAATCATCGATTAGTTTTTGAGATATTTGCTTTTAAATTTCCAAATTTAACATGGAATAATAAAATAAAAACTAAATCCTAAAAAATATAAAATGTATTATTTTATATTTATATTTTATCACTGCATGTTAAATTTGAAAGTTTGAAGGCAATTATCTCAAAAAATAATGGATAGATTTTTGAAATATTTACACGGTTGTAAGGACATTCAAAATGCCTTCAAAACAAGGTATCACTAGACCCAGTTTCCCTATTTAAAATATAGAGGTAAAGTATACCCCTCGAAGAGGGTTCGTGCTACAAAAATTTCAAGATAGCCAAAAAGTGTCCCCCTTGCAAACACAATCGATGAGTCTTGGCGTTTTTTTAATTTCCTGATAATATTCGAGAAAATCCAGGTGGATCCTTTTCAAATTGTCACCTTGTATATGAAGCAACGCAAAATATTCAAAGTCGCACTCCTGAAAAATCATCAAATTTAAGTATAGATAGGCAATGCTACCCGAAATCGTGGGCGGCGTTACTCTTCCTACAAACGCAGATCTGGGTTAAAATCTAGGGGAGGGGGTAATAGTCGACGAAAACATTATTTGTAATATATTTTTTTCTATGGGGGGGGGGGGGGCAATTTTCCAATTTTTTCTTTAATTATTCGTGGCTAACATGACAAAGGGGCGTATCTAAAAAAATCCGGATTTGTTGCGCCTACCATAATTGCTAGTTTTAAGTATAATTTGATACGGCAAAGAGGCGTATCTCTATTACTACAATGTGACGAGATAGGCGACGGACGTAACTCAATTTTAAAATCGCAAAACACGACGAATAGAATAATAAAATTCTTTACATTGGAATTACTCAAAACTTGTTTTTTTGAGATACGCCTCTTCGTTTTGTTAACGACGTAGTAGTAGGTTTAAGCGGGTGCTGGACCACTTTTGAGGAGGGAATGACCTTGAATGACCTTGACGGTCGTTGCCTTGTTTTATGTAGAGACGAATAGTTTGAGTAGTATATTTGACCTTGAAAAGTTGTGAAGGTCATTATGTTGACCTTGAATGACCTTGACGATCGTTGCGTTTTTTATATGTAGAGACGAATAGTTCGAGTAGTATTTTTGACCTTGAAAAAAATAATCCAAAATTATAGTAAAGATGTGTATTTTTTAACCTTCAGAATCTTTAACATTGCTTTATTTGCCCGCTTTTTAGATATATTATTTTCTGTAGACTTTACCCCCACTAAACTAACACCCAACAAGTATTTAAAGAAAAATAAATATCAGAAGAGTACTATTAAAGTTTCTTTACTTCAACAGCGAATTTCAAATTAGTAGAAAATGAATTCAAAGCAGCAAATTATTGATTTGGATGATTTCACCAGTCAAGACATCGACAATTTGTTAAAAGATATTGGGAATGAGTTTCAAGCCGAACAGCAGCCAGAGCCACAGCTAGAGCCACAGCTAGAACCACAGCCAGAATCACAGCCGCAGCTACAAATGGAGCTACAACGTGACGTACATAAAATCAAAAATGGAAGAGTTGGTAAAAGAAAGTACATTAAAAAAACGAAGACAAGCATTTTATCAACAGCTCCAACTCCGACAGCAATTCCAATAGCAATTCCCTCAACATCGAGGGATCAGCTAGTCCAACAAACCGTAGCCGCAAATGTCACAACAATAGAAAGCCAAACGATAGAGCAGGCTATCCAAATCCTACGGGTGAAAAGAAGCTGCGTGGAGCAGTTTAAACAAAGAGTGGATCTACTCAAAGTAGAGATTCAACGACTACAAAGAGAGACCGAAGGTGTGGAGGAAGAATTCCAAGCAAAATTAAATGACTACAATAAGCTAAAGGATCTTTTTTATGCTTTTCTTTAAATTTTTAAAATTTTTTTATTGTAACATATTTAGTTTTTATATAAAATTATTAGTTAGCCAATATATAACTTTATGAAACAAAAAAAAACAATTTGAATATGTAAAATATAATAAATCTATATTAAGAAAAAAAACATTATGGTAATTTAATAACAAACAAAAAAATTTGTATAATTTTTTAATTTTGGTTACTATTTTATAGTTGAACTTTATAGAATAAACTTTAATATAGAAAAGAATATTATGCTAATGCAAAAAACAAAGTATTAAAAATAATTTTTAAACTTTAGTTTGTTTATAAAAGAGTAAAATTTCATAGTGTAGAATAAACCAATTTGTAGAAAAGATCTAATTTAAAAAAAATACAAACTTTTAGAAAGAATTTTTAAACTTTGGTTTGTTTATAAGAGAGCAAGATTGCATGGAATAGCATATAAAAATAAAACTTAAAAACGTTTTTTTTTACCATTTTTAACTTTAGTTTGTGCATAAATGAACAAAATTTGCGTTACTATAATTTAAAAATTGAATATTGATGTGATTCAAAAGATAGGATTTTTACAAATGGTTTCATTTTAAAATTGTTAGATGAAAATTTTTAATTGTTTGGTTTAGTGCCACAGTGCCCCAAACCTCGCACTGAGCTGTGTGTACCAGCCATTTTTATTGTACACCCCAATTAAACTAAACCAGACTACCAACGTTGAGCCTCCTCAAAAGGAGATCCAGCTCTTTCGCTTCCTACATCAGACATCTCCTCAGAAGGAGGAGAGTCAACTCTCGCTACTTCCCACACACCATAATTGGTATCAGAATCATCATCATCACTCTCCACCACCTCATAATCATCACTGTCTGAGATGTAGACAGGTGATTCGGGTGAATATGGAGGATTGCTCTGCCTCTCCATAATTCTTTGATATTGCTCACTACAGACATCGCATCGTCCATTAATTGTAAAAACCTCTACCGGTTTCCAGACATTGCAGAAATTGCACTGCACATGCCCATTTTTCAAAAACGAACGAACGATGAGGGTAGGGCGAGCGGTGGATGACATTATAGGAAGACAAATCGAGCAAGAATGAGTGTTTGCCAAATGAGGAGTAAAATATATATACCCATTACAAGGTTATATCAAGGTCAGTGTGAATCGTTGACAATTTTTTCCAAGGTTAAATATGTAATTGCTCATCAATCTTGTTCAAGGTTAAATGAAGGTCACTGTATAATTTTTTCCAAGGTTAAAGATGTAATTGCTCATCAATCTTGTTCAAGGTTAAATGAAGGTCAATGTCACCTTGAGAATATTTTGCAAAACCAAAAATAAATTAAAAAATAATACATTTGGTTGTAAATTTTGTTCAAGGTCAAACTATTTAGATTTTGCTGTGAATTATGATCAAAAAAAATATATTTGAGAGTTATCAGATACAGCTGAAGAAAATGAGGTGGAGTGGGGTGTCTGTTATAAAACCCACAACGGGCATAAAAAAAGCATAGTGGTTAAAACAGAGGTGTTGATGAAAACACCTAATAAATAAATAATTTAAGGTGTAACAAGTAAAGTGACCATGTTGAAGTGTTCAAAATGTGACAAAAGTTTTACTCGAAAAGATAATATGGTTAGACATAATAAAACAGCTTGCAAATATAAACATAATGATGATAATATCAATGAGCAACCATTAAAGAAAAGAAAAATAGCTAGTTTAAAAGTTGATAAAGATGGTGATAAACAATTGGAAATGTGTAGAGAATGCAAGATTTTCATACCCAAAGATAAATTTTTTGCTCATTGTAGAACACTTCAACATAAAAATAACTCATGTGCACCATACTCCAATGGTGTATGTGTGGTAAGAAGTGGTCTTAAATGCAGAATAGCAAGTTATAGAATTGCTTCAGAAACTCAGCAAAAAGACTACAGAAGGTTTTTTTATGAGATAAAACCCAAATGTCTAACATTAGTAAAAGAAAATATAGCAAAACACACCTCAATAAAAATTAATATGGAATTATTTGCAACGTTTCTTCACCAATCAAAAGAAACCCTAGCTGATAAATCATTTAACACAAATAATAAAATAGTGTGTGATGCCTCTGATTTGGATAATATTTATGAGTTTTTTATAGATAAAATAATTTCCCAAGCGAGCGAGTTTATGGAGCGAGATTCTGGTAAGATTACTCATTAGTAAAATAAATAATTTTTGTTTAATAATAATCAGTGAAACATTTTTTAAATATGGTTGTTTAATTAATAATGTTTTAATTTATTTACAGGTTGGACTTTATAACATATATTACACTTGGAAATCAACATCAACAAGTTTCGCCCTATTGGGGGCAATTCATACTTCAAGTTACCCAAATTCATTGAATCTAAACATGCTGTAGTGAATATAAAAAATCAGGATAATGCATGTTTTGCATGGGCTGTTACATCAGCTTTATACCCAGTTTCACTTCATGTAGACAGAGTTTCTTCCTACCCCCATTATTCTACAGTTTTAAATCTTGCAGGTATGGAAATGCCGGTTAAATTGACTGATATATCTAGGTTTGAACAAAACAATAATATTTCAATTAATGTTTATACATTGGAAACCAGATTTGCAAATAAAAAAATTCAATATGAAGTTGTTGGTCCACTTCGCTATTCCAAGAGAAAACTTGACACTCACATAAACTTATTAATCATAAGTGAAGATTGTAAAATTAAAGAAGAAACTCATGAATGTAATAGCGATTGTAATAGAACACATTATTGTTGGATAAAAAATCTTTCAGCTTTGGTTTCCAATCAAATATCAATGTCGAAACGTAGACTTTATTTTTGTGATGGTTGTTTAGTACACTTTATAACAGCAGAAAAACTAATATTTCATAAAAAATATGACTGTGGGCAAGTTTATGCGATAACCCCATCTACAGATTTAAAAACTGATAGATTTGGAAAAACAACACAAGAAAACATGTTAAAGTTCGAAAGTTATGAAAAACAGCTAACAGTTCCCTTTGTAGTGTATGCTGACTTTGAATCAATTTTACAACCAATGGC
Organism: Aspidapion aeneum; assembly: GCA_963576565.1. Taxonomy (NCBI): domain Eukaryota; kingdom Metazoa; phylum Arthropoda; class Insecta; order Coleoptera; family Brentidae; genus Aspidapion; species Aspidapion aeneum. The sequence goes on along the minus strand of OY755046.1, from coordinate 32,137,799 downwards.
AGGTTGTGAACCAGATCCATTAAATTCTTTCACAGTCAAAAATATCATACATAAACCATATTCATTTGCATACCTAATTAAATGTTCATTCAATGATGATTTAACAAAATTTAAATTATTCCGTGGTTCAAGCGCAGCAGAAGAATTTGTAGCATGTATTGAACGTGATCTTAGAGAGCTTCACAATAATTATTTAAGAGATATAGTCCCAATGACACCACTAACACCTGAAGAAAGAAACATAGTGGAAACATGTGACAAATGTGGAATTTGTGGTAAACCTTTTAACTTATTTGATAAAAAAGTAACCGATCATTGTCACATAACGGGAAAAAAAAGATTTTTAGCTGCACATTCAACTTGTAACTTACAACATCAATTACCAAATTTCATTCCAATAATTTTTCACAATCTAAGTGGTTATGATTGTCACATGTTTATTAAGGAATTGTGTCATCATGGCGATAAAATAGATGTTATTGCAGAAAACAAGGAAAAATATATTTCATTTACAAAATCCATATATGTACATGATTACATGAATTCTGAAGGAAAAATCATAAAAAAATATCTACGTCTAAGATTTATAGACAGCTACAAATTTTTAGCTGCATCCCTGGATGAGTTAAGTAAAGGTTTAGATTCAGACTCCTTTTTAGAAACACACAAACATTTTACATCTGAAGAAGAATTTAGTTTAATGAGACAAAAAGGTGTGTTTCCATATGGATTTATCTCTGACTTAGACAAATTAGACGTTACTAATTTACCCACGAAAAACCAATTCTTCGATGATCTAAATGATCAGCATATTACAGATTTAGAATATGATAGAGGGAAAAAAGTATGGAGTCTATTTAATTGTAAAACTTTAGGAGACTATTCGGATTTATATTTGAAAACTGATGTTTTAATTTTAACTGATGTTTTTGAAGCATTTCGAAGAAATTCTTTAAAGACTTATAACCTAGATCCAGCTCAATATTACACGATGCCATCATTATCATTTGATTGTATGCTTAGAATGACAGAAGTAGAATTAGAGCTATTGACTGAAATTGACATGATTCATTTCTTTAAAAAAGGGATTCGAGGGGGTGTTAGTCAATGTGTTGATAGAATGCATATAGCAAATAATAAGTACCTTCCAAATTATGATCCAAGTATAAAGTCATCCTTTATAATGTATTTGGATGCAACAAATTTATATGGGCATAGTATGTCACAACCACTACCCACAAAAGGTTTTAAATGGCTCTCACAAGAAGAAATGATAAATTTAAATATTCATAATGTACCAGATGACAGTCCCATAGGATACATTCTTGAAGTAGATGTGTATTATCCAAATGAGTTGCATGAAGCTCATGCTGATTTTCCATTTTTGGTGGAAAATATAATCCCTCCAGATTCATCATCCAAATTCCCCAAACTCATTCCAAATTTGCATGATAAAATAAGGTATATTAAATGGGTTAATAGTCATTCAAACTCATAGAATGTTAAAATTTGAACAATCACCCTGGTTAAAAAAGTATATCGATACTAACACAAAGCTTCGAAACTCTGCTGATACAAAATTTAAAAAAGATTTATACAAGCTTTTTAATAATGCAGTATTCGGAAAAACTATGGAAAATGTTGAGAATCATAAAGATATAAAATTAGTTACAAGTTGGGAGAGTATTCGTAGAAGGGCCGGTGCTCGTGCTCTAATCAGTAGACCCAATTTTAACAATTGCTCGATATTTACCGAAGAATTAATTGCTGTTCATATGAGTAAACTCAAAATTGTATACAATAAACCAATATATTTGGGTTTTTGTATTCTGGATTTGTCTAAAACAGTTTTGTATGACTTTTTTTATAATACTATAAAAAAAGAGTTTCACAATAGTGCAAGTTTAATGTATACAGATACAGATTCTCTAGTACTTAAAATTTACACTGATGATTTCTATAAATTTATGATTGAAAACCCTGAGAAATTCGATACATCTAATTATAAGAAAGTAAATAGGTTTAATATAAGTAAAAACGAATCTGTTTTGGGTAGAATGAAGGATGAATTTCCTGAAGATCCAATTCTAAGTTTCTATGGAACAGGAGCTAAAGCCTACTATATAAACTCAGTCTCAACGGAGGTAAAAAAAGCAAAGGGGGTTAAAAAAAGTGTAATCGATAAGCATTTATCCATTAATGATTATAAAAAAGTTGTTGAAAAAGGTGGTTACTTATTTCGAAAAATGAAATCATTTAAAAGTGATCTACACAATATATACACAGAAACCAGAAACAAAATTGCATTATCTTACCATGATGATAAAAGGTTTGTTATACCTAACACAAGTCATACACTACCCTGGGGGCATCCACATATCAAGTCATATGAAAAATGAAATATTAGTTATGTTTTAATAAGCGTATGGCTTAATTTTAAGTTTTCGAAAATATATAAAAATAAAAAGTATTCTAAAATACAAAATTTTTTTTTTTTTTTTCATTTTTCTACAACCTTTTTGTGAGTGAGAAATGGCATTTTTGGCAGAACATGAAAATATTTACAGAAAGTGAAATGATGACAGATGTATATAGCCAAATCCTATGAATTCACCCTCAAATTATACAGTCGATGATGGAGCAGTTATTATTGATTGATTTCCAACTGATGAATAGTTGAATTATTAGGATTTAAAAAAATTATCAATAATTTAGTGCATCAAGTTGATGATAGGTGGCGCTATTTCGGAATATATTTAAATAATTGAAAAAATTATGATAGATGGCGCTTTTCAAAATTAAGGGCACCATAATTCTAAAACAGTTTAAGGAAACTAATATTCTATAATTGTTTGCTTAGTGACCTTATTAAATTTAAAACTGAAAATCTCAACACCAGGGGTGTTTGTAAATCTTATCAATAGGTGGCGCTGATGTTGATAGGGTGAGATAAATGGTAGAGGGGGTAAATGGTAGTGGGGGTAAAATTGCTTACTTGGATGCATGATGTGGCGGTAAGCGTTCTTTCTCGTTCTTCTCTTAGTCGAAGCAACAACTCCTCCTTTTTTTCAAAAAGTTTAAGTAATTTTTTTCGAAAATGGCCTCATTTAGTAGTTCAAGTGAAAGTTATGTGAAGATCGAGAATGTGGTGATGATTGCGGATGCATTACCTGATTTGTCCGCGGAATCGCTCGCGAACTTTAATTTGTCCGCGGACGCACTCGCAAACTTTAATTTGTCCGCGGATGCGGTCGCGAGCGGGGATATGGTCGCGGACTTTAACGCGTTCGCGAACTGTAACGTGTCCGCGGATGCGGAAATGGCGGCAAATGTGAATGTGGTGGCAGGTGCAAGTGAGGTTGCGGATAACGATTTGGCGCCCATGCAATCACCAAGCATCGCTGCTTGGTCATCCGGAGCTGCAGATAAATTCCTTAATAATTTGCAGCCGGTTGCGAGTGACTCGGTGGTGGATCTGGTGGAGGAGCAACAGTCAACCATTTTTAATGCCATTGTAGGTGAGGATGGTGTATTGGCCCCAACATCTCCATTCAACGTGGGTGTTTCCGGAGAGAGACCTCTTTCTCCGGAATTAAGTAATCGTCGTGGAAGAGTATCGATGGCAGGGCGGAAGCGGGCGAGTCAATTCCCCGAACTACTGTCGATACTAACAAAACCCATTGTGAAATCCGAGAAGCAGAGGGTAAACATCATACCCACAAAGAAAGGTAAGAAACCGAAGGTGGTCAAAACGAATCAAGTTAAAGCAAGGCCACCACCACCAAAAGAAAATATGATGACCACACCACCACCTCAAGACCAGATTGAATTGACCACACCACCACGACAAGAGCGAAATGAATTGACACCACCCAGTCAGGGGGAGGAAGAGGTCCTTAGAATAATTGAGGCTTATAAAAAAAGAAAGTTTTCAGAAATACAATCGTTGGATCAGCAAGCGGAAGAAGAAGAAGCCAAACAAATCAAATTCTCTGAGGACATCAAAAAACTGGAGGACATGGTGAAAAAAGTTTCTGAGAGAAAAAAACAATCAAATTCAAAACTTTTATTGATTTTAAGTGAGAGAGAGAAAAAAAAGACTCGATATGAAACATTTTGTGAGAAGTATCATGTTTAATTTTATAATGTGAATATGATGTTGTTGGATGTTATAAACCATATAAATAAGTTGGATGTGAGACAGACAGACAGACAGACAGACAGACAGACAGACAGACAGACAGACAGACAGACAGACAGACAGACAGACAGACAGACAGACAGACAGACAGACAGACAGACAGACAGACAGACAGACAGACAGACAGACAGACAGACAGACAGACAGACAGACAGACAGACAGACAGACAGACAGACAGACAGACAGACAGACAGACAGACAGACAGACAGACAGACAGACAGACAGACAGACAGACAGACAGACAGACAGACAGACAGACAGACAGACAGACAGACAGACAGACAGACAGACAGACAGACAGACAGACAGACAGACAGACAGACAGACAGACAGACAGACAGACAGACAGACAGACAGACAGACAGACAGACAGACAGACAGACAGACAGACAGACAGACAGACAGACAGACAGACAGACAGACAGACAGACAGACAGACAGACAGACAGACAGACAGACAGACAGACAGACAGACAGACAGACAGACAGACAGACAGACAGACAGACAGACAGACAGACAGACAGACAGACAGACAGACAGACAGACAGACAGACAGACAGACAGACAGACAGACAGACAGACAGACAGACAGACAGACAGACAGACAGACAGACAGACAGACAGACAGACAGACAGACAGACAGACAGACAGACAGACAGACAGACAGACAGACAGACAGACAGACAGACAGACAGACAGACAGACAGACAGACAGACAGACAGACAGACAGACAGACAGACAGACAGACAGACAGACAGACAGACAGACAGACAGACAGACAGACAGACAGACAGACAGACAGACAGACAGACAGACAGACAGACAGACAGACAGACAGACAGACAGACAGACAGACAGACAGACAGACAGACAGACAGACAGACAGACAGACAGACAGACAGACAGACAGACAGACAGACAGACAGACAGACAGACAGACAGACAGACAGACAGACAGACAGACAGACAGACAGACAGACAGACAGACAGACAGACAGACAGACAGACAGACAGACAGACAGACAGACAGACAGACAGACAGACAGACAGACAGACAGACAGACAGACAGACAGACAGACAGACAGACAGACAGACAGACAGACAGACAGACAGACAGACAGACAGACAGACAGACAGACAGACAGACAGACAGACAGACAGACAGACAGACAGACAGACAGACAGACAGACAGACAGACAGACAGACAGACAGACAGACAGACAGACAGACAGACAGACAGACAGACAGACAGACAGACAGACAGACAGACAGACAGACAGACAGACAGACAGACAGACAGACAGACAGACAGACAGACAGACAGACAGACAGACAGACAGACAGACAGACAGACAGACAGACAGACAGACAGACAGACAGACAGACAGACAGACAGACAGACAGACAGACAGACAGACAGACAGACAGACAGACAGACAGACAGACAGACAGACAGACAGACAGACAGACAGACAGACAGACAGACAGACAGACAGACAGACAGACAGACAGACAGACAGACAGACAGACAGACAGACAGACAGACAGACAGACAGACAGACAGACAGACAGACAGACAGACAGACAGACAGACAGACAGACAGACAGACAGACAGACAGACAGACAGACAGACAGACAGACAGACAGACAGACAGACAGACAGACAGACAGACAGACAGACAGACAGACAGACAGACAGACAGACAGACAGACAGACAGACAGACAGACAGACAGACAGACAGACAGACAGACAGACAGACAGACAGACAGACAGACAGACAGACAGACAGACAGACAGACAGACAGACAGACAGACAGACAGACAGACAGACAGACAGACAGACAGACAGACAGACAGACAGACAGACAGACAGACAGACAGACAGACAGACAGACAGACAGACAGACAGACAGACAGACAGACAGACAGACAGACAGACAGACAGACAGACAGACAGACAGACAGACAGACAGACAGACAGACAGACAGACAGACAGACAGACAGACAGACAGACAGACAGACAGACAGACAGACAGACAGACAGACAGACAGACAGACAGACAGACAGACAGACAGACAGACAGACAGACAGACAGACAGACAGACAGACAGACAGACAGACAGACAGACAGACAGACAGACAGACAGACAGACAGACAGACAGACAGACAGACAGACAGACAGACAGACAGACAGACAGACAGACAGACAGACAGACAGACAGACAGACAGACAGACAGACAGACAGACAGACAGACAGACAGACAGACAGACAGACAGACAGACAGACAGACAGACAGACAGACAGACAGACAGACAGACAGACAGACAGACAGACAGACAGACAGACAGACAGACAGACAGACAGACAGACAGACAGACAGACAGACAGACAGACAGACAGACAGACAGACAGACAGACAGACAGACAGACAGACAGACAGACAGACAGACAGACAGACAGACAGACAGACAGACAGACAGACAGACAGACAGACAGACAGACAGACAGACAGACAGACAGACAGACAGACAGACAGACAGACAGACAGACAGACAGACAGACAGACAGACAGACAGACAGACAGACAGACAGACAGACAGACAGACAGACAGACAGACAGACAGACAGACAGACAGACAGACAGACAGACAGACAGACAGACAGACAGACAGACAGACAGACAGACAGACAGACAGACAGACAGACAGACAGACAGACAGACAGACAGACAGACAGACAGACAGACAGACAGACAGACAGACAGACAGACAGACAGACAGACAGACAGACAGACAGACAGACAGACAGACAGACAGACAGACAGACAGACAGACAGACAGACAGACAGACAGACAGACAGACAGACAGACAGACAGACAGACAGACAGACAGACAGACAGACAGACAGACAGACAGACAGACAGACAGCGTCTTAATTGAAAATTTTTAAGAGATAAAAATTGTGAAAAAATAGGTTAGCTTTCGATCTGTTAAAATTTTATTGTGATATTAATATTATTTTAACAGTTATGATCAATTTAATTAAAATAGTAACAATTTTAATTGGGCTATTATGTCATTATCTCCTAAAATTAAAGTCCAGCAAAAATTTTTATATGATAAGAAATGTCAACGCATTCTTGATTAATCGATTGAAATAATTATTTTTTGTAATAGCCTTATTAGTTTAGAAGCTAGACCCATTTGTAACTGAATAGACATCTACCCCACTTGACAAAATGTGTTTTTATTTGTTTTATTATGTAAATATCTCCAAAAATTAAACTTTTCCAAAAAATTTTATATGATAAAATTTGTTTGGATATGGTAGTTGAATCGATGGAATGAATTATTTTTGTAATAGCTTTATTAGTTTGGAGACTACACTTATTTTAATTGAATAATTTACCATCTATTCTCCAAGTAAATATGTGTCTTATCAATTTTATTATGTGAATAGGTGTGCAATTGAGTATTCAAATTTGTTATAGGTTAATCATAAGTATAAAAATATAAAAACAAATAGTATTCTATAAAATGTGTTTTATTTAAACTTTATTTAAGAAAAATATATTTATATCTAAATCATTTTAAAATACAAAATTCAAAACATTTATTTTCATTTAAATCATTAAAATACATTCAAAAATATTTTAAATAAAATTACATTGAAATTAACCCCTTGTTACAGTACCATTTAGAATATTATAGGAAATTAGGGAATCATGAATAAGTAAAGCATACACTTTTACATCATTTGGAAATTTAGATTTTCTGGTGTTAAATTCCAATTTAATATCCACTGTTGATGAGGTTATTGAATCCTGTTGATGCGAAGCATCAATAACAATTAATGGGTTTTGAATAAAACTATTTAAATCAAGCATTGGTTCATTACATGTTTTTCCATAGTAACTGCTTTGAAAATTTTGATATGCATAGTAGGCAGGACCGCATAATCTTTTTGAAAAATCGAGACTCCACCTCTCATAGGGGAAAACTATCGAATTAATATATAATCTAATATCAGCCAAATCAGCAGAAATAAATTCTGTTGCATCTTTGTCTCTGGCATTGCAATTTTCAGTTTTTTGAAATCCAATAATAATGTATCGTGGTTTTTCCAAATTCGTACTACTTCTTACTGCCCACGTATCAGAAGCTGTGCTCCGAAGAAGAGGCAATTCATATAGGTCCCACATGCGATAGGCAGCTTTGATATTAACATTATTACCACCCTTATTAATTTTAGATAGAATTTTAATCCTTTGACGATCCTCTGGAATTATGTGCCGGATTTTCCATTCGATTTTATCTATGGAGATTTCCGCATCAACTTCACCAATATAACAATTATTGAAGGTGTGAGCTATTACGAGAATCAGTTCTTGTTTTTGATTAAAAATGCCCCTTCTATAGTCCTCTGCAAATCCCATCAAGTATTTTAATGGGAGTCTTCCACTAAATACATGACTTGTTTTGTCCAATATGCATTGATTGGCTTCTGTTAAACCCCAACCGTATGTTGAAAGAAGCTTTTCTTGACTACTTCCAAATGAAACAATGGTTTTTAGTGCTGAAGTAATTCCTGGTTTTCGAACAACGCAAATTTGTTCACCACCCATTTCATACCGAATTTCTTCGAATAAAAAAGCAAGAGCATTATTTGATAAGTAGCATCTTTTAGATGCATCACTTGGTGTAAACTTTCCTTCTATATAAATATAACTTTCGGAAACATCCAAAATTAGATCTTGAAATTGAATTGGGATACGAATTTCATCTGAGTTTTTAAAAGATGGTGTTCCATAGGGTTTATAACTATGCTCTTCCAGACTTATAATTGAATTCTCAAAAATTGGTTCATTAAATGCTTCTAACTTTTCACTAGTTGAAATAATTTTAAACAGTTTTTTTTAAATGTAAACCAAGTGATTTCAAAAACACTTTTTCTTCTGTGGACAATTTAGATCTTTCTCTTGACAAGTCTTTAACATGAATGGTTTTTCTACTGCTTCTGCATCGGTTTTTATTTGGAATATAAGTCTTAACATCTTTTTTTTGCGACACTGGATAGCTGTGATGATCAAAACAATAACCCATTTTCGTTATAACCTTTTAAGCTCTAATTTAACAATTATTTTTTCTCCTTGAAAATTAATGAGCTTTCCTCTATCATCCACGATCCTTAGTGTAATGTTGTCGATAAACTGACGACCCTCTGGTTGAATTGGCATATAAATGATATTTGTTGGTTCTTTAGTTAGCTTATACCCAGGTTCCACATCAATGTCAAATTCATAAATCGAGTGCGCCTGTTCTGAATTTAAATATGCACCGGTTGTTATATTGCAATCTACTCTTATAATGCGAACTTTTGTAATATCAACTATTGTTGAAGATTCATGAATCTCATTGGGCTTTAGTCGATCTTCATTTGCAAATCCCAACAACTGTCCAATTGAGTTGTAGTGCTTAAAGTGAAGTACATACTTTGACTTAATTTCGCATTTCAAAGTGCTATTGTTTGCACGTAAGCTAAAAATATTTTCATCTAGATCTTTTGCACCTTTTTGAAGAGCTTTAAGCATTGCATCATGTATTTGGGTTATTTCGTATACACCAGGAGGTATTTTTAACATTACTGGCCCTCCCCAGTTTGGCTTACTAAATCCAAACCAATTGTTAGTTTCATCTATGTTAAAAATTGAATTATATGAATAAAATCCTATAAGACCCAGTCCATATTTTTCTCTGTTGTTTGTCTCTATAGGAGGATAGAAGTTGGCACTTAAAATACTTGAATAACCACTTAATGTAAAAGTATAAGACATTTTTTTTACTGTGTCTTACAACAACTGGATATAATGTCACAATCTACAATTTCCTCAGATTTAGACACTTTTGAACCGTTTGCATTACATATACAACAAAATATTTTTTTTGGTGGTGGACCATCAATTTGATCGTTAGAGTTGTTTGTAGAGTAATGGTCGTAGCAATACTGATATTTTAAAATATCAATGTCTTCTTTAACTTCTTCTGGCAACTTCTCCCACACCAAAGCTATTTCGTTTGGTGCACATGCTATCATTACTTCTTTAGGTAAACCACATAGTTCGTCACTCGTCATCGGTAGCAAACTTTTTGCATTGCTAAATGCTTTTAGTGATTTATACATTTTTTTTAGTTTTGCATACTCACTTTCGGAATTATTTCGATTCATTTTTTAAAATTACTACTAAAATAAGTTATTTTTTAAGAGAAACTGTAGACACAGCTGACCACAATATACTGTATTAAATTTTTGTTGGTTTTTATATGTATACCAAATTTCTGTGGCATAATTACATCCTTTATACATGTATTCTATGAATTCCAAAGGTGGGGGTAAGTTTCCAAAACTATCATAATAAATTACTTTTCTAGCTTTCTTTCTGTAGGCAACCCAATGTGTTCCTGGTCCATTTACACTGTCTAAGTTTATGATGGCCGATTCAGTTTTGCGAGGTCCACTTTTAGGAAGACTATCTCTCATAAATACACCAACGAAATTTGCAATTTGATATTGTTTTGCATATCTTTCCAAATCAATATTTGATAATGCCCTTGCTGGTAAGGGCTTTACTAGTTTTTTGGATTTGTTAAATAAAGTCCTAACCCAGTTCGATACGGTTTTAAGTATAAACCTCCCCCTTTTTTACTTTCTACAAGCATTTGAGAGTTTTTAACACCAGCAACACTATTTTTAAGATGATTAACGGTTTTTATTGCTTTAACTATACCAGCAGCGCCACCCGCTAATGATCCTAGGGCGGATAACCCCGCAAAAATTGGTATAAGAGGTAAAATACCCCCCATTTTAGGAATGGGAATTACTCTTGGGGTTTTAATCTTCTTTTTTCCACCAGAAGCTTTTAAATGCTTACGCGCTGCGATCAAAGCAATTTTTGAAATTTTTGAAATATCTTGAAATTTCCCCTTATTTTGATTCAAGATCGATTTAATTTTTGTTTGAACGTTTCGACATATCGCAGACCCAAAAGCCACCTTTCGAGTTTTCGATTTTATCTTTTTTAACCCCATTCCAATTCTTCGCTTAACTTTCATTGAATTTGTAACAAAGTAAGCAGCAGCCTTCTCTTTTATTCCAGCGTCTTTTGATTTAACAACTTGCCACGCACTTTCTTCTAGTTCGCGATCAGATTTGTGTCTTTTTTCTAAATTATCCAAATTAATAGAGTAACTAATATCGTGTTTTTTGCAGGCTCTATCTAGTGCATTTATTCCAGGATCACCTCTCGCTAATCTTGTCTTTAGTTTAGTTCCAGGACCACAATATTGATAACCCGGGATGTGTAATTCTACAGGAAGTTTATTTAAAAGTGAATTAAATACGCCTCGCCCCTTTTTTACTGAACTTTTTCTGTTGATAGATGACATCGAACTGATTTTGATATAAATACAAGGCAGCTTAAATACTAAAAGATAGTTCATATAAAAATGCGCATAGTGCAGCAACAAGACAGAATCTCAATTATAAATTGGGATGAAAAGACGGGTTGTGGTATTACATATCAACGTCATGGATCTTTACTACCCAATTCCATACGTGGATTAATAATTGGGCCATCAAATTGTGGTAAAACCAATGTGCTTATCACTCTTATTACACACCCACTAGGATTAAAATTTGAAAATGTATATATATACTCCAAATCATTGTTTCAATCAAAATATGAATTTTTAAAGCAAATTTTATCGCCAATTGAGGGGCTTGGATACTACACATTTAATGATACATCCTGCGTTATACCACCATCTGAGGCAAAACCAAATTCGATATTTATTTTCGATGATGTAATTTGCGATGGTCAGAGTGTAATAAAATCATACTACAGTATGGGGAGGCATAAAAATATAGATTGTTTTTACCTAGCACAGACTTACTCTAGAGTACCAAAACAGCTAGTTCGAGATAATTCAAATTTCATAATAGTATTTAAACAAGATGAAATGAATCTGCGACATATTTTTTCAGATCACGTTTCTCCTGACTTTACTTTTACTAAGTTTCAAGAAATCTGTGGAAAATGTTGGGACGATAAATATGGTTTTCTAGTTATTGTTAAAGATGCAGATTTAAACAATGGCAGATATAGAAAAGGATTTGATAGTTACATATATGTTTAATAAATGTGTAGCAACAACTTTAGTTGCTTTTAGAACGAACAACTGCAAACATCTTATTTGTAAATATGTCAAATTCGATCGATCGATCGATCGATTTAAAACGTGATCTTGTTGCTATGACTGATGCAGTAAGAACAAAATTTAAATTTTTAAAAAATGAAGAGTCGCAAAATCAAACAAATCTTGAGAAATTTTATGAACCCATCTCAAAACCATTATCAAAAATTTCAGAAAATTTTAAAAATGCAGCAATTGTAAAAAGGACAAGTAGTAATATAGCAACACCTTTGATAGCTGTGGAAGCAAAAAAAGCAAAGAGAGTTGCAGCCAATGTTATGGTTGATGATTCGGAAGATGGTGATGGTGGAAATAAATCTCATCATGGATCTTACCTCTCAGCTTCACCACCCTTGCCGGATACACCAATATCCTCATACTCTAATCAAAGTCAAAAATCATTTAATGCAGATGCAAGTTCTCATTTATCACCTAAAAAGAGTGTCAACAATGAAGCTATGGATGAATCACTGAGACAAGATATTGGGGAAGATTTAAATTCTATATCTACAATCTATATGGAGGGGCTTAAATCAAACCCATCTATCTATGACACCATATATGGTGTTAGGTACAATTCCAACAATGATAATTTTCAGATAGGTAATGCTACAATAAAATTTCCAGATAAACTAATAACTCTTTGGCGTAAAAAAAATATGATTGGGGCATTTTCTGCTCATCGTGATTTATACGATTTGTTATTTTTTAAAAAACCAAGTGTGTCAAACATTGGCGACATTAGCCCAAAAGCACTCAGCGATTATAAGCAAATACTTAATTTGTCAAATGCCTATTACAATGAATATAATAAAATATATGGGGTAAATACCAGCCGATCTGTAAAATTTACAAATTTTATAAAACCACTTCTAACACCGAAACATGGCAGAAGTAAAGAAGGTTCTGGTATTACCAGAAATAAAATTTCAAATCTCAAAAAATTCAATAATAATAAAGTAAACTATGTATATTGGAATACTGCTAAAGAATTAGTTAGTCGCTTGCGATTATTATGGAGCTCAAAAATGGCTGGGCATACTGGTCATGATGGTGAAATTTTGTCTATAATTGAAGAATTAAGAGAAGAAGGGGTTATATATTAGGACTCACTTTTTGATTGTAGCATATATTGTTCAGTTACTATCTAACATGGGAGGTGTAAAGAACACGATTGACAAGTTTGGTCGTATAAAAAAAACTTCCAAAATTACATATATAAAAGGATTGAAGGGTAATGGTTTTAAGTTGACCGCTAAAAATGATTTCGACATTGAGAACAAACGTTTATGTAATATAGCAGATGCTGTAGATCATAAAGACGCTATCAATCTAGAATTTCTGGAAAATCGTATAAACAAACTAGTTGAAGAACTAAAGCTAGCTATAGCAGAATCTGTTGATGCAGTAAGAACCAATTTAGAAAAAATAAAAACGCAACAATCGACAAGTGGTAAACTATTGTTAAATTTACATGGGAGATTGAGTGCCATAGAAAGAAAAGTTTTGAAACATCAGCCACTTGAATCCGCTTTGTAACCAATAATTTGGTCAGATGGACGCATAGAATATCATACACCCATTTGAATTGAAAAAATAAAGTATTTATTTTAACGATGGCTAGTGAGCAAAAAGTTCAAGTGGTTAATGAGCTATATAAACCTGCAAGAAAAAATTTCCTGCGAAGAAAAACCTTAATAAAAGGTTTTAAGGATCTATGGCAGATTGATTTAGCTGAAATACAACAATTATCAAAATATAATTTGGGGTATAGATACATTTTAGTATGCATAAATTGCTTTTCTAAATTTGTCTGGGCTAGACCAATAAAAAATAAAACAGGACTTGAAATATGTACAGCAATGCGGGATGTTTTTAAGCAAGCTGGTTATTACCCCCATAACATACAATCTGATCAAGGAACGGAATTTTTTAATAAACACTTCCAAGCACTTATGAAAAAGAAGTCTGTAAATCACTATCACACATATAGTGTAAAGAAGGCAGCCATTGTGGAAAGAGTAATCAAAACTTTAAAAACAAATCTTTATAAAGAATTCTCTACATTAGGAAGCTATAAGTGGTTTCATATTTTACAGGATGTTGTTGATAAATATAATTAAACAATTCACACAACTATTAAAATGAGACCAATTGATGTGAAACCCACCACTAGAATTACCGCATTTGAAAATATAAAAATGGTACCTAAAAAAATTAAATTCAAAGTTGGAGACGTAGTTCGTATAAGCAAATATAAGTCAATTTTTGAAAAAGGGTACACACCATCGTGGTCAGCGGAACAATTTAAAATTGTAAAAGTAAATATAACGAATCCACCCACTTATGAAATAGAAAGTTTTGACGGAGAACCTATACTTGGTGCTTTTTATGAAATGGAGCTACAGAAAACCAGCGTGCCATCAATATATTTAGTGGAGAAAATTATTAAGAAAAGGAAGTGTAATAAACTGGAGCAATACTTTGTTAAGTGGTTAGGTTTTACAGATAGACATAATTCATGGATAAATAAGTCGGATATCGTTTAAAAAAATATTTGAATTTTAATATATTTTTTAAAATTCACATCAAATGAAAATCAATATAGGATTTTTACACTTCCTTAATTTTTATAATATATTTATTTTGTGTTTTATACTAATATTGTTACTTTATTATAAAATTTTGTAAAAAAATAAGATAAAAATAATATTGCAATAAAACAAATCCAATTAAAAAATAGTTTTTCATTTCTTATTATAATATATTTTATTACAGCTTTTATCAATTTAAAACTACATCCATACTACAATCCATAAACTAATTATAAATACACATTTTTGATAAATGTCTTATATTTAATCATCGTTCTCACTGAATCCACTATCATCATCTTCATCTTCATCGAGCGGTGGAAAGAGTAGCTCCAGTGGAATGTCTTCCAATGGCCTCAGAAGGTACAACAAATTCAGCCATCTCATATTTTTACAAAACTCTTGAAGTGTTTGGTTACCCATAAAAAACATTTGGCATTGAATGACACCATCCATAAAATTATTTGCTCTAGCTACATCTCTTAGTGAAGGGTCACCCTCCATCAGTTCGTCCGACTTCTCAAACAACCAGAATCGTAAATCGTGAATTTGTTCTTCCAAACGATTCATATTTTTAATACTTTAAGAATTATATTTTAACACACAATAATTTTAAGATAATTTAGTATATTCCAAATTCAAATATGGATTTACGTTTTGCACCGATGTATGTGGGTTCACTTTGCCCCAGATAGGTTAGAGTATATTTTTGATTACTTTTATTAACTAGATCGATAAAATCATCATCTATTGATTTAAGCACACGTTTTGGTAAAAACGTTTTAAATACATCAGCATCTTCAGCCAATGTTATTAAAACAGATTTTCCATAACGGGTATCAATGGTGCACATTTCTTTAATAACATATGTGGTATTAACTTTTAATGAATCTAAAGATTTTAATTGAAGTTTTGCTTCATTGTTTATTTCGAAATTTATTTGTTCAAGTTTGATTTTTGAAATATCCATATTATTACCTTTAAATTATTGTTTTTCCACAAATTAAACTATTTTTTCTTTATTTTTATTTTAGAGAGTGATTTGACACGTTGAGATACAGAAATCTACTAATACTTCAAGTGGGTTTGTTTTTCCTTTTTATATGTTTAAATACAATTATTAGGGTGGGGATAATGTAAATCTTTTAAAAGTGTAAAACAAATCAGAGTCAAAGATAGAGGTATTTTTTGTGCTTAAGGTCAGACAAGGTCAAGGTTGTTCAGGGTCAAAAATACTACTCGAACTATTCGTCTCTACATATAAAAACCGCAACGATCGTCAAGGTCATTCAAGGTCAACATAATGACCTTCACAACTTTTCAAGGTCAAATATACTACTCAAACTATTCGTCTCTACATAAAACAAGGCAACGACCGTCAAGGTCATTCAAGGTCATTCCCTCCTCAAAAGTGGTCCAGCACCCGCTTAAACCTACTACTCGACGTATTAACAAAAAGTGCATATTTTTTCTAGGGGTGGTTAATTTTCCGATAGGTCCTGTAATTATTAACAAAAAAATACATCTTTTTTTAGGGGGGGGGGGGTAATTACCACGTTACCCCCCTCAAATCCGCGCTTGCGTTCCTAGCGGGCAATCCCGCTCTTTGTAAGGTTTAAAAGGTATGTGTGTTTAGGAATTAGTATTTTTTTTTGTGTAAACAAAGTAGAGATTGGTTGCAGTGATAACATAGGTTAATTTTTCTGCTAGAAGCGTTTATGTATAATCAAGGGTTTTTTGACCAAAGCTCGATTTGCTTAGGTGGGCAGGGCTGCCTCGTCATATTACCCTATTTTCATTTTTTAATAAGAGGTCTGCGTGCTCCTTTTGCTTACCTATTTTCTCTCCAGCCTTTCTGATAACTCCCGCAGCAGCTTTTGCAGAAATGGTCTCGTCATTTATATTTATATTGACACCGGCTGTCAAATTTCTAGGGCAGTCTTTTTGGCTTATGATTGACAGCTCGAACGGGTCAATTTGAGAACTGATCAGGCGGTTACGAATCTACAATAAAAAATCTATTAATTTCAAAGTTTACGCGTTTTACTATTTTATTCATTTTATAATATAGGAAAAAATAATTAAAAATAATGGAACGCTATTTTGCAACACATCGTACTAATTGCATTTAACGATACTCTACAAAATTAACTTTATTTTTAATCACTAGGGATTAAAAGTATGATTTTAATCACTAGAAATTAAAATAAATTAACTGAGGGAATAAACGTAAGTTTTTAATCTCTATAGATTCAAAGTAAGTTTTTTTTTCCAGGAATTATAAGGGTCACTTTAGTTCCTAAAACTAGGGACTATAGTGACTTCTTGCTGCATCATTTAAAATGCATTATAAATAGAACCCTCTGTAAAAACAAACTCTTGCAATATTTTTCGTTAGGTTATAATAGATGTAAAATAATCCATAATGGATTTGTTACCTTCCTATGAAAGTTTTTATTAATAACATAAATTGTAAAAAAAAACGTGTTCTACTACACTCCGGAAACAGCATATTAAGGGGTTGTTAACTCTATGAAGATCTACGACTGTGCAAAGTTTGAGTTTCGTACCTCATTCCGAAATAGAGTTTTAGATAGGTCAAATAATAGGCACTGAAATGTTTCCAGAAAAGATGGTACAGCAGTTTACGCGAACTTGGCGGCCCCCAGATTTACTTACTTTGTCAATGTACATCTTATCCAAACTTCTTGTCCTGGATAAGATTGTAGCTGACTGTCTGTTAGCGAATGTCAACTTTTGACAAGTAAAGATGCCTGCATAGTTCTGGTAATCGGTCATGAATACGGTGAACGTTGATTTTCCGGCAACACCTAAAAACAATAAATTGGAACTAATTTAGTAAGTCATGGAGTTTTTAAAAAATCTTTAAAAAATGTAAATATGGACTCATATATCACGTACTTATATCAGGCGCGGATCTACGGGAAGGGAAAAAACGGAAATTTCCCCCCCCAAATCCAAAACTTCATTCAGACAGAATATCTCTGACCGACGCCGGCGCCACGGTGGATTCGCCACCGGGCCAACCCGCCTCCTAGCTAACTCGCTGCCGACCTGATTGGCCGCCGGGCCAACTTGCCATTGAGAATACTCGCCGCCGATGTAATAGTTCAGTCAATGAATGGTCATTATGGGGTTGTAGAGTGCATGGAGGGGGGGAGAATTTTTCTCTCCGGGAATATGTTAAGAGTAGTTAGGACGTTAACATATCAAAAATCCCCACCCCTAGCCCTCCCGCTTCAGTGGCGGAGGTGCCGTTTTTTGGATTTTAGGCTATAACTCGATTACGGCGCGTTGTACAAAAAAAATGTTAGATTAAAAATTAAAGAGCATCAAATTTCCTACAAAACGGTTATGCATACCTTACCTTTAAGTGTAACATATTATGAGATAGTGGCCACCAAAAACCGATAATTTTTGAAAAACACATTTTTGCCCCTTTCTTTTATCAAATTTGTTCATCTAACACTTTTGTTTTTATTTTTAGAAGAAATTTCTCAATATGAAAGCTGTAAACCAATCAATTTACTTTAAAAACATGTAGCATTTACTAACTTGTCTATAACATATCAAAAGATACAGCAAATTAAAGGTTTTAACCAGATTTCTCAATTTTCACAAATACAATTTATTTTTATTTTTTTTTGTTTTATTCAACAGTTATTATACAAAAAATATAATTAATGGCAGTGGCGGATCCAAAATTAGAGCAATTTTTGTAAATCTTGTGTTAGGAAAAAATAATCAAACTATGCTGTGCATACGATTTGGTGGCAAAAAAGATCATCAATTATTAAACCAACCTTACCAACCAACCTAATAAACCAACCCAACCAACCAACCTTTGTATTGAATACCTAAGTTAAATTCTTCAAGACCCATTATTTAGGCAAATTTTGCTCTGTTGTTTTCTTAAAGCATTGAACTAAATAAATTCAATCCTCTAAGATTGTTTTTAATAAAGATATAACATTAAAAATTAAGTGTAATGGCTGCAAAAAAGACGCTATTGTGTGAAAAAATCAGTCTATTTAACTTTTGATAATCTAATTAGTGTAAATCAGGAATTTATTTCCGATCCTAAAAGCAGAGATTGTCTTATAAAATTACTTAAAGAAAAACTTTAATAAAGTACACATAATCACAACGCTGCAAGCATCACAGGATATTGTGAGCTCTGCAATTTCAAACTCCATGCAGTTGTCATTGTAGAACAAAGATTTTTCGGTAATCCAGGTCGTGAATACTCCACTTATAAATTCCGTCAGGTGTTAGCTCCCGCTGAATTTCGCGGTTGTTTGTAAATTTTTAAAACCACACAATTGGATGACGGACAGAGTGCATTTTTCGCGCATTTGGACCTGCGCACCAAGAATCAGTGAGATCTTTTTTCGACCGCCTCGAGAAAATGGCGTGTTAATTTCTTTCTCCAACTATTTCAAATTTTTACACTTAAAAGTGCTCGATTTTGGTGTACTGAAGCATAGAACTAGAAACTTCAGCCCTTCAGCTACGTGGTGCCATCATGAGATCAAGACAGAGGCCCCTTGGAACGTGGAGAAATTGGCTGCAAACTGGTGAGTGCTTTGTTTCTGATTTCCGTTATGTGGTACCAACAATTAACCTATGGACCTTAATTATTTCGTGATTTCATATCAATATATTTATGTTTGTTTGCGCTTTCATTCATTAAAATATATACAGTCCATTGCAGTTATCGTTTTTCTAACTGCGGGCAAACATAAGTGCTCCTTCGACCCGAATTATTTAAATTTACTCCATACGACGGTATTAATAAGTCGGCCATTTTCACGCCGAGATCATACGGCCTTGAATTTTGCCAATCGTATTGAACCGAGAGAGAATTTCGCTCGACCTTCGGTTGTCCGGCGCAATTCACCTGTTTTCGGTCCGCTGCTATGGTAACGCAGGGTCTACCGCGTGGTCATTCAGTAAACAAATCGAGAAGCAATCAAAACAAACAAGCACGAGTTTTATGATTAGGTGTGTTCCATATCATTTCGATATTTAAAACAATTTTCATCAATTGCGATAAATTAGTGCATATTTTCGACAATTCGTCATTTTTCTATTTCAGAAGCATTAATTTAGCGTTAATTGTATATTTACCGACATTTCTGTGATTAGATGTGTTCCATATCATTTCGATATTTAAAACAATTTTCATCAATTGCGATAAATTAGTGCATATTTTCGACAATTCGTCATTTTTCTATTTCAGAAGCATTAATTTAGCGTTAATTGTATATTTACCGACAATTTCGTCATTTCAAAGGTAAAATCATGTCTATCAAAAAAGCCGTGCAAAAACGCAAGGGTTTTTTATCTGCGATCACCGAGTGTTATGTGTTTTCACAGACCGCGGCAACGGGCGAAAAAGCGAGAAACGAGTTTCAAGTGAGGTATTCCGACTTGGATGAAAATTTCGATAAATGCATGTTGGCACATAATAATGTCATTATGTTGATAGACGACTCGGACGACGAGGAGTTTAAAACGCAAGATGCGATCCTTTCAGAAGCACGTAAATATTTTTATGCGTGTAAGGGGGTTTACTCTAAAATATTTCCGGTTGAGGCCCCATCCTTTTCGGGATCATATGTTCGACAAAACGAAACTCCAAAACTCAAAGAGTTAGGTATTCCCATATTTCGAGGTGATAAAAAATTAGGGCCAAGCTTTTTCGATCTTTTTAATAACATTATAGATCAAAATCAAAGTCTAAGTAACGTTCGAAAACTTCAATATTTATTTTCATATCTCGAGGATAAGCCTTTAAAATTGATATCAGGGATTAGCTTATCTGATCAAAATTATAAAATTGCTTACGACAAATTAGTCAATAGATATCAAAACAAGCGAGACCTCGCGAATGATGCTTTAAGCACAATTATGAACTCTACCATAAAAAACGAGTCAGCTAAAGAATTGCGTAATTTAAATGACACCTTTTCTGAATCCCTAGGAATTTTAAAATCACTTAGCTTTGACGTTGACAGTTGGGACTTTATTATTTTTTTCATTTTGTTAGAAAAATTGGATATTCCGACGCGTTCAAATTTCGAAATGAGTCACGCCAATACTCATACCGAAATTCCCACTTTTCAGTCACTTTTTCAATTTCTAGAAAAAAGATGTAAAGTTTTGGAATCACTTCCTCAATCAACAGCACCCAAAAAGGTGCCTACCTATCAAAAATCAAATTCTATGCAAAATCAGTTTGGGCAAAAGCCTACCTATAAATCATCCAATTCGCCTTTTATAGGACTGGCTGGCACCTCAACTAATTCAAGTATGGGAATAAAATGTCTCCGGTGTAATCAAGGTCACGTGCTTTCGAAATGTCAAACATTTCTTGACCTCTCACCTATCGATCGCCTATCTTTCGTCAAGCAGAAAAAATTATGTCTAGCGTGTTTTCATCCCTCGCATGGGGTAGATACGTGCAAATCAAAATATTCATGCAGGACTTGCAATAGTAAAAGGCAACACACTTTAACTCATATCTTAGAAACTAATCAAGAGTCTAGAAGCCAAGATACTAGTCCTGTCATTCACACACCACCTGTCAATAATCTTCATGTGTCATTAAATACCTCAGGACCTTCAGGTACCTTTCTTTTATGCACCGCCATAATAGATGTTATGGACGGTTGCGGAAATTTTCAACCTGTAAGGGCACTGCTTGATTCTGGATCACAGACAGGCTTCATCAGTGAAAAGTGTATTCATCGTCTTAATCTTCCTAGGCGAAGTTACACCACTGAAATATTCGGATTAAATCAGATGTCTTCTTTTACTTCCAAAGGGCTCGTTCAATGTCACATTAAGCCACAAGGACAGGTCACTCCTTTACTTAATTTCGAAGCAATTGTCGTTCCACAATTATGTTCCAATATGCCTACATTCACTTTGAACGATAATCAGTGAAAACACTTGGAAAACCTTAAACTTGCCGACCCATCTTATTTCAAATCTAGACCTGTGGACCTAGTTATTGGTTGCGAGCTATTCGCACAGATATTCAAGGAGGGCAGGGTTCTTGGACAAATAGGGCAACCTTCAGCCCTTGAAACCATCTTTGGCTGGGTCGTCATGGGAAAAGTGGACGAAGTAGGTAGTCTTACGGAACGAACCAGTTGTTTTTTAACGAGTCATTCACCTCCGTTAGAGGTCATTATCCCTAGGTTTTGGGAAATCGAACATTTGCCTAAAAAACAAATCTTATCAAAGGAAGAAAAACAAGCGGAATCAATTTTTACTGCGAGTGTCGTACGACAACCGAGCGGTAGATTCATGCCAGATCTTCCGTTTAAAGATAAAATAAACCCTGACCTAGGAAATACTTATCCGCAAGCTTATCGTAGATTTTTACTTCTAGAAAATAGATTAATCAAAAATCCTGATCTGTACACTGCCTATTCAAGTTTCATGCAAGACTATATCGATTCTAATCATATGAGTTTAGTTTTATCTAGTCAACCAAAAGTCGACGTATCATGTTTTTTAGCACATTATTGCGTACTAAAGCCGGAAAGCTCAAATACAAAATTAAGGGTAGTCTGGGATTGTTCGGCGGTCACCCCAAAGAATATTAGTCTCAATGACACGTTGTTATCTGGACCGAAACTTCAAAAGGATATTGCTTCTTTACTCCTTACGTTTCGTCTTAATCCTATTGCCTACATTGCTGATATCAAACAGATATTCCGTCAAGTCCTTATCAATCCTTATCACCGTCGTTATCAAAGGATATTGTGGAGGTTTTCTCCACAGGACCCACTTTCAGTGTGGGAACTTTCTACAGTCACTTTTGGCATGACATGCTCACCTTTTCTAGCCATGCGTACCTTAAATGAGCTGGCAGAGAGAGAAAAGGAAAGTTTTCCTATGGCTAGTACTGTTCTAAAAACGTCAATTTACATCGACGATATCTTGGGAACTAGCCCTTCGCTTTCTAAAGCTCTTTCCCTTCAAACGGAACTCAATGATTTGTTGAAGTCGGGAGGATTTGAACTTAAAAAATGGGCAAGCAATTGTCCTGATTTATTGGCAACATTGCCAGAATCCGATCGTCAAATGCCTCTCTCTTTTGACAAGGAGGAACCCCACTTTATCAAAGTTTTAGGACTTCAATGGCATCCAAAAAACGACATTTTTTCTTATCAATGCCGAATGAAGGACAAACCCCCAACCAAACGTTCTATTTTATCTATCATAGGAACAATCTTCGATCCCTTAGGTTTTCTTTGTCCCTTGTTGCTACAAGCAAAATTTATTTTGCAACAGTTGTGGATATCGAAAATAGGCTGGGACGAAGAACCAGATTCTTCTATCATCGACTCTTGGAACAAACTTCGTTCTGAATTCCCGCTTCTTTCCAATTTTCAATTACCCCGACAAATCAAACCGTCAAAAATCAATACCTGTCAAATCATCGGCTTCTGTGACGCTTCAATTCGAGGCTACGCAGGCGTAGTATATTTTCGTGTAGAAGAGGAAAACAATATATCTGTTTCTCTCATATCTGCAAAATCTAGGGTCGCGCCTATAAAGTCACAAACTTTGGCTAGGCTAGAACTCCTAGGCGCATTTCTTTTAAGCGAATTAATTGACTTCGTTTTATCTAGCTATGAAGGAAAAATAACTTTTACAAATATCGTTACTTTCTGCGATTCGCAAGTCGTATTGCATTGGCTTTCATCCTCTCCTAGTCGCTGGCAAACCTTTGTTGGAAATCGAGTCAGTAGAATCCAAGAAATCATTCCCTCAAACTCATGGCGCTACGTTCCTTCTGCTTTAAATGCAGCCGATATTGCGTCACGAGGGGCCACCCCCTTACAGCTCATTTCACATGACATGTGGTGGAACGCACCGTCGTTTTTGTGGTCTCCCGAAAACGAATGGCCCGATTTTCATAAGTCAAAAATGCCGATTGATTTCGGAGATATTAATCTGGAGGAAAAGCCAAAGGTCTGTTGCAATGCGATAATTGACGTTAACTTCTTAGATCAGCTTCTTATCAAATATTCATCTATATCAAAAGTTCAACGTATCATTTGTTATGTCCTTCGAATGATTAACCTTTTGCAAAACCATTCCCATCAAAAACCCACTAAGCCACCGGACCAAAAAATTATTTTTGAAAATATTGTTTTTCCTACCACCGGTGAGATGCAAAGTGCGTTATACCTTCTTATCAAACGCGTTCAAGGTTCTTACTTTTCTGAGCTTTTTTCCGCGTTATCTAAGGATAAACCAATACCGAAACCTTTTCGAAATCTTTCACCTTTTCATGATGAAAATAATATCATTCGAGTCGGTGGCAGATTACAAAAATCTGACCTTTTGTCTTATTCTGCAAAACACCCCGTCTTACTTTCGAGTAACCATCGTTTAACTACTCTTCTTATCGAGTCCACTCATCGACAATACCTTCATCCTGGGTTTAAAACATTACATAATCTGCTTTTACAGCAATTTTGGATATTATCTGCCAGACGGGCAATTCAAAGAACCATATCCAAGTGTTTGCAATGTTTTAGAATCAACCCTAAACCCTATAGACCGCCCATAATGAATTCACTTCCTGCTCATCGAATCAATCAACTTAAACCTTTTTCGAGTGTAGCTATCGACTTTTGTGGATCTTTCTTTGTGATTCCTCATCGTTACCGTGGTTATAAAGCTTTCAAATCGTATGTCTGTGTGTTTGTCTGTACGGACACACATTGCGTGCATTTGGAATTAACCATGGAACTGTCCACCGAAGGGTTCGTAGGTGCATTCCATCGATTCATTTCCAGACGTGGAAGCGTGACGCAATGCTGGTCAGATCAAGGCAGTAATTTTATAGGGTTTCGTAACCAATTACTTGATTACGCAAGAAGTGCGTCCACTAGACTTTCTATTCGTTGGCATCTGGGACCTCCTCTCAGTCCACATTTCAATGGCCTGGCAGAAGCTGGCGTCAAAAGTTTTAAAACTCACTTTGTTCGAGTTGTCGGCGACCAGAAGTTGTCTATCATGGAAATGTCCACCCTTACATCGCATAGAAGCTGTACTTAATAGTCGCCCTTTATCTCCTGCCTCTTCAGACCCACACGATCTTCAACCTCTTACCCCTGGGCATTGTTTGACCCTTGAACCCCTTAATTCAGAAATTCCGGAGTCAGATTTGTCCGAGGTTCCCCTAAATCGGCTCTCGAGATGGCAACTAATCCAACAACTACATAATGATTTTTGGGAACGGTATTCTATAGAGTATTTGCATACGCTACAACAGCGACACAAATGGGCTGATTCGTCCCCAAATATCAAATTAAATGATTTGGTTATCATAACGAGTGATCACATTACATAAACCTTTGAAATGGCCAGTCGGTCGGGTCATCGAACTGCATCCCGGCGGAGACGGTCAGGTGCGTGTTGCGACGGTACAAACGGCTACCGGTGTTTACAAGCGGCCAGTTGTAAAACTGTGCCTCTTGCCGAATTAAAATTAATTTTAATTTTTTCTACCTATTGAAGTCAATTATTACAATAGGTAATTCTTTATTATTATTTTTTTAATTTTGTTTGTTTGTTTTGACTTTTTCGGGTTTTCGTTATCTCTAAATAAACTTACGCTACTTATCTGTTTTTCATTCATTTATATTTATCGGTCGATCATTTTTCTTGTATCTATATCTGTCCGGCTGATATTCTAAACTTGTGTGTTTTGGAGGGCAGTTATGTTAGCTCCCGCTAAATTTCGCGGTTGTTTGTAAATTTTAAAAACCACACAATTGGATGACGGACAGAGTGCATTTTTCGCGCATTTGGACATGCGCACCAAGAATCAGTGAGATCTTTTTTCGACCGCCTCGAGAAAATGGCGTGTTAATTTCTTTCTTCAACTATTTCAAATTTCTACACTTAAAAGTGCTCGATTTTGGTGTACTGAAGCATAGAACTAGAAACTTCAGCCTTTCAGCTACGTGGTGCCATCATTAGATCAAGACAGGGGCCCCTTGGAACGTGGAGAAATTGGCTGCAAACTGGTGAGTGCTTTGTTTCTTATTTCCGTTGTGTGGTACCAACAATTAACCTATGGACCTTAATTAGTTCGTGATTTCATATCAATATATTTATGTTTGTTCGCGCTTTCATTAAATAAAATATATACAGTCCATTGCAGTTATCGTTTTTCTAACTGCGGGCAAACATCAGGGATAAGTAGAAATAGCATATTCCATCTACGAAATGCAGCAGCTAGGATTAAAAGAAATATTGTTCCTGCATGCTTTTACTGCTTGCGCTAGAACATCAGACGCATTTAGTGTTTTACAATCCCCGCTCTTTGCATGGTGAAGTAGAACTTGCTTAACAATTATACCTGCTAAAATGGTATCTTTTCTGAAAGTTCCCTAAATGCCGACAGATGTCCTATATTTATAAAATCAGAGGCAAATATTGACTTTAAAAAAATTCAAGTGCAGCAGAAACCTAACAAAGCAAGGGAAACAAAATAATTATAATTACATTAATTGCAAACATTTTCACATCACCTTTATTCAAATATTACTCTGACTTATTATCACATTTCCCAAGTGTGTTAACAACAAAACAACATAAACTTAAAACATAATATCAAGTAATTAATACACATTTGGTTATCAAATTAGCTAGCTCCAGAACTGTGGGGTTGGGAATCTAAAGCAAACTGTATAGTTCCAGCCTTTACCAAATATTCAGTGGCATCAAGAAAAATTTTAAAGATGATTTTTTGTAGATGCGTAACTGACTACAATAGCACCAAATGTAGCTGCAAAAAGATGTCTATGTTCCATTTATGCCACAATTATCAGAGATAATTTTTAAAGGGTTTGTCCGTTTTAATCAATCATAATGAAGATGAAGGAGTCGAGCCAGAAATTCAAAAAAGGAAGACAAACAAAATAATTATAATAATATTAATTATAAAGATTTTCACACCGCCTCTATCCAAATATTACTACAGTTGTACAGAATTGAATCAGTTTTTGTATCTACAGATGTATAAGTTTTCGTTTTATTCCATATGCAATATGAATTTAAAATTTGTAGGCATAGTCAATACAATATGTTAAGAATGCTTTATAGAAGGCTAATTGATATAAATCAATCTAAAAATTGTTCTTATTATACGTGTAAAAACTATCAATGACTAGTTATCCAATCTTTTAGCTGGCTCAATAAATTTATAACCCTTAAAAATAATAATAATACTTCAGTTGTGATTCCAACTGGAGTGGGAACGTTTTTCCTTAAGTTTCCTTTCAAATAATACTTATTTCTTTTAACTTACCCCGGTCCTAGTGCCCTTAAGGTCGATAGCTTGACCGAAGACTCATAATGATGATGATAATTAAGAAGGTGATAGTAAAAGTAATTATACAGTTTTTTGTAGAAAATCAGAAATATCAACTTAAAACTTTTTATTTATGATCAAATATTTAAAGATAAATAAATTTCTTTTTCAAAATTGAATGCACTACATTGTCGTTATTCACGATTTTTTCGAAAATTAAAAACAAAAGTTTTAGCGTAATAGTGCTAACGAGGTCAAGTCGAGGTTTGTTTTGTTTATAATAAACCGCGCGCGCGAAAAATCTGTGTTAAGTATCTATAAACAATGTTTATTATAAATAATATATCATGTTTAAAAGCAAAAAAAGTGTACCATCACCTGTGAAGTTTGTTTTAAAAATTAGCGAAAAGCCCAAACAAAATCAAGAAAAAATGGATAATGCCGAATTATTTCAGGATAGCCATGCTAGAACACAAAATGAAGAAGTTTTATATAGCGAATGGAAAAAATCCCAAAACGAAAAAAATTCACTTAGTGTACAAGTGGATTATCTCCGAAGTCAACTGGAAAGTATGCAAAAAAAATTTGCAGCTTTAGAGACAAAAGTCACTAAAAAAGAAGAGTCTGACATGGACTACATTACTGATGAGGACGATCTAGCAAGAGGAACTGAGTGGATCAGACAAAAAGGAAAAGGTTGGAAAAAACGTCGAATGAATACTTCACTCTCACCACCACAACAAAGCTCGGGCACTGGAGAGCCCTCCAATAAAACACAAAATGAAGAACCCCCTACTAAGGTTAAAAAAGCTCCATTACCTCCACCGATTATGATAAATGGCGTAAATAATTTTAATAATATTTATGAAAAATTAAATATCATACAAGGAGTTAAAATAAAAGTTTTAAATAACGAAAATATTAAAATAAATGTACAAGACGCAGACAGCTATCGGCTGGTTACTAAAATGCTTAATGAAATAAAGCATCAATGGCACTCATACGAAAACAAACAAATAAGGCCAATTAGAGTAATAGCGAATAGGCTACACTTCTCATGTGACCCACAAAAAATTGTAGCTGATCTACAAAAAAAGGTTTTAAGGCACTGGAAGCCAGCAACAAACTGAAATGGAGAACAAGACAACCTCTTAACATGTTTATGCTCACATTTAGCCACGATGAAGAATCAACAAAATTTTTGAAATTTCCAGTATCCTTGGGATTGAAGTGGAAATAAAAGCACTAAAAACCTCAAAATTAGTCCCTCAATACAAAAGATGTCAATCTTATGGACACACGCAAAAATATTGCGCTAAAGAACCACGTTCCGTAAAATGCACGGGGAAACATCTTATTGTAGAATGCCCCAAACCAAAAGAATCTGAGCCAAAATGCATCCACTGTGGAGGCAAGCATCCTGCTAACTACAGAGGATGCCTTGTTGCTAAAGAAATACAAAAATTGAAAAATAAACCTAAGAACCCGAATCTCACACCAAACGGGAGTACAAATAGACAAACCCAACAGACAAGAAACACAGTCACACAAAACTCTGTGACAAGGACATACAGCCAAGTAGCAGCAACAGCTACTATACCTGATATTAATATCAGTAGTCAAAATTTTGAAGAAATTGAACAAACTTGATGAGCGATTAACTAAACTAGAAAGTAGCAATAACGGCGCTACCAATATGCCTTAAAATGGTCAGTAATCTTAGAATTCTAGCTTGGAATGCCAATGGTCTCTTGTAACATCAGCAAGACTTGCAAGTTATTCTAGACATAGAAAAAATTGACATCTGTCTTCTGTCGGAAATGCATTTAACCAGTCTCACATTAAATTTAAGGGTTATAAAGTGTATCATACAACTCACCCTAGCAATACTGCACATGGGGGAAGTGCTGTAATAATTAAAGAAAATATATCACACTATGAGGAGTTGGGATATAAAACCATAGAGATTCAAGCTACATTAGTAAGTGTAAAAACCAAAACATATACACTAGTCATAAGTGCTGTCTATATACCACCAAGGCATTTACTAAAGAAAAATCAATATCTTAATTTTCTCAGAAAATTAGGAAACCGTTTTATAATTGGAGGTGACTTTAATGCAAAAAATACCTACTGGGGATCTAGAATGACGAATTCTAAAGGAAAAGAACTTTTGCAAGCTATTAGTGAATATCAATGTGAGCCAATATCAACTGGTAAGCCCACATACTATCCAACAGATCCAGGAAAAATTCCAGATCTAATTGATTTTTTTATAGTAAAAAATATATCTTTAAGTTTTGTAGATATAGAAGAAAGTTTTGGTTCACACTCAGATCATTCACCTATTATTCTTACTCTTAGTAAAAACATAATAAAGAAAGAAGCAAATATCTCACTAGTTAATAAACTGACTGACTGGATTAGTTTTAAACAAAGTCTGTCAGAAAAAAATAAACCTATCAGTACCATTACAAACGCCAGAACAAATTGATAAAGAAGTTGAATATTTTGTTACAAATATTCAACAAGCAGCTTGGGAAAACAGTCCAAAACCAAAGATAATTTTTAAGGGAAAAACTATCCAAAGGAAATTAGAGACCTTATATTGGAAAAAAGGAAACTAAGAAAAAAGTGGCAGCAAAGCCGTGATCCTCGGGACAAAACAAATCTCAACAACATGACGCAGCGCATTAGGCGAGTAATTCTAGTAATAAAAAATGAATCTATTAACCATTTTCTTAATTAATGAACTTACAGATGATAAAAATACCGACTATTCCCTTTGGAAAGCAACCAAAGATTTTAAAAGACCAATTATCCAAATTCCACCCATACGAAAATCTAACAACCAGTGGGCAAGGAGTAACAAAGAAAAAGCAGATATTTTTGCAAGTCATTTAGAAAAAACATTTTAGCCCCACGAAACACCGGATGAAAACTTTCAATTAAATGAACCCCATCAAATCGAAGACCATATTAAGCTTACATCACCAAAATAAATATTAACAGAAATCAAAAATATTAATTCGAAAAAAGCTCCAGGGTATGATCTTATTAACGGGGTAGTCATAAAACAACTCCCCAGAAAAGCTATCGTAAAACTATGCAACCTAATTAATGCGTCCTTTAGGCTTAGGTATGTACCTAACCTGTGGAAAGTTGCAGAAGTTATCATGATCCCAAAACCGGGAAAACCACTCCATGACGTGTCATCTTACAGGCCGATATCTTTGCTGCCAATTATATCCAAGCTCTATGAGAAATTATTGCTTAAAAGAATAAAACCCATCATAGAAAGACAAGAAATTATTCCATCTCATCAATTTGGTTTTCTAGACAAGCATTCCACGATAGATCAAGTACATAGAACTACTAATATAATAGAAAAAGCACTAGAAGAGGGAAAAGTTTGTTCTGCAGTTTTTTCTAGATGTAGCACAAGCATTTGACAAAGTGTGGCATGAAGGCCTTACTTTTAAACTAAAACGGTTTCTGCCAAAACAATATTCGGATATTTTGGAATCATACATATCTGATAGACATTTTAGAGTAAAACAGGAAGACTCATACTCAAATTTAAGAGAAATTCAAGCTGGCGTGCCCCAGGGTAGCGTACTAGGCCCTTATCTATACTTATTATTCACTTGCGATATCCCAAAGCCAGAAAATTGTCACTTAGCAACATTTGAAGATGATACTGGTTTATTGACGGTAGAAAAATCTACTGAAAAATGCATAGAAAAACTTCAGGATGCAGTCACCGAAGTTCACAGTTGGAACACAAAGTGGCGAATAAAATTAAATGAAACCAAATCAATTCATGTTGATTTTACAAACAAAAATATAAATCACATACAAATAACAACTAACAACATTCCCGTACCATATTCAAATCAGGCAAAATATCTCGGTATAATACTTGATGCCAATTATAGACAAATACTGAAACCAGTATGGACATATGGTATTCAACTATGGGGTTGTGCTAAAGAGAGTAACATTCTAGTTTTACAGAGATTTCAAAATAAAGTATTAAGAAACATTCTGAATGCACCTTGGTACGTTCGAAATAGTTCGAAGACTAAAAGGAGTGAATCCGTTTGAGCTAGTAAACTAAGTGAATTATACAGTTATGGTCATATAAATAGCACACTGTTTATGATTTTTTTACAAAAAAGTGAATCCTGACTGATAAGGAAATATTTGTTGTTTTGATATTTTATTAAAATAAAAAATTTTATATTCGTTTTTAGTATATTCGTCCAGGTATAGATGCAGTACATTTTAGTTAGTTTGAAAGTGGCCACATAAATAGCACAGAAATATATATATATATATATATATATATATATATATATATATATATATATATATATATATATTTTTAAATTGATTGCCAGTAAGTTATTATTTTTATTGTCTTTAAAGTATTGAGTATTGACTGCAATAGTTTAATTTTTAGTGGGTAGAAAGAAACATTGTGTTCATTTCTGCTATAGCAAAAAATTTAAGCTGTTCTAGAAAATTGGTTTATAATGCCTTGACTCTATACAAGACTACCCACAGTACTACCAATAAAGAAAGATTATCTCGACCTCGAAAACCTTCCGAAAATATGGACAAAATTATTTTAAGAATAAGTAAGGCGAATCTATTTTCAAGTTCCTCACAAGTAAGAAGAGAATTGGCAGATCAATATGGCGTCAATATTTCAGCAGAACAATAAGAAGAAGATTATGTGAGAATAATTTCAAAGGTTGCATTGCTAGAAAAAAAACCGCTTGTTTCTAAAAGGAATATTAATAAAAAGATTAGCATTTGCCAAGAAACATATTAATAAAGATTTAAATTTTTGGAAAAGAATATTATGGAATGATGAAACCAAGATAAACAGGAAATGATGGAAAATGCTATGTAAGACGTCCTCCCAACCGCTCTTTCGATCCTCGCTACACAATTAAATTCAATATTGGTATGGGGAGCCATGTCATGGCGTGGTGCTGGATCCATTCACCGAATTGAAGGGATCATGGACCAGTACGTTTATAAAAACATTCTACAGAATGTAATGGAACCATATCTGGAAGAGTTTATGCCAGTTTCATCCAAATTTATGCAAGATAATGACCCAAAGCATTCTGCAAGACTGATAAAACGTTGGTTTATTGATAATGTGGTGGATGTTTTGGAATGGTCTCCGCAAAGCCCTGACCTAAACCCCCTCGAAAATTTGTGGGATTATGTAAAAACACAAATCAAAGTCTTAAACCCTTCCAATTTGGATATGCTTTGGCAAAACTTTCAGGAGGCTTGGAATAATATTCCAGCAAGCGTATGTCAGAGACTGGTGGAATCAGTACCTAGCAGACTAAAAGCTGTAATCAAAAATAAAGGATATCCAACAAAATATTAGATATATTGAGGTTAAATTTATTATTTTTTAAAATGTGCTATTTAGATGGCCAGGAATTTTTCGATTTTTTTGTTTTGTTTCTTAGATATTAAGAATAAAATGTTACTTTTGGTAAAATACGATTCTTCGTACAGTAAGGAAGTTAAATATATATAAGAAAACTAAGCAAGTAGAGTTTTAATTTTTTTAATAACAAATTTCACAAGTGTGCTATTAAAATGACCATGACTGTATAAAACAAAATAATGCTATAAACACAACACAATTGTGAGTTACAGCTAAACAAAGCGGGGAGAACTGTTGAGTGAACCCTAAGTTTAAATCTGACTTTTCTAGTAAATTAAGTTAAAACAAAATTGCTAATTAGTCTTACTGACTAGATTGTAATACAATAAACACAGTGTGTTTGACAAATAAAAAAAAATAAAAAAGTTTTAGATGAAGAAGTCTGATAAAAATATGGGGCAAAAATGTTTGTTTGCAAAAATTGACGGTTTTTGGTTGCCACTATCTCAAAATCTATTGCAGTTAAAGTTCAGGTTAGCATACAAATTTTGTAGGAAATTTAATGCTCTTCAATTTTTAATATAGCATTTTTTTTGTACACCGAGCCGTAATCGAGTTAACCGAAACCGAAAAATTGCACTTTCTTACCCCCCTCTGCCACTGAAGCGGGGGGTCTAGAGGTGAAGACTTTTGATATGTTAATGTCCTAACTACCCTGAAGCTATCCCCGGAGAGAAAAATTCTCCCCCCCCTCCATGCACTCTACAACCCTCTCGTTGACTGGACTATAATTTTAGTTTGAAATTTTATTTATTAAACGATTATACCATCGAAGAAATATGTTATATGTTCTCTGGTTATACTTAGCTTGACTTCGTATATTTGTTGTTTGTATTTATGCTTTTGTTTAAAATCTTGTTTACAAACTACATTTCAGTGAGTCACATATTTTATATTTGACACGTGTATTATAGAGCTCCGGTCTGATGCAATTTATTATTTTTTATCACAAGAACATTCAAAATGGCGGAACC
The DNA here is from genome assembly GCA_963576565.1 of Aspidapion aeneum. Taxonomy (NCBI): domain Eukaryota; kingdom Metazoa; phylum Arthropoda; class Insecta; order Coleoptera; family Brentidae; genus Aspidapion; species Aspidapion aeneum. The sequence goes on along the minus strand of OY755046.1, from coordinate 32,103,910 downwards.
AAAATTACGGATTTTTTTCCTATTTGTCTTAAATTTAAAACATAGTGGTGTTTAAGGCTATGTTATACGGATTTTCTATTTATAAACCGATATGTATCAAATGTAGAAATTTGAATTTTTTACTTAAACTTTTTAAAGAATCAAAAAGGCCACCTTTGCCATATTTATGAACCGATAAATATGTACTCATTTTTAAACTTAAAAATAAATACTAATTGCGGATCTAAAATGACGGATTTATCCATTTATGCAACGATTTCTACTAAATTTGGAACTTTCAGGTGTTTAGTGTCACTAGATATGATTTTTGAAATAAACTTTAGAAAAATAAAACTGGCGTTCTTTTCAAATTATGAACCGATATGTATTATTAGAGAATTATTGAAATACAGCCAGGCTATATAACACTATTTTGACACATTCACATTGAAAACTGACAGGTAATCCTTTAAAATTGACATACCAAAGTCGAATTTAATTACTTTCGTCGTTTATTTTCAATTAATAAAAGAAGGCACTATTTATTCCGGTTCATATAGGAAACAAAGGCCGTGTATTGAAAGATCACAGCTGATATTACAATGTGAAGGTGTTTTTTGAATTTTGTTAGCTAATCCGAAAGTGGTTGAAAAAGCAGTTGCATGATTTTAAACAAAAGCAGAAATAAATAAGGGCCTGTCCTTAAATTACGTAACGCTCTAGGGGAGGGGAGGGGGGGGGGGTTTGGCCTTGCGTTACGCTCAATGTTCTTTTAATGTTTTTTTTTCTTGAAAATGCGTTTCGAGGGGGGAGGGGGGTCAAAAATCCTGAATTTTTGCGTTACGTAATTTAAGGACCTTTCCTACAAAAACTCTAAATAAACGAGGTCAAACTAAATCAAAACTGCAAAATAAAATCAGGGCTGTTGGCGGCGAATTGACCCGGCTGCGAATCAGGGCGGCGGCGGCTGGTCAAAATCGATATCTTGCCATCTATATCCCCCCTAAATGAAATTCCTGGATCCGCCCCTGCTTATATAGATGTACTACTAAAGCGTATTAAAACCAATAATAGAAAACAACTGCTACACGTGGTCCAAATCATGGTCGTTTGGCCACCATCTTTTAAAATGGCCGCTAAATTACTAGATTCTTTATTTAATCGAACTGAACCCACGGTTGGATTTTGGCTACATTTAATAATAAAATTATTCCTTATCTAAAGGTAAATGATAGAATTTTTACTTTTATGTTTTTTGCGGATTCAGAAACTAATTATAATTATTATTAATTAATATTCAATTTTTTCGTTTTGCTATAATATACCTCTATGTATATAAATACCTCTATGTATATAAGCCTTTGGGTGTTTTACTGGCCGCAGTCTACGCATAGTCGTGAGTGCTTCTCCCAATCTGTTACCACAGACTACAGGAGAGGACCCAAGAGCGGCGGAAAACTCTTTAGTTCGCTCCATTCGTTTTTCAACAGCAGCATGCAAGGTAGGCAAATTAGTTTCTATTAGCTTAAAGGTTCACCGCGGAAAATTATTTTTCCTAGTTTAGAATCGGTTTGTCTTTCCCAGGGGGCCAATGACTAATCCGCTTTTAATTTTTTAAAGCTCGTTTTTTTAAGAATATTAGTATTTCCGCTCGCAAAAGTTTAAATAATACCCATAATCATTTTATTGTAGTTACAATATAATTATTATTTATTCTATTATTCGATTTACTATGCGTCGGCGTTTAAAACTAGTTTTTTTCTTTGTCGTCGGTCCCCCACACCTTACGTCACCTATGTAGAAAAAAAATTTAATAAATGGTATTTTGGGGAACATCCTCGAAAATGGTAGTACTGTTAAAAAGAAAGTGAAAATCATTTCTTTAGGGAAAACTCTTTTACTTCTCCACATCTGTACCATTGACAGTCGTCTCTCCTTTTTTCTCGCATTTATATTTTTTATATACTTTTCTGTGTCTTCTGACATAGAGACACAAAAAATATAGGCTATACTTTGTGATAGAGATCACTAGAGTTACTTAGAAATACTTACTCAAGGGATATTTGACAGTCATTCTTCCGGGTACCGCACTGTCAGGCACTTTTAAAGTACCCCTGTAATGATACCCGTGTTTAAGAGGTGTCAAAGCCAGCAGGAAATGTTGACTGATCTCCTCGATTTGATACTCTTCCGGTTCATCTGTCTGTGTGATGTTGTAGACTATGCAGGAGCTGGCGGTACTCGTTTTTTCGATGACGTACCAAATGCCCAACATCTAAAAAGGTGAAAAAGTAGTTCATAATTAAAAAATAAATGGACCCATGACGGATCTGATACATTCCTAGTCCATTAGCACACTCCAAGTGAACTCCACGTTCTATCAGCATTGGAAATATATTGTTAATATCTCACAAATGAAAGCTCCTACGAAGTTTATGGATGTAACACAAATTATTGAGAAAAATATAAAACTGCATGTTTATGCGATGTTCCGTTATAGTGTCGAACACACTATTTTTCATGAAAATCGGTCCAGCGGTTCCGGAGCTATCGTGTGCCGGATAGACATACAGACACACACACAGACAGACAGACGTCACCACGAGAAGATAGGTCCAAATACACCTAAATAACACATCGGCTACCCGACATTGAAACAAAGTAACTGCAGATTTATCAAAATCGAGAAAAATCAATATAGTTTTGAAAAAGCATAGGAGTAAATGGGGTAACGTGGTCTAAATTGTATCATAACTTCGGTATTTCTGAACCGATTTAGAAAATTCTTATACTAAAATGTGCGTAAGGTGACGATTATATAAATTTACTTTGTTTTAATTTCGGGCAGCCGACATTTTCGGCGTTGTGTCAACTTTCTTTTCTTTGAAAACAATACCATCTCATTGCTGCGCGTGGTAGGAAGGTAAGAATTATGTATCATGTATGTATTAAGGGACAAAAAGGTATTGAGACAAAGGTTACCAGTGGGGTATATAGAAAAAAGTTTCGGGGTGGGCCCGAGGCAGTTTAGGGGGGGCCCGAGACCCCATGAGGCCGTATTTTATGCTATTTTATGTTTGTATTCAGGAAATATGTGGAAAATATCTAAAAAAATCTTAGCTTCGGGGGGGGCCCGGCCCCCCCCCCCCTTATATACGCCACTGAAGGTTACCAAACCTTACTTACCCCTCTTATGTTAAAATCCTGCTGAGGCTCAATATTGGGGCAGGCTCCCAAATGGTACGAGTGCATCTCCACATTCTTGGCACTTAAAAACACTATCAAAGTCACTAGAAAAGTACTGACAAGATTTTTGCACATCTTGAAAAGGAAATTATTTTGTTGTTGTTGCAGAAATAGGTGAAATTTTTATTTGCACAATGAGTTAATGTATAAAATTAAATTAATAAACAAATAATAAGAAACTTTTTGTTGTGTCTATGAGAATAAATAAAAATTAATATTATTTGTTCTTCACAGTAACAGTAGCAGTTGTGTACTAACTAAAGCAGATTTTATGTACACAACAAAACCCGCTTTGTTGGGAATCCTGTGAAGTGCGTTTAACTTACTTAAGCTTAATCAAGTTACCATTAATTTTAATTATGAATAAAGATGGTGACTCGCTGACCCCAACTGCAAAATTATGTCTACTGATTGTCCTCTTATGCGGGCTTGTTGTTAAATAATAATTAATTTATTTTTATTTTCCTATATTGCTTCATTTAGACAACGAGGATATATATATACAATGCAACACCCCTATCCAGTTTTGAAAAGGTATGCAGTTACTTATTATTATAAGTACCTACTTACTTTAAGCTGCCCCACATCGTTCACACTACTTGTTAGTCTCCAAACGTTTAAATGCTTCCAGCTGATGATTTATATTTATTCGATTACAACTTGTTGCTGTAAAATCTAAAGCTAAAACTTTAAAAAACGTTTTATATTGAACGTCAAATGAGACTAGTTAGCAGTTCTACCAATAAATGAATAAAAATTACTTTATTAAATATAAAAAACCTCTTCCAAACTTGCCTGATCCGGGAGTGTCCCGAGGATCGAAGAAGCATATTGCCCCGACATGTGCCAGTCGCTTGGTTTCACACTATTCTTGAAATTCCCACAAATCTAAGGAAAAACGAAAAATCTCCGTATTATAAACGCACAGGATTGCCTATTAGCTCGAATCTTTCAGCGGTAGGCGGCGCCTTGCTTACGTCACTAGTGGACCTCTGCTCAGCGCGCTTCATTTAATACACATTGCAATCGTGAGATTTTCCCGCTTTTTTCTTGCTTATTTGCAAACAAATTTTTTATTCGTGTTAGTAAATATAATTAATAATTTCATTCATTCAAAACAAATGATTTGATAAATCAAGAGTTTGCTCAGAGCTGAATTTTCCTACCAGACGATATGTTGGAGTTTTATTTTTAAATAGTTGAAAGTTTTAGAATAGAAGTAGGATTTTTTCTAAAAGTTTAATCAATTTAAATCATTAGATGTATAATGTATTGTTTTTGTTGCGGATATAATAAAATACACTTATATTATGTAGTAATAAAAAGGTATGTATTTGATATTACAGATCTAAAATTGCAATATTTATTTTATTATTATGTCAAAAACCAGTCAGTTTTTGGTTCTTATGCTTTAAATCAATAGATTTTCATAAGATTTTTTTTTAAATGATTTACATTGTTTGTGTTATGAGTTGTTTATATCCCACCCAGCGCCCCTTTTCACTCCTTCTCCTGTAACATGATTCTGAAAACTTCTATAAAGAGACTAAAAAAACTTAAAAAAAAACTGAAACTAAACTTGGAGCAACTGACTACAAAATAAACTTTTCAATAATCAGTTTAATAAAAGAAGTGCGTTTGCGGCATAATTACCAATTTTCTTCAATGTGATTTTTAAATGAGCAAGGAGTTTCCAAAAATCCAAAAAAAATCGAAAGTTTATATAAATATAATAATATAAAAGTATATATATTTATATTTCTACACTGAAAAAGGGAACACAAAGCTTTTATTTCAACAATAAATTAATGTGCTTTCTTTATATCAATTCACTTAATTTAAATTTCTAAAGGTTTATCATAACAAAAACATTTCATGTAAAAAAAAGCCAAGTACGCGAAAGTGGTATTCCGTAAAGAGAATGGAGATAAAAGTAAAGCCAAGTTCTACAATACAAATTTCAAAATGAATGGTTCTTCCTAGTTTGGAAATGTTTTTTTAAACTTTGCTATTCCAGCCAAACTTCTTTACGTTCAATTTCAGCCGTAATAGCCAAGTTTAAAAAAACATTTCCAAACTAGTAAGAACCATTCATTTTGAAATTGGTATTGTAGAACTTGGCTTTACTTTTATCTCAATTCTTTTTACGGAATACCACTTTCGCGTACTTGGCTTTTTTTTACATGAAATGTTTTCGTTATGATTTCACTGCTTTTTTAAAGGATTTGGATAATATTTAAGTTTTAAAGTAGTAAAATATGCGGGATATTGTTCAAAACTTTTGCAATGCCTTATTAAAAATGTTGAGTTTTTTTTATATTTTCCTATGGTTTTATCATAGTTCTTATCAGCCATCTAAAGCTCAGCTCTCTAGTGTTCCTGGAAGTAGGCAATGTTAATTATACATAACTTTACATTTATAGGGAAGGAAAGTAAATTATAATTTTGGGGTTTTTAAACTTTTTTCTATAGTTTTATCATATCTATCAGTCTGCCATTTCTGAAAGTGGGCAATGTTACTTTTACATAACTTTACATGTTTAGGGGAGAGGAGTAAATTAGAATTTTGGGGTTTTTTTCCAGGGGTTTGGTCATAATCAGTCTGCCAAATTTCAGCTTTGTAGCATGTCTGGAAGTACAGTAGAATTTCGATGATCTATACATGAGTGAGTGAGTGAGTGAGTGACAATTTCGACGTTTTTTGAAACTACTTTAGTACTTTTTGGAATTCCATGAAACTTGGAGGGATTGTTAACTCCATGGAGATCTACGACTATGCAAAGTTTGAGATTCGTAACTCATTACGAAGTGGAGTTTTAGATAGGTCAAATATCGGCTCAAATGTTTCAAGAAAAGATGGTACGACGCGTGAACTTGGAGAGGCACTGCCGTGCCCTCAGATTTACCTCCTAAATAGTCAACCACACCGTCCAATTAATGAAAAAACGCAAAAAAACGGAGGTAAAAACTTCAAAAACACCTTAAAATCACACGAACTCTCAATACAAACAAAGCAACTGATACGCTGGTGACGTAAGCAGGCTTGAGTGACGCTAACATAGAGTTAAATGGAAATAAGCAATCCTGTGTGTTTAGGATCGTTGGAACAAACACACTTGATTGTTCTATGCATGTTAAGTTAAGATATAAATTAATCTTAAGATATAAATTTGTGGCCAACAGGTACAACAAATATGACCTGCACTATCAATCATTCCCAGAATAACACAATAAATTTCTTCAATTAGTAAATGACATTATCAAAATAAAGCGATAATAGAATTTTATGAATAGGTTCTTGTACTTTTCTAGATTACAGTTATGTTGAATGAGTCAGAGTTTATTATTTTATCAATATTTAATTTATGCTAATGATTTTTATTACTTCCTTCCAGTGGCGCATCTAGGTATGAGTCTTGAGAGGGCCCAAGCCACTGATTTTTTTGGAAATATGTGAAAAGTATGTCCTTCCAACCCCAAGTGCTCTAAGAATTTCTCGCTTAGAAAACCCATAATTAAGACAAACAGTAAAAACAATCTCCTAAGATTTCTATCTTCAGTGGAGATTGGAAATAATCGTAGTAAGGGAGGCAATAACGATTTTGAAAATTTATTTTCTTACTTCGCAAACATCAATAGAATTGTTAGTCGATCAATTCTAAGGAAAATTTACCATATGAATAATTATAAATGAGGGGGGGGGGGTTTTCGATGAGTTTAGGCGCAAAATGCAAAAAAATATATGAATGCGAGGAACTTATTTTTTTAAATTTTGTTGGAGTGAATATGGAGCTTGGTCCCTAATTACGACATTTCGACAGGTTTTGACTTAAAACTTGTATATATTGGCATCCCTAGACGGGCGATTATTTTACAGTATACGCAAGTTTCAAGTCAAAAGCTGTCAAAATGTCGTAATTAAGGACCTAGCTCCACTTATAAAAATTCCTAGCTCCGCCACTGACATTTGTAACAAAATGCTGAAATATAGCAGCTGTAGAGGGGCGATCTCTTTATAGTGTATGCAAGTTTTAATATAAAATCTGTCAAAATTACGTCATTAGGGACCTACCTCCATATTCACTTTATTAAAATTTAAAAATTTCGCCACTAACGTTTGTAACAAAATAGTGAACTATGACAGCGATAAAAGGGCAATCGCTTGAGAATGTACGCAAGTTTTAAGTCAAAAGCTGTCAAAATATCGTAATTAGGGCCCTAGACCCATATTCTTATTTCAAATTCCTGTCTCGATCACTGACGTTTGTAACAAAATAGTGAAATCTAGAGCGATGAGGGAGCAATCCTTTTACAATGTATGCAAGTGTTAAGTCAAAACCTGTCAAAATGACGTAAGTCCTACTGACCTACCTCCGCCATCAACGTTTGGAACAAAATGATAATCCATAGGGGCGATGGAGTGGTGGTTTCTTTACAACTATTTTAAGTCAAAATCCAAAAAATAAATACAGTATATTTTTTTTGGTCCACTGTAACTTTGTGGAGCTAATTTGGTTATAAGTGGATACGTTTTGACTATTGCTTTAATTCTGTTTTCAATTAATTCCAATGCGCATCGTATCTCATTTACGTAACGTAGGTTACGTTTATCAAATGTGATACCCAAGTATACATACTCATTGCATGGAGATATTGTTTGTCCATTTTCTAGTACTAACTCACTGGATTCGTTTCCAATACATAAGTACTGTGTCTTGTCCACGTTCACTGTTAATCCCCACTTTTGGTATTCTTCTGTTAACTTTCTCATCATATACTCCATGTCTTCTTTATCATTAGCCACAATTACTTGGTCGTCAGCAAACTGTAGTGTGTATATGGTAAATCGGTCGTTAAATTGGATTCCCATGCCGTGCACTTTACGTTTCCAGTTTTTTAGAGCTACTGCGATATATATTTTAAAAGAATTACTTACCAGGAATTCTTTTGAAAGTCGATTTCCAATTTTAATTTTAGATTTTGACCCTTTGTATAATTCTGGCGCTCCTTTTATTATTATTTTGTTCTTCTATCGCTTTTATGTATGTATGATTGATATTAGTTTGCTCTAACACTGTCCATAATTTTTCTACTGGAACGGTATCATATGCTTTTTGTAGGTCCACAAAGGTAACATGAGTCTCTATATTTCTGGCGCTCCTTTTCTCAATTACTTGTTTAAGACCCAAAACATTATCACTACAAGATCTGCCTGCGCGAAACCCACTTTGCTCTTCTTCTTCTTGTTCATGAAAATCATTCTCTATTAGATCTCTAAGAATCCTACCGTACAATCTACTTAGAGTACTGGTTACTGAAATTCCTCTCTAATTGTTGCAATCCAGCTTGTTTCCTTTTTTATTTATTGAGGATATGAATGCAATTTTCCAATCATTAGGTACTGGATGTCTGTTTATGCATTGGTTAATAATATATGTGAGATTTTCGAGTAGTTTTTCTGATCCATATTTGAGCATTTCAGCATATATTCCCCCAGGTCCGCTAGCTTTTCCGGATTTAAGCTTTTTAATATTATTCTTTATCATTTCTTTTTCGATGATTACTTCCTCTCCATGTACTTCTATGTCTCTTCTCGGAGAGGCTGCCAGATATTCGGGTCTAGTCTCCTGCAGCAGTCCCTTGTAGTGTTCTGTCCATTGTCCTGGTTTGATTATCTGGATGTTTACTTTTTCTTTTGTTGGTTTTTTTATTGTAGAAATGAATTTCCATACTTCAGGCCAATTACTCCGGGGCCATAACGTCAAATTTTGGCCTGTGTGGGCTTTTTAATGAATATTTTACAACGCCTGTTTTAATCGATTACTAATGATCCCACCAACACTGCCTGACCTGTTAGCAGACCCAAAATTGTCTCAGTCAAAAAGTAACGTTAGGGTGTCAAAATATTTTTTCAACTCTGAACCGTTTAAGCTACTTTAATGAAACTTAGGGGGCGCAAAGGAGCAAAATATGTTTTAAGATTATGCCTTATATCTTCTGAACTATTGCACCTGCACAACCATGTCTTTTTAAATTGGTAGCTCATACAATTATCCATAAGTCATACAATTTTGCCCCTACATAGGGGGCTTCGTTAACAGCTTCGATTTTTTTTTAGCAGACCTGTGCAGCATAGCAACATAGTTATGCAGGTGCAATAGTTTAGAAGATATAAGGCATAATCTAAAAAGACATTTTGCCCCCTTACGCCTCCTATGGGCCAAACATATAATATAATAGGCCGATGTGCGTGCCAAGTTTCATTGCTGTAGCTTAAACCGTCAAGAATTGAAAAAATATTTTTACACTCTAACGGTACTTTTTGACTGAGACAAAATTGGGTGTTAACAGGTCAGGCAGTGTTGGTGGGATCATTAGTAATCGATTAAAACAGGTGTAAAATCTCCATCAAAAAGCCCACGAAAGACGCTATGGCCCCGGAGTAAAAGATTTGGTGTTTTTGCAAATATTCCAAACAGGTCATCCACGCACAAGACCGGAAAAAATGCCAAAAATGTTTGCTTATTCGCAAACTAGTAAACAAGATGCTCATAATCATTTGCGTTTGTGCAGTCCATTTTGTCAGCAAAAATCACTTTCACTATCAAAGCAATACATGTTGAACACGGCCGCTGCACGGTAGATTTGCTAAATGAGGAGACCAAGTATTGACGAAAAACGCAAATGTTTGGCTTATTTGAGTCCTTTGATGTTGAATAAAAACCGACAAGTCGATGGAAACCAGAAATATTAGAACAGCTAGATTGGATTTTACAACCAACCAAAATAGAAAAAGTGGGTACACCATGCGATTGACATTAACCATTGAAAACTTGGTAAAAATAGTTGGGCACTGGTAGGCAGCCTAACCAAACCTACGTATACTACGGCTTTGTCAAAATGGCGAAGACCGTCAGTTGTTATGATTTTTGTTGAAAAATAAGGAAATTTTCGGACTTTGCCTACTACCTATAATGGAAAAAAGCAATGTTTTAAGACGCTGAACAGTTTTTAACAGTTAGATTTCATCCCAAATTTAATTAAAAAAACTGGCAAAAAACAAAAACAGCGGTTGACAAGGCCTTGACATTTCTAAGCCAGAGAACGAAATGTCAATGGTTAAAAAGGCCGGGACGGCAACCATTTTTTTTTGCCGCTTTTACTTTGGTCAAATCCAATCCGTCAATGTTCTACTAAATCATCCGAGATGGTAACAAAAATTTGATGTTAGCGCTATTTGCCTTTTGTGCAATAAAGCAAATATACGAATAAGCTAAGCCAAGTGGAGTGCCGCTTATCACTTCAACGTTTATATGCTTCATAGTTAGAATAAATGAAAAACATTTTTTATATAATACTTTTATTTACGACTGCAATACTGTATACAATCAGCAGGTTGCCTCTAAAAGTCACAAGACAAGTTAGGAGTTTTAGCGAATAGATTATACGCAACCAATACTAAAACGTATTAAACATACTCCAGCCAATTTTAGACAAATAAATAAATTGCAAACTCTAAGGCCACTTAAATATGTTTATCCAATGATGAAATTTTTGCGCAAACTCACCGAATACGTTTGCTTCGACTCTTATTGCAACTTTAGCTGGCCATCTAAATAAAAAAATTAATGTCACTCTTGCACCTTGACAAAAAAAATTTAGGGCGTCTATATTAAAATTTGAGATTACAAAGATTTTTGGGGATACTTAAAGATAAGGTGGTTTAAGTGAGTTTTTTGATTTAGGTAAATCCAAACATACAAACATGCAAAAAGAAAATAAAAAATCTTTATTTGAATTTAGTTTAGTCTTTACTCCTTACTTTAGCTTAAGCTGTCCCAAACATATGTTTTAATTAAATTTTGATTTATAAGGCCCAAAATTAAATTGATTTTTTTTATGCAATATCAAATTTTTAGGTCATACTATTATCTGTGAATTTTGAACATTCTGCTCCACGGTGCCAGAGTGACACCAAACAATTCTTAGAATAGAGCATCTACGTTTATGAGCACTGGACTCGTCACATTAGCTAGAACTCCCTATTATTTTTATCAAGTAAAGCCTTCTATAGGTATTCTAAAAAAATATAATATCATAGAATGGCACTTTTACACAATATATACGTAGGTACGTAATCTATACAAGAATAGCTACACTTTTTTTCGAATAGCTGTCTATCTCTACGAACAAAAAAATCAAGTTTTACATAACTGTGAAACAAAATTGCTTGTTTGTTTTATTTTATTTTACACGGGGTCTCCGCGCGAGAACTTAACACCCAATTTTCCCAGGTTTTTTTAAACTTAGGAATTGACATTTAATCAGTTTTTGCATCTAACCCCCTAGACCCCTATAATTATTTTTGAAAGGTTATAAAAGAAACATTTCTTTACATTAAATCTCGTTAAAAATTATTAGTTAGGAACATATTTATTTAATTTTTGTACAAACAGTTATTTTTCGATATTTTATGGTTTCCAGATACGGACGTAAAATGGTACTTTTACATTTTAAAGGGCGTCAAAGTACTTTTACGCCCGCAAATATTACGATTAAATATCGACATTTTGAACGGACTTCCGGGGAACCCGACCATGTCGTTAACGTAGGTTGTGTTACCATTAATATTAGATAGTTTTTGGTATTTGATACCATTGACATTTGAACGTCACATTCACATGTAGTTAACGGCTTCAGTGGAACGCCGCAAACTCACGGAAGATTAACATAAGAGTTTTGACGTACGTAGAACGTGCGCAGTTGTGTTTTAGCGAGCTTCTGTTGCATTCCGCGCCAGTTGACTGGCGTTGGCTGCACAGCCCAGGTAGCAAGGGGTCATCAAATTTTTTTCGTCGAAAAGTGGTCATTTGGATGACCAGCAGGTCATCTACCAAAAAATGTTGTCTTTAAGACGTCAGTTACTTGACGTCTGTTCGTAGTGTAGTTTTTGACATTGAAAAACGTCATATATTGGTCACTACCCACACTGCACACTTTGTCCAAGGGACATACACTCATACTTACATAGATGGTGCCCCAGTTTGTACTTGACCGGATTTATACGGAATGTGGGGGTTACATATGTAAAATAAATTAAATATTAAATCAAGACAAACTTCGAGGCTTCTTTCGCTTCAAGGTGGAGATGTATAAGTCTAGGTATAGGTCTATTTTGATCTGTACCTCACAGACGAACACCGCTGTAACTGTTCCAGTACTTCCAGGTCTAAGTCACAGAAGAGTACAAGACGCTAGCCCAGAGACAAAATTTATTATTTTCTCTATGCGCTAGCCCTACCAAGTCCACTTTCAATCAACAAAACCTAATCAAATCTAACCGAACCGAACCAAAGGAAACTGAACCAATAATTAAAAAAAAAAAACTTTCCTGACTTCCTGCCCGGGATCCTAGAGGATGTGAATTCGAACCGAACCAAACCGAACCTAACTAAACTGAACCAAACCAAACCTAACCAAACTAAACTACAACACGTACTGCTAATTAGGTTTAGTTGGGTAAGGTTAGGTTTGGATAGGTTCGGTTCGGTACGGTCCGGTTCGGATTCACATCCTCTAGGATCCCGGGTAGGAAGTCAGGAAAGTTTTTTTTTTGAAAAAAATATTGGTTCATAGTTGCCTTTGGTTCGGTTCGGTTAGATCTGATTAGGTTTCGTTAGGTTAGGTTTTTGAAACTTTCTATTTTCATGTGGTTAGAATCATTCAAGTGAAAATCACCCTGTACATCTATTCTAATACATGAGGTAAATAATATTGGTAGATCTACGCATGCGAAGTCAGGGATTGGAAGTGGACTTGGTAGGGCTAGCGTCTTGTACAGAAGAGTCACCTTCTGTGTCTAAGTTTCCTTCAATGTTCTCAACTGCAGGGAATATTTCATATATTTAGACGAGTTTAAAAAAAGTCATAAATAGGTTTATGTCTGTGTATGTGTGTAATGTTCTGATTTGGTCCCAAAGACGTCATATTGCTGACGTCTTTAAAACGTCTAAAAATGACGTCATTTTGGGTGTGTCTTTTGAACGTCATTTACACGTCAGATTAGAGACGTCAATGGTCATTAAAAATGACCTGTTTTTGACGTTTAAAAAACGTGACCTTGCTACCTGGGAGGTCACTGCAGTGTTAAACGAAACCATCGAACATATATAGATGCATCGAACGTTCAAAGGCGGAAACCATTTATTTGACATAGGGGAAGATGGCTGACGAAGAAACAGGGGTAATAAGAAATATTTCAAGAAGCTCGAAAGATTTCTGCGCCCGCGCATTCTGTTAGGAATCATTTTTACAAATTTTCACAGAGGAAAAAGTTAGGCGTCTTGGCCGCATAAAGCTATGTACGAAAATTCAGCCTGTTAGTCATCACTTAAAAAATAGACCAGTGTACTGTGGACTATTTGCGTTAGATGCAATTTCTACAGCTTTACATAAGCCACTTTAGTCAAATTTGCAGGTAACATTTCTACAGCTTTACATAAGCCACTTTAGTCAAATTTGCAGGTAACATTAAACTGCTTAAATCAAAATGCATCAAAAAATAATATATTTCTTATTGCCCCATTACGATGTTTAAACATTTCCATTCCAAACTACTTGTTTAACACAAGAAAAACCACAAAGTATTAAAAAACCGTCAACGTCGAATAAAACCGGTACCAAAAAGTTGTCGGCGAAGGTCTCGGGCCTAAATTTGGCACGGCCAAAAACTATCTTTTAACTCTAACGCCAGCTTTTGGTAAAATATGTAGATTATAAAAAAGGGTAATAATTTTATTATAGTAAAAAAGGTCTGAAGCAGATTTTTGCACTCAGTGCCCTTGATGCTCTTGCCAGGTACAAAAATAACAATTTCGAGATATTTTGCTTTAAAGTGCCCCGAGAGGTGAGAGGAACTATAGAAACCACCTAAATTTCAATTTTCTAAGTTTAATCACACCCGAGAAAACTGATTGTTGAGTTTGCTTATGGTGTTTTGAGTATTTCGTAACTATTTAAAATCTAAGAAATAATTATTTGACTAAAAATAATGTTGCTTTGTCTAATAAAGATATTAAGTAGGGCAAGCACTGTCACAGAAAGGATTGATCTGGTACACAGACGGATCAAAGACTGACGAAGGTAGTGGGGCTGGAATATTCGGGGATATGCCTAGGAGATATTTGTATTTTCCGTTGGGACAATACCCGACAGTCTTTCAAACAGAAATATTTTCCATCCTAGAATGCCCAAGAGAGAATAATAGATTGGAACACTTTGGTGAGACCATATCTATATACTTAGATAGCCAGCTAGCTAGTGTGGGAGTGCCTTGCTGAACTAGTGAAACTGGCGGAACGCCAAAGGTATTCAAGGCAATAAAAAAGCTGACAAACAAGCAAGCCAAGAATCATCAAAAAATATATTGGACCAGAGCCACTGTGACGGTACCAAAGTGTACTATTAATACCCTTGGTAAGGGTTAAACATGAAAGCCACTGGTTCGAAAGATAGGGGCTAAGACACAGCAGAGCCTTTATCAAACCTAAATGCCAAACCACAAAAGACAGTAAGATGCAAGTGCGGGGCAAACCAAATGGGCTGGAGACTATGCAATCAGGAACTAGAAACAGTAGAACATGTAATATGCCATTGCGAGGCACTGTATCGCAAAAGGCACTTAATATTTAAGGAAGTTGAACTAGACCCAATAGCGACCGGGGACTACTGGTTAGCCTAGGTATCAAGAAGGTGCACAATAAGCCAGTAATGGCTGCAGTGCAGTGACGTTAGCTTGCCTAGGCATGTGGCTTGCCTGGGCAAGCCGGAGTCATAATCGAGGGGTTTTTGTCGGTAAGAATCCGACACCACCCGGCTTCTCCTAGCAGGGGAGAAATGACTCTGGTAGAAAAGTAGGCCGGATGTCTTATGCAAGATTTCCTCTTGAGACCGTTGAAAATAAAAGTACGGTAAGAGTTCTTTTTAGGCAAACTAAACTGGTATATTTTTCTTTGTTAGTCTATAAAATTTGGTACATGTTCTTAACTGATTATTAGGGGCCAAAAAAGTCGTGTGCCTAATTCCATATAATTTAATGACAATATTTTGTGTTCAAAAGCTTTAAGCCTCAAATTAATAATATGACAAAAAGCACTATTTTTAACCAAATAACTTACTTAGGTGTCTTGCACGCAATTTTAATGTTAATGTTAATAACATATATGCCAGAGCTAGAATTGATACAGTGTGTCCATAAAGTTCCCGGAACCGAACCGAACCCCTAAATATTTTGCAAAATAGTGGTTTAAACGCAAAATCTGTTTGACAAAACCTTTAGGGTTTAATTTTTCTACCTAACTGTGAGCTTTATTATTACCTAGAAATATTTTTAGGCGTTATTTCAAGGTAAAGGTTATACATTCACACAAAAATTACTTTATTTTATTTTATTAGTTGTTGAAGTAGAAGAGAAATCTACGTTCAAGTTGCCATTTGTATCAAACGACAATGACACGTTTTGACATATTATATGACAAAAATAGCAAAAAGGTATTTAATTTTTATTAATTAAGGCTAAATAGTCTAACTTAATCTTGAATTTTCTTGTCGATTTGGATGTAGTGTACCTTACATCAATTTGTTGTTTATGCTGTTAGAGATAGATACTTGTCATAAGTGAAGACAAGGAAGTATAAGATTAAGTCTTCAACTATTTGGTCTAAATATGTTAAGATTAAGTTGGCTATTTTTTAAATTTTAATGAGTTACGAAATGTAATTTTGACGTACGACACCAAGTGCAAAATTCACATTAAGAAATCCCTTAATTTGTTTGATTTTGTTATTAATTTTTTTTGGAACCTAGAGTAGAGATTTTGTTTTTGATAATAGAGTAGTAAATAACATATTTTTTATTATATTTGAAAAACATAAAATATTTCTCCAACCCAGGGCGTCGATAAGGGAAGGGGTTATGTGGGTAATTATCCCCCCAAGAATAATAAGTAAATGGTAAACTAACTTATGGTACTATATTAAAGCATGTTTTCTTTCCTCCGATAAAAATAAGAGGCACGCACAAAATGTTTAAAGTTAAAAGGGGCACAAAAAGGTTCGGTTCGGTTCGTCAATCAAAAGTGGTCATTTCAATTTCTAAACTTGATCTTAAAATAACCTTTAAATTACATTTTAAGATCATAACCAAGGTCACAGTTGGGTAGAAGAATTTAAATCCTAAAAGTTATATATTAAATATTATCTAAAATCGCTAGTTTTCACAATATTTAAAGATCCTGGAAATTTTCGGGCTCACTGATAACCTCAAAATATTTAAAGAGCTGAACAAAGGAACAAATTCAATTTTATTCTGCTCTGCTGACATAGCATTTATTGAAAAATATAATATTAAATAATTTCGAGAACATATTTAATATTTTTTGCTCTTCATATACTCCTTTGCAAATAACTTTTGTGCAAAAATTTTATTTCTAAAGTTTTTGTAATTTTGTTATGAACATTGTTGTTCATCATCTACAAAATCTAAATTTTTTATACACAAGGCTACAAACTAATTAAAAAAAGAAAAAATAATGAGATGGTTATTAAATAAAATAATACCTTAAGTAGATAAATAACACAGAAAAATCAGACAAACGCTAGTCTAATGCTTTAAATTCTACATACAAATCTAAAGTCTTATTTCGAGTAAGAAAAAGATAATGTATTAAAAACAGTAAATTCAAAAATCATTTCCCATAATCAAAATTTATGATCAAAGTTAATTTCATAATACTTGTTTTAAATTTATTAATTCAGTGCAGTAACTTTTACTGTTTTTAACACAACACTTTTAATTTTTTCTCTATATTAAAACGATTGTTCACATTTTATAATTCAAAAATCTCAATTTATGATTTTAATCTTGTATGAATCCTACGCCATAATTCACCTTTAATATTTATGTATCTGTTATAAAGCCAATATGATACAATATTATTAATAATATATTTTATTGTATATTTCTTTGTAACAATATTTCGGTTCTTGTATAAAAAAAATTATATCCGTATTGAAAAACAGTTTGTATATGTTTATGGGTTTGTAATATGTGTATATAATTTAACTAAATCGAGAAATGTTTGACATATTTATTCCTAGACTTAACTAAACTATTAAGGATATTATAACAAATCTGTATTGATTTTACTTTATTTTATTTAATTTGTAAAAATTATGGTATTTTATTTATTATTATTAATGTAAGCTTAATAGATGTTTTGGAAACACGGGTTAAGTGACATTTCAGTCAAGAATAAAGATGTCAAAAATGTCTCAATTTATTATATATATTATTGATTTGAGGTGGGTGCGGTTTGCTCAACAATATTTATTTGAATATTGAATATAACAACGGTATATTTAATTGTATATTTTATTTCATCTATGGTAAATGGATGGGAGCTATAAAAATATCTATTATTTTGTATAACTATTGATATTAAGGTTTTGTATATTCTGCTTTTACTACGGTCAATTATGCAAAAAAGCGGAAAAAGCTCAAACTTTTGAAGATTTCTTAGCAACATACCAAAAGTCCTCTAAAATCCTCCAGATCCTTCTATTTATTGAAAAAAATTACAAATTTTTGACAGATGCTTTAGTCGTTATTTGGAAAAATAAGCTTAATTTGGTATGCTTGGCTCTCAAGACACAAGTTTAGTTAAACTGTCAAATCCAGCAGAAACTAAGAATCCGGCAGGTAATACCTTTAATAAAAAGAAAATACCAATCCGTGAACATATTGTCTCCCACGTTATTTTTGCCGTCGTAATTGACAGGCACTAAAATTTTGCTATGCTGTCAAAATGTGTTATTTTTTCCACTTTTTTTCTAAATTGCGGTATTAGAATTTGATTAAATTAACAAATGATTAAAACGGCGTTTATTTATAATTTTCTATTATTTATCTTCTGTATTATACTTTTGTGTGGGTTAGGATATTTCTATCAGGATTTTTTCTAATATAAATAAATAATAATCACAAAAACAATGGCAAGAAATAAATAAATAAATACGCAAAAATTTTGTTAAAAATTTAAATAGTGATGAATTGTTAGTTTTAAAAAAATAATAAATTAAAAAATGATCAGTCTTATCTTGTAATGATCAACAAATTAATTTTGAACTTTATAAAAATCATTTCATGGCTCTTTCGTAAAATATAAGCATGAGAAAACGGTCATAAGTCTTATATAAGTACAAGTTCAGGATGCACCAAACAATTAATGCGCAAGTTAATTTAGGGTCGGATTCTCAATAGAGGGTTAACCCTGACCCGTGGGTTATCTTTGATAACTGTCTTTGTTTGGCATGTGGTAAATATGTCAGTCATCTTTTTTTACCCCCGGGCCAGGGCTAGCCCTCTATTAAGAAACCGGCCCTAAGCCCCACTCCATGAGAACAGTTTTAAACAACTACTCCGCTGGTAAAACATCAAGAACGGTGCTGAATTACAGCATCACGGTTGGGTTAGATGACTACCCCTGTGCACACAGAATCCTTATAGTCCACAGTACAGGGTATCCTATATTTTTGATGGTATTGATAGGAAACTCAGTTATTTTAAAAGATAGAGACTTGGGGATATCACATTACTGTCCTTAAATTTTGAAGCTACAAGGAAACATTCAAAAATCCGTATTTCTAAAAATCTCTCATATCTTGGTTATTAGCGCAGATATTTCAATTTTGTTAAAACTTCTCTACAGACAGTTGATCTTGTTTGGCCCGACAAGTCGGATTCGAGATTTCAAAAAAAAAAGTTAAATCCGGACCTGGATTTTTTTGCAATGTTTTGCTTCATATTAGGTCTTCTGACAAAGTGTGACATAAAGGCATTAATTTTAAACTAAAACGGTTTTTGCCAAAACAATATTCGGATTTTTTGGAATCATTTCAGAGTAAAACAAGACTCGTACTCAAATTTAAGAGATTCAATCAGGCGTGCCCAGGGTAGCGTACTAGGCCATTATCTATACTTATTATTCACTTGCGCTATCCCAAAGCCAGAAAATTGTCACTCAGCAACATTTTCCGATGATACTGGTTTATTGACAGTAGAAGATTGAAAAACTTCAGGATGCAGCCACCGAAGTTCACAGTTCGACCACAAAGTGGCGAATAAAATTAAATAAAACCAAGTCAATTCATGTTGATTTTACAAACAAAAATATAAATCACATACAAATAACAATTATAACATTCCCGTACCATATTCAAATGAGGCAAAATATGTCGGTATGACACATGATGCCAAATTGCGCTGGAAAGCACATGTTAAGAAAAAAAAGAAGAAGATAAGGTATAGAAAAATGAACTGGCTAATTGGAAGGAACTCCAATTTAACAATTCATAATACGTTACTGCTTTATAGCCAAATACTGAAACCAGTATGGACATATGGTATTCTACTATGTTGTTGTTGTACTAAGAGAGAGTAACATTCTAGTTTTACAGAGATTTCAAAATAAAGAATTTAGAAACATTGATAATGCACCTTGGTACGTTCGAAATAGTGACCTTCATCGGGACCTAAAAATCGAAATTGTAGCAGAGACTATAAAAAAGCATGCAAAAAGCCATAAAGATCCTCCATCGACATGTGAATGTGGAAGCAATTCAGCTTCTATACAATACTATGCTAGTTCGAAGACTAAAAATTATTAAATTCACATAAAACAAAATAATGCTATTGTGATTTACAGACGAAACAAAGCGGGGAGAACTGTTGAGTGAACCCTAAGTTTAAATCTAACTTTTCTAGTAAACTAAGTTAAAACAAATTTGCCTTCTTATTGACCAGATTGTAAAACAATAAACACAGCGTGTTTGACAAAAAAACATTAGGTGCCCAATTAACCTCTAGCTATAAAAAGTTTTTAGTTTTTTTAAGTTTTTATAAAGTTTTTCTGAAATCTCGAATTCGACTCGAAGGATCAGAAATTTGACAACGTCATTTTATTGACAGGATCAAGTTTCTGTAGAGAAGGTTTAATATCTGCCCTAATAACGGATTTCTAGGATACTGAATTTTTGAATTTTCCCACGTAGCTTTAAAACTAGAAAAAAAACTTTTAACATTTTTTTTCTTATCTCAAAATTTGAGGACAGTAATGTGTTATCACGACTTGCTCTTTTATAATAACTGAGTTTCCCATTCAATACCATCGGACACCCTGTACTCCGGTCTATTTTAAAGTAATGAGTAACAGACTGAATTTGCGAACATTCTTGAAAGTGATTCCTAACAGATATCTTTCAAGCGTCGGACTGCCTAAAACTATACGATTTTTACGTCCATGTTGCCATTTACTTTTCAAATAAATATTTTCACAGAAATAAAATTAGCTGGTTACTAATTATAACTTTTTTTATTTGGTTATTTTGACATGTTTGGGGTGGGGGACATGGTCGTTTAACAATCTAATTTGTAGGAAAAATATTTCTTCATGTTTCATATCATAAAATCTTCAAATGTAAGCAAAAATATAATTGTTACTACTTCATGAATTTTTTACAGGTACTAAATTGACATTTAGCACCTGCGTACTCTGTTAGGAATTACTTACAATTTACGAAAAGTCAACCTATTACTTTTTAAAAAAACGGGTGTAATATGGACTAAAATGCCACTAAAAGGTAACTGATTTCTTTTAAGGGCATACTACACTGTTACTTGACAGAAGATATTAAAACACAAAGATGTGAACTTCTCATTTCTTCATTTAAGTCCGACCGAAACGGTAGTCAAACTTATTATACAGAAAACAATCAAAACTGTATTTTTTGTTTGGTGCATCGTCTATTTTTATCTTACAGCTTATTTTTTGAGACACTATACAGCTTAAATATCGCAAGTTTTTATTGTGATTCTAAAACTATTCTCCACAATCAACAGCAAAAATTTGGAAGCCTTTTTTATATACCTACTGTCTACGTAATGCAAAAAATAGCGTTTTTTTAAATAAAATAGTTGAGCACATAAAAATTTAAACAAAATTCAGAGACGGGTTAGCATTTTGTGATATTCTTATCATTTTCTTTCGACGACAAACCATATCTACATACAAGAATTCATCATTATTATAACCTGGCTGTTTGTACCCTTTTTTGTAAAAAAATTAAAAAATTTAAAGTTTTAGGTTTCAAATCATATATAATATATCCGCGTCACAAAATCAATGGCAACTTGTAAAAGAAAATGAGATTTTTAAAAATATTTATAGAACTAATTCCAGCTTTTATTATTAATGCTTAAATATATAAGTTTGTACACTCACATTAAAAGTATACTTTATAAACCAAAGTTCTTGCTTTAAACTTGTTTTCACAAAACTCTACTTAATCGTTTTTTTATTTTCCTAAAAATCTAATTATTAGAAGACATGATTGGGTTTCAATTGCCAAAAATCAAAAACAATAAATAAAATTTTGGCAATTTAGCGCTTAAAAATAAAAATAATACATGCTAAAATAATGCCCAAAAATGGCACAAAAAAAATTAAATTAAAAAAGCGATTTGAGATCTATTAAAAAAAAACTTCAAAAATTGTGAGTAAAACGTAGTTAAGTACCAAAATACTTAAGTAGAAAATTATTTAAAACATTAAAAAAACTAAAATTATGTTCGACTTTTATCGCATTAAAAAAAACAAAAAAGCTTAAAAAGTCCGCTTATTCCAAAAAAAATAAGATTACTAAAAAATGGCAAAATTGCATGAGCATTTAAAAAAGGAACCTAAAAGATTTACCAACATTTTCTAATGGCACAATTTTTTTTTTAAGTTGACAAGCTAAAAACTTACCTGACTTGACCTAATGCACTGATTTTCAGATTAAAAGAATTACTGAATAGAATTTATAAAGAAAAACACTTTTTGTTAATGCAAATCAGTTTTACTCCCCATTTACACCTAGCCGTTCGGCTAAAGTTGGACGACAGTTCGTTGGTTGGAGATAATTCATATCTACGTATGTCATGCTAAGTTCGTTTATTCTTCTATTTTCATTATATTTTTTTTTTGTTTATGGCAAAAGTCAGGACAAAAAAGGTTAGAGGCTTTATTAAAAAAAACTGTAAAAAAAAGATTTTGAGGTTAGTATCACCAAAGGGTGACAGGGATCCTTCTATACTAAATCTATGAAAGCGCCATCTATCTCCGAATAAAAAAGGATCTATCAGGAGCTTTATCTCTTTGCTGTTTGATACTATCAATCAGTCTGGTGGCCACAAACGTACCGTTTATCTTATTTACTTTCTAATAAACATTATGAATACTGGCATTTAACTGACAGGAAAATTAACAATGAACAGGCACCAATTACTTTGAATCAAAATTTGTCACTGCCCGTTGACATAACGTTACAGAAAGAATAACAAAAAATATGTCATTAAAAGTTTACACAATTTATTTTAGCTATAAATGAAGTTTTATAATAATGTATTTAGTTGTCGGAAGCCTTAAAAACCGGTGCCCTCTTACTTTAATTTATGTGAACTAATGCGAAAAGAAAAAGAAAGTGAAAGCCATAAGGGCTATGAACAGAGAAATCAGCTGATTTCTTGGTAATCGGTCGGTTTGGCTTATGACAGGTACATGTCAAAATTTTACAAAAAATACTGGCGAATATGTCAAGCCTTCAGGATTGTGACCAGAACATAAAACGTTCCTTGGAACCATCTTAAATATGACATGCATTTAAAAAAAGTGTTTTTCAATCTGACTGTAATATACACTCAACAGAAAAAAGCTGATCGAGAGACGGATGCGTTGACAAGTATGACTGTCAAAGGGTCATTTGAACGTTATACTTCTCAAAATGTACGTCATAGCTGCATTAAATTTGTTGTTGTCGAGTTATTTGAACGAGAATTGTATAAAATTCTTAATACTTTCAGCCTGAAATGTCCCAAAATAAAAAACTAATCAACAACTCAAAACCTTCAGCTTGAAAAAACAATAACTTAAACCATACCTTCAAAGATCTCTTATCTTTTTATATTTGCAGATCAACGCCACATAATTTCTACTTCAGTTTCTGCACACCCATCTGTGGAAGTTTATAGTGGACAATATGGTAGGGTGGGCCGATGGGGCTGCCAGGAGAGGTGTAGGAGCCCATGGTTAGACCACCCATGCCCATAGTGGGAGCACATGATCTTCCTCGTTTGCGCCGTGGAAGAATTCCCTAAAACAAGATGGTTTTAAAAAAACAGCAGTGACCAAAAATTTAGAGTAAAATAATATGAAACTCTGATCCTGCACCAATAGTACACCGGTCTATTTTTTAAGTATTATACTGAATTTTCATAAATAGCTTTATTTTGCTAAGACGCCCAACTTTTTCCTCTGCAAAAATTATTGCTAACAGATTATGCGCCCTCTACTTGTTAAATTACGTAACGCAGTAAGGGAGATCGGTCTAGGACAACTGGGCGCCGCCAACTCGGCGCCACCAACTGGGCGCCGGGCCAACTGGGCGCCGGGCCAACTCGGCGCCGCCAACTGGGCGCCGGCCAACTCGGCGCCGGACTAAAAATTTATTTTTGGATAAAATGTGTAGATGAAAAATAAAATATATTATTTATATAAAAACATCTTTAAAAAATCCTGTACGTAATTTTTTACAAGCTTTTATTTAGCTTTAGTGTTTTTGACACACTTCCCGTTATCCGATTTGGATAAAATTTGGTATACACATAGTGGTTCGATGATAATACAACAATAAGAAAAAAATGTCCTACCACCCCTACCACCTTCCATAGAAAAATTTGTTTTTGACACACGTCCCGTTATCCGATTTGGATGAAATTTGGTATACATATAGTGATCCGATGACAATACAATATTAAGAAAAAAATATCCTCCCACCTCTACCCCCACCCCCTTTCATAGAAAAATGAGTTTTTGACACACTTCCCATTATCCGATTTAGATGAAATTTGGTATACATATAGTGGTCCGATGACAATACAACATTGAAAAAAAAAATCCTACCACTCCTACCCCCACCCTCATCTATAGAGAAATTGGTTTTTGACACACTTCCCATTATCCGATTTGGATGAAATTTGATACACACGTAGTGGTCCCATGACAATACAACATTAAGAAAAAATATATTCCCACCCGTACCCCCACCCCTTCTATAGAAAAATGCGTTTTTGACACACTTCCCGTTATCCGATTTGGATAAAATTTGGTATACACATAGTGGTCCGATGATAATACAACAATAAGAAAAAAATATCCTCCCACCCCCTTCCATAGAAAATGCGTTTTGGATACCCTTCCCATTATCCGATTTGGATGAAATTTGGTATACATATAGTGGTCCGATGACAATACAACATTGAAAAAAAAATCCTACCACTCCTACCCCCACCCTCATCTATAGAAAAATGCGTTTTTGACACACTTCCCATTATCCGATTTGGATAAAATTTGCTATACATATAGTGGTCCGATAACAATACAACAATAATGAAAAAATGTCCTCCCACCCCTATCCCCCGGCCCCTTCCAAAAAAAATGCGTTTTTGACACACTTCACTTCAAATGACTTTTATAAAATTTGGTATATGCATAAAGGTCCGATGGCAATACAGCCCAAACAAAAAACATATTTCTACCTCTACCTCCACCCTCACCTTCCCCCAATAGAAAAATGAGTTTCCAAACAACTCACGATCAGCGATTTCATTATAATCTAGAATAAACTCTTCTTTATTAATTTACCTCTGCATTTTTCTGCTAGATTGATTCTTGCAAATAGTGATATTTAATTGATACTGATATCTTATCTTGCTAACATCGTCAAAATTTCCATCAGTCGGCCATCACTTTTATTATTATGATAATATTAGAATGTTAGAAAATAATTTTTAATTTTTAGTGCATTTTATAAAAGCTTCTGACTTAAAAAATTTTTTTTACTAATTTATTTGAAATTTGTTTTTGTTAAGTAAAGTTAAATCCATTAAGTCGACTGTTGAATTTTGGTAGTTGTAGTGTTTGGTAACCTGGTAATACTACAATTTACGTTTTTTATTACAACAATGGCGGATCCAAATTTTTTCTTATTTACTAACCGATTTGTCACAAACTTGAAATATTACATTGCTTTAGGTCATTTAACAAAATTTTTTACTCAAACTTAAAAAAATCAAAATGGCGGATCCAAAATGGCGGATTTTCTTATTTACCAACCGATTTGTCTCAAACTTAAAAATGTTTTTTTACTTTTAAAAAATGCACTAAAAATTAAAAAATAATTTTCTAACATTCTAATATTATCATAATAATAAAAGCGATGGCCGACTGATGGAAATTTTGACGATGTTAGCACGATAAGATATCCGTATCAATTAAATACACTATTTGCAAGAATCAATCTAGCAGAAAAATGCAGAGGTAAATAAATAAAGAAGAGTTTATTCTAGATTATAATGAAATCGCTGATCGTGAGTTGTTTGGAAACTCATTTTTCTATTGGGGGAAGGAGAGGGTGGGGGTAGAGGTAGAAATATATTTTTTGTTTGGGCTGTGTTGCCATCGGACCTTTATGCATATACCAAATTTTATAAAAGTCATTTGAAGTGAAGTGTGTCAAAAACGCATTTTTTATGGAAGGGGGTGGGGGGTAGGGGTGGAGGACATTTTTTCATTATTGTTGTATTGTTATCGGACCACTATATGTATACCAAATTTCATCCAAATCGGATAATGGGAAGTGTGTTAAAAATGCATTTTTCTATAGATGAGGGTGGGGGTAGGAGTGGTAGGATTTTTTTTTAAATATTGTATTGTCATTGGACCACTATATGTATACCAAATTTCATCCAAATCGGATAATGGGAAGGGTGTCAAAAACGCATTTTCTATGGAAGGGGGTGGGGGTAGGGGTGGGAGGATATTTTTTTTAAATGTTGTATTGTCATCGGACCACTATGTGAATACCAAATTTCATCCAAATCGGATAATGGGAAGTGTGTCAAAAACTCATTTTTCTATGAAAGGGGGTGGGGGTAGAGGTGGGAGGATTTTTTTTTCAATGTTGTATTGTCATCGGACCACTATGTGAATACCAAATTTCATCCAAATCGGATAATGGGAAGTGTGTCAAAAACTCATTTTTCTATAAAAGGGGGTGGGGGTAGAGGTGGGAGGATATTTTTTTCTTAATATTGTATTGTCATCGGATCACTATACGTATACCAAATGTCATCCAAATCGGATAATGGGAATGGTGCCAAAAACGCATTTTCTATGGAAGGGGGGTGGGGGTAGGGGTGGGAGGATATATTTTTTTAAATGTTGTTTTGTCATCGGACCACTATGTGAATACCAAATTTCATCCAAATCGGATAATGGGAAGTGTGTCAAAAACTCATTTTTCTATGAAAGGGGGTGTGGGTAGAGGTGGGAGGTTATTTTTTTCTTAATATTTTATTGTCATCGGATCACTATATGTATACCAAATGTCATCCAAATCGGATAACGGGATGTGTGTCAAAAACAAATTTTTCTATGGAAGGTGGTGGGGGTAGGGGTGGGAGGATATTTTTTTCTTATTGTTATATTATCATCGGACCACTATGTGTATACCAAATTTTATCCAAATCGGATAACGGGAAGTGTGTTAAAAACACATTTTTCTATAGAAGGGGTGCGGGTAGTGGTGGGAGGATATTTTTTTCTTAATGTTGTATTGTCACGGGACCACTACGTGTGTACCAAATTTCATCCAAATCGGATAATGGGAAGTGTGTCAAAAACGCTTCAGAAGATTTGATAGATAGTTAGTTAGTTAGTTAGACAGAACATCTGAAGCTAAAAAAAGCTTGTAAAAAATTGCGTAAAGGATTTTTTAAAGATGTTTTTATATAAATTTATTTCTTATCTACACATTTTATCAAAAAAAAATTTTTTAGTCCGGCGCCGAGTTGGCCGGCGCCCAGTTGGCGGCGCCGTGTGGGCCCGGCGCCCAGTTGGCCCGGCGCCCAGTTGGCGGCGCCGAGTTGACGGCGCCCAGTTGGCGGCGCCGAGTTGGCGGCGCCCAGCTGTCCCATTCCGAAGGGCGGTTATGTCCCTTTCAATGAGTTAAAGAGAGACGCGTAGTGGTTTTTGCGATACGTAACTTAAGAATGGGCCCTTACCTTTCTAGCCATATAGAATCTTATCGTCGAAATAGGAATACCAAACTGGTCTGAAACTTGCTGGAAGGTCTGTCCTCTGGTTATGCACTCTGCCGCTCTTCTAAGTTCTTCGTCTGATCGTCTGATTCTTTTATTTGAATCTAAAAGAAATATTTCGAGGTATTTAGTTAGATATCTTGGAACCATAGTAGAGTCGTCTAACTATGGTGGCTCAATTGGCGAGCATCCGCTTTCAAAGGGTTGCGGCAGTGGAAGACTGACTTTCTCTCACTGACAAGTGAGAACCCCGCTTTATGCAGGGTTATTAAGCCTGGATCTTGCATGGGACGCCATGTTTTCGAGTACATACATGCAGAAAATAAAATATGAAAAAAAGAGGCGGGCGTAGACGGATATTGCCACTACAGTTTAAAAGTTGTAAGTGTAGGCTCAAAAACGTTGCGAAGCCGACAAAAATGCAATATGCAGTGACCCAACCTCGTTTCGTTTCATCTGCCTGCGTTTTGTTTTTACTCTGGTAGTTTCTTTTTTATTTAGTAGATGTTGGCACTTGTGTAAAAAGCATACGGTATCGCAAGCATTATTTTTCGCTTCTCTTACCAATATTGTAAGATGAGATTTATATACCGTTTTTTTAGCTTTACGAAAGTGTCACGTTGACCATGCAGTGTTCTGAAGAGTCCCTTAAGGAGAAAACAGTTTACTGTCAACACTTAATAGGTGACCATAGATAGAAAAAAATACAAGAGAAACAAAATCTTTCTATACCCAATTAGCCACGAAAAATTGTTGTTTTTTAACAATCTTTTCTTCCCTTGTAAATTGTAAACGGCATTTCAAAAACAAAAACATCAAACGACGTGACTGATCGAGCTCTGGCAACAGATATAACAAGAAATAACTAATCGATGAACACAGTCGGGCTGTGCAGTCGAGTAAGAGCATTATTTTTAAATTAGAACTGGCAGCATTGAACAATACTAAGGCTACAAGCTGACGTTAATTCAAGACCGTCCGTCGTTCAGAAACGAAGTTAAGAAGATCGTCCTATGTAAAATTAATAGATGGCGCTGCACTTACACATATTACACCGAAAACTTTTTTGAACGCACTCCGCATTACAAGTCCATTTAATTAAGACGCGCACTAAACTTATATTTGTAAATCCAGTAAGAAAGAGAGACTTGTTCACAACATACTGGTACATGAAAGGTATACTTTCAGAAGCCTCCGATCCCCAATTTTTAGGAAAACTACTATCAAAAAATTTAAAAGTTTTCATACCTTTCGACAGAATATCGATATATTCAACCTCGAGTGTATTTAGTTAATTTGACATTAATTGATTTTCTAACTAAATACTTTGCCCTAAAAACTTACTTAAACCTCCAGGTCCGTCACTGTAAATAGTCAAACTAGGTGATCCGTCACTACCATAACTCATATTGCTTAAATTCCCTGGCGTTCCTTCGCTGTACTGACAAGACACGTTTGCAATGGCAAACGCTGCTGGGGTGTGATTGCTTCCCGTCACTACTTGGCCGTCTTCTTCAAGCATTTCCTATAGAACAAAAATAAAAGAAGATGAAGCATAAGGTAAGAAGAAAATGGTGCCCTCCTTTGATATATGGTAGGACAAAAGTAGAGCAACTTCCTTAATTTGCATATAAAATTAAGTGGTCAAACGCAACTTTTGCTGACATAGGGCAGAGTATAAGTCAATTAAGCTTTTTTTATTTTAAGTTACAAAAAAATTTGCCCCTACCTAGGGGGCCTTGTTCACAAATTCGTTTTTTTATATATGGCAGACCTGTGGGTAATTGTATAAGCTACCAATTTGATAAGACATAAGAAGATATAAGGTATAATCTAAAAACACATTTTGCCCCCTTGCGCCCCCTAGGGGCAGTATATAATTTTTTTTTGACTGCCAAAAAATAAGCACGTGAAGGCCGATGTGCGTGCCAACTTTTGTTACTAAAACTTAGGTCGTTCAGAATTGAAAAAATATAACTTTTTGACTGAGACAATTTTGGGTCTGTTAACAAGTTAGGCAGTGTTGATGGGATCATTAGTAATCGATTAAAACATGTGTTGTAAAATCTTCATCAAAAAGCCCACGGAGGCCAAATTTTGACGCTATGGCCCCGGATTAATAGACCAAAAGAAAAAACAAATTTGAAATATTGGTTATGTTTAGCAATACATACTAAAATGTCATTTCTAGGCTTTAATTGTTCTAAAATTTTCGGGAACTTTTGCCTAAAATTGCACAGAAAAAACTTTTTTAACCTTTTCTTAAACGCGACAGAAATGGGAAAATCGCCAAAACACGTAAACTGAATTGAAGTTTTCAAAAGTTCCTCTTTGATAATAATTGGTACAGGCTCAGGTTTATGTACATTTTTAGGAAGTTGCTCTACTTTCGGATAATAACCGAAAATATCTGGCTATAGCAAGTGTTTGGGCTAATCGGTAAAATCACAATTTTTAGCTTACCTGGTCCATCAAAGATTCTCCTTCTGTGAAGTACTGATCTTCATCGTTGTCTTCTACATCTTCTAAAAATATTAACAATAGTAAGTAATCTTTTTCTTAACGAAAATAAAACTTTTTAAGTCATAGATTCGCGGGTAGGAAAGACAAAAATGAACTAATATATAAAAGTCACAGTGTATTACCTAAATAAATATTTACGCTAAGTATCACCGAAAGCAGGGACATGCAGGTCGAAAGCCCAGAGCAACCGAGTAATGGGGCTTTCATACTTCTAAATATTTGAAAAAACATTCCAACCCAAACTAAGTGAGGCTTATAAGTTTTTATACTTAAAAAATATTGGTGAAAGGTCACAAAAAAAGAAAGACGGTCCTGTGCGAAGGTGTAATATGACATCACTTTTTTGCTTCCAAATTTGATATGGGAAGTGACTAAAACTTTCTGATTTAGCTGATATTCACCCTGCATTTCTCGAACAAATGGTTGGAAATAAATTTGTAGAGAATTTATTGATTAATATTAATTCAATTATTGATAATAACAAGCAAAAAGTGTAAACACCAACTTAGTTTTTCTAGCCTTTGCACCATGTCATAAAAATAATTGGTACATTTAAATAAAAAAATTGTAGAAAACTAAATTTTCAACAATTTTTGTATTAACAAGTTGTTTAAATGACGTAGAAATAAAGGAAAGAACGCGCTTAACATGGCGGTCTAAGGAAATTAAGCCTACTATATATAGGGAGTTATTGAAGTTTGTGGCCAAACTCCAAAGGGTGCTTCTTTAAGCGATTTTAAAAAGAAAAGTGTATTTATATAAACGGGGTTTTTTAAAGATCTCAATACACATTTAGTTGATTTTGTTAAATTTAGCCTGTAACAAGAGGCAAATTTAGCCCTATGTAGATTAAAATTATTCCGTTTTTAACCCCCCTGTATAAAAATTTTTAATTAAAAAAATCGCAAGTAACAAACCCGCGAGTGACAAAAGCGAGAGTGACAAAACAGCGAGTAACAAAAACGCAAGTAACAAAAGCGCGAGTAACAAAACAGCGAATGTGTATAACTGGCGATACGTTTATTAGAATATAGCAAACTGAACCAGGGAATTTATTTTTTTTAAATATGCTGGTTTGGTTCGAGTTCACACCCTCTAGAATCCCGGGAAAGAAGTCATGCGCTAATAACTATGAAAATAAACGTATCGCCAGTTATACACATTCGCGGTTTTTTTTATCGCGTTTTCGTTACTCGCGCTTTTATTACTTGCTCTTTTGGCATTTGCGGTTTTGTCACTCGCGCTTTTGTTACATCGCACTTTGGTACTCGCGCATTTGTCACTCGTGCTTTTGTTACCGCGGTTTTTGTTACATCGCGTTTTTGTCACTCGCGCTTTCATTACAGAGCCGGACGCTGTATAATTACTTTATTTTGGCAGCTCCTGTCAAGCTGTCAACCTAATTACCTTTAATTTGTAACATTCCATCGTTTGAGTCACACTCGGAAGACGTTGAGGGTGCGTTGCCGCCACTTTCTGAATTTATTTCTGCGTTGACTTCTTTTTTGACGAGGTTTTCACTTTTTGGCATTTGTACCTAAAGAAAAAAATGTTCAAGTCAAGTCATCTTTATGCATGAAAATACATACGGTAGATAGTTTAAGTTGTGCTACGTATTTGTACAACAAACGTTGTCTGTTAAATTTGACAGTTTCAAAGCACAAACTTTAACAAGTATCAGTAGTATTGTTATACCGATTACAGCAAGGACATAGCCCCTTCGGTAAAAGGAAATTTGGTAGAAATATCGCGAGGCAATGAGAGAAATATTCTGCGAAATGTCAGTAGAAAAAGTTGAGTTTTCTCTAATCTGCCCGCACTCAAATTGTTAGGGTGGTGTATAGTTTAATTAATTTAAGGCATGGTATGACATAGTTTTAAAAAATTCCACATTTTGTTCCATAACGGTGTGGTTTTATGAATGGATTTTTTACCTGGCTTGGTTGTGGTTTTTCAGCAGTCTGAGATGAGGAAGATGGAGACATGCCTGAGGTTGTGCTTGACGCTGGAGCTGGTTTTGGCTGAAAAAAACGGTCTTTTTAATTACTCGTTCAATAGGTTAATTTTTTAAGCTCCTCTTCCAGAAAGGAAATTTCGTTAAAACAAGCATATAGTAGTGGTACTAAATGTAAACTAAAAAAACAGAAGTTCAGCAAAATCAATCATCAATTTGGGCACTATGACTAAGGTCACTAGATCACCAAAAGAAAATTCGTAATCTAGCGACCTTAACTATGACTTGTTATATAATACCAAATGACGTAAGGACGACCCACACTTCCGAGTCTCGATTTTCAAGAGAAGCCCAATGGTAAAAACTTCAAATTAATATAGCAAGCCGTTTTTAAGGGAGTTTTTAACAAGTCTGCATTTTGGGAGGGGGTGTACGGGTATACCGAGTTTCTAAGGTGGAGTCTAGGGATAGGATTTTCACAAATAAGACAGAAATGCCAAATAGAGTTCTGCACGTCAAAAAAACCGATATATTGTTCAGTGCTGTCAGTTTTTTATGATTAGGCAGTTGAATAAAATAAAAAATTATCCACAATCTGATTTTTCGTCACTTTAAAATTTTTTTAAAGATAAACATGCATATTTTCTTATTTTTTTTAAGAAAGGAAAAATATTGTTTTTAATATATTTTTTCGTTTTCTCAATTAAGCCGACGCGTTTCGGAGCCTGGCTCTATTATCAAGGCTTCTTCGGCACAAGGAACTAAATCTCAACCATCACCACAAAGGTTGCTACCGCAATCATAGGTAGAGGTCCAATGATTGTGCTGAAAATCACAATGTTACGAAAAAATCTATTAATCACATTAATTCTAAATTTATTTAAATTTTTTAAAGATTTTAAGGAAAAAATGGTTTTTTCATTATAATTTTTGGTCCATCGAGTCGAGATTTTAGAAAAAATAAAGAGAAAAAATACGGAGCAAAAATTTGACAATGCCATTTTATTGACAGGATCAACTTTCTGTAAAGAAGTTTTAACAAAATTGAAACTAATAACAGAGATATGACTGATTTTTAGAACTCCAAATTTTTGAATTTTCCCTTTGAATTTTCCCTCGTTGCTCCAAAATTACAAGGGCCGGAAAAAATGTTTGTTATATTTTTGTAGGTCTCGAAATTTGAGGTAATGTGAAGTTCCCAGGTCTCTATGTTTTATAATACCTGAGTTTCCCATTCGATACCATCAAAAATGGGACACCCTGTACAACGGAAATTAGTTTCAGAAAAAAATAAACAAGTGGAAGATGTTTTAAGCAGATTTGCTGAAGATTCCAGAGGTTTCGTTTTAATGTAATAGGTTAAGATTTTAAAAAATGATGTGTGTGTATGTTCGTTTTCTCCTTTACGTTTTTTTACCTTCCTAGCCCGCGTAGCAATGGCAAGAGAAGATATTATTTTTGACGAAATTTTTTTTGATAACGCCGAAAATGTGTTATTTTGGTGTGTTTTGACCTATCTTAGCAATATCGTCGTGATGTCTGTGTGTGTGTGAATATTAGTTCTGTCCGTAACACGATAGCTCCTAAACCGCTGAACCGATTTTAATAAAATTTTCAGGTAAAATAGTGTTCGACACCCTAACGAGTTCATTAGATTTTGGTCAAAATCAATTAATGCTAATGACAGTTTTTTGACATTTAAAAAATGGTAACTTTTTAATGGAGTGTCGTATGAATATGCGGTTTGTAGTAGACTACATTTTGCTCAATAAATTGTGTTATAACCAAGAACTTCGTAAGAGCTTTAGTTTCTGAGATATTTACAAAAAAGTGAAGTGCTTGATCATGGATCCATTTTTTTTTGTTTATTTCGATACCTATTTTATTTTTAACTTTTTGCGTTTGCCACTCCCTAAGTCTCATGCTGTTACCTCGGAAAATATACATGATTCAGGAGCTAATTTAAACTGCACAAACCTCTAATTGATGCTAAGTGGGCCAAATGTAATAAGGATCGAAGACTTCAAGCCATGTAGGTACTCACCTGTAAGGTAGAATGAGTGGTAGTGACTTGTCCTTTCGTGGTGGTGCTACCGCTACCTCCAAAATAGGCGGGATTTAGGAGCTGATCGGATCCACACAAGCCCCTAATTTGGAGGGCTTCGGCCGACTTTAACAGGGATGGAAGATCGTCTTGGGTCACGTTTACTTCACCTTTGTACATAAAGTCTACGAGAGATTGCATTTCTTGGAACCTGTAATGGAAAAATAAATATACTCAAGATCAGCTCAGTTTTCATATAAGTCAGTTCACCCGAATGAGCGTTACATAGCCGAGCCTGACGGCTCAGTTAAATTCACTACCCACAAAGACTGCTAAACGCGCCTAAAGAAGTTTACACTTCAAAAAGCCAAGTACGCGAAAATGGTATTCCGTAAAAAGAATTGAGATAAACGTAAAGCCAAGTTCTCCAATATAAATTTTAAAATGAAAGGTTCTGACTAGTTTGGAAATGTTTTTTTAAACGTTGCTATTACAGCCAATTTAGCACTGTGCCTAAGAGTCATTTTGCAGCTGTAATAGTAATAAACTAGTAAGATCCTTTCATGAAAATTGTATTGGAGAACTTTTTTACATGAAATGTTTTTGTCATGATTTCACTCCTTTTTAAAGGATTTAAATAATATTTAAGTTTAAAGTAGTAAAATCTGCAAAATATTGTTCAAAACTTTTGCAGTGCCTTATTTAAAATTTTGAGGTTTTTAACTTTTTCCCTATGGTTTTATCATAGTTCCTATCAGCTTTTCAAATCTCAGCTCTCTAGCGTTTCGGAAAGTGGGCAATGTTACTTTTGCATAACTTAAAATTTATAGGGAGTAAATAACAATCATAATTTCTATCAGTGTGCCAAATTTCAGCTTTATAGCAGGTCTGGAAGTACAATAGAATTTTGATTATCTATACATGAGTGAGTAGCAATTTCGAAGTTTCGAACTACTTTTCGTTTTCGTAGCTAATTCCGAAGGAGAGTTTTAGATAGGTCCAATATGGGCTGAAATGTTTCAAGAAAAGATGGTACAGCAGATTCTGCGGAGCACTGCCGAACAAAAATTAAAAATTGTGTTTTTCGAAAGATTAAAATATTGTCGCCATCTTGTAAACAAATTTGGTAGTTTTGTATTAGGAACTACGGCCAATCAAAAGACGTTAACGATTTTTTCCTAGGCCTTCTAGTTTAGCCAAAATCGTATCTCCGATAGTAACTTTAATAGTAACTTTAATCTAGGACATGTTATAGCAAAAAAGCCTTTAATTATTAGGTACAGTGCAAGTAACTTTCGGAAAGAAAAAAAATAATAACAGCATGACCATGACAGTTGGAAATACTGAAATAGATGGAGATATACCGCAGCCTACGGGAAAAATAAATTAAACTTGATCCGAGTTATTAGAGTGAAATGGGGGGGAGGGAGATGTTTTTAAAAACTTAGATTGGAAAGAAATAGGCATCAAAGTTTGCGGAAAATACTTAAACCACCTAAGATATGCTGACGATATCGCCTAAATAACAGATAAGAAAGAAGAACTGATAAAAATTCTGCTGGAAGACAGCAGCTAAAAAGGCTATAGGCTTGAGTATGAACTACACTAAAACTAACATCATAACAAACCCAAATGAAGATATCACGATCAGAATAAGAATAAGAATACATACACCCTATACCATTATTTTTGAGACAACTTTTTACGACTTTTTTTCGTTGCCCTATGCTATTTGTTATGGTAAACAGCTGATAACTGTCAAAAAGTTATCTCAAAAATTATGGTATGGAGTTTATATCTATATATATATATATATATATATATATATATATATATATATATATATATATATATATATATATATATCTGGGACAAATTATTAAACTAAACAAAGAAAACTAAACAGCTGAAATCAAGAGACGAGTAAGATTGGCCTGGGCAGCATTCGGTATATTACGCTGCACATTAAAAAATAAAAATATCCTCAGTACCTCAAAACAAAAGTGTATAATCAATGTATCCTTCCTGTACTCACATATTGTTCCCAGACCTGGACACTCACAAAATCAAACATGGATAAGGTAACAAAAGATAAGATAAATGGAAAGACAACTGTTACATGTAAAGCTAACAGATAGAGAAAAAGATGAATGGCTAAGAAATAAAACAAAAGTAAGATGTCAGAGGAGACGTAGCAAAATTAAAATATAAATTTGCTGGTCATAATATCAGACAGAAAGACGATCGATGGAACAAATGTATTGTTTACTGGAGTCCTTGAAAAGTAAAAGTAGTAAAGGAAGGCTCCAAATGAGGCGGACGATTTGAAGAAACATGGGGGGACTAGAAGAATGAACACGGCGACAGACAGAGAAGAGTGGAAGATATTGGGAGAGGCCTATCTCCAAGGACGGATCGAAGAAGGCTAAATAGATAGATAGATCTGCACTGGTCTAAATTGGCTAATTGGACCCTAAATTATACACCGATTTACCTTCTAAAATACTGGCATTCAAATAAGTAATGCTGGGTTTATATAGATAAAAAATATATAAAAATCAAAAATAAAATAAAAGTTGACCAACTTTTTATTTTTGTCTGGTTTTGTATAAATACCTACACAGTTTCCCATGGAGTAAACTTTTATTTTAATTATAATTGTTATTTGTAGAATCCCAGCATTTTAATCCCAAAATCTTCTTTTCATATGCATTTATTATTTTTTCATATTGGGACTTACTTCATATCCTTCATAAAAATTATTGGATGCTGACAAGGGTTATCCAACAACAGCTTCTCGAAGTACGTCGAACACGCAGAAAGAACCACTTTGTGACATTTCAACATTTCATTTTCACAGGCCAGTGTGACGTCAACAAAATGTTCGGAGGCTTGCAATTTCGGGAAGGCATTCTGGAGGTTCGACTGGTAGCTGTTCCATCTGCAAAGAGTGATAAAAACTATGAGGTAACGTTGTTTGATGGAGAGTTATAACAAAAGTAAGAGAGAAGGGATTATGGACTACCAGGTTAAGAAGAAAGAAAATTTATGGCAACCAGAGAATGTTTTCAGACGGATTTTCAGGATTCGCTGTATTTTTAAAGTTATATTCGGCTAATTTGTCCTTAAGTCACTAACATCATAGTAATTTGGATTTTGTAACTGGAAACAAATTTATAACAAAGTATTTTCAATTTTTAAAATATCCAGTGGAATCTCTGGCTTACGCTGGTGTCTTTTCTCTTTGTCTAGAGTTTTTAAAGTACAGTTGTCTTAAGTTTTCTGTAAAGCATTATGGCCTTAGATTTCAAGCCACTGTAAGTGGCCAACGTCTTGTTTTAACCCCACCGCAAAATCAAAAAAATCATTTATTCAAGATAATTTAATGGATCGGTCACATATCACAAAATTTTCATCTTTAGGTGCGGTCCTTACACCTGGGGTTATAAATTTTAAAGTTTAAGCAATTTTATCAAATAATATCGTTGCAAATTTAAATTTATACCGGACCTCGCGTATTGATCCATTACCTGTGACAAAAAATTATCTTTATGGCCACTAGGTCGGTTCATATACAGCTGATTTCAGAAAGATTCCTTGTGAAAATAGTCAGTACGTGAGCCGATGTACGTGCCAAGTTTCATTACTGTAGCTTAAACCGTTCAGAATTATAAAAAATATTTTGGCACTCTAAACTTACTTTTTGATTGAGACAATTTTGGGTCTGTTAACAGGTCAGGCAGTGTTGACAGGTGTTGTAAAATCGTCATCAAAAAAGCCCAAGGAGGCTAAATTTTGATGCTATGGCCCCGGAGTAAATGGTAAGAAAAATTGGTAATTCTTAGCAGTTTTTTCCAAGTGTAAAAATCGATATCTTGACTACCCTATGTTCAATACAGATGCCATTTTTGGGAGTTATATCACTTTTACCCCTCTTTCGAATAGTGCTAGTGACTCTTGCCTATAACTACACAGAAAAAACTTTTTTGTGTAGCTTTTTTTTAAACCTGCTACCAAAAAGTTCGTGAACTAAGAAATAGATTGAAGTTTT
This sequence comes from Aspidapion aeneum, assembly GCA_963576565.1. Classification (NCBI taxonomy): domain Eukaryota; kingdom Metazoa; phylum Arthropoda; class Insecta; order Coleoptera; family Brentidae; genus Aspidapion; species Aspidapion aeneum. The sequence continues at coordinate 32,065,861 of OY755046.1, read as the reverse complement.
TAAATGTACCATTAGTTTTTTAATAGTTGAAGCAGGATCAGATTTTCATATAGTTTAAGGGGCTTACCTTATTATTTTGGCACCACTGTATGTTGCATAAGAGCCTATAAAAAGTCAGACCTAACCGAAATTGTTCTTCTGTGTAATGCATGCAGAAAATAGCTCATAATATAAATATTTTAGGGACTCTCATTATTTTGGAAACCATTGGATGTCTGTGCAATACAAGCATGACATGGCAAAAAATAACATTATTCAGTAAAGGTATAAAGATCCCAATTGAAATATCATGCTCAGCTAAACAATTATTTTTGTTAAATTCTCTCAATGACTTTGTAGTTGCTTCTTACTAAATCGGAGGGGTCTAGGATTCGCCGCTGCCAACTTGCCGCGGCCGACTCAAACCGAACCGGGCTAGGAAGGTAAAAATAAAATTTGTTGCTTTTGACTCAACAGTAAATTGTTAACAAGTGTTCGCTTTTTTCTTTAAAAAAACGTGACTACTCGCCGTCGGCGTCGACACACAACTCTTCGTCGAACCAAATCGCCGCCGGGCCAATTAGCCGGCGACATAACTCGTGTCTGCCTAGACTTAGTTTGTAATTTTATTTATTTAGGGGTGTCAACCTAACTTATTTTATAAATTAGTAAATTAGCTCCCCTATCTATCTATCTAGTGTGGGATGGCGACATCGTGTTAACCTAACCTTGGGCAATTTATCGCAAGTGTATCCTAACCTGTACTGACACCACTATTAAAAAAAAATCATTATCCAAAAAAATGTTTTTTTAAAAAATAGTTTTTCAAAAAATCGAAAAAATTATTTTGAAATAATTAATTTTTAAAAATGTTTATACTATACAAACTAAACCAAAAACCACGACGGGAGCAATTTGACCTGGAGCGGCGAGTTTGTCCGGCGGTGAGTTGGATTGGCGGCGAATCGGCAGCGGCGAATTTTCGCATTCTCAACGGGAGAGGCTCGATCAGTTATAATATTTTACTTGTTTCTGTGGACTTTAAACTATTATCAGAGACGTACTCCGATATAGTTATATTTTTTTAATGTGTAATTTTTTTTTTATTTAGTCGGTTTAGAACGTTTTTCTACGTTGTTTCTACTACGTTTTTCTATCTTCTGTCAGATTTTTTTGACTCATTGATCTTTGGATTGACTGTTGCCATTCTAGTTTAGGACGCCCTTTTTCTGCGCCCTATTGGTTGCCACTCTAGGACCTGCTTTGGTAATCTTTCGTCTATCATCCGTTGTACTTGGCAGTACCATATCAGCCTTTTAGTGATGTCATTCGTTATGCTTCCCTTGATTCCCATTCTTTCTTTTATGATCTCATTTCTTATGTGATACAATAAAAGCCAATAAACTAAATAAATATATAGAAACACTGTAGATACTTTTTTGTTAGAAATATTGCATATTTTTAAACCTAAAATTTTGGTAAGACTCAATACAATAAGAGCCAATAAACTAAATAAAATTAACGATTTGTAATATTTGGACAGATTTTGATGAATTTTAATTTATATAGAAACACTGTAGATACTTTTTTGTTAGAAACATTGCATATTTTTAAACCTAAAATTTTGGTAAGAACAAATAAATTACAATGTCTTATAACTAAAATATTGCATAATAAATAGGTATTTATTTGAATAGTTAATTTCTAACAAAAAACATTGTAAAGTCTGTTTATTTTTCTTTAAAATAAAATTATCTATATCTATAAAACAGAAAAGCTTAAAACAAAACTTATTTCAACTCTTTATTTTTTTGAACCTTCCCCAATAATTATCCTATAAACAAAGATCAATAGTGTTCTTAGAGTATGTTCAGAATAAAATTATACAGACGTAATATCTCGAATACTAATAGGTGGAATTATGTGATTTCTTTTGTGTTATTTAGAGAATTTGTAGCAGAATCGAAAATGATAAATAAAAAGAGGTCGAAGAAATTAAGAAAATGAAGGACATGAAAAATACCTGGTTGATTTTGAACATTAGGAAAAAAATTTTGGAACCAAAGAATTTTTATCGGGTTTTTGTTTGAAAATTAAAAAGCTAAATTAAAGCCCAACATATTATGTGGGCAGATATAAATGATCGCACTATACAGAACATATATATACAGGGTATAATTTAAATAAGGCACCAAACTTTAAGGGGTGATAGGAAAGGTAAAAAAAATATTTTTGCATCAAATCTTTACAGGGTGTCAAAGTTAACAACCTTTTTCCGATTTTTTGTTCTAAATTACAACAGAGTAACGCTAAACAAGTTTGTGGAGTTATGCACTAAAATAAGGGTAGGTAATAATTAAGTGGTAAGTTATTATTATTATTAAGTTATTATTAAAAATCTGTTTTTTTTTTTAATTTATTAATATTAAAATGTTATTTGGTGTAATTATTAAGAGGCTGTGCAAAAATCCCTCTAATTTTTTTTGCTCATAAAAGAAATAATTCTTTAAAAAATTGACAAATTTGTACCTATTTGAAAAGTTATGACTACAATGTATCACATTAACCTATAATTTTTTTATTTTTTTTTAAATAAATTTTATAGCTTATAAAAAAAATAATTCTTTTAAAAAATTGACAAATGTGTACCTATTTCAAAGGTTATTTGGTCACGTATCTCATTAGGTAACCTATAATTTTTTCGAAAAAGGGAATTTAATTTTTTTTTATTATAATAAATCACAAAACTATTTGACGTTGTCAAAATTATCATTTTTAAAAATTTTCTCCTATTCTTTAAATTTGACAAATGCTATCTATAACTTTTGACCAAAATTTAGTAGAACTTTTTGATCACTTTTGACGTCTCCTACCACCCCTTAAAGTTTGGTGCATCATTTAAATTAAACAATGTATAAAAAATAGTTTTTTATATCTGCGCAGGCAGTTTTGTGTTCCTCTCGGATAGTATTACAAAATACTCTGCCAAGATTTGGGCACCTAAGCTCACACTAGGTACTATAGTTATAGTGTACGTAGCAGCTAATATAACTCAAAACTAAAATATGTTTTATTCAACTCCAGACTCAATTACGATTCGTTTGATATCACACAAGCCATGTTTTGACTTAAACTTTAATTTTTGAAATATACCCCCACCCTTTTTTTAACAAAAATGTATTTTGTTTAACTCCAGACTTAATTACCTTTCGTTTGATATCACACACGCCATATTTTCACTTAAACTCTACTTTTTGAAATCTACCCCCACCCTTTTTTTTAAGTAAACTAAAATGTATTTTGTTTAATTCCAGACTCAATTACCTTTCGTTTGAAATCACACACGCCATATTTTCACATAAACTCTAATTTTTGAACTCTAACCCCACCCGTTTATTTGGGTTGCGTTCGATGGATTTTATTCATTTTTAAATGGGACCATCTCGATCCAAGACCCAGCCTAGGTACCAAATTTCATTCAAATCGGGCAAGCGGTTTTTGAGTTATGCGGGTTGGTCGTTACAGACAGACAGCGCGAAAGATATATAGACTTTTTCAAATCGGAGCAACTTTTTTTTCTCGAAAAAATTAGGATCGCCATAGCTCACACTACTATAGTATAGTAGTAGTGTGAGCTAATATCATAAAAGTTAATTTCTTAAAACGATGGAGGCAACTATACACTCATACTCATCTCGACTGCTGTCGTGTCTTCGTAATTTGTCGATTTAAAAATATCCAAACTACCGCTCTGTCTCGTATTTGTAAGCGTTAAATCCACTTGTTTTGCTTTCAAGCATCTACAGTCCATAAGTTCAACCTTGTTTTTACCAAACAATTCGAAACAGATTTTGTTATCGGAATACCTATTTATCAGTGTTCATATTCTTACTTAATATAACATTGTACTTTGATATATTTTTAATTCATTTTTTACTTGGTTTTCGGTAAAGTGTTAGTATAGTAAGCGAGGTAAGTAACTGAATTAATTTTTTTTATAGGTTGTCAGATATATTTTGTTGATCTAAATTAATTTAGTATAAGTATTTTATTTATGTTCTGTATGCCCCTCTGATTTTTTATTCAGGGTGGTACTAAAAACTAATACTTAACTTAGTAGTGGTTAGAGACCTTGTTTGTATATAGGTAACTAGTATAATAGTAACACTTTAAAATAATTCATCTTGATTTTACTATACTGGCTGACCCAGGTAAAGTAACTAGTAAATTCGGAAACGATATAGGTAAGATACAATTTTAGTTAAATGAGAAAAAAATTGCGCTATTTCAAGCCCAATCAGATGCTGTATTGAAATTAAAAATATCTACAGGGGTTTTAAAAATATCAAGCAAAAACTAAAAATTGTGTTTTTTTTTAAATTTAATTTATTGCAAACAAATTTTATAAAATTTGGTAGCTTTATATTAGCGCCTATATAAGGCATAAAAAGAGCTTTATTACAACCATGTGTAACAAGCCTATTTTAGGACCACGAAATTTTTTTAAATAAATTTACATTTTCCGTAATCCAAAGATGGACCTGACATACACCGCTAAAAAGCTATTTTTAGGCTCTATTTAATGAGGTATAAATCCAATATGGAGGCCATAAGAAAGAGCAAAGATGGCTGTGGTTTCTAAAACACTAGAAAACCAATAAAAAAACGTCATTCAATTGGCCGTAGCCGCTAATGCAAAACTACCAAATTTGATTAAATTTGTATACAATATTTGAACAACCCCCGTAGATATTTTTAATCCCGATACAGCGTCTGATTGGGCTCAAAATAGTGCAACTTAATTTTTTTGAAACATCTCAGAAACTAAAGGCCTTGGTCATTTTTTTGTTATGGAATAAGTTAAGGGGTCTCATAAATTTAAGTTATTTGTTATTTTATTAGGAACGAGCACATTTTTACAATATACAAAGTTCAATCAATCCAAAGAAAAATATATAAAAAAACCTTTTTTATTATTATTTTAAATAAAAAAGTAATTCTTGTGATTAATATGTTTTGCATGCGTTCTAAAACCTAAAAGAAAATAATCATAAACTAAATTTTTTTAGTTGTGTATGAGGTATGTCAAAATATATGAATTTCGCTTTGTTTTTAACAATATCGAAAATCACTATAATTAAAAATTGATCAAAATTAAAAACAACATTCAAAATATATGCAAATTTTTTGACACATCTCGTATACAAATAAAAAGATTTGATGTTTGCCTATTTTTATTTTATAACTTTTTATGCAAAATGGTTTTTTTCCATTGAGTTGTATAAGGCCTTGAAAGGGTATAGAAGTCAATGTTTTTTTCGTAAAAGCAACTATTAAAAAGTTTTTAAGATATTAAAAAAAGACAACTCAAATGGATGTAACTGCATTGCAATTTTTAATTTATATCAATGATTACACAACCATATTTGCTTTTCTATAAATTACATCACGTGATAACTCATTCGAATATTATTTTAAAGGCCTTTTAAATTAGTCATATATCACTACCTCGGTGTAATCAGTAGTTCTCGAGATATAGATAGATAGAAATTTATTTTAGTACATGTTTGAACCAAATAGGCAGTTTTTTAATTTTCAAAAATTAATAAAAAATATTTATTTACTTGATTGGTAGAATGTAGCAAAAAGCCTTCTTTTTTTTGTTTATTTTTAATGAAAAAAATTCCAGACGTCTAGGGACCTTTTGACCCCGGATTTTGATTTAGCGGCGAAGAGTAAGATTTTCACACACGATTTTCTATTTTATTTTAATTTTCTACAAATTAATAATAAAAATGTTTTACATATATTTTCATTCTAATTAGAGACCTAGTTCTATAACCTTGGTAGTTTGTTCTTAATTAAAAGCACGATAATAAGTAAAAATTAAAAAATATATTTAAACATATCAAACAACCTTTAACATAAACCTGCTAAATTATCTTTCTATTTTTTAATAAAAACAATATTCACTTTTTAATTTTGTAAAATATGAAAATTAGTGTTGAGTAGTTATTATCATTCAGCGCAATTTCATAAAAATACAAATTATAAAAACAAGCTTTTATAAATGCACTAAAAAAATTGTGTGTGCTTAAGACCACACGGCAGAAGTGTAAACTTCAACAAGGCGAAATTAATACTAGTGGCGTTCATCTGCATCATCATATCGCTCTGCTGACTGTTCCTCTCACAGTTAGTTGACTCGAACCGACTTCACCCGAATGAGCGTTACATAGCCGAGCGTGACGGCTCAGTTCAATTCAGTACCCACAAAAAGTGCTAAACGCGCCTAAAGAAGTTTACACTTAAAAAATTGAAAATAAAATTTAGTTTAATTTCAAAAAATAGTCTCTACTGAAAATTTCTATTTTATTTAAAATTTTTAGAAATTAAGAATATGTTTTATTCTAATTACAAAAACTTCTATATTCTTTATAGTTTGTTTTAAATTAAAAGCGGTGATAAATAATAGGTAAAAATTAAAAAAAATATATTTAAATATATCAAACAACCTTTAGCATAAACCTATTTAAAAATTATCTTTCCTTTTTTACACAAACAATGATCACTTTTTAAACTTTATAAAAATATAAAATATAGTAATTTGTAGTTATTATCATTTAGCAAAATTAAATTTTATAAAAATATAAGCTCGACATAAGCTATTATAACCACACTAAAAAATTAAAAATAAAGTTTAGTTTTTTGGTACCATAATAGTGTGTCATCTCGTATCTAATAAATGTATCTTTTTGTTTGTCATCATGATGGCTGGAAATAGAACTAATTAATAAATTATTACCACCACACAAGGAACATCCCTCTACCCTGCTACTACCATCATAATCAAAAAAACTTAGGTAAAATATAAATAGATTTTGTTGTTCCTTCAAAGAACCATTAGATTTCCTGTGTTTATAGAACCGGATTAATAGTTTAATATAGTTACACGCTTTTATAAACTGGTAAGCCAATTTCTGCCAAAGCTTCACAGTTTTTTATTAAAAACATTTGCAAAAATCAAATATGCATGTTTGTGACAAGCCAGAATAATCGTAATCGTCTTAATTTTTTTTAATTCTAAAATAATATTAACGTAAGATAGTTTTAATAAAATGATTAATGCGAGAGAAATAAAAGTGAATAAAATTTTAGGTTAAAAATAGTACAAAAATGGCATTAGTCAAAGGCGTATTTATAATAGCAGCAAAACGTACCCCATTTGGCGCCTATGGAGGCAAACTGAAAACAACCGGCATTACAGAGCTTCAAACCGTGGCTGCCAAAGCAGCTTTGGCTCAAGCCAACTTGTCTCCAGAAAAAGTAGACTCTGTTATCATTGGCAATATAGCATCTAATAGTTCCCCAGATGGAGCATTAACCGCTAGACATGTTTTGCTGCATTGTGGTAAGTAGATTTTGTTTTATTTCCGTATTAGCATTTTGTTAAAATTCAAAAAAATTAATCCTCCTTTCTTATTTTCATGTACTCGTAGTACTCTTAATGTCAATAACTACATCATATCTCAACTCATTAGAACTAATTTCTAAAAGAATCTGAAAACATATGATTATAACAGCTATCAGCGATGAGGCTAAAGGCCGCTTGACATGCTGCATGACGCGCTGCAAATATTTGCAAGCAAAAAATTTCGGTCAAATTGTTGCCTGCAAAAAATCTTCTTTTTGTTTTTAGGCCGCATGACATGGTGCATGACGCGCTGCAAATATTTGCAAGCAAAAAATTTCGGTCAAATTGTTGCCTGCAGAAAATCTTCTTTTCGTTTGACATTGTGCATGGCCATGCATGGATTCCCCAAAATCTAGGTAAAAATTCCCCAGTTTGCATGCAAAAAAATGGCACCGGACCGATAAAAATGGATTGCCTGCAACAATCAGCTGGATTTGTACTGCGCATGCACCTGGGCAAAATTTCATGCATTTGCCTGCAAATTTTATTGTCATGCACCATGTCAAGCGGCCTTTTGACATTGTGCATGGCCATGCATTGATTCCCCAGAATCTAGGTAAAAATTCCCCAGTTTGTATGCAACTACAGTTTGCATGCAAAAAAATGGCACCGGACCGATAAAATGGATTGCCTGCATCAATCAGCTGGATTTGTACTGCGCATGCACTTGGGCAAAATTTCATGCATTTGCCTGCAAATTTTATTGTCATGCACCATGTCAAGCGGCCTTAACAAAAATTAGAAGATCTCAAGTGTAACATCCACCCTAACATCCAGAGATCCAAAGTGGGCTGCGAGACTTTCCAATAGCCCCCTTTTTTCTCTACGCGCATCATTATCCGCGTCGGCTGACATTGACTTGACTGACCGAAGCCAACGATATTGAAGGCCGGGAATCGAATTATTAGGGGACCCGACCGAACCAATTGAATCTACTAAAAATAAAGCATCTGGAAGAATCCTCCATCAAATCCTCCAAAAACATCGATTGCACTGGGAATTAGAAGAACTTGTTTGATTGGAAGTTTTCAAGAACCCATTTGATTGCATCGATTACCTCATCGATGAGATTAAGAACCCTCCGTTTTATTCCATCCACGCCAGGCGATTCGTGTCGACCTTTTAATTGATTGTGTTGCTTATTCTTCAGTTTGAATGTCATAATTCCCTCTTCTTTATCGAACAAACGCTGACTTTACAAAATGTAGGACTCCTATAATATCTGCTTTGGGCTAGTTTATTAATTGATGTAAAGGTAACTTGTTTGTTTGAATGTTTGTTTTTTTTTTAATTTCTCGCTCCATCTATATCGCGATAGTCGAACTAGATTGGATATCTGGGGGCAGGCAGTGCCCCGCCAAGTTCGCGTAAACTGCTGTACCATCTTTTCTTGAAACATTTCAGCCCATATTTGACCTATCTAAAACTCTAGTTCGTAACGAGCTACGAAACTCAAAAAAAACTTGCACAGTCGTAGATCTTCATAGAGTTAACCACCCCTCCAAGTTTCATGGACTTCCATAAATTAGTAAAGTAGTTACGAAATTTCAAAAAACGTCGAAATTGCCACTCACTCAGTCACTCATGTATAGATCATCAAAATTCTAGTGTAGCTCTAGACATGCTACAAAGCTGAAATTTGGCAGACTGATAGATATTATGACCAAACCTTTGGAAAAATTTAAAAAAAAAACAAAATTCTAATTTATTCCCCTCCCCTATACATGTAAAGTTATGTAAAAGTAACATTGCCCACTTCCAGAGCTAGAGAGCTAAGCTTTGGCAGACTGATAGAAAATATGATAAAACTATAAGATTTAAATTTATTTAAAAACCCCAAAATTTTGGTTTGCTTCCCTCCCCTATAAATGTAAATGTAAACTAGTAAGAACTTTTCATTTTCAAATTTGTATTGGAGAACGTGGCTTTACTTTTATCTCAATTCGTTTTAAGGAATATCATTTTCGCGTACTTGGCTTTTTTTACATGAAATATTTTGTTATGATAAGACTATCCAGTTCAAGTGAATAGTTTTCTTCTATTTTACATATTCTTTTCACTTGCATCGGATATTACTCCTTAAAGCACCCTTAAATGATGTAACGCCCAAGGGGTGGGGAAGAGGGGAGTTTCGCCTTGCGCAGGGGGAGGGGGTGTCAAATCTTTAATGTTTGCGTAACGTAATTCAAGAATGTTTCCTTATTTTAAGTTTGTTTTGGAGCGCCTTGCACTCGAGGTTTCATTTATGTTGTGGTTTATACTTTAAGAATACACCTTAAAGTCACGTGCTCGAACGAACTCTCGCTTAAAAATAAATTTTTTGCAGGTATTCCAATCGAAAAACCAGCTTACTCAGTCAACAGACTGTGTGGTTCTGGGTTCCAGTCCATAGTCAATGGAGTCCATGATCTTGTCACTGGTTTTGGACAGATTTCACTTACAGGAGGTAAAGCGATCAACTATTACTTAAAAAATGGTTCATATCTCGAAAATTACGGGGCACAGTACCGTAGAATGGGGTGAATAGAAACACCAGGGTGAATAGGAACAAAAACTAGAAATTTGTTTTTTCTTGCCTGTTAGACTGAATTTTGGTTTTATCGCGATAAACTACTACTACTACTAGAACCAGTTGTTTGGAAATTTGGCAACCATGCACACCTTGAAAGGTGAATTTCATAGTTTTGCAACATTGGTTGGTGGCTGTCAGAATTCTGACCTGTAAAGTCGGTGTTTTTCATGGTCGGTAAAACTTTGTAAGGAAAAGTACGAAAAAACATGATTATTAGCTTAAATCCACACTAGATGTACTTGTTATAATGTATTCTTAAGTTTTTTTTACAAATATCACAAGAATATCCTGCAGTTTTTTTTCTAAGTAATTTCTGTAACTAACCTCAATTTCTTTGAATTTTCTGGATGAATAGAAACAGCGTGTTTATGTTGTGGCAACGTATTGGATGTTGGCGGGTCTGACTGAAGGAACGTTTTGAAAATACCGACCAATCAAACAATTTCTAGGACATCTATTTAAGTTTCCCGCAGTTCCTGATGTGTCCATATTTACATTCGAGCAAGTCGTGGGTAAAATTTTTCTACATAAAGAACGGCACATCAAAAAGGAAAGTTTTAAGATTTGGAATCACGCAAAATGAACTTAACTAAGTTAGTTCCCAAATGAGTTCCTTCTCCGTCCAAGATTTCACAATGTTTTATTTAGTTTTTAAAAAGTTTACAAGTGTGTTGTTAGTCCACGGTTAGAAAAACGTTAAATGCAATGGACTGTATAAATTAATTAATGAAAGCGCGAACCAACATAAATATATTGATATGAATTTACGAAATAATCAAAACGTCCATAGGTAAAATATTGGTGGCACACAACGGTAATCAGAACAAATGCACTCACCAGTTTTGCAGCCAAATTCTCCGCTTCTAAGGGGCCCCCGAATGGATCTAATGATGTCACCACGTAGCTGAAGGGTTGAAGTTTCTAGTTCTATGCTTCAGTACACAAAAATCGAGCACTTTCAGGTGTAGATATTTGAAATAGTTGGAGAACAAAATTAACACGCCATTTTCTCTAGGCGATTGACAAGGATCTCCCTGGTTGTTGGTGCGCATGTCCAAATACGCGGAATGCGCTTTGTCCTTCATACAGTTGTGTGTTTTTAAAAATATATATAAACAACCGCGAAATTTAGCGGGAGCTAACATAACTGCCCTCCAAAACACACAATTTTAGAATCTCAACCGGACAGATATAGATATAAGAAAAAGAATCGACCGATAAATATAAATGAATGAAAATAGATAAGTATCGTAAGTTTATTTAGAGATAACGAAATCCCGAAAAAAAGCAAAACAAACAAACAAAAAATTCAAAAAAAAAATTAAAAATATAAAAAAACCTATTGTAATACCCGGTAAAAGGTAGAAAATTAAAATTACTTTTAATTTGGCAAGAGGCACAGTTTTACAACTGGCCGCTTATAAACACCGCTAACCGTTTGTACCGTCGCAACACGCACCTGACCGTCCCCGCCGGGATGCAGTTCGATGACCCGACCGACCGGCCATTTCAAAGGCGATTGAATGTGATCACTTGTTATGATAACCAGATCATTTAACTTGATATTTGGGGACGAATCAGCCCACTTGTGTCGCTGTTGTAGCGTATGCAAATACTCTATAGAATACCGTTTCCAAAAATCATTATGTAGTTTTTGGATTAGTTGCCATCTCGAGAGCCGATTTAGGGGAACCTCGGACAAATCTGACTCCGGAATTTCTGAATTAAGGGGTTGAAGTGTCAAAAAATGCCCAGGGGTAAGAGGTTGAAGATCGTGTGGGTCTGAAGAGGCAGGAGATAAAGGGCGACTATTAAGTACGGCTTCTATGCGACAGGTAAGGGTGGACATCTCCATGATAGAAAACTTCTGGTCGCCGACAACTCGTACAAAGTGAGTTTTAAAACTTTTGACGCCAGCTTCTGCCAGGCCATTGAAATGTGGACTGAGAGGAGGTCCCAGATGCCAACGAATAGAAAGTCTGGTGGCAGCACTTCTTGCGTAATCCAGCAATTGGTTACGAAACCCTATAAAATTACTGCCCTGATCTGACCAGCATTGCGTCACGCTTCCGCGTCTGGAAATGAATCGATGGAATGCACCTACGAACCCTTCGGTGGACAGTTCCATGGTTAATTCCAAATGCACGCAATGTGTGGCCGTACAGACAAACACACAGACATACGATTTGAAAGCTTTACAACCACGGTAACGATGAGGAATCATAAAGAAAGGTCCACAAAAGTCGATAGCTACACTCGAAAAAGGTTTAAGTTGATTGATTCGATGAGCGGGAAGTGAACTCATTATGGGCGGTCTATAGGGTTTAGGGTTGATTCTAAAACATTGCAAGCACTTGGATATGGTTCTTTGAATTGCCCGTCTGGCAGATAATATCCAAAATTGCTGTAAAAGCAGATTATGTAATGTTTTAAACCCAGGATGAAGGTATTGTCGATGAGCGGACTCGATAAGAAGAGTAGTTAAACGATGGTTACTCGAAAGTAAGACGGGGTGTTTTGCAGAATAAGACAAAAGGTCAGATTTTTGTAATCTGCCACCGACTCTAATGATATTATTTTCATCAAGAAAAGGTGAATGTTTTCGCAAAGGTTTCGGTATTGGTTTATCCTTAGATAACGCGGAAAAAAGCTCAGAAAAACAAGAACCTTGAACGCGTTTGATAAGAAGGTATAACGCACTTTGCATCTCACCGGTGGTAGGAAAAACAATATTCTTAAAAATAACTTTTTGGTCCGGCGGCTTAGTGGGTTTTTGATAGGAATGGTTTTGAAACAGTTTAACTATTCGAAGGACATAACAAATGATACGTTGAATTTTTGATATAGATGAATATTTGATAAGAAGCTGATCTAAGAAGTTGACATCAATTATTGCATTGCAACAGACCTTTGGCTTTTCCTCCAGATTAATATCTCCGAAATCAATCGGCATTTTTGATTTATGAAAATCGGGCCATTCGTTTTCGGGAGACCACAAAAACGACGGTGCGTTCCACCACATGTGGTGTGAAGGGGTGGCCCCTCGTGACGCAATATCGGCTGCATTTAAAGCAGAAGGAATGTACCGCCACGAGTTTGAGGGAATGATTTCTTGGATTCTACTGACTCGATTTCCAACAAAGGTTTGCCAGCGATTAGGAGGGGATGAAAGCCAGTGCAATACGACTTGCGAATCGCAGAAAGTAACGATATTTGTAAAAGTTATTTTTCCTTCATAGCTAGATAAAACGAAGTCAATTAATTCGCTTAAAAGAAATGCGCCTAGGAGTTCTAGCCTAGCCAAAGTTTGTGACTTTATAGGCGCGACCCTAGATTTTGCAGATATGAGAGAAACAGATATATTGTTTTCCTCTTCTACACGAAAATATACGACGCCTGCGTAGCCTCGAATTGAAGCGTCACAGAAGCCGATGATTTGACAGGTATTGGTTTTTGACAGTTTGATTTGTCGGGGTAATTGAAAATTGGAAAGAAGCGGGAATTCAGAACGAAGTTTGTTCCAAGAGTCGATGATAGAAGAATCTGGTTCTTCGTCCCAGCCTATTTTCGATATCCACAACTGTTGCAAAATAAATTTTGCTTGTAGCAACAAGGGACAAAGAAAACCTAAGGGATCGAAGATTGTCCCTATGATAGATAAAATAGAACGTTTGGTTGGGGGTTTGTCCTTCATTCGACATTGATAAGAAAAAATGTCGTTTTTTGGATGCCATTGAAGTCCTAAAACTTTGATAAAGTGGGGTTCCTCCTTGTCGAAAGAGAGAGGCATTTGACGATCGGACTCTGGCAATGTTGCCAATAACTCAGGACAATTGTTTGCCCATTTTTTAAGTTCAAATCCTCCCGACTTCAACAAATCATTGAGTTCTGTTTGAAGGGAGAGAGCTTCAGAAAGCGAAGGGCTAGTTCCCAAGATATCGTCGATATAGATTGACGTTTTTAGAACAGTACTAGCCATAGGAAAACGTTCCTTTTCTCTCTTTGCCAGCTCATTTAAGGTACGCATGGCTAGAAAAGATGAGCATGTCATGCCAAAAGTGACAGTAGAAAGTTCCCACACTGAAAGTGGGTCCTGTGGAGAAAACCTCCACAATATCCTTTGATAAGGACGGTGATAAGGATTGATAAGGACTTGACGGAACATCTGTTTGATGTCAGCAATGTAGGCAATAGGATTAAGACGAAACGTAAGGAGTAAAGAAGCAATATCCTTTTGAAGTTTCGGTCCAGATAACAATGTGTCATTGAGACTAATATTTTTTGGGGTGACTGCCGAACAATCCCAGACTACCCTTAATTTTGTACTTAAGCTTTCCGGCTTTAGTACGCAATGATGTGCTAAAAAACACGACACGTCGACCTTTGGTTGACTAGAAAAAACTAAACTCATATGATTAGAATCGATATAGTCTTGTATGAAACTTGAATAGGCAGTGTACAGATCAGGATTTTTGATTAATCTATTTTCTAGAAGTAAAAATCTACGATAAGCTTGCGGATAAGTAGTTCCTAGGTCAGGGTTTATTTTGTCTTTAAACGGAAGATCTACCATGAATCTACCGCTCGGTTGCCGTACTACACTAGCAGTAAAAATTGATTCTGCCTGTTTTTCTTCCTTTGATAAGATTTGTTTTTTAGGCAAATGTTCGATTTCCCAAAACCTAGGGAGAATGACCTCTAAAGGAGGTGAATGACTCGTTAAAAAACAACTGGTTCGTCAACCTTTCCCATGACGACCCAGCCAAAGATAGTTTCAAGGGCTGAAGGCTGCCCTACCTGTCCAAGAACCCTGCCCTCCTTGAATATCTGTGCGAATAGCTCGCAACCAATAACCAGGTCCACAGATCTAGATTTGAAATAAGATGGGTCGGCAAGTTTAAGGTTTTGCAAGTGTTTCCACTGATTATCGTTCAAAGAGAATGTAGGCATATTGGAACATAGTTGTGGAACAACAATTGCTTCGAAATTAAGTAAAGGAGTGACTTGTCCTTGTGGCTTAATGTGACAGTGAACGAGCCCTTTGGAAGTAAAAGAAGACATCTAATTTAATCCGAAGATTTCAGTGGTGTAACTTCGCCTAGGAAGATTAAGACGCTGAATACACTTTTCACTGATGAATCCTGTCTGTGATCCAGAATCAAGCAGTGCCCTTACAGGTTGAAAATTTCCGCAACCGTCCATAACATCTATTATGGCGGTGCATAAAAGAAAGGTACCTGAAGGTCCTGAGGCATTTAATGACACATGAAGATTATTGACAGGTGGTGTGTGATTGACAGGATTAGTATCTTGGCTTCCAGACTCTTGATTAGTTTCTAAGATATGAGTTAAAGTGTGGTGCCTTTTACTATTGCAAGTCCTGCATGAATATTTTGATTTGCACGTATCTACATCATGCAAGGGATGAAAACACGCTAGACATAATTTTTTCTGTTTGACGAAAGATAGGCGATCGATAGGTGAGAGATCAAGAAATGTTTGACATTTCGAAAGCACGTGACCTTGATTGCACCGGAAACATTTTATTCCCGTACTTGAATTAGTTGAGGTGCCAGCCAGTCCTATAAAAGGCGAATTGGATGATTTATAGGTAGGCTTTTTCCCAAACTGACTTCGCATAGAATTTGAATTTTGATAGGTAGGCTTTTGCCCAGACTGATTTTGCATAGAATTTGATTTTTGATAGATAGGCACCTTTTTGGGTGCTGTTGATTGAGGAAGTGATTCCAAAACTTTACATCTTTTTTCTTTGATTTTGATCTATAATGTTATTAAAAAGATCGAAAAAGCTTGGCCATAATTTTTTATCACCTCGGAATATGGGAATACCTAACTCTTTGAGTTTTGGAGTTTCAGATTCGTTTTGTCGAACATATGATCCCGAAAAGGATGGGGCCTCAACCGGAAATATTTTAGAGTAAACCCCCTTACACGCATAAAAATATTTACGAGCTTCTGAAAGGATCGCATTCTGCGTTTTAAACTCCTCATCGTCCGAGTCGTCTATCAACATAATGACGTCATTATGCGCCAGCATGCATTTATCGAAGGTTTCATCCAAATCGGAATACCTCACTTGAAACTCGTTTCTCGCTCTTTCATCCTTTTCCGAGGTCTGTGACAACACAACACTCGGTGATCGCAGATAAAAAACCCTTGCGTTTTTGCGCGGCTTTTTTGACAGACATGATTTTTACCTTTGAAATGACGAAATTGTCGGTAAATATACAATTAACGCTAAATTAATGCTTCTGAAATAGAAAAATGACGAATTGTCGAAAATATGCACTAATTTATCGCAATTGATGAAAATTGTTTTAAATATCGAAATGATATGGTACACACCTATCACACTGAACGTTTCTTTTGTTTGTTTTGATTCCTACTCGCTTTGTTTACTGAATCGACCACGCGCTAGACACGTGCCCTGCACCGCACCACACCGACGACTTTCTCGACTCGACGTTTCAAATACGATGCGAAAACTTCAAGGCCGCCTCGGCTTGCAAATAATTATTAATACCGTCGTATGGATTTATTATTTAAAAATAATTCGGCTCGAAAAGGACCACTTTGTGTTAGTCCACGGTTAGAAAAACGTTAAATGCAATGGACTGTATAAATTAATTAATGAAAGCGCGAACCAACATAAATATATTGATATAAATTTACGAAATAATCAAAACGTCCATAGGTAAAATATTGGTGGCACACAACGGTAATCAGAACAAATGCACTCACCAGTTTTGCAGCCAAATTCTCCGCATCTAAGGGGCCCCCGAATGGATCTAATGATGTCACCACGTAGCTGAAGGGTTGAAGTTTCTAGTTCTATGCTTCAGTACACAAAAATCGAGCACTTTCAGGTGTAGATATTTGAAATAGTTGGAGAACAAAATTAACACGCCATTTTCTCTAGGCGATTGACAAGGATCTCCCTGGTTGTTGGTGCGCATGTCCAAATACGCGGAATGCGCTTTGTCCTTCATACAGTTGTGTGTTTTTAAAAATATATATAAACAACCGCGAAATTTAGCGGGAGCTAACATGTGTTCTTTCCAAAATATAAAGTTTCTATTTTTTTTAAAGAAATGTTTTACGCATAATGGACTTAGCTTAAGTTAGTTTACAAATATGTTTCTTCTTTGTCCAAAAACTAAAAAAATGTTAACTAGTTTTTGGAAAAAGTTCTCTAAGAAGTGTTTTTGTTAATTTTTTAGATTTATTTTTGATAAAATTCTATGAAAAATAAAAGATTTTTGATTTTTTTTTACTAAAAAATGCTTGAAAATAAAATAATTTCATTTTAAAAACATTGAAACTGTTTCTATTCACCCTTGCAGTGGTATAATGGCCGATAAAGTGAAAACCAGACAGGTGTTTCTTTTCACCCCGACTGCCAGGTAAACAGAAACAGGACATATATTTTTTTAAGATACAGCCATTTAAAAAAAAAAATCTTGAAAAATGAATACATAGTTTGAACCTACCAGGAGCGACCGGACTTTCGGCATTTTTACTTTATTTTTAGAGTGCCTTGTTTTTGAGATTTAAGCACTGAAAGGCCCAAAAGTATTTCTATTCACCCCATTTTACGGTACGTTTCTTTAAGTATGGCTTATATCTCTAACGCTAACACCATTGGAAAAGGATGAATTGCAAAATAAGTTATTTTTAAAGAGAAATACGTTTTAAAGACCCTGTATAATCGGGTACAAGGTTCCTTAAAATATTTGTGTTACAAAAACGAAAATATAAGATTAAACAATTAAACATATTAAAGTTATGTGAATGTCATTTAGGAGTAGAAAATATGTCTATGGCTCCACACGCAGTGAGGGGCATACGGTTTGGCGTCCCACTGGGTCACAGTCCACAACTAGAAGACACTCTTTGGACGGGTTTGTCAGATACCTACTGCAAGCTAACAATGTCATTGACCGCCGAAAAACTGGGAGAACAGTACAAAATTACTAGGGATGAGGTAGACCAGTTTGCTTTAAATTCACAGAAAAGGTAAGTATGATTCTTGATTCTGAGGCATTGGGCATAAGATCTAGTTTTTAAGCTGGCCACACAAACATAAGTACTTTCATCATCATGTATAACGGAGTGATTGAACGGGAAGACGTGCTTTTATCTGGATTGTGGCATCGCACAGGTCCCCTTTTATCCGCTTATCACTCCACGTATAGAACGTACCGAAATCACGTTGAAAATTTGTACAGTTTATGTCCACACAAATACACATCACTTATTTGGATAGTTGCGAATGAAACATGAAGCTTCTTTTTCCATGTTGTTCTTTCGCTCGTACATTTTTCTTATATCTCAAAAACTGTAACCTTTAACGTTCTCTTTATTATACTTTATTTATTTATTTGCTTAACAAATTTAAATATAGTTCTTAATTTACCTTTTGTGATAAACCTAAATTATGGGGGTCCCAGAGTTTTAACAGGCAACATACAAACCTTATTTATCCGAAAAAGAAAGGGCAAATAAATAAAATCTTAAAAATAAAACTAACTTTGACCACGCACTAAATATTTACATCGGTATTATTCATCAATAAGGAACAAGTCACTATTTATCTGGCGCACACTTTAGACGACCCACCATTATCCGTTCGAAGCGCGCGTAAGTTTTAGACTGAATTATAAAATCATCTTAATAAACCAAATAGGTGTTCAAACTTAGCAAAGCATCTGTGAACTAAATAGATCAAAGATGTTTAAAAAAAATAAAATAATAATTTATTTTAAATTAGTAAAGTAGGTTACCAAAAACACTTAGTCGGCACAGGAAATAAAATTATTTATGGCCATTTCGCAGAAAAAATTAAATATTAAATAATTTTTAATTGTTGATTTATTTTCTTTGAGGGCCAGCGGCCGCCACTACAGGTGGCTGATTTATTGCTTTTTTTTAAACCCATTCGGTTCGGTTCGGTTCGGTTCGGTTCGGTTCGGTTCGGTTCTGATTAATATTTATTACCTATTTTAAAAGCTTTTTGATTTAAATATAAAAACCATTTTAATAATAAGAATAAACACATCCGCCGGTTTTGTTTGATATCAGACAAATAGATAGTAATAATTAATAGTGCATATGTCGAACAAAAATTAAATGTAAATTATTTATTACCTTGTTATTAAAATTTGCCGACTTAGTTCTGAACATCTACCTTAAAAAATAGATTTTGGGATATAAAAGGACGAGTCGCGATTATTAGAATCAGTATCAAAAACGCAGTGAAACCATGAACATAAAAAATATGAGTATCAAAACCGCAGTTAAACTGATAAATTAAAAACACCTAGTCAGTAAAGTGATCTAGTAAAAAGTTAAAAGTTAGTATTTTACTTAACAAGATGCAAGATGTGGAAATGCATAAAAAACCTTTTAGAAGTGAAAACATAAATAAATAAATAAATACAAGAAACAAGACATTTTTTGGAGCAAGAACATTGGTGCTGAAGGTAATTTGGTGCCTTAGATATAAGAAACAGTAACTTTTATGGTGGCTCCTGGACATTATTTGGCGAGGTAATTTTTATTGGAACTTGTAAAACCTAGACTCTAATACCAGTGTTTTTGGTGTTTAAAAGGAAATAATATGTCTTAATATTGTGGTTAGACTCTAGGAAAAATTATAATTAAATGTGTAAAATTGTTAATCAATGTTATTATTGAAAATATTCTATTGACATTTTTGCAAATTTTGTCTGCGCAGGTTTGATAAGCGTACTATATATTTTTCTATTCCTATGCTACAGCCCCTCTGCAGCCCCCCCTCTTACCAATATTTAATGACTTTATCCCCGGTATCCCAGACATATGGATATGTATGGCTAGTCTTTATATGTAAATAAATAACAGAACGTACCGAAATCACGTTGAAAATTTGTACAGTTTATGTCCACACAAATACACATCACTTATTTGGATAGTTGCGAATGAAACATGTAGCTTCTTTTTCCATGCTGTTCTTTCGCTCGTACATTTTTCTTATATCTCAAAAACTGTAACCTTTAACGTTCTATTTATTATACTTTATTTATTTATTTATTTATTTATTTGCTTAACAAATTTAAATATAGTTCTTAATTTACCTTTTGTAATAAACCTAAATTATGGGGGTCCCAGAGTTTTAACAGGCAACATACAAACCTTATTTATCCGAAAAAGAAAGGGCAAATTAATGTAAAGATACACTTGTGCCAGCTCCATTTTTATTTTCTAAAACATCTCTAAAAACTGGAAACGCTTTGGATCCATCAGGTTTAATTTATTTTTAGATGGAAAGACGCACATGACAACGGCCGTTTTAAGGAAGAACTAGCACCAGTGTCCATAAAAAGCAAAAAAGGAGTTGAAAATCTAGAGTTTGACGAGCATCCCAGGCCTCAAACAACTTTGGAAGGCCTTCGAAAATTGCCAACCATGTTTAAAAAGGACGGGCTAGTTACCGCTGGGACGGCCTCAGGTAAGGAGGGGTTAAAAATACATAGTACATACACAGGGTCACATTAAAAAACTTTTTCACTTGCTAAAATTTTTAATTTGTTTTTTTTATAAGTTTTTGAGATGTTTGGCTGAAATCTGGAACGTGTATTTAACTACAAGGTATACATCATTAAACATGCCAAATATTAGGAAAACACTACAAAGTGATATTTTTTCCGGGGTCATGCCCCCTTTTTACCCCAGAACTTTTTGGCAGTAAGTCACTGGCAGATTCAAAAACATAAAATTAATTCCTTGTTTTATTCAGACACTTTTTGATTTCTTGCAATTTTTTGTATCTCTAACCGTTTTGAGAAAAAAGACAAAAAAAGATAATTTGTATCTTCGATTGCTATTCAGAAATTACACATAAAACTCGCATAAAATTAAAATAATGTAATGTAGTGACTATTTTAAATTCAGGGTACAAATTTTCCTTTTTTGTCTTTTTTCTCAAAAATTGCAAGAGATCAAAAAGTTTCTGAATAAAACAAAGAATTTAAAATTTTTGAATCTGTCCTGGGGGAAAACCTCTGAAAATACATCCTGTGGTTTTTTTCCTGATATTTGGCACGCTTATGTGTGCCTTGTAGCTAAATACACGTTTCAAATTTGAGCATAACATCTCAAAGACTGCACGAGCTATAAAGAAAAAACAAATAAAGAATTGAAACTTTGACACCTTGTATCTCGAAAACTAAGCATTTGGGGAACCATGTTTTTTTGACGTTTTTTCCTTAAAAGCACTCAAAAAATCATCCTCTGAAGATTGGCGACATACTTTATTAACACCCTGAATATTTAAGTGGGTTTCGTGCAGGCAGATCTTGTAGTGATAATGTTTTTTGTCTTAAATAAGTAATTGAGAAAAGGAGCGCCAGAAATATAGAGACTCATGTTACCTTTGTAGACCTACAAAAAGCATATGATACCGTTCCAGTAGAAAAACTATGGACAGTGTTAGAGCAGACTAATATCAATCATAAAAGCGATAAAAGAACTATACAAAGGGTTAAAATCTAAAATTAAAATTGGAAATCGACTTTCAAAAGAATTCCTGGAAACAAAAGGCTTAAGACAGGGATGTTGTATCTCTCCAACTCTTTTAAAATATATATCGCAGTAGCTCTAAAAAACTGGAAACGTAAAGTGCACGGCATGGGAATACAACTTAGCGACCGATTTACCACCTACACACTACAGTTTGCTGACGACCCAGTAATTGTAGCTTATGCTAAAGAAGGCATGGAGTATATGATGAGAAAGTTAATGGAAGAATACCGGAAATGGGGATTAACAGTGAACGTGGACAAGACACAGTACTTGTGTATTGGAAACGAATCCAGTGAGTTAGAACTAGACAATGGACAAGTAATATCTTCATGCAATGAGTATGTATACTTGGGTGTCACATTTGATAAGACAGGAAGAGACTGTAAAGAACTGGAAAAAAGAATGGTAAAAGCAAAAAAGGTTATTGGATGTCTTAACAGTATTTTATAAAGCACAGAGATAAAAAAAGAATTTAAAATTTAACACATATGAAACAATGGTGAAAAGCACGCTGTTGTATGGAATAGGAATTCGCGTAACAGAAAAATACAAAACAAAAATGGAAAGTGTCGAAATGGATGCAATAAGAAGATCAATCAGAATATCTAGAACAGATCACATAAGAAATGAGATCATAAAAGAAAGAATGGGAATCGAGGGAAGCATAACGGATGACATCACTAAAAGGAAACTGATATGGTATGGGCATGTACAACAGATGAACGACGAAAGATTACCAAAGCAGGTCCTAGAATGCCAACCAATAGGGCGCAGAAAAAGAGGGCGTCCTAAACTAGAATGGCAACAGTCAATCCAAAGATCAATGAGTCAAAAAACTCTGACAGAAGATGATTGTCAGGATCGAAGGAGGTGGAGAATAGGCGTCGGACAACGTAGAAAAACGTTCTAAACCGACTAAATAAAAAAAATATTTAAGTCGCGTGCATAGGCCTTTTCTGCATTTGAATATTTGATCTGAGAAAGAATACCTTTGATTTTTTTTTGAAAAGCACTTATTGTTATAAAAAATATTGCAAAATTTTAGGAATATGCGACGGAGCAGGCGCTGTCATTTTAGCTACCGAGGAGGCCGCCTCTAAAAACAACCTCAAACCTCTTGCCAGGGTTGTGGGTTACACAGTGGTTGGCGTGGATCCCTCGATTATGGGTATCGGACCTGCACCGGCCATTAAACAACTTTTAAAACTCACAGGTAATAATAATAATAGTTGTTTTATCAAAGTTACATTTTTTACATTGCAAATTCCTAGAGTTGATATTGTATTAAAGCGGCACCGCGTCATAGCTATGGTAAACCAAATTTTGCAGCAAAATCTAAGTAAGGAAACCTTAAAAATTTAGTGTTTCACTTTGTGCATGCAGTGTGCCGCTCGGGGTTTAATGTTCGAAGGATAAAACACTAAGATCTTTTAAAGGAGAGATCAAATAGGTACTTACCTAATAAATAAAGATCCGAAACCTAAAAGAGGATCCAAAATGATATTAAAATGTGCGCAAATATTGATTTAGTTGCAAAAACGGTAATTTGTTTTGTAAAAAGCTCCGTCGTAATTTGTTTGACATAAACAGTCAAAACAACAACGAATAGAAAACGTCAAAGCCCGGCTAAATCATATAATATGTTCCTTTCTAATGAAATCGTTTAGAAGAAGACATTAATAAAAAGCAAGTAAAATAGTAATGACTAATTAGTGCAGTACCTAATTTTGGGAATCAATATCAATAAAAAAATTAAAGGAAGTGCGTGGCACTGTATGTACCCCTCTACTCCCCTCCCGCCAATCAAGGTTTTGATGACGCGGTGACACTTTAATACAATATCAACTATAGTAAGAGTAATTAAACATTTTTTGGCGCTGAAGCTACTTCCTTGTGAGCGCCGAGTGTCTAGTTTGGTTATTTTTGTCACCATCGAGGTAGAGTCACTTTTGGGTTTTAATGACAAATTTGAGATAAAAGTCACAATCAGGGTTTTAGTTCATTAATAAATCTACTTATAAAAATACATGATAAATTAGTACAATAATAATAACTATTTAAAAAAGACAATGTAAGTCATTTTGGTTTCTTTCTAGTAACCATTTTTTTAGTTCTATTTTAAATTTTTTGTGAAAGATTTGTTCTTTAAGCTGCTGAGGTAGCAGATTGTAAATTTTTGAAGCCATGTAGTCAATAGATCTATGACCCACTTCTTTATGGCTTAGAGGACCTACCATAAATTCTTGTTACTGTACCAAAGCATACACGGTAAAAAATTTTGTCTACAATGAAAACACGTTATTTTCTTGAATAAATTGATTTACCTTAAAACAATTTGTTTTGAATTAAAATATTTTTCTTTAGTTCAACGCAGCATTGAATCTTGAAATGAGACTTTATTTTCTTTCTTCAATTGTTTTGTTTCAGTATACTCCATTTTGTAACAAAGCAAATTGTCTTCATATAAGTAATATTTTGCTTCCAGAGAAAACTGTGCCTTTACATTAAAATAAAAGGCAAGACATTTTTTTATTCTAAATCAAGAAAATATTCTCTTGGTGAAGACGAAAGCACAAAATATTTTACTTCAAAGCAATTCGCAAAGCAATTTGCTTTGATCTAAGATAATTTTTTTACCGTGTGGAAAATATTTTTTACATAGGTTTTAAGAAAGGGAAAATATCTTGATTTTGAAACTACAAGTGCTATTTGCTTGTCCCATCTTAAATGCTGGTCAATCATTATTCCAAGATATTTAATGTATTCTGATATTGACAAAAATTTGGTTAGTTAAGGTTAAAGGTTACAAACTTTGCACTAGGTAATATCATTCACTAGGTTTAACTACCAAATTTTGTGATAGTGTCTGTTTCTCTGTCCGTTTTTCTATCTGTCTGAGATACGATAACTAAGAAAACCGATTACCGATTTTAACAAAACTTGGTACAAAAATTTTACGGTACCCGTGGATAAGGCCATTAAAGTTTGGTGGGAGTGGGAAGTGGGGGCTGCAAATGGGTAGTAGAGGAGGTTAAACGTTAAAAAAATCATAATTCAATTCAAAATGCGATTTTCAAAGATACATTAAAAAATATATTTGCAACAAAATTCGTCAAACCGCCGTTTTTGAGATATAAAAAATCATATTTTAAAAACCACAGCAGCTAGCGTCTGTCATGGGGTCAAGGTATGCAAATAACAATAAATACATTTTTTTTAATAAATTTTTTTATAAATACAATTTTTTTAAAAATACAATTTTTTTTAAAATATAATTTTTTTTAAAAAATACAATTTGTAAAATTTTAATTTTTTTTTAAATAATTTTTTTTTAAATACAATTTTTTTTGAAGAAAAAAAAACGACAGCAGCTAGAGTAACGTAGTTTTTAGAAATTGATTAAAAATGTTCTACAAAAAGAAAGCTACTCCAGCACCCAGACCGACTAGACTGCTGCGCCAATTTTTTTTATCAAAAAATCTTAGTCATGGTCAACTTGTGACACCTAAGGCAGTATTTATCAAAATGTGCTAAGTCTATAGACCTAGCCCTGACCGGTCTACATTTTTGTTAAAAGTTTATTAATTTTTTGCCTTGCAATGCAACAGTTTTATAATTTTAATAATTATATATAATAACACCCTGCAAACTTTGCTGGTGGTTAGATTGACATTAAACTATTTATATTATCCAGAAAAACTTACAAATTAAAATGATTTGGTTTAAAAATGGCAGGATGTCGAATCAAATCGAAGTAAGCAAGTCGGTTTACAACATTTGACTGCTTTCCGCTTCAATTTATATGTTAATTATTATGGGTTGATCGAACCGTTTTTCAATTATTATTCGGGTTAGTGTTTCAGCAATAGGATTTCAATATAAGAAGCGCCTTTTATAATAATTAAATATTGTTTCGTATTCAATCACTATTAATATATTATTTGACTTTGATTTTTATAATTGTAGATTGAATATTTTTATAGTTTTACAAATTTTATGCCACCCTTCATGGGTGGTACCAAACTTTGAGACAATTTTGTTCAGAATTCTATGGATGCACAGACAAATATGCGATTCTCCTTTAAAAAGTTAGCAAATCTAATCCGCTCGTTACAGTAGCGAACACTATTCTACATGCAAATTTCATGAAAATCGGTTTCAAACACACACACACACACACACACACACACACACACACACACACACACACACACACACACACACACACACACACACACACACACACACACACACACACACACACACACACACACACACACACACACACACACACACACACACACACACACACACACACACACACACACACACACACACACACACACACACACACACACACACACACACACACACACACACACACACACACACACACACACACACACACACACACACACACACACACACACACACACACACACACACACACAGACACACACACACACACACACACACACACACACACACACACACACACACACACACATTTAATTTATACTTTATTGTTGTTGTATTTGATATTTGAGTTTATAAAAAAATTTTTGGATTATAAAGTTATTTCTTTTCAGGAAAGACTTTGAACGACATCGACTTAGTTGAAATAAATGAAGCTTTTGCTGCCCAAGTTTTGTCATGCGCAAAAGAACTTAACTTGGATCTAAACAAGTTAAACGTTGACGGAGGAGCTATCGCCCTTGGACATCCATTAGGTAAGAATACAAATAAAATAAAGTTCGATCCCGTCAAAGCAAATTAGACATTATAGAAAAAAAATTATAAGTTTAGAAACCCCCAGTAGGAAACCAAATACAGATCCATAGAGCTCCCCCCCTCAGGAGAAAAAAACGGCCACACCCCTAAACGTGACCTCATGATGCTTTCCAGCATTTTTCTCGTAACATTCTTTCTTGAACAAGAAAATGTTATAGGACTTATATTCTCCATTAAATTGCTCATCAAATTTGTCATATAAAGTATTTGCGTATTTCTTACCCAACACTTATAAATGACCTTGGAAAAAACATATTTTGTAGTGCGAAGGCAAAAATGAGCCCAGTCGCGATATTCTCAAAAACCATTAGTGTGAGCAAAAAATGTATGAAATCAAAATTAAAGAACAGTTTTTTCTCTACTCTTCTGTTCACAGTGTGCCTGAATAAAGTATAGGTTACATAAAAAAAGTTTGGTCACGCGGTCAAACTCATGGTCGTTTGGCCGCCATCTTTGAAAATGGCCGCCAAATTAAAATATTTTTTGTTTAAGCGTATCTCCCTACCCAGTGGTCCCATTTTAATTTTTTAAAGCTTGTTTTACTCCTTTTTGAAAGACAAACCAATTTTGTTATAACACATTTTTTGATAAATTACGTAGTTTTTGAGATATACCAAGATTATTAGTATTTCCGCTCGCAAGAGTTAAAATAATACCCATGCTCATTTTACTGTAGCTACAATATTATTGACATTTGTTTTTTTTTATTACATAGAAGGCTTTAAACCTTTCACAGAAGAGGATATTGACTATATGTTTTTAAAGTTCGTTGGATGGTACCCCTAAAGACTGCCTTAAAGAGGGTGGTTTATGAAACTGTTCACAATATTATAGAAAAAGTGAATTTGCAGCGAAACGATGCATCCTAGCGAAAAACGCTGAAATTAATTTTTTATAGTACTTTTAATTTCGCTTCTTCTGATGCATCACTTAGTATCCTAGCTTTCATAGTTAGCTGTACAAGCCAGCTAAAATATACAATTTTGTAAAAATTCCATGTTTTCGCTACAAAATCGATGATTTTCTTAAACATTTTAAAAGACAATGATCAGAAGAAGCGGAATTAAAAGTACCATAAAAAATTATTCTTAACATTTTTCGCTAGGATTTTTTTTTATGGGTATGCGCACTCGCAAGGAGATCCCTATCACGCTCGACAAGCGGCAAGTGCGCGTTTCGCTGCAAATTCACTTTTTGTATAATCTTGTGAACAGTTTTAGAAACCACCCTCTTTAAGGCAGTCTTTAGGGGTACCATCCAACGAACTTTAAAAACATATAGTCAATATCCTCTTCTGTGAAAGGTTTAAAGCCTTCTATGTAACAAAAAAACAAATGTCAATAATATTGTAGCTACAATAAAATAAGCATGGGTATTATTTTAATCCTTTTGCGAGCGGAAATACTAATAATCTTGGAATATCCTAAAAACTACTTGATTTATTAAAAAATATGTAATTACAAAATTTATTTGCCTTTAAAAAAGAAGTATAATAAGCTTTAAAAAAATTAAAATCGAATGACTGGGTGGGGAGATACGCTTAAACAAAAAACTCTATCAATCAGGCGGCCATTTTGAAAGATGGCAGCCCAACGACCATGACCACGTGATCAAACTTTTTTTATACACCTATGGGTGCTTAACAATGCCCCGCAGTCAAACTGAGTGCACATATTAGGTCACACGCGACAGGAGCCAGCGCCTAGACTAACTAGGTAAATTGCAAAAAATTGATAAAATTTCGAGAAGAGGATCAGCTAGGATTTATATGAATATCGCTCTGAAGTAAGGAAAGAGTCCATATTCAAAATGTGCAATTAGTTTTTGGAACCATTTTTATGTAACCTATACTTCGTTCAGGTACACTGTGTGTTACGCGACAAGTCTCCATTCCATACAACAGCGTGCTTTTCGCCATTGTTTCATATATCGATGGCCTAACTGCAATATCCCGTATCTGAAAAACAGTTTAGGTAACACATATAGGGTTATTGGCTATAAAAGAATATCTTTGCTATATTTGTTATTCCCACGAACTGGCTTATATCATTATAAGTACACCATGACAGTGGGCAGCTCATTTTGCCCAAATTACAAATAATCTAAAATTTATCAAAATGTTAGATACGGGGTATTGCAGTTAGGCCATCGATATGTTAAATTTTACATTCTTTTTTATCTCTCTGCTCCACAAAATACTGTTAGGGCATCCAATAACCTTTTTTGCTTAACTATTCTTTTTTCCAGTTCTTTCAGTCTGTCTTATCAAATGTGACACCCCAGTATACATACTCATTGCATGGAGGTATTGTTTGTCCATTGTCGTGTACTTTACGTTTCCAGTTTTTTAGAGCTACTGCGATATATATTTTAGAAATAGTTGGAGAGATAGCCCTGTCTTAAGCCTTTCGTTACCAGGAATTTTTTTTAAAGTCGATTTCCAATTTCAATTTTTTGAAAGTCGATTTCCAATCATAAGCTTTTTGTAGGTCCACAAAGGTAACATGAGTCTCTATATCTCTGGCACTTCTTTTCTCAATTACTTGTTTAAGACAAAAAACATTATCACTACAAGATCTGCCTGCACGAAACTCACTTTGTTATTCTTATTCTTGTTCATAAAAATCATTCTCTATTAGATCTCTAGTCCTACCGTACAATCTACTTAGAGTACTGATTACTGAAAATTCCTCTGTAATTGTTGCAATCCAGCTTGTTTCCTTTTTTATGTATTGAGGAAATAAATGCAATTTTCCAATCATCAAGTACTGGATGTCCGTTTATGCATTGATTGATAATAAAGCTTACATAAGCTACATTTGAGTATAACATTGTTCAAAATAAAATTTCTACAAAAATGTTTATTATATGCTTTTAAATGCTTAGTTTTTGAGAAAACCAATAGTTCCGGTTACCTAGTAAATAGTGTGTTTTGCTAACGCTCAATTTATATTTGACTAGTAACAGTTTTTTTGTAGATAAAACACAGCTCTTCAACTCTGATTCTATACATTTTTTGCTCACACTAATTCAACCACAAGTTTATGGTTAGCACTCCATTGGAATCCCAATATTAGAATTAGTTTTATTCAGTTTTCCGAAACACTAAGCATTTTGGAAGAAAATAAGAAAACTTTTTATATAGTTTATAGTAATAAAATAAAAACCCTTCACTAGGTAACTTTTTGTTTTGATTTTAGGTGCTTCTGGTAGTAGAATAACAGGCCATCTAGTTCACGAATTAAGAAGAAGGGGAGCTAAATTTGGAATTGGTTCGGCTTGCATTGGAGGTGGACAGGGTATCGCTGTTATGGTTGAAGCCTTGTAAATATGATTTATATAATAAGACTGTCAAAAATTAGTAACCCTAATGTGCATCGTTTGCTAAAATCGAATTAAATGGGTTAATCCAAGTTTTACTAAGGGTGCATGTCAGGGTTAGTGAGTTAGTTTTTAAGGTATTTTTTAAGTATCAAAATTTAAATAGTTTTATATTTTTGTGAGTTTTTCAATTTATTGAGATTGTTCTTAAGGATTTATATTAGGTATGTAAAAATAAAAATAGAAATTAAGCTTTTTTTACAAAACAAAAACAGAAACCGTCTGTTCTATTTTTTTCGGTTTGACCAATCTTTAAAATATTTATCATTCATTTATAAGTATCACCAAATTTTGCCAATGTGTCCTCCAATCTTTCTTTGCATTTTTGCTTTTTCTAAAATTCGACAAAAAAAACTTCAATAATTGCATACTGCACAACAATAAATTCTTGGGGCCCTTAATATAATTCCAACCATCAACCTTGAGATCAACTGACCAAGGGGTCCTTATAGTTCAACATAAAGGACAAATAAAAAATCATCTAAGATCATAAAGGAAAATGGTATAACAGTCCTATGTTAAAAACGGAATTATTAATAACCGGACATTATCAAAAACGTCATCCTTCAAAACAAGACAAGAGCAAAATTGAAGTTCTGTATAACGTTTTTTATCAAAACCGGACAAGATCAAAAAGGACA
Source organism: Aspidapion aeneum (assembly GCA_963576565.1). Lineage (NCBI taxonomy): Eukaryota > Metazoa > Arthropoda > Insecta > Coleoptera > Brentidae > Aspidapion > Aspidapion aeneum. The sequence goes on along the minus strand of OY755046.1, from coordinate 32,035,440 downwards.
AAATCAAAAGAGGACGGGCCTATAGCTTGTGACGTTCTAATATTGCTATGCAATTGAAGCGCCCTCCACTGCAATTTCTTTACTGCCATGCCTAAATAAAACGCCGTATCTATATAGGATTTGCTATAGCACATACGACATTTTCATTAAGCAAGGCCCATCCTTAAAAAAGGTCAGGTGTTGGCCCCTAGGTTCGGATTCATCTGCAATTAATTGAGGTTTGGTTCGATGCGGTTCGGTTTGGCTCGGTTAACACCGATTTCGACCTCTCAAATTAACGGAAAAAAAACAGACATGTTTTTATGTGGGTCCAAAAACAATAATATTATTTGTTCCCGATTTAAATTTGCCGCCAAACTTGCAAGAGAGCGATTTGTATGAGAGGAAGAGAGACGGAATCAGTATCCATGAAAAGAAAGGACACAGTTGCTCATGCTAGGCCCGGCCCGTTTTTATGATTTTGTCTGGTTTTTATAAAAGACTTTATACTTACCTTCGATTTCCCTCCATCACATACAAGAATGGAAAGTAAAAAACATAAACAAACTTTTCCTAGTTTTGCTTATTATAAATTAGAAAAGAATAAAAAAAGTTTTTTAAATTTTGGGTTTTTGCTTGAAAACTACTAATCTAAATCTAGGTATTTATTAGAATTTACTAAATTATGGTGCCAAAGTTTAATCTATGCATTTTTGCATAGGTAATCATGCAAAAGGTGGCAAATCAAGCAAGTATACATTTCTGCCTATTGATTTACCTAATTCATTTGTAATAAATTTTACACAATAACAACCCGAACTTAATTTTTTATTTAAATTATGAATATGGTTTTGAAATTTTAAATTTTCGTCTATGTTAAGTCCTAAAAATGTAATATTATCTGTAGTATTAATAATAAAATTAATACTACAGATAATTTTTAGGACTTAACATAGACGAAAATTTAAAATTTCAAAATTATATACATAATTTAAATAAAAATTAAGTTCGGGTTGTTATTGTGTAAAAATTATTACAAATGAATTAGGTAAATCAATAGGCAGAAATGTATACTTTTCTTTAATTGAATCAAACTTACGATATGGCATTCCTTTCTGGGGTACATGTTCAATGTATTTATTTAGATCAGTGTTTATTCTTCAAAAAAGAGCAATTAGGTATTTATGCAATGTAAATTCTAGATATCACTGCAAAGACTTATTTATCAAAAATAATATTTTGACTCTTCCTTGTTTATATATTCTTGAAACAATTTGTCTGATAAATAAACATCTAAATTACTTTGAAATAAACCAAAATACTTATTCAACGAGACAAGTTAATAATCTTACATTACCTATACCACATTCATTTTTATTTAAAAAATCCATAATTTATAACGGTATAAAATTGTATAATAATTTGCCAAACAATATAAAACTTAATAATAACTATAACATATTTAGAAATAAGTGCAAGGATTTTCTTATCACTAAAGCTTTTTATTCAATTAACGAATATCTTGATCAGAGTTACAATTAAGGAATAATTTTAAACTTAAAATTCTCAATTATTATAAAAAAAAACAAGTAAATTAAAAAAAAATATATAATCAAACAACATAATTAAACCACTTATTGGATGATTTTTTCTATTATTATTATTAGTTATGTATTTGCTTTGTCTACAAAGTTTTATACTTTATATAAGACAATAAAGCTTGATTTGATTTGATTTGATTTGAAGTGCAGGAACCGCAATTACAAGATTTACATGATGCACATTTTTTTTATTGTCTTATGTAAATCCTTTGAACATATAATATGTTCGATGGTAAATCTGTATTAGCTCACACATATACTATACTATAGTAGTGTGAGCTATGGTGATCCTAATTTTTTCGAGAAAAAAAAAGTTGCTCCGATTTCAAAAATTTTTATATATCTTTGCGTTTCAGATGATTTTGAAACTTTTTTGTTGCGCCGTCTGTCTGTCTGTCTGTCTGTCTGTCTGTATGTCTGTCTGTCTGTCTGTCTGTCTGTCTGTCTGTCTGTGTGTCTGTATGTCTGTCTGTAACGACCAACGCGCATAACTCAAAAACCGCTTGGTCGATTTTAATGAAATCTGGCACCTAGGCTGGGTCTTGGGTCGAGATGGTCCCATTTAAAAATGAACAAAATCCACCGAACACAAACCAAATAAAAGGGTGGGGGTAGATTTCAAAATTAGAGTTTATGTGAAAATATGGCGTGTGTGATATTAAACGAAAGGTAATTGAGTCTGCAGTTAAACAAAATACATTTTAATTTATTTAAAAAAAAGGGTGGGGGTATATTTTAAAAATTAGAGTTTAAGTGAAAATATGGCGTGTGTGATATCAAACGAAAGGTAATTGAGTCCGGACTTTAACAAAATACATTTTAGTTTTTGTTTTTTTTGTAAGGGTGGGGGTAGATTTCAAAAATTTGAGTTTAAGTCGAAACATGGTTTGTGTGGTATCAAACAAAAGGTAATTTAGTCTGGAGTTGAATAAAATATATTTCAGTTTTTAGTTATATTAGCTCACACGTACACTATAACTATAGTACCTAGTGTGAGCTTAGGGGCCCATATATTGGCAGAGTATTTATTTTAGTAAGTACACCTTTCAGCCAAATCTGCAGTTTTTTCAAAAATAAATTGAAATTTGCTAAAATTAATGTATACATCCATGCTGTCTGTAAATTCGACTCAAATATTTTACGTGATTTTTTTTAGCTCACACATATACTATACTATAGTAGTGTGAGCTATGGTGATCCTAATTTTTTCGAGAAAAAAAAAGTTGCTCCGATTTCAAAAAATTTTATATATCTTTGCGTTTCAGATGATTTTGAAACTTTTTTGTCGCGCCGTCTCTCTGTCTGTCTGTCTGTCTGTATGTCTGTCTGTCTGTCTGTCTGTCTGTCTGTCTGTCTGTCTGTATGTCTGTATGTCTGTCTGTAACGACCAACGCCCATAACTCAAAAACCGCTTGGCCGATTTCAATGAAATTTGGTATCTAGGCTGGGTCTTGGGTCGAGATGGTCCCATTTAAAAATGAATAAAATCCACCGAACACAAACCAAATAAAAGGGTGAGGATAGATTTCAAAAATTAGAGTTTATGTGAAAATATGGCGTGTGTGATATCAAACGAAAGGTAATTGAGTCTGGAGTTAAACAAAATACATTTTAATTTATTTTAAAAAAGGGTGGGGGTATATTTCAAAAATTAGAGTTTAAGTGAAAATATGGCGTGTGTGATATCAAACGAAAGGTAATTAAGTCCGGAGTTCAACAAAATACATTTTAGTTTTTGTTTTTTTTAAGGGTGGGGGTGGATTTCAAAAATTTGAGTTTAAGTCAAAACATGACTTGTGTGGTATCAAACAAAAGATAATTTAGTGTGGAGTTGAATAAAATATATTTCAGTTTTTAGTTATATTAGCTCACACGTACACTATAACTATAGTACCTAGTGTGAGCTTAGGGGCCCATATATTGGCAGAGTATTTTCTAGATATAACTCATCACTGAATCTATTTTTTTTTGTGGGGGTCCGTCTTACTGCTAGTGCCTAGGGCCCATAAGGCCCTTAAACCGGCACTAGATTTTCATGTCCGAGCTTGTTCCGTCCGCACGACGCCTGGCGCAACGGTGCGGATCAAACCCTCCTCCACGGCTCTACTAAAGGTGAATTTCTAATCGTGTTCGTGTGCAGAATGGAAACAAAACACGCATGCTAAGCATATGGGAATCAATTTAACCATTTTTAATGACAACGGGCGTGCCAGCACGGCCGATGTGTTTGCAAGCTGCAAGTTTTTCAGACCGTGCAGCCACCGTGCCAGACATGCGCATTACCATTGTTTACATCTCTTATCATTTTTCTCATAAAAAGGCTGATAATTGCGGACACATTGTGGCGAGAATTGGTCTTTTATATTAGTCAACAGTGAGTTTCCGATTTGTAATAAAAAATATTGCAAAAACATCCATAAATATTTTTTTCTTACTACAAACATAACCTAAAACGTTGCAATACGCATGTCAAAAAGAGGTGTGATAAAATATTTATCAAAAAGCCCACGGAGGTCACATTTTTACTCTTGTACTTTTTTATATAGTTTGTTTTGATTATATGTATGTTATTTTAAAATGATCAAACTAAGAAATTAATCAAAAACAAAAAAAGAATTAAAATATTGAGTGTTTTTTTTATTTTTTTATTTGTCAAACACACTGTGTTTATTGTATTACAATCTAGTCAGGAAGACTAATTAGCAATTTTGTTTTAACTTAATTTACTAGAAAAGTCAGATTTAAACTTAGGGTTCACTCAACAGTTCTCCCCGCTTTGTTTAGTCTGTAACTCACAATTGTGTTGTGTTTATAGCATTATTTTGTTTTATGTGTAATTCACTTAGTTTACTAGCTCAAACGGCTTCACTCTTTTTAGTCTTCGAACTAGCATAGTATTGTCTAGAAGCTGAATTGCTTCCACATTCACATGCCGATGGAGTCTATCTTCATAGCTTTTTGCGTACTTTTTTATAGTCTCGGCTACAGTTTCGATTTTTAGATCTCGATGAAGATCACTATTTCGAACGTACCAAGGTGCATTCACAATGTTTCTTAATACTTTATTTTGAAATCTCTGTACAACTAGAATGTTACTCTCTTTAGCACAACCCCATAGTTGAATACCATATGTCCATACTGGTTTCAGTATTTGTCTATAAAGCAGTAACTTATTATGAATTGTTAAATTGGACTTCCTTCCAATTAGCCAGTTCATTTTTCTATACCTTATCTCAAGTTCTTCTTTTTTTTTTCTTAACATGTGCTTTCCAGCGCAATTTGGCATCAAGTGTCATACCTAGATATTTTGCCTGATTTAAATATGGTACGGGAATGTTGTTAATTGTAATTTGTATGTGATTTATATTTTTGTTCGTAAAATCAACATGAATTGATTTGGTTTCATTTAATTTTATTCGCCACTTTGTGGTCCAACTGTGAACTTGGATGACTGCATCCTGAAGTTTTTCTATGCATTTTTCAATAGATTTTTCTACCGTCAATAAACCAGTATCATCGGCAAATGTTGCTAAGTGGCAATTTTCTGGCTTTGGGATATCACAAGTGAATAATAAGTATAGATATGGGCCTAGTACGCTACCCTGGGGCACGCCTGCTGGAATTTCTCTTAAATTTGAGTATGAGTCTTACTCTAAAATGTCTATCAGATATGTATGATTCCAAAATATCCGAATATTGTTTTGGCAGAAACCGTTTTAGTTTAAAGTTAAGGCCTTCCTGCCACACTTTGTCAAATGCTTGTGCTACATCTAGAAAAACTGCAGAACAAACTTTTCCCTCTTCTAATGCTTTTTCTATTATATTAGTAATTCTGTGTACTTGATCTATCGTGGAATGCTTGTCTCGAACCAAATTGATGAGACGGAATAATTTCTTGTGTTTCTATGATGGGTTTTATTCTTTTAAGCAATAATTTTTCATAGAGCTTGGATATAATTGGCAGCAAAGATATTGGCCTGTAAGATGACACGTCATGGAGTGGTTTTCCCGGTTTTGGAATCATGATAACTTCTGCAACTTTCCACAGTTTAGGTACATACCTAAGCCTAAAAGACGCATTAATTAGGTTGCATAGTTTTACGATAGCTTTTCTGGGGAGTTGTTTTATGACTACCCCGTTAATAAGATCATACCCTGGGGCGTTTTTCGAATTAATATTTTTGATTTCTGTTAATATTTCTTTTGGTGATGTAAGCTTAATATGGTCTTCGATTTGATGGGGTTAATTTAAATGAAAGTGTTCATCTGGTGCTTCGTGGGGCTGAAATGTTTTTTCTAAATGACTTGCAAAAATATCTGCTTTTTCTTCGTTACTCCTTGCCCACTGGTTGTTAGATTTTCGTATGGGTGGAATTTGGATAATTGGTCTTTTAAAATCTTTGGTTGCTTTCCAAAGAGAATAGTCGGTATTTTTATCATCTGTAAGTTCATTAAGAAAATGGTTAATAGATTCATTTTTTATTACTAGAATTTCTCGCCTAATGCGCTGCGTCATGTTGTTGAGATTTGTTTTGTCCCGAGGATCACGGCTTTGCTGCCACTTTCTTCTTAGTTTCCTTTTTTCTAATATAAGGTCTCTAATTTCCTTTGGATAGTTTTTTCCCTTAAAAATTCTCTTTGGTTTTGGACTGTTTTCCCATGCTGCTTGTTGAATATTTGTAACAAAATATTCAACTTCTTTATCGATTTGTTCTGGCGTTTGCAATGGTACTGATAGGTTTATTTTTTCTGACAGACTTTGTTTAAAACTAATCTAGTCAGTCAGTTTATTAACTAGTGAGATATTTGCTTCTTTCTTTATTATGTTTTACTAAGTTATGTTTTTACTAAGAGTTAGAATAATAGGTGAATGCTCTGAGTGTAAATCAAAACTTTCTTCTATATCTACAAAACTTAAAGATATATTTTTTACTATAAAAAAATCAATTAGATCTGGAATTTTTCCTGGATCTGTTGGATAGTATGTGGGCTTACCAGTTGATATCGGCTCACATTGATATTCACTAATAGCTTGCAAAAGTTCTTTTCCTTTAAAATTGGTCAGTCTAGATCCCCAGTAGGTATTTTTTGCATTAAAGTCACCTCCAATTATAAAACGGTTTCCTAATTTTCTGAGAAAATTAAGATATTGATTGTTCTTTAGTAAGTGCCTTGGTGGTATATAGACAGCACTTATGACTAATGTATATGTTTTGGTTTTTACACTTACTAATGTAGCTTGAATCTCTCTGGTTTTATATCCCATCTCCTCATAGTGTGATATATTTTCTTTAATTATTACAGCACTTCCCCCATGTGCAGTATTGCTAGGGTGAGTTGTATGATACACTTTATAACCTTTAAATTTAATGTGAGACTTGTTAGTGAAATGCGTTTCTGACACAAGACAGACGTCAATTTTTTCTATGTCTAGAATAACTTGCAAGTCTTGCTGATGTTGCAAGAGACCATTGGCATTCCAAGCTAAGATTCTAAGATTACTGACCATTTTGAGGCATATTGGTAGCTCCGTTATTGCTACTTTCTAGTTTAGTTAATCGCTTATCAAGTTTGTTCAATTTCTCCAAAATTAATTGTAGTGTTTGTTCCATAGTATTTTGACTACTGATATTAATATCAGGTATAGTAGCTGTTGCTGCTACTTGGCTGTATGTCCTTGTCACAGAGTTTTGTGGTGTGACTGTGTTTCTTGTCTGTTGGTTTTGTCTATTTGTACTCACGTTTGGTATGAATTTCGGTTTCTTAGGTTTATTTTTCAATTTTTGTATTTCTTTAGCAACAAGGCATCCTCTGTAGTTAGCAGGATGCTTGCCTCCACAGTGGATGCATTTTGGCTCAGATTCTTTTGGTTTGGGGCATTCTACAGTAAGATGTTTCCCCGTGCATTTTACGCAACGTGGTTCTTTAGCGCAATATTTTTGCGTGTGTCCATAAGATTGACATCTTTTGCATTGAGGGACTAATTTTGAGGTTTTTAGTGCTTTTATTTCCACTTCAATCCCAAGGATACTGGAAATTTCAAAAATTTTGTTGTTATCTTCATCGTGGCTAAATGTGAGCATAAACATGTTAAGAGGTTGTCTTGTTCTCCATTTAAGTTTGTTGCTGACCTCCAGTGCCTTAAAACCTTGTTTTTGTAGATCAGCTACAATTTTTTGTGGGTCACATGAGAAGTGTAGCCTATTCGCTATTACTCTAATTGGCCTTATTTGTTTATTTTCGTATGAGTGCCATTGATGCTTTATTTCATTAAGCATTTTAGTAACCAGCCGATAGGTGTCTGCGTTTTGTACATTTATTTTAATATTTTCGTTATTTAAAACTTTTATTTTAACTCCTTGTATGATATTTAATTTTTCATAAATATCATTAAAATTATTTACGCCATTTACCATAATCGGTGGAAGTAATGGAGCTTTTTTAACCTTAGTAGGGGGTTCTTCATTTTGTGTTTTATTGGAGGGCTCTCCAGAGCTTTGTTGTGGTGGTGAGAGTGAAGTATCCATTCGACGTTTTTTTCAACCTTTTCCTTTTTGTCTGATCCACTCAGTTTCTCTTGCCAGATCGTCCTCATCAGTAATATAGTCCATGTCAGACTCTTCTTTTTTAGTGACTTTTTTCTCTAAATCTGCAAATTTTTTTTGCATACTTTCCAGTTGACTTCGGAGATAATCCACTTGTACACTAAGTGAATTTTTTTCGTTTTGGGATTTTTTCCATTCGCTATATAAAACTTCTTTATTTTGTGTTCTAGCATGGCTATCCTGAAATAATTCGGCATTATTCATTTTTTCTTGATCTTGTTTGGGCTTTTCGTTAATTTTTAAAACAAGCTTCACAGGTGATGGTATGATGAATGAATGAACCGAACTTTTTTTGCTTTTAAACATGATATATTATTTATAATAAACATCGTTTATAGATTTTTAACACAGGTTTTTCGCGCGCGAGGTTTATTATAAACAAAACAAACTTCGACTTTGACCTCGTTAGTACTATCATGCAGGTACGATGCAATACAACCGTACCGAACTGCGATCGAACGAATACTGAAAATATTGAGTGTGATACGCATTTTTAAAGAAAAATTTACGCTGATTCTAAAAATCGTCATTCCCCAAAAAAATACTTTATATAATATCTCAAAAACTAAAAGGGATAGATAAAATTTAATTTAACAGGTGGATTCTTTATAAAGAAACTATAAAAAACCAAATTACAGAAAAATCAAATTTTCATAAACAAAAAAGTTACAGGCCCTCTCTCAAGAATAGTTTGAGAATTGCAATAATAAAAGAATTAGGTACCTAATTGTTGGTGAAGGGGAGTTATCATATTTAATATAACAACAATGATGTTGACAATTGACTCACCTGACACAAAACTGCTGAGGCGGCGTCACCATATTGACTGTTGCTCCTTTGAATCAGTCCGTCCAAAATGTTCTTACTATTTCAGCATTGAAAGTGCGTTGGTGGGGGAGAGAAAAAAGTCAATAAATGGGGTTGCCAAAATTCTAAAAACAGAAAAGGAATATTCAACATTTCAAAAATAAAGGTTAGATTATACAATAAAAAAAATCGGAATCAGATTGGAGCAATTTCCCTCGTAATAACACACCTTATAAAATAATTATTATACAGGGTGGCTCCGATTAAGTCGGCACCATTGCTAACTTCGCTATTAGTAAAGCTACGAGGTCGGTCAAATTGGCAAGCTAGTAACATTATTCGACTGATTAAAATAGGCAAAATAGAAAAACAATTGAATTGGGCGTTCTTTTAAGGGAACATAATGTATTTTTACAAAATTTCCTATGCACCACTGACCTAAACTGAAACAAATATTTTTTTTTTCAATTCTTTCAGAAACGTGCCGCTTAATGGCTTTTTTGTTATAAGTATCCTAACCAGCAAAATCAAGCTACTAGTTTGCTGATTTAACCAAGCTCGTAGCTCTAATAATAATTGGCAATACAGTGCCGACTTAATCTGAGATACTCTGTTTGGATGAAATCAGCATATTAAACTAAAAAAAGGTATTATTCCAAAAGTTTAATACATATTCAGAAATGTTTAACTACGTCACTGACTTCTAAAACATAATTGTAGAAGAGCATATTTTCAAGATATTATGGCGAAAAAACACCAAATATGCAATTTTTTTTAAATTATAAATTTTTTTAAATTACAGGATGTTCCAAAATTCAATAACATAATTTTAATGTTAAGTTCCTAAGGTGATTTCAAAACAAAAAGTTCATATAAACATATGCCTACAAACGCTTACTTACTTTTAGAGATGCAGGGTGTTAAAATTTAGTTTTTTTTTATAACTCCTGCAGTTTTTGAGACATTTAGCTAAAATTTAACACTTATATTTAGTTATAGGCACTACACTTTTAAGCATGCCAAATAAGTTTTAATTCATTTGTTTATTTTGATATACTTTATTTTATAATAGCAACCTTTGGTGCAACATTAATTTTCGCTAAGACGGTTGAAGATGCAAAAAAACTGCAGGAAAAATGAAGTTTGCAAATGGAACAAGGATTTTATTTTTTGTTTTAAAATGTACGAGTGGCTTAAAAAAAAACTGGGGGAAAAGGCGACATGACGTCTGAAAAAGTATAACCCTGTAAATTTGTAAATATCTCAAAAAACTATTTAAAAAAAATGAACTTTTAACACCCTGTATCTTGAAATCACTCAAGGAATTCAACACTAAAATTATGTTATTAATTTTTGAAACATCCTGTATAACTCCGCCACTGATACCACACGTTATTAGTTTATACGCCGTTCGATGGCTACCTAATGCGCTAATTTTTTTTCCTACGAGCGTGCGGAAAAGTTACTTTTTTACGATTTTTCGTGTGATAATATGTACATTTCCACACGATTTTATTTTTCCGCAACATTTTTACTTTTCCGCACGATTTTTTTTCGCACGTCCAAAATGCAAGAATCATCCTGCTCACAATCATTTCCAAATGAAAACTCATCCTCCTACACACAAGTTTCATTTTCAAGAAGTGCTGCTGTACCGATGTTACCAGAAGCACCGAAGGAAGAATCCTGTAATGTGTTACAGCTTGTACATACCAATATACCTTCCTACATTCACTACACTAGTAATTCTCAGCAGCAAACTGATCAAGGCATTTCTGTAGTGGGCCAAACACCCAAATTCAAATAAGAAACGACGTTCTTCAAGATATTGTGGCATCTGCTATATTGCAGCATGCAACAAACACAAAGTGCACTTTCAATTTCAATATTTACCATCGTTAACTTTTTCGTTATTGTTAATTAAATGTTCTTTACATAAAGTTTCTTAATAATATATCATGACAAAAAATCCTGTTTCATTATTTTTCCGTGCATAAAAAAATCGTGTGGAAAAGTAAAAAAAATCGTGCGGCGAAAAAGCAACTTTTCCGCACTAATGCTGAAAAGTTACTTTTCCGAACGATTTTTGTTTTGTTAAAAATGAAGATATTTAGGACTAATTAAATGATTTATGTAACTATTCTATCTTATGTATCATTTTCTAGCATTATTATAAAATCTTTATGAATTAAAACATGTTTTTTTGATAAAGAAGATAAACAAAAACACTCGTAGGAAAAACATTGTACCTAACTCTTGCGGAAACGGTCTTTTCCACCCTTGACGACTTGCCCGTCGCGTGCGGAAAAGTACCACTTTCCGCACTTGTTAGGTAAATAACTATAACATTTTCAAGCGTTCAAAAAGTGGCCTTATCAATGACCGATCAATACAAAACTTATTTTAGATCCTGCCGCGGTTGATCACATTTCTTACAAATATCGCAAAACATGGATTTTAACAAAAGCACCTTTTTGCATCAAAATATTTCCAACATAATTTTCTTAACAAAAAAGTACATTGAGAAAAAAAGTTATGCTCATTTTAAACCATCAGAAAATAAGTGCAGAGCGCCCTCTAACAGCCACACTGAAAAGTAAAAAATATTTGGGTTTCGCATACTAACAAAACACCCGGGTACCGACTTTTTAAGTAACACGTTAAAAAAATTAATTTCATAAATTTAAAAATATATTACCCTGTATTTCGGAAACCGAGCAATTTCGGAATGACGTGGCTTGTTTTAAATCGGCTTATTTTGACCTCAAGAATATGTAGTAAGCTTTTGTACAGATCTTTTTTCTCTTTTAGCTCACATAACTATAACTCTGGTGATCGTGTCAAAAATAAGTAAAATTTCAATATTTACCTTCCTAGCCCACGCAGCAATGGCTAGAGAAGGTATTGTTTTCGACGAAATTTTTTTATTTAATAATGGCGAAAATGTGTTATGTGTGTGTATTTTTTTTTCTGTCTGTAACACGATAGCTGCTAAACCGCTAAACCGATTTTCATAAAATTTTCAGGTAAAATAGTGTTCGATACTTTTACGAGCTGATTAGATTTTGGTTAAAATCCATTAATGCTAATGACAGTTTTTTGACAATTAAATTTTTTTTTAAATGCTAACTTTTTAACGGAGTATCGCATCAATATGCGGTTTTCGGTATATGGTAGGCCACATTTTGCTCAATAATTTGTGTTATAACCAAAAACTTCGTTGGATCTGTAGTTTCCGAGATATTTACAAAAAACTGTTTTTAGGCATCAGGAAGGTATCAGATCCATCATGGATCCATTTATTTTTAAATATCTTTGCGTTTCAGATGATTTTGGAAATTTTCTGTGGCGCCGTCTGTCTGTCTGTTTGTCTGAATAAAAAATGACTAAAATCCACCGGATTTATACCAAAAAAGGGTAAGGTAGATTTTAAAAAGTAGATTTTTTAATAAGAACATTACTTGTGTTTTAGATGAAATTTAGTACCAGGTAAGTCCCTGTATGTTGACATATTTGGATAATATATTCAAATATGTCAACATACAGGGACTCTAGTACTAGGTAGGTACTAATAAAAACCCAGACCCCGATAAGCCAAGACAAGAAGCGCGGAAACTGCTGTACCATCTTTTCTGGAAACATTTTAGCCCATATTTGACCTATCTAAAACTGTACTTCGGAATGAGCTACGAAACTCAAACTTTGCACAGTCGTAGATCTTTATAGAGTTAACAATACCTCCAAGTTTCATGTACTTCCATACAGTAGTAAAGTAATTACGAAATTTCAAGAAACATCGAAATTGCCATTCACTCACTCACTCACTCATGTATAGATCATCAATATTCTACTGTACTTCCAGACATGCTACAAAGCTAAAATTTGGCACACTGATAGAAATTGTGACCAAACACTTAGAAAAAAATCAAAAAACCCCAAAATTCTAATTCACTCCCCTCCCCCATACATGTAAAGTTATGTAAAGTAACATTGCCCACTTCCAGAAGCGCTAGAGAGCTGAGCTTTGCCTGACTGATAGAAAATATGATAAAACTACAGGAAAAAAATTAAAAACCCCAAAATTTTAATTTGCTTCCCTCCGCTAGAGAGCTGAGCATTGGAAGACTGATAGGAACTGTGATAAAACTATAGGAAAAAATTTTAAAACACCGAAGTTTTAATTTACTTTCCTTTAATATAAATGTAAAGTTATGTAAAATTACCATTGCCAATTTTCAGGAACACTAGAGAGCTGAGCTTTAGAAGGCTGATAGGAACTATGATAGCACCATAGGAAAATATCAAAAAAACTTCAACATTTTTAATAAGACATTGCAAAAGTTTTGAAAAATATTCCGCATCTTTTACTACTTTAAAACTTAAATATTATCCAAATAAGGAGTAAAATTATAACACAAACATTTCATGTAAAAAAAAGCCAAGTACGCGAAAGTGGTATTCCGTAAAAAGAAAAGTTCCGTAAAAAGAAAGTGGTATTCCGTAAAAAGAATTGAGATAAAAGTAAAGCCAAGTTCTCCAATACAAATTTCAAAATGAAAGGTTCTTACTAGTCCCAACTAACATTTATAGTAGCGGCTACATGTTCTAAAGGCTTTGCTACTTTCTTATAGTAGAAATGTGGTGATCCCAACCAAAATTTGTTACTTTTTAGTTCTAACTACTATTTAGTATCAGGAAATTAGGATTGTTTCTTGATAGTCGATTCTGATAGTCTTCTCTACCACAATAGGACGTTTCACTTTCTTTTTAGTCGTTATTTCGTAGTCGCCCTGACTTTTATATCCTACTTAATTACCACTAGAAAGTTAAGCTTCATTGGAGTCCCAAACAAGTGTATCCGACAACTACATTATAACTTTAATTTTTACCATAAAAGTTTGTGTCATCATAATAACATCTGATGTAACAATGTAGACAAAATAACTTTTTGGATCAACTTTAAAGCCGCAACTACTTTGACTTTTTTTTAATGTCGATCTTTTAAAGTAATCTCTCCTTCCTGTTTCTACTTTGAAAACGTAGACTTTTGAAGTCGCATCTTGGTCGCATACATTCTTAACCCTACTTTTTGTGGCTCCTTTTATAATATGGGAATAATAGGAATAGTTTTTTTTTTAACTACCTTGAGCAGTCCATTTTTTCGAGCTCATTGGTTGTGTCTCACTGTGATTCATTTTATGTGTTGAGCTTGGTGTCTTTTTGGTTTTCTTCAAATTTGTGCTGTTGTTAAAGCTTGGTTTGAAGTGAATAAACTTAAATTTCTGCTGTGTTTTGTGCCAGGCTTTATTGCAATAGGTCCCTAATATCTAATTTATGCATGGCCCCTAAAATAACCTCTGGGATATGCTAGACTTCATCTAGGAACTTTTGCGCTGTTTGCGGCTAATAAAAAAACAAATTAAATATATCGTGGTTACATGCGGATTTCTAAGCGATCTAACAAGTCTCAAAGATTGTTTTTTTACTTATAGGGCTTATAATAATAAAAATTACTGAATATTGACAATGCCACAATATCTAAAAACAATAAAAAATACTACATACGAATTGTGAGAGCAATGTGTAAATAAAAAAAGTAACATTAAGTTGATTTGATTGATGTGACTACGTTCTTTTAGTTCCTTGACCAACACTTCCTAGAAATTCTAGAATAGGGATCATGCTCTCCACTGCAATATACATTTTTAAAAAACATTTTTTATTGGCACTTCATTTATTGTTCTAATGGAAGTTAATTTATTTTGTTTTTGTTTTAAAACCTACCACAAATTCACGCTGGTACAAAACCTATAAGCAGTGGTGCTGTTGTTGACAGAAACGGCGAATGACAAGTGGCGACACCCCAATAACTTGAGGGTAGCAGTTATACTTATCGCGTGGTTCCTATCACTCTGTAGACGTTTTCTAGTGGCGAAAGCTAGTTAATAATACGTTTCTGCAACGAAGGAGTAGAAATTCGAGTGTGTTATCTAGAACTAAAAAGGAATGCCGACATAAAAGTCGTAAGTGACACGTAACTTAGGCTCACTTTCAAGTAACCCTTTCGACTATCAGGGAATATAGTTTGGGACGCCATGTTAGAAAGAAAATTTAATATTTTTGTTGTCGTTTTATGAGCTCATATTAAAGAGCTATACTATTTTATAAACAAAATAGTTGAAGCTTACCAAAAACGCTCTTCTTAAGCATCATTTGTTGGAGTTAACTGTCGATTATGAAAACATAACCTCCAAAATCACAACACAAAAATTCCATCAGCTACCAGAAAACGGCTCAATTTTACGGGCGCACCGGTTTTTTGCAATATATATAATGCATGTTATACAAAAAACTTTGCGTCGCACTCGAATTTTGATCCTCTGCTCGTAAATTCTCACACTTTTGGATAACATAGTTCATATTATAACCATAACCAAACAAAAAAACTAAGCGAGTCTGTTTACTGTTGTGTCCACCATATTGTGTAACAATTCTACCAAAAAGAAACGATTATATTATTTGCAACTACATCGCAACTTTTATGCCATTACGGAAAAAAACAGCCTCTACGACGTAGTAGATACCTGGCTACGACGTAGTAGTGTAGTTGTTACTACAGTGACTTTAAACACTTGGCCAAGTAGTTATAACCAGAAATTGGTTCCCCACTTAGGGAATTATAACGTCGCTGTATGGTATACTGAGACGTAGCGGGAGTACGTTGCGGTTACTTTTAAGAAATTCTTTCTAGTTGGGGTTTCGTCGTTACAACTTTAATTGTTTGTTGGGAACTTGGCTTTACTTTTATCTTAATTCTTTTTAGGGAATACCACTTTCGCGTACTTGGCTTTTTTTACATGAAATGTTTTTGTTATGTTAAAGTTTTTGTGTCTCCGTGTGGTACTACATTAAAGGTAGCCTGTGCATAAGATCAAAAACATACATTATACAGTGAAGTCCGGATATAACGAACCTCAAAAATGAATTAAATACGGTTCGTTATATCCGAGGTCCGTTATAAACAGTAATAAATAAATTTTGTTTAATTGTTTGTGTTTCTTTTTTTAATAGTATCCAAGATTAAGAAAACTAAAAATATTACAAAAAAATACTATAAATTTTTAGAAAAAGGCAGAATACATACGAATAAAGACTTTTATTATTATTCTTATACATATAAATATGTAAAGTACATAATATGGTGGTATATAAAATCTTTTTTTTTTATTATTATGAAATCCATAATTTTTGTTTGTACATTTCTACTTAAATAATATTCCCTGTTTATATAGCTTTCAAGGTTACAAAATGATGCCCATATATTATCAGGAACTTGACGTGATTCCAAAAAATTATGAGTTTCCGAAATTTTGTTTTCTATTTCACGAATGGTTGGAACATAAACCTCAGTGACTTCAACAAAATTATCTTGAACAGGGTCACCATTATCTTGGTCATTATCACTTGAAACCATGTTTGAGGTTACGGAGAGATTATAATTTGCTCATCAGTCAACGTTTCTCTTGCTACAATGTCTTTATCAATAGTCACATAATCGTTAAAATCGAAGTCACACATTTTTCTCTTAGCTTGTTCTTCGACTAAATCAAGCATATCATTATCGAATTCATACTCGTGATCATATTCTAGGTCTTGTGCATGTCTTTGCAACCATTCGTGTCGTTGCCGTATCGTCTAGTGTGAAAACGCCCATTGTCTGCTTATATAAAGTTCGTTTTAAAAGAAAAATACATATTCTAGATTATTAAAATTAGGTTCGCTATATCCGGAAGTTCGCTATAAGCGGGATCGTTATAACCAGCAAGACAATACATGAGTATTTATGGATGACTTTTCGTATAAAGAAAAAAGGTTCGTATTAACCAGAAGTTTGCTATAAACGGGTTCGTTATAAGCGGAGTTCACTGTATTTCATTTTGTTTAGTGGTGTTACACTGGAGGGGGGATGGGATAATGTCAAAATACATATACATATTAATCATAAAGTATTAATTTACACTGTAATCGATGATTTTTGGGTTATTCTATAGGCACGTATTCATTTGAGGCGGAATTGGCATGCCTCGCTGCGAGGCCGAACGTGCATACATATGTGTACGTGGCCAACAGCAACACGCATGAACCCGCGGCATGCGACGCCATCCTATCAGAGTGGGAACTTCAATCGAGCATTTAGTTGAATATTTTTCGTCGTGGCTTTAAACACACATGTATTCTTGTCGGCGTCGAATAAGCGACAGAAAAATACTATGACAATTTATGGGCACCTAAGCTCACGCTTAAACTTAACTATTACCTGGGGTTGAATGTTTGAAGCTATTACATTTAGAACATTGACATGATGGTGTATTTTATGCTATGTTATCTTTTGATTCATGAAATATGTGGAAAATATCTAAATAAATCTGAGGCTTGGGGGGGAGGGCTGAGTGCGCCCATGCTATACCAAGTAATTTTTCCGATATCTTTAGATGATATATTTTGTCAAAAAAATAGCTCGGTAATTCAGAAATTTTTTTGTCACTGTATGATCAATAAATCTCACACTATACCTACTAGAGTTACAGCATACTAGCATAAAGATAACTGGTTTCGTCTGTAGCCCGACTTGCACCTGTCGTAGCATAAGAAACATTGCAGTAAACAAACAAAATAGCTAATAGAACAAGTATGCCAAATTTCATTGAATTCGGTTAAGTAGTTTCTAAGATTAGCTTATACTCCGTGTCCCATTGCAATTCTTTCATCGAGAAGTCGCGAGTGCTAGAGATAAAGTATACAATTCAAAAGTGCTTGAAAAGGATAGCCAGTACCCTACGCTTTGGCTAGCCGACTTTTATTTTGATGCGCACCGTTTGCTTTCTGTGTCTTAATATACCTTTATGTACTTTGTCTCACGCAGTCGTGATTTTTGAAATAAAGAATTGAATTGGAACACCCTGTATGTATTGATGCAATAGTGACCTAAATAATAAAAACACTCTAAAATTGTATGAAAGCTGATCATGTACCAACTATCAAAGAACTAGTTGGGCATTTGAAAACTTCCCTTTGTCGATTTTGTACAGGGTGTCCCATAACTTAGGGGCCATCGACCAACAGGTGATAGAGGAGGTAATTTCTGAAGGAAAACTTCATATAATGCAGGAGTCAAAACTCTTTCTTTATCAAGATGTAGAGCATCAAAGTTGGCGATTTTTTAAACTTTTTTGATAATAACTTTTTTTTAAAACACAGTAAAAATATGAAACTTGGTTATGTCATGTATTAAAACAAGAGCAATCATTTAAAATATAAAACATTTTTTAAAAAATTATGCGGTAAAATTTTTGCAGAAAAAACTGTTTTTTTGGTTTTTATGAATATCTACCATAATAACCGCAATCTTTTTGTTGATGTTGACATAATAATAAAATATTATTGTTATTTTTTAAAAAGAATAAGTAAGCAAAAATAAAAATATTAAAAAACTATTATTTTTTTATACATTTTTGGAGGTTATTTTGCCTGTATCTCCTCAACTTGTTATTTTATCAAAATTGGTAATACCACATTTTTGGATCACAATTACTTAAGTATTTATGTGGGGGTGACATATTTGTTTGCTTTTCTTGTAAAATTTTCCCCCCACTCCTCTAACATTAAAGATCCTATATCTTAAAAACAGATGAGTGTTGATCCCCATGTTATATAAAATTTGTTATCTGAAAAAACCTCCTCTATCACCTGCTGCACTATGGCCCCTAAGTTATAAGACACCCTGTAAAGTGCCTTTTGAACACATTTATGGGCACCTAAAAAAATTAAAACCACTTATCACCAAACAAAAGTGATCCGTGTTAAAACTTAAAAGAAGAAGAAGAAAATTGTATGCGAAAAGCTCTCAGAGAAATTAAAGTTTTGAAATTCACCATATCAAAGTTCTTTGATAGTTGGTAGAGGATCAAATATTTATACAATTTTTTAAGATGCCCTTATTATATTGGCCACCACTGTATGTGTGAGCTAGAGTCCCTGTATGTTGACATATTTGGATATATTATCCAAATATGCCAACATATAGGGACTCTAGTGTGAGCTAGCAAGTAAGATTTGTTTACATCACAGTGAATTTTGGCCCGGGTTAGACAGGTAGGTAACTACTGAAGATCCATAAATAAATCTTACTCTGTTTGGAAGATCAACACTTTTTTCGTATCACAAGTAAATAAAATACCTTTAAATTTTTTTTCTTTTTTGAATAATATTGAAAGCATCTACAATTTAGCGCAAATAACTTCATACTGACGTTATTATTAACATTACAAAATTAAAAATAGGTTTAAATATTTTAAAAATAACACTATGAGAAATAAACTTTCGACTGCCAAAAAAACACGTAGGTACTCATTTATGTATATTAATCGCAATTTTTTTAACATCGATTTGAAATAAACAGAGCCTGATGCCTAATTAATGAAATACCATCCCAACTAAAAGCATTGGTTCACTAAGGAATTTGACAAAAAAATTAATAAATAATTATTGCACTTTTTTTCCAATTAAATTTTCGATATTTTTTTTAAATTTGAATCTCAAAAACTAAAGCTTTGGCTACAATTTAAATCACAATTTTTTGTAAAAAAGTCATATTATTTTGGAGACAGTACCTATATCGATATATCTTTTGTAATTTAAAAATTCTAAAAATATTATTAGTTCAATAATAATTCAAAATAACGTTTGATCGATTTTAATAAAAAATTTAAATCGTGTGTCAGGACTAACCACAACTTTTTTGAAAATGTCATCGAAATCGGTTTGGTACTTTTAAAGTTTTTTAACCAGATCAATTAACTGTTTACGTTTTTAACGAATATCTTGAAAACCAAAGCCCTGAAAAAAAATTTTGTGGCAATAGGATCTAACAAGTCAAAATGTTAAGTTCTATAATATAGTCAGTGGGGTAGTTAAAATTTGTTATATGTTGGTACATGAAAATGTTATAAAAATACCTGTTTTTATTGGACTTTTTTAAATGAATTAAAGTTTTATAGGTAGTTTTTAAAGGCTTTAAAAGATCACAATCAAGCACGTATTTTCAAATACGTAATCCGGAATTAGCGGGAGGGAGGGGCCAAAGTGGCAGCAAACATCAAAATATTTTTTATTAGCGGTTTTTGATAGATCTGAGGTATGAAATTTAGTTTCTAAAGAATTATTTTTGAAAAAAAAAAAATAAATAGAATTTGTGACAAATTTTAAATAAGTGATGCTGCTAAACTAAAAAATAAGCCTCCATCCCTGGATCCGCCACTGAATCTCTCTCTAATTTTGTTCCTATATTATACAATTTTGTAAGAGTAAAACATTTAAAAAAAATTATAACCAAACAAGTTATTTTTCTACTGTTTAAAATTTGGAAAACGCGAAAGAAAAATATTTGCATGCTAATACATATTACGTCTAATGTGCACAGTGTGCCTGAATGAAGTATAGGTTACATAAAAATGGTTCCAAAAACTAATTGCACATTCTGAATATGGACTCTTTCCTGACGTCAAAGCCATATTTATATAAATCCTTTATCAATTTTTTGCCTTTTTCCTAGTTAATCTAGGCGCTGGCTCCTGTCACGTGTGACCTAACATGTGCGCCTAGTTTGACTACGGGGCTTTATTAAGCACCCATAAGAGTATAAAAAAGTTTGGTCACGTAGTCGAACTTATTATTATATATTATAAAAAATTAAAATCGGAATACTGGATAGAAAGATATGTTTAAACAAAGAAATCTATCAATTTGAAATACCATGAGTTCGACCACGAGATCAAACTTTTTTAATACTCCTATGGGTGCTTAACAATGCCCCACAGTCAAACTGAGCGCACATATTAGGACACATTTGACAGGAGCCAGCGCCTATACTAACCAAAAAAAATAGCAAAAAATTCATAAAATTTCTAGAAGAGGATCAGCTAGGATTTGTATGATTATGGCTCTGAAGTTAGAAAAGAGTCCATATTCAAAATGTGCAATTAGTTTTTGGAATCATTTTTAGGTAACCTATACTTCAATCAGGCACACTGTGTGTATTATATAAACAAAATACCTTAGAGCATGAATATACTACTTATCAAAAAAATTTGTACACCTGCAATATAAACACCCATGATAGGTGTACAATTTTTTTTGAAAAGCAGTATACATGTTTAAAAAATCGAAAAGTGAAGCAATTTTAGCTAGAGTTGGAATTAAAATTAAATTATAGCTTGCTTTGGAGACAATGCCAAATGTAAATTCTCAAACGCAAATTTTCAAGTGCGCATGTGTGTGTTTTGGCATGTAGACAGCTCCTATGTGGATGGACGCCATATTTGTTGTTTATTTATATTTTGCGGTGTTTTGCGTTTGTCGTGTAAAATTGTGTTTTTCCCCGTGACAAATGGGAAATAATCACGTAAAACATGTGCGGTTTGTGGAGAAGTAAGGGAGTGCCATTTCGTAAGTAAGCCCTTAATGTTTTTTTTTATAATTTGTTAATAAAGTTAAGAGTGTCCGCAATAATAAATAAAATTTTTGACAAATTGTCAAATAATGTAGTGATGTAGAGGAGTATATTCCAAAACCACCAAAACTGAGGCATGCGCAGTAACCGAAATCCGATCTACCCGAAAAAGGAACATTAAGGATTACTGGGAGTCCTGGCTTTAAGGATCGCGTATAAGAATCCATGGGTATGCCCCGTAGTTACAACAAATTGATCACCCTATATATTTTTTAATTTTTGAGATTCGTATTATCTTTCTGGTTTTAAAAATATATAATAATAAT
Source organism: Aspidapion aeneum (assembly GCA_963576565.1). Classification (NCBI taxonomy): domain Eukaryota; kingdom Metazoa; phylum Arthropoda; class Insecta; order Coleoptera; family Brentidae; genus Aspidapion; species Aspidapion aeneum. Next base: position 32,013,614 of record OY755046.1, on the reverse strand, counting down.
ATGCTGCGGCAAACATTTTCTGAGATTATCAAAATTTGTAAAACCTGAGTAAAACCAAATAGTGCAGGCGCTAGAGGTAGTTACGTTTGAGTATACAAAATATGAGGACCGAAGTTTGATAATGGATTCTAACTGAGAATAGGTCACAGATTAATGATCCGGATGTTGCCGGGCCAGTTTTTGGTTCAATTTTTTTTATCCCTCCCTCCTCTTATAGTCGTGTTTGAATATCTGAAAATTTAACTAAGTTGACGCCTAAAGCTGATGATACAGAAATGCATCCAAAATGTGTAAAATCTAACCCAAAAATAAAATTACAGTGAAGTCGGGATATACTTAGTGAACTCGAAGATTGCACGGAAACTGGTTCACTATATCCGAGGTTTACTATAAGAAGACATATAGACTATTGTATACCTAAGTAAAAATTTTTTTGGGTATTTTGAACGGGGTTTGCTTTAGGCGAGTGTTCATTATAAACGGGTTCGCTATATGCGAACTTCACTGTATATTAGTTATTTAAATTTTAGCTGCAAAAACCCCCAAAAACGTCCAGAACTCCAAATTTTTAAGTATTTTTAAAATTTTCTCTAATCTTGCCTTATTATATATCGTTTAAGAGGAAATTTTATTGTCTACAATAAAGTATACATTAAATTTTTTTATATAGAATTTTTAATAAAATCGGGTAAAACATGTAAAAAACAGATTTATTTAAAAACTATCCCTCCTTTGCTAGGGTTGCCAACCATCCCAATTTAGGCTTAAGATTACTTTTTTGCATTGCCTCCCGCAGTGGCGGATTCAGGGGGGGCAGTATGGGCACTTGCCCCCCCCCCCCCCGAGAATTTTTTGAATCTACAAAAAATGAGTAAAAAGTAATGTTTTTGCTAATAAAAATTCAAAATTTTTGCTTGCGGCGCATGAAAGTGTCTATTGTTATTATCATCGAAATTACAACCACTGACTAATTCAATAAAATGCTGCTTAAAAAAATATATACCGTTTTTTACCAATAGAGAATGTCACCTAAAGTGACCCCCCCCCCCCGAAAAGCACCTCTGGATCCGCCCTTGGCCTCCCGCCCTAAAATTAATCTGTAAAAACTTCCGTTTTCTCCCGCATTTTAACCAGTGATACAGAATCACGGTAGATAGAACAGATCGGTGTTCGGATCTTATATATATATATATATATATATATATATATATATATATATATGTCGAATTTTTCACGTCACTGGTGGTCCAGCTGATTTTTGTAAACAAAAGTTAGATATGATATGAACAACGGAACTACTAATATTTTTTGAATTTTTTGAAAACTAAGGCAATTTTGCTACTGTTTTCTGGTACATCCTTATAAAATATAATTTTCTACTTATTTTCGTTATTTTTTTTAGCCCACTTTATTTTTTATTACACAAAACTTAAACTACAAGTCAAACTGAATGTGATCGTTTAGTATCAAAGATAACCCAAGGGAAGTAGGTCAGCGGATTATTTTTGAGGCTGAAAGGAACACAGTATTTTCTTCGAATTTTAATTTTTGTGTAAAGAGAAATGAAGCGGGCGAAAAAAAATAACGACTGGTATGTCTGAAAAATATTATTTTATAAAAATATACTAAAAAATAGTAGGAAAATTGCCTTAGTTTTTAAAAAATTCAAAAAATATTAGTTGTTCATATCATATCTAACTTTTGTTTACAAAAATCAGCTGGACCACCAGTGTCGTAAAAATTCTACATATATTTATAAGATCCGAACACCGGTCTATTCTCTCCACCGTGATACAGAATACGTTAAAGATCTAAAAAAAGATTTTGTTTATATTACAAACATGCAAACATGTTTGTTGTTATATTTATTTTTGTCCATGTTGACCCTCTTTCTCCTCAATTTTAAAATTACATTGAAATTTAAGTTGCAAGGTGAAGACTGCATACGTTATAAAGGCCTATCCTTTAATTATGTAACGCTCAAGGGGGAGTTGTGGTTTGGCCGTGCGTTACACTCAAAGTTATTTTAATGTGTTTTTTCTTGAAAATGCGTTACGAGGAGGGGTGCGGGATAAAAATCCAAAATTTTTGCGTTACATAATTTAAGAACGCTCCCTAAATTAATACTTATATAAAATCGTTTTCGAGCTAGGTGGGGTTTTTTGAAAGTTTCATTTTAAAGAAGGGATTATAAGATTTTTGTTTATGAACATTGTGTAGTTAGTGTAATTGGCTTTTTTATAACAAAATAAATTTCATATGTCACTTTTTAATATTTCATAAAGTGGGTATTTTTATTTATTTTTAAAATCAGCCTAGAAATTAAGGCACCTACTGTTTTAAAAGTATTTTTGACCAAGTAAAAATATTTTTTTTAACTTTCTCAAAAATTTTAAAAATAGGGATAAAAAATAAAAAAATTAAGAAAGAAAAAACAAATATTGAGTGACATGTAAAAGAAATTTAATGCAATCAAAGTTTTAGAGACTAGGTAAATAAATTAAAAATCTAGGTATATTAATAATTTTAAAAATAATTGCTCCCATGTGTCCTTAAATAGCCCATGCAAAGCCTGCATGTCCCAAACTGAGTAGCTTGACTTTAAAATAAAATAAATAAACCATCTGTGTGTTCTCTGTAACTAAAAGGAGACGAGAAGTAGGTAGGTAACAAAAATAAATTTATACAATAAACAAAAATCAATAGCCAAGAATGTAAGAGGGAGAATTTGAACATCATTTTACAACAAAAAAGATCAAAAACTGCGATTATTACAACGCGCATTGCAATACGAAAATCGCAGGAAAATCAATAACAAATTTAACGCGAAAAAAGCATAAAAAGTCGCATTTTAGTTTAACCTAAGAAAAATCAACTACATCCTTCGTGGGAGATTATGATATTCCTCTCTTTTACTACCACGTGCGTAATGACAAAGCATGGCAGATGGCGTGTCTAAAATTTTATCAAAACAAATGCACGCCGGTTTTCTGAGAAAAAATGATACACAACCTTAAAAAACATGCGAAAATCAAAAACGAATAACGTTTAAACAAAATGTTTAATTTAAATAGGTAGGTAGATAGGTATCTAATTTTTTGTGCAATGCAAAATAAAAACAAAAGTGAAATATTCTAAAAATAGATTGTTTTCACTTTCCTTGACAACAAAAACAACAAAAACAACCAAAATCAAATAGGCTTTTAACGACTGAAAACATTGAAAATCATGTAGGCCTTAAATAAACATTTTGTAAAAAACCAAGCCTATTGCACACGCCATTTTGTGTAACCCTTAAACAAACCCCATGGAAAATATATTGCTAAACTAAAAAATCATTATTTAAACTAATATTTTCTAAGAGTTATCAATGAAAAGAATTAAAACAATATATAAATACCTTTTTGGGGATCTTAGAAACAAGACACGACTTTGTTAATGCACAGAAAAATACTGAAGAATCGATCAAAAACATTTAATGCAAAAATGTACACTTAAATAATTATTCGGTGCCGTTTCCAACCAAGCTACGAAGTAAGTTTGCGACAAATGCCCTGCTTCGAGACAGATGTGAGAAACATGTAAGAATACAGACGTACGTCCTGGCTCGATTCTCATCCCCTTCGTCCTGTGTTTACTCACAGATTTCTAGATTTCTAGGGGTGGCAAACACTCGGCAAGAATAAGGGATTTTCGCAGGTAGTCTTAAAGGTAAAATAGGCCTCGCACTTACCGAATTTCTGTGATAATCCTTGACAAAACTGAAACGAACAAAACGACGCGGCCGAACTGTTTTGATTTTGTTTAAAAACTAAAAATACGAACAACAAACGCTAAATAGAAATGTTTAAATTTAGACCTTACGGGCGGCCATTTGTAATTTTTCGGAATAAACGGAGAGAGGGGAATGGATAAAAACGAATAAACATTAAACAAAATCGAATAAAAAGAGGGTAGACGATTTTTAGTCGGGGTGAAGGGTTGAATATGGTCAATTAAAATTTTTATCCACCCCATAACTGGAAACTGACATCGAAATTTAAGAATGATTTACAGGCCGATACTTTAAAAAAATAAATTTCAAAATGTACAAAAAAAATTAAAACGTGTTTTTTTGGCAATGATTAAAAATGCATTTTTTTGGGCATCTTCTTTACAAATCGTTTTTTGGTCAAGAATTTTTTTGAAAAGCAATTAAAATATTCTGCCAATTGATGGACACTTAACTAAACACGATCAATAAAATTTTAATATTTCTTAGATTTAAAAACCGCATCCAGTATTAGGGCACATTTTTAAATACCGAAACGCAAAAATTCAGGATCCCTTCCCCTACGGGACACATTTCCAAGAAAAAATACATAAAAAATGATTAATTGTAGTGTAACGCAAGTCTAAACCCTCTCCCCCCCCCCCCCCCCCCGCAGTGTAACGGGTTTTTTTTTAAAAGTCTGTATTTTTGGGAGGAGGCCTAAGGAGTTTTTAAGATATAATTTTTTGTTTAAAACATATGTTACAAACCACAGCAGCTAGCAAAACGCGGTTTTGAAATTTAAATTAAGTTTCATCAAAACTTGTCATAGGGTCAAAGTTTGCCAGTCACAATTTTAGAAAAAAGAAAATTGAATATATCTCAAAAACGACAGCAGCTAGAAAGCCGTGGTTTTCACGAATTGATTAAAAATTTTATTGTGAAGAAAAATCAACCTACTTTAACACCCAGAACGACTTGGTCTTATGAATGGCCGTACGTGCCTACTGGCGCCAATTTTATTATAAGGCATCAAAATATCAAAGTTAATTTTATCTGTTAATTAGTTTTTGTGATATTGCATAAAATTGTTATTTTTCTTATTGAATGACCCGCTTTCTATTCGGTTTTTGAAATCAGCAGAAAATTTCCTTTGAAATGATTTATCACACTCAAAATTTAATTGTCTTAATTGTTTTATTGATTGCTTTTTTTTATATATTTTTTTAATTAGGTACGTAAGTTTGTTAATTAATTTCTTAATTTAATAATTTTAAAACATTTTAAACCGAGCAAATAAAATATAAAAAATAAAAACAATATAAAAATTTTTAAAAAAACAAAGAAATAAAGATTATATATTATTTCTCAAAAAATAAAATAATGAAATTCAATTTGACAGTTACATTATTAATTAAAAAATTCATAAAAAAAGCAATTCACGCCCAAATTAAATCTTCATAAATAAAAGTTATAGAGGATCCCTTAATAAATGCAGACTTTTCAAAAAAACCTCATAGCTTAAAAACGGTTTGCTATATTAATGCAGTTTTTAGCACTAGCACTAACCGCTTTTTATCTAAAACTCTCCCTCCAGCATGCGATTGGTTGGTGGCCTAGAAACAAATAGATAGTGAAGTATTTTACCTTTAGATCCAAACAAAAATTGCTTTGGGATTTGCGATGAGTGAAGGCGATGCTTCTAAAAGACCAGAAGGCTGAAACACGCTCTCGTTGCCAAGAATGCCAAGCAACCAACGTAACCAAACCACTGCGTATTTTCTTCTCGCTGCCATGTTCTTTGGTTTCACTCTAAACCGGTATATGCCGTACTGCTCGCCTTTAGAACCTAAAGAAATTATTCTTGTAAAAAAACACTCTATTTTTCCCGTGTGTCCTCTAAAACTTAAAAAAATCATTACTTTTTTCATAAATTTTCTACAGTGTTGCCGGGGCAACATAAAATGTTATCCCTCAATGTTTGTTTTAATTTTATGTATAAATTTAGGCCAACAAACTCAAACGGTTCGAATTCTAAATATAGTTTTGGACTAAATTTATAATTATTAATAAGACTGGTTTTTATTAATTCTGAGAGTGAATTAACAAAAATATGTTATTTCGGGTGGGTAAAAATAATTTAACAGGGCCAAGTTAAATATTTTTTTTTCTACGAGCGTTGGAAAAGTATACTTCTCCGCACTCATTTGCATGCGAAAAGTTGTACTTTGTTGCACTTGTGCGGGAAATTTACTTTTCCGTACTAGTGCGGTAAAGTAACTTTTTCGCAACAGTAAAGTCACTTTTGCGCTCTCAAAAAATAAAAAACAAGAGAGCGGTAAAGTAACTTTTCCGCACTCACTCTTTTTATTTCGGAAAAAATTTTTAAATATTTATAAACACAAAATATAACGCTATTTATTGATGTTATACCTACTTCATTTTTTATTCAACAATATTTTTAAATTTTTCTAGTAAATTAGCGACGATTGGAGGTTTGTAGGAAAAATGTTGTACCTAACACACGCCTAAAGTGACTTTTCTGCGCTTAACGACTTGACCGAACGACGCGTGCGAAAAATTAGCACTTTCTGCACTTGTGAGGTAAATAACTATTTAAGACTAAAAACCGCGTGAAAAAGTTAAATGTTTTTTTTTATTGGAAGTATTAGAGCAATTGTTAAAGTTAAATAAGTAATAAATAAAAGAAAGTGTTTTTTTTGTCCGCCATCATGAAATCCATAACGACGGACGGAATTAGACTTGACCGATCAAAAAGGGTCGTGTATTCTTAAAGGCGAACCAAACCAATCTGCTCCGCGAATGCGCCCCGTGTGGCCGCAACACGCATTGAAATGAAAACTCGACAACAAACTGCGGATGCCGTCCCAAAGCATATGCAAACATACAAAAAGGAGCCGAAAAAAGCTGGTTTTCGGCAAACGGCTTGCAAGCGGAGCGCGCGCAACAAGACGAATCCGTGTTTGCGCGCGGAGTGCGCAGCACGCGAGCAAAGCACATACATTCGCGGAGCAGTTTAGTCCAAACCATCGAAGAAATATAAGTTATTTTTACGATGTCTAAACGTACTCTTAAATGCCGGAAATTGTTTCAGATTTTCTTTCCGTAAAAAAGGTACAAATCATTAAAATCCGTTTAGTGGTTACCAAAAAATTAGTTTTTTGTTTTCAAACGTTATTACAGTTATTCTCAATTCAGTTTCCATTAATTTCCTGATAAATTAGTTTTTAATTAACCGATTTTAATGAATAAAAAAGCGTCATAGTAAGACTTGATTTTTCTTTAAAATTTATCGTCCTCTTGAATTTCAAGACGGCCGGCGGACATAATCAAACGTCACCCTATAAAGTCGTTTATTCTTATATTTCGAGAACATTTTTTGACTTTTTTTTAGTAAAAAAGCTTTGTCTCCGCCGCAGATAACGAGCGAGGGACAAATCAGTGAAATCGGTTCAATCGTTCCAAAAATACTTATTTTAGTTTCAGCTATTCTTTTACGGATTATACGATTGTCTTGCCAATTCTGTCTGAATTAATTTCCTCATATATTCATTGTTACTAAACCGATTTCAGTGGAATAAAAAGCGCGATGATGAAAATCGATCGCTATAAACCTCCTTGCCCCTTTTTTTTTTCATACGCGTCGGGTTTGAAAAGTCCTCACAACACAAGAAGAATCGATCCTTCAGAGGGACGACGCATTTGATTAAGTCCGTCATCTTGGAATTTTAAATGGCGGCAATAGTAATCTTTAAAGAGTAATCCATTTTCACAACCATGCTCTTTATTTGACTAAAATCGGTTCAGTAATATTGAGTTATTGAGAAAATAAATGCAGACAGAATTAGCAACAATCACCTAGTCAGTAAAACATCTTCTTTGGTAAAACAATGGTGGAAACAATGGTTCAAACAAAAAATCAATTTTTTTAAGTACTACTGAACCGATTTTAATAATTCGCAACCCGAAAAAAAACTAAGAAATGAAAAGAAAACTTAAAATTATATTTTGAGACGGCGAACAAAAAATATTTTTCCTCAAAATTTTGATCAATTTCCTGGAAAGTGCAGCTTGTTTTTATAAAAATGGTGGTATACTTCAAAAAAAAAAACAAAAAACCATTTACATAAAATTTCGGACTTTCATTGTCTTTATTTACTTTAAACACGACCTTTCGGTCAGTAAGTATCTCTAACCGTTTTCAAGTGTACACTAAACAATCTAGTCTACAGGCTTTGGTTTGCAGTCAGGTGTGACGGCCCGCCCCTTTGTTAATCCTAAGACGCTTGTTTTCCTTAAAGAGTGGTTTCCATATGTTTGGTATGTCCGTGCTTGGTTGACTGAAAACTTCTGATTAATGCAGCTTCAATTAACTTTCGATTTCGCCTTATGCAAAACTTTAGCTTGAGACCTGTGATCATTTGACCATTCATGATCCGCTAAACCGGATTTTTCAATATCCCCTAATTGGGTATCCGGTTTAGAGGATCATGCATGATCAAATGATCACAGGATTCAATGGTCTGAAGCTAAAGTTTTGCATAAGGAGTCGCATTGGCGAAAACGAAAGTTTATTGAAACTGCGTTTATAATGCAGAAAAAAGAAGTTTTTAGTCAACCAAGCACAGGCATTAACATTAAGGAAACCAAAGGTCTGAAGCTGGGTACGCATATGAGAATGAACGCGAATGAGGCAGCCCGAGGACGCATGAGCATACGTATGTGTACGTCTAAACGAGACGTGCAAATTTGTTTGAACCCGAATGAATTTGGCCTCGACCCGATCCAACTGGTACATCAAAGAGAGGCATCTGCTCGTGCGCTGCTCATATTTATGGATCGATTCCGTACAACGCCTCGTGCGTCCACTATTAAGGTCACCCACAAATTTATTTCTTCCCGAATACGAGGCAAATGGTTCGGCCTCGGATTGCCTTATTCGCGTTTAAGCTCATATGCGTACCCAGCTTTAGAATTAAAAGGGGGCGGGCCGTTAAATTTTATTACTACTCAATCATTGTCTACGAGTTTCAAACAAAAAACAATTTGTCCAATTTTTTTTTGGCCGACCTGGTGTATGTGCTAAAAATTTATAAAACTACGAAATTTTCAATGGAAATCTAAAATACTTCGGTAAAGATCCCCGACTAACAACTTAGGGACAAAGACATGTAGCGCGCTAAAAATGGAAATAAAAGAACCCGGTTTGAACAAAATAAAAAGAGTTGTTTAAAATGGGCGCAAATAATTATATATACGAACAGAAGACCTATACTATGGTTAGTAGCTTTGTTGACTAAACAACATTTATGGTATAGACGACAAAAACGCTAAAAAAAAGAACAAAAAAATCCTTAGGTTAACTTTGGCATAAATTGTCAAGAAAAATTGTCTGGCAATTGATGGACATGTAATCATTTAATTCTATTTTTTTTTAAATTTATTTTAAAATTCCTCACCCCCATTGTACCCCCCAATTGCTAAAAAAGACAAAAAAGTATTTTAATCGATTTAAGAGGTGCCCTGCCAAGTTCGCGTAAACTGCTGTACCATCTTTTCTTGAAACATTTCAGCCCATATTTGACGCTAGAGAGCTGAACTTTGGCGGACTGATAGGAAATATGAGAGAAGTATAGAAAAAAATAAAAAACCCCAAAATTTTAATTTACTTTCGTCCCCTATAAATGTAAAATTATGTAAAAGTAGCATTAACCACTTCCAGAAACGTTAGAGTGCTAAGCTTTGGAAGGCCGATAGGAACTATGATAAAACTAAAAAAAAATAAAAGAACCCAACATTTTAATTAACTTCCCTTCCCTATAAATGTAAAGTTATGTAAAAGTAACATTGCCCACTTCCAGAAACTGACTGATGAATGTAAAAACACCAAAATTTTAATTTACTTCCCTCCCTTATAAATGTAAAGTTATATGTAAAAGTAACATTTCCACTTCCAGGAACGCTAAAGAGCTGAGCTTTAGAAGGCTGATAGGATAAAATGATAAAACTATAGGAAAAATCAAAATTTGTTAATAAGGCATTGCAAAAGTTTTGAACAATATTCCGCATATTTGACTACTTTCAAATTTAAATATTATCCAAATCCTTTAAAAAAGGAGTGAAATCATTAAAAAAAAACATTTTATGTAAAAAAGCCATGTACGCGGAAATGGTATTTCCTAAAAAGATTTGAGATCAAAGTAAAGCCAAGTTCTCCAGTACAAATTTTAAAATGAAAGGTTGTTACTAGTTTGGAAATGTTTTTCTAAACTTGGCTATTTAAATTTGGTTACTTTAATTTTAAGATGGTTTAAAAAAATTAGATATCATTGGAAAATAAATGGATCCATGATGAATCTGATACCTTCCTAACCAGCGGAGTAGCGTGCCTGAACGTCATGATTTCTTTACTTTCCTTTAGCGCCCACTCAATTGGCCGTTGCCGGCCCGACTTAATAAAGCTGAGGGCGCTTCGGCCACCCATGGGGCGCCAGTACCCTAGGGAGGGGGGGGGGGGGGGCACGAACCCCCCCCACGCTACGCCACTGTTCCTAACCCATTAGGATCCAAGTAAACTCCATGCTATATGAACCTTAAAAACAGTTTTTTGTAAATATCTCTGAAACGAAAGCTCCTACCAAACCTTTGGTTATAACACACATTTTTGAAAAAAATGTGCGCTACAATATTCCGAGAACAGCATGTTGATGCGGCGCTCCGTTAAAAAGTTAGCATTTTTGAAACTTTTTAACTGTCAAAAAACTGTCATTAGCATTAATGAATTTCGAACAAAATCTAATCAGCTCGTTACAGTATCGAATACTATTTTACCTAAAAATTTCATGAAAATCGGTTGGGCGGTTTAGGAGCTATCGTGTTACGGACGGAGTAACACACACACACACACACGCACAGACAGACATCACGACGATACTGCTAGGCAGCGGCGTAGCGTGCCCGAAAGGGCGGGGGAGGGGGGCGACAGCTAAAAAGGGCCCCCTGAAAACTGATGAAAAATCTGGCAAAAAAAAACAAAAAGGTCAAAAAGGCGCCTCTCACAAATCTTGCGACCAAAAAAAACAAAAAAAAAAGGTCATCATGTGTGAGGGGGCGGCCGATAAGTCACAAGGGCGCCTCTCACGAATCTTACGACCAAACAAAAAAAAAAGGTCTTCATGTCGTTACTTTCCTTTGGCACCCACTCACTTGGCCATTACCGGCCCGACTTAATAAAGGTGAGGGCGCTTCGGCCACCTATGGGGCGCCACTACCCTCGGGGCGGGGGGGGCGACGAACACCCCGCACCCCCCCCCCCCCCCACGCTACGCCGCTGCTGCTAGGGTAGGTCAAAATACACCCAAATAACACATTTTTGGAGTTATCTCAAAAAATTTTTTTTTCGTCTAAAACAATATCTTCTGTCTGCTGTGCGGGCTAGGTAGGAAGGTTAAAATAGGTGATCCGTGGTTAAAATCTTGCAAATTCTTTTAAAACAAATGTAATTTCTGTTAGCAGTTTTTATAAAATCAGCGTACTAAACCACCCAGTATTTTAAAATGATCTAAGACTCTAAATCTTGTCACACTGAACCTGTGGACACATTTTTTTTTCAGCAAACTTTTTTATCTTTAAATGAGATATTACAAAATAAAATAAATGGATCCATGATGGATCTGATACCTTCTTAGGCCATAAGCATACTCCAGGTTAAACCAGCCTTGAAATCAGTTTTTGTAAACATCTCAGAAACGGATGTTTTTAGTAATATCATTGATAAAAGCGAAAACCGCATATTGATGCGATTACTCTTAAACTCTCAAAAACCTGTTAAAGTAGCATTAATGGATTTTGACCAAAATCTAATCAGCTCTTTACAGTATTGTACACTATTTTACATGAAAATTTCATAAAAATCGGTCAGCGGTTTAGAAGCTATCGTGCTACGGACTGATATACATACACACAAACAGACGTCACGATCAGTGGCGTATATAAGGGGGGGCTGCCCCTCCCCCCCGAGGCTAAGATTTTAAAAAATATTTTCCACATATTTTATGAATACAAACATAAAATACGGCCTAATGGGGTCTCGCCCGCCTCCCCCAAACTGTCTCGGGCCGACCCCGAAACTTTTTTCTATTTGCGGCACTGCAGTCACGACGATACCGCTAAAATAGGTCAATATACACCCAATCAACACATTTTCGGCATTATCTGATAAAAAAAAATGTCGTCAAAAAACAACCGTTTCTAGCCATTGCTGCGCGGGCTAGGAAGGTAAAAATTAATACCATTCAATTTAGGTGAAAAATAAATGGCCTAAAACGGGGTGTTACTATTTTGACAAAGACTTGCCCTATCTGTCTAATTTGTTCAATCAACGGTCATATAGTAGTGTAAAAAGAGCGACTTTGGTTTTGTTTAAAACAACCGAAAGGGTTCAAGGCAAAAATTCTACCTAGAATGAACTCTCCTCGATGCCTTTGCGTTGTCTGGGAATGTTTACAAATATTAAATGTTTTGTTGCAACAGAATTCAACGATCGATACTTGCAACTCTCCCTGATTTTATATAATGAAGGGGTGGCAAAAAATATGAAAAAAGAACATATTGATAACCAAAATTCGACGCCTATAATATACAGGGTGTATTATGAACCTAGAAACTGAGGGCCCTTGGTGTCAGTTTATATGAAATTAACCAAACCAGTAAGCACGTAAGTGGCGGCTCGTGAGGTAGTACCACGGTGCAAGGGCAGTGCAATTCTATGGATCACACTCCGACTCTATGCGACGCGATGAATGGGCCACTAAAACCCAAAGCAGCGTTGAACACGCTGCCCAATGAGTCTTTGCCACTTTTCTGTTGGCTCCTTCGAATAGAGTTAGATGTTGGACATTTAGCATTCTTTAAATAGGAAAAATCAAAGAAATTTTGTTCTTGGCATAGGCCATCAGTTAGTCGTATTATTCGTATTGTTTTCGTGCGTGGAGCATGTATGTTTTAATTTACGCCCTTTACAATACAATTCAATTTTTTCAGCAGAATTTTTTGAAAAATTTTAATGGCGGAAATTAAGTGGGCATGGGTTAGTTTCTTTAAAAAAATAGAATTAGAAACCTGAAACATAGTAATAATATTATTACTAAAAAACTAGAAAATGTCTCATTTTTCCATCTTTCAGTGGCGCGCATATAAATAAGTATAGCTCGAAAATTAATCCTATAATCCGCCAATTTTAATTGAAAAAAATATCAGGAAGGTTTGGCCTTCAACATATTATTTTAAATTCAGATCATCTGACGCATCCCGGTAAACAATGTATTTAGGGCCTCCTCCTGTAATACCCTTTTATCCGCGGGTACCGCAAAACTTTTGTGCCAAGTTTGATCAATCGGTTTTTGAGTTATCGTGTCACAGACAGACAGACACCATAACAAAATTTGCTAGTTAGGCCACGGATCACCCAACAAATGATCGGTGGTTAGGCCTCCGATCCTAATAGCCCAATACATACGGTATATACGTGTTAGCTCCCGCTAAATTTCGCGGTTGTTTTTAAAATTTTAAAACCACACAATTGGATGACGGACAGAGTACATTTTCCGCGCATTGGACATGCGCACCAAGAATCAGTGAGATCCTTTTCTACCGCCTCGAGAAAATGGCGTGTTAATTTACTTTCTCCAACTATTACAAATTTCTACACTTGAAAGTGCCCGATTTTGGTGTACTGAAGCATAGAACTAGAAACTTCAGCCCTTCAGCTACGTGGTGCCATCATTAGATCAAGACAGGGGCCCCTGGAACGTGGAGAAATTGGCTGCAAACTGGTGAGTGCTTTGTTTCTGATTTCCGTTGTGTGGTAACCGCAATTAACCTATGGACCTTTGATTATTTCGTGATGTCATATCAATATATTTATGTTCGCGCTTTCATTTAATAAAATATATACAGCCATTTTCACATTTTCACACGGCGACCACACGGCCTTGAATTTGCCAATCGTTCGACCTTCGGTTTCGGCGCAGTTCACCTGTTTTCGGTCCGCTGCTATGGTAACGCAGGGTCTACCGCGTGGTCATTTCAGTAAACAAAAATCGAGAAGCAATCAAAACAAACAAGCACGATTTCTGTGATTAGATTTGTTCCATACCATTTCGATATTAAAACATTTTTCATCAATTGCGAAAAATTAGTGCATATTTTCGACAATTCGTCATTTTTCTATTTCAGAAGCAGTAATTTAGCGTTAATTGTATATTTACCGACAATTTCGTCATTTCAAAGGTAAAATCATGTCTATCAAAAAAGCCGTGCAAAAACGCAAAGGTTTTTTATCTGCGATCACCGAGTGTTATGTGTTTTCACAAACCGCGGCAACGGACGCAAAAGCGAGAAACGAGTTTCAAGTGAGGTATTTCGATTTGGATGAAACCTTCGATAAATGCATGATGGCACATAATGATGTCATTATGTTGATAGACGACTCGGACGACGAGGAGTTGAAGACGCAGGATGCGATCCTTTCAGAAGCTCGTAAATATTTTTATGCGTGTAAAGGGGTTTACTCTGAAATATTTCCGGTTGAGGCTCCATCCTTTTCGCCATCATATGTTCGTCAAAACGAATCTGAAACTCCAAAACTCAAAGAGTTAGCTATTCCCATATTTCAAGGTGATAAAAAATTATGGCCAAGCTTTTTCGATCTTTTTAATAACATTATAGATCAAAATCAAAGTCTAAGTAACGTCCGAAAACTTCAATATTTATTTTCATATCTCGAGGATGAGCCTTTAAAATTGATATCAGGGATTAGCTTATCTGATCAAAATTATAAAATTGCTTACGACAAATTAGTCAATAGATATCAAAACAAGCGAGACCTCGCAAATGATGCTTTAAGCACAATTATGAACTCTACATTACAAAACGAGTCAGCTAAAGAATTGCGTAATTTAATTGACACCTTTTCAGAATCCCTAGAAATTTTAAAATCACTTAGCTTTGACGTTGACAGTTGGGACTTTATTATTTTTTTCATTCTGTTAGAAAAATTGGATATTCCGACGCGTTCAAATTTCGAAATGAGTCACGCCAATACTAATACCGAAATTCCCACTTTTCAGTCACTTTTTCAATTTCTAGAAAAAAGATGTAAAGTTTTGGAATCACTTCCTCAATCAACAGCACCCAAAAAGGTGCCTACCTATCAAAAATCAAATTCTATGCAAAATCAGTTTGGACAAAAGCCTACCTATCAAAAATCAAATTCTATGCCAAATCAGTTTGGGCAAAAGCCTACCTATAAATCATCCAATTCGCCTTTTATAGGACTGGCTGGCACCTCAACTAATTCAAGTACAGGAATAAAATGTTTCCGGTGTAACCAAGGTCACGTGCTTTCGAAATGTCAAACATTTCTTGACCTCTCGCCTATCGAGCGCCTATCTTTCGTCAAGCAGAAAAAATTATGTCTAGCGTGTTTTCATCCCTCGCATGGGGTAGACACGTTCAAATCAAAATATTCATGCAGGACTTGGAATAGTAAAAGACACCACACTTTAACTCATATCTTAGAGACTAATAAAGAGTCTGGAAGCCAAGATACTAGTCCTGTCATTCACACACCACCTGTCAGTAATCTTCATGTGTCATTAAATACCTCAGGACCTTCAGGTACCTTTCTTTTATGCACCGCCATAATAGATGTTATTGACGGTTACGGAAATTTTCAACCTGTAAGGGCACTGCTTGATTCTGGATCACAGACAGGATTCATCAGCGAAAAGTGTATTTAGCGTCTTAATCTTCCTAGGCGAAGTTACACCACTGAAATATTCGGATTAAATCTACTCTTACTTCCAAAGGGCTCGTTCAATGTCACATTAAGCCACAAGGACAGGTCAATCCTTTACTTAATTTCGAAGCAATTGTTGTTCCACAACTATGTTCCAATATGCCTACATTCACTTTGAGCGATAATCAGTGGAAACACTTGGAAAACCTTAAACTTGCCGACCCATCTTATTTCAAATCTAGACCTGTGGACCTAGTTATTGGTTGCGAGCTATTCGCACAGATATTCAAGGATGGCAGGGTTTTTGGACAAATAGGGCAACCTTCAGCCCTTGAAACCATCTTTGGCTGGGTCGTCATGAGAAAAGTTGACGAAGTAGGTAATCTTACCGAACGAGTCATTCACCTCCTTTAGAGGTCATTATCCCTAGGTTTTGGGAAATCGAACATTTGCCTAAAAAACAAATCTTATCAAAGGAAGAAAAACAAGCGGAATCAATTTTTACTGCGAGTGTCGTACGACAACCGAGCGGTAGATTCATGGTAGATCTTCCGTTTAAAGATAAAATAAACCCTGACCTAGGAAATACTTATCCGCAAGCTTATCGTAGATTTTTACTTCTAGAAAATAGATTACTCAAAAATCCTGATCTGTACACTGCCTATTCTAGTTTCTTGCAAGACTATATCGATTCTAATCACATGAGTCTAGTTTTACCTAGTCAACCAAAAGTCGACGTATCATGTTTTTTGGCACATCATTGCGTACTAAAGCCGGAAAGCTTAAGTACAAAATTAAGGGTAGTCTGGGATTATTCGGCAGTCACCCCAAAGAATATTAGTCTCAATGACACGTTGTTGTCTGGACCGAAACTTCAAAAGGATATTGCTTCTTTACTCCTTACGTTTCGTCTTAATCCTATTGCCTACATTGCTGATATCAAACAGATGTTCCGTCAACTCCTTATCAATCCTTATCACCGTCCTTATCAAAGGATATTGTGGAGGTTTTCTCCACAGGATCCACTTTCAGTGTGGGAACTTTCTACTGTCACTTTTGGCATTATATGCTCACCTTTTCTAGCCATGCGTACCTTAAATGAGCTGGCAGAGAGAGAAAAGGAACGTTTTCCTATGGCCAGTACTGTTCTAAAAACGTCAATTTACATCGAAGATATCTTGGGAACTAGCCCTTCGCTTTCTAAAGCCCTTTCCCTACAGATGGAACTCAATGATTTGTTAAAGTCGGGAGGATTTGAACTTAAAAAATGGGCAAGCAATTGTCCTGAGTTATTGGCAACGTTGCCAGAATCCGATCGTCAAATGCCTCTCTCTTTTGACAAGGACGAACCACACTTTATCAAAGTTTTAGGCCTTCAATGGCATCCAAAAAAACATTTTTTCTTATCAATGCCGAATGAAGGACAAACCCCCAACTAAACATTCTATTTTATCTATCATAGGAACAATCTTCGATCCCTTAGGTTTTCTTTGTCCCTTGTTGCTACAAGCAAAATTTATTTTGCAACAGTTGTGGATATCGAAAATAGGTTGGGACGAAGAACCAGATTCTTCTATCATCGAATCTTGGCACAAACTTCGTTCTGAATTCCCGCTTCTTTCCAATTTTCAATTACCCCGACAAATCAAACTGTCAAAAACCAATACCTGTCAAATCATCGGCTTCTGTGACGCTTCAATTCGAGGTTACGCAGGCGTCGTATATTTTCGTGTAGAAGAAGAAAACAATATATCTGTTTCTCTCATATCTGCAAAATCTAGGGTCGCGCCTATAAAGTCACAAACTTTGGCTAGGCTAGAACTCCTAGGCGCATTTCTTTTAAGCGAATTAATTGACTTCGTCTTATCTAGCTATGAAGGAAACATAACTTTTACAAATATCGTTACTTTCTGCGATTCGCAAGTCGTATTGCACTGGCTTTCATCCCCTCCTAATCGCTGGCAAACCTTTGTTGGAAATCGAGTCAGTAGAATCCAAGAAATCATTCCCTCAAACTCATGGCGCTACGTTCCTTCTGCTTTAAATGCAGCCGATATTGCGTCACGAGGGGCCACCCCCTTACAGCTCATTTCACATGACATGTGGTGGAACGCACCGTCGTTTTTGTGGTCTCCCGAAAACGAATGGCCCGATTTTCATAAGTCAAAAATGCCGATTGATTTCGGAGATATTAATCTGGAGGAAAAGCCAAAGGTCTGTTGCAATGCGATAATTGACGTTAACTTCTTAGATCAGCTTCTTATCAAATATTCATCTATATCAAAAGTTCAACGTATCATTTGTTATGTCCTTCGAATGATTAACCTTTTTCAAAACCATTCCTATCAAAAACCCACTAATCTACCGGACCAAAAAATTATTTTTGAAAATATTGTTTTTTCTACCACCGGTGAGATGCAAAGTGCGTTATACCTTCTTATCAAACGCGTTCAAGGTTCTTGCTTTTCTGAGCTTTTTTCCGCGTTATCTAAGGATAAACCAATACCGAAACCTTTTCGAAAACTTTCACCTTTTCTTGATGAAAATAATATCATTAGAGTCGGTGGCAGATTACAAAAATCTGACCTTTTGTCTTATTCTGCAAAACACCCCGTCTTACTTTCGAGTAACCATCGTTTAACTACTCTTCTTATCGAGTCCACTCATCGACAATACCTTCATCCTGGGTTTAAAACATTACATTATCTGCTTTTACAGCAATTTTGGATATTATCTGCCAGACGGGCAATTCAAACCATATCCAAGTGCTTGCAATGTTTTAGAATCAACCCTAAACCCTATAGACCGCCCATAATGAGTTCACTTCCCGCTCATCGAATCAATCAACTTAAACCTTTTTCGAGTGTAGCTATCGACTTTTGTGGACCTTTCTTTGTGATTCCTCATCGTTACCGTGGTTGTAAAGCTTTCAAATCGTATGTCTGTGTGTTTGTCTGTACGGCCACACATTGCGTGCATTTGGAATTAACCATGGAACTGTCCACCGAAGGGTTTGTAGGTGCATTCCATCGATTCATTTCCAGACGTGGAAGCGTGACGCAATGCTGGTCAGATCAGGGCAGTAATTTTATAGGGTTTCGTAACCAATTACTTGATTACGCAAGAAGTGCGTCCACCAGACTTTCTATTCGTTGGCATCTGGGACCCCCTCTCAGTCCACATTTCAATGGCCTGGCAGAAGCTGGCGTCAAAAGTTTTAAAACTCACTTTGTTCGAGTAGTCGGCGACCAGAAGTTGTCCATCAAGGAAATGTCCACCCTTACATGTCGCATAGAAGCCGTACTTAATAGTCGCCCTTTATCTCCTGCCTCTTCAGACCCACACGATCTTCAACCTCTTACCCCTGGGCATTTTTTGACCCTTGAACCCCTTAATTCAGAAATTCCGAAGTCAGATTTGTCCGAGGTTCCCCTAAATCGGCTCTCGAGATGGCAACTAATCCAAAAACTACATAATGATTTTTGGAAACGGTATTCTGTAGAGTATTTGCATATGCTACAACAGCGACACAAGTGGGCTGATTCGTCCCCAAATATCAAATTAAACGATTTGGTTATCATAACGAGTGATCACATCCAATCACCTTTGAAATGGCCAGTCGGTCGGGTTTTCGAATTGCATCCCGGCGGAGACGGTCAAGTGCGTGTAGCGACGGTACGAACGGCTACCGGTGTTTACAAGCGGCCAGTTGTAAAACTGTGCCTCTTGCCGAATTAAAAGTAATTTTAATTTTTTCTACCTATTACCGGGTATTACAATAGGTTTTTCTTTATTTTTATTTTTTTTTAATTTTTTGTTTGTTTGTTTTGCCTTTTTCGGGTTTTCGTTATCTCTAAATGAACTTACGATACTTATCTGTTTTCCATTCATTTATATTTATCGGTCGATCATTTTTTCTTATATCTATATCTGTCCGGTTGATATTCTAAAATTGTGTGTTTTGGAGGACAGTTATGTTAGCTCCCGCTAAATTTCGCGGTTGTTTTTAAAATTTTAAAACCACACAATTGGATGACGGACAGAGTACATTTTCCGCGCATTGGACATGCGCACCAAGAATCAGTGAGATCCTTTTCTACCGCCTCGAGAAAATGGCGTGTTAATTTACTTTCTCCAACTATTACAAATTTCTACACTTGAAAGTGCTCGATTTTGGTGTACTGAAGCATAGAACTAGAAACTTCAGCCCTTCAGCTACGTGGTGCCATCATTAGATCAAGACAGGGGCCCCTGGAACGTGGAGAAATTGGCTGCAAACTGGTGAGTGCTTTGTTTCTGATTTCCGTTGTGTGGTAACAGCAATTAACCTATGGACCTTTGATTATTTCGTGATTTCATATCAATATATTTATGTTTGTTCGCGCTTTCATTTAATAAAATATATACAGTCCATTGCAGTTATCGTTTTTCTAACTGCGGGCAAACATATACGGATGGCTCAAAATAGGTTGTGGCTTTTAATGGTTTTTCGGAAATTTATTTCGCCCATCAAGTAAATGAAATTTTTTTCTTATCAATGTTTCAAAAAAAACAATGGGTGCGGAGCGATATCGAGACTTAACAAAAATATGATTCTCGATTATGCATTTATTTTGTCGTCAGTCCTTTTAAACGATACATTTTATAGATTTTTGAGCCGGCTTTTAACTAGTTTCCAACATACAAAACATTTGTTTTATAAAATAAGCCTAAAAACAAAGGTTGGGTTTCAAAATATTGAGATAACAAAGTGATACTTTTAAATGTGTTCCATTTCTTTATCAATTTACACTGTGCCTAAGAGTCATTTGCAGCCGTAATAGCCAAGTTTAGAAAAACATTTTCAGCCTAATAGGAACCTTTCATTTTGAAATTTTTATTGGAGAACTTGGCTTTACTTTTATCTCAATTCTTTTTACGGAATACCATTTTCGCGTACTTGGCTTTTTTTTACATGAAATGTTTTTCTTATGATTTCACTTCTTTTTTAAAGGAATTGCATAATATTTAATTTTTAAAGTAGTAAAATATGCGGAATATTGTTCAAAACTTTTGCAATGCCTTATTTAAAATATTGAGGTTTTTTAATTTTTCTCCATGGCTTAATCATAGTTTCTATCAGCCTACCAAAGCTCAGCTCTCGTAACGTTTCTGGAAGTGGACAATGCTACTTTTACATGATTTTACATGCATAGGGGAGGAAAGGAAATTAAAATTATGGTGTTTTTAATTTTTTTTCTATAGTTTTATTTTAGTTCCTATCAGTCTTCCAAAGCTCAGCTCTCTAGCGTTTCTCGAAGTGAGCAATGTTAATTTTGCATAACTTTAGATTTATAGGGGAGGAGAGTAAATTAAAATTTGGGGTTTTTTACTTTTTTTCCCATGGTTTAAAAATAGGTCGTATCAGCCTTCCCTCTCTAGCGTTTCTGGAAGTGGGACATGTTACTCCCCCATAAATTTACATTTATGGTGGAGGGAACTTAATTAAAATTTTGGTGTTTTTAAATGTTTTCTTCTTAGAACGCTCAGCTCTCTGGCGTTTCTGGAAGCGGGCAGTGTTAATTTTACATAACTTTACATTATAGGGGAGGGTAGTAAATTAGAATTTTGGGATGTTTTAATCTTTTTCTATAGTTTTATCATAGTTACTATCGGCCTTTCAAAGCGCAGCTCTCTAGCGCGTCTAAAAGTAGGCAATGTTACTTTTACATTAAATTACATTTATAAGGCAGTAAATTATAATTTTGGGGTTTTTAAATTTTTTCCTATAGTTTTATCATAGTTTCTATCAGTCTAGCATTCCTGGAAGTTTACAATGTTACTTTTACATAACTTTACATGTATCGGGGAGGGGAGTAAATTAGAATTTTATGGTTTTTTGTTTTTTTTTCCAGGGCCAAACATATTTTCTATCAGTCTGCCAAATTTCAGCTTTGTAGCATGTCTGGAAGTACAGTAGAATTTTGATGATCTATACATGAGTGAGTGAGTGGACGTGACGTTTTTTGAAATTTCGTAACTGCCTTACTACTTTATGGAAGTCCATGAAATTGGAAGAGGTTGTTAACTCTATGAAGATCCACGGCTGTGCAAAGTTTGAGATGCGTAGCTCATTCCGAAGTAGAGTTTTAGATAGGTCAAATATGGGCTGAAATGTTTCAAGAAAAGATGGTACGGCAACGCGAACTTGGCGAGGCACTGCCGTGCCCTCAGATATATCTTAACCAAACTCTCCACACAGAGGTGAGGAAACCGCTGCGCTAGCGCGCGAGTGATGATGTAACTTTTATGGGCGGTTTGGTTTGGCTCGGTTTTAAATAATCTAAAAATCACTGCTTTGGTTAAAGTTATTTTTGTGATATCACAAATTGATTAAAAAAATCTTCTGCTCAGATTTCCATTTGAGATTTTTCATCTCCTTATACAAGCCTTTTAAGTTATTTATAGTATAATTTCGAGAAAATTATGGGATACGTCTTCATGGGGGGTGTTTACGAATCACCTTAGGTTTTCTACTAAACGCGCCCCTCACCCGAGGCAGACAGGTAGTACTAACCTGTATCTATCTATTTAGCCTTCTTCGATCCATCTTTGGACATAGGCCTCTCCCAATATACTCTTCTCTGTCTGTCGCCGTGTTCATCCATCTAGTTCTCGCATGTTTCTTGAAATCGTCCGCCCATCTCATTTGGGGTCTTCCCCTACTTCTTTTATTTTCCCAAGGTCTCCAGTTCACAACACATTTGTTCCATCGATCGTCTTTCTCTCTGATATTATGACCGGCAAATTTTCATTTTAATTTTGCTACTTCTCCTCTGACATTCCTTACTTTTGTTTTATCTCTTATCCATGCATTCATTTTTCTGTCTGTTAGGTTTACATGTAACATTTGTCTTTCCATCGATCTTTGGGCTTTTGTTACCTTATTCATGTCTGATTTGGTAAGTGTCCAGGTCTGGGATCCATAGATAAGCACAGGTTATAAACTTTCGTTTTAAAATACTGAGATTTTTTATTTTTTAATATGCAGCTTAATTTACTGAATACTGTCCGGACCCATCTTACTCGTCTCTTGATTTCAGATGTTCGGTTTTCGTTTTTTAGTTTAATAATTTGTCCCAAAATAGAACAAGTAAAGGAATATATACTCCTTTACTTGTTCTATTTTTTCTTGGTTTATTCTGATCGTGATATCTTCATCTGTGTTGTTATGATTTTAGTTTTAGTGTAGTTCATACTCAAGGCTATATTTTTAGCTGCTGTATCCAATTCTTCCAGCACTTTTATTAACTTCTTATCTGTTATTAAGGCGATATCATCAGCATATCTTAGGTGGTTCAAGTATTGTCCGCTTACTTTAATACGTATTTCTTCCCAATCTAAGGTTTTAAAAACATCTTCTAGGGCCTGGTTAATATCTCCAAATCCCTTTCCTTCTCCAAATCCTCTCCAATTACCTTTTCCAAATCCCTTGTAAACGTAGGTATCAAAACTTTAAACATTGCTTTTTAAGATATGTATATGAATTTAAACTTTGTTTTATGGCAGATTCAATTGCCAATATTTTAAAATATGATTGACGACCAATCTAATTTTAACTAATAACATTTTAACACAGTGGAAAGATATTTAAATTACCTTTATAATGAGTTATTTACCTACCACCTAATTGACCGTTTTTCTTAATATTAAGTTCCAAATTTTTTTAATTTTTTTTTAAAATTAATATTTACTAAAAACCTAGAGTGCATCGAAGAAAATACAACTTTAGAAGTCTAACAATCGAAAGTACGCAAAGATTGTATCAGAAACGATTGGATGAAAAATTATTAAACACACAGCATGCATTTGAAGAGATAAATACAAACTTAGTAAAAAGCTTGACGGAAGCAAGCAAAGAAGCTGTTGGATATCAAAATAATAGAACTAACAATAAGATGTAGTGGACGGAGGAAATACAGGAAAGGGTCAAGGAGAAAAAACGCACATACTTAAAATGGCTCAGTACTAAAGAGCAAAGAGACCTAGAAATCTACAGGGAAACCAGAAGACAGCTAAGAAATTTGATACGTACAGAAAAAAATTAAATGTTGGAGCGCAAATACCACGATATAAATACACACGTAGGAGGTAGGCAGAGTTCTGAAGTATGGAAATTCATTTCTACAGTAAAAAACCCAACAAAAGAAAAAGTAAACATCCAGATCATCAAACCAGAACAATGGACAAAATACTATAAGGGACTCCTGCAGGAGACGAGACCATAATATCTGGCAGCCTCTCCGAGGAGAGACATAGAAGTACATGGAGAGGAAGTAATCATCGAAAAAGAAATGATAAAGAATAGTACTAAAAAGCTTAAATCCGGAAAAGCTAGCGAACCTGGAGGAATATATGCTGAAATGCTTAAATATGAATCAGAGAAACTACTCGAAAATCTCACATATATTATTAACCAATGCCTAAACAGACATCCAGTACCTGATGATTGGAAAATTGCATTCATATCCTCAATAAATAAAAAAGGAAACAAGCTGGATTGGAACAATTACAGAGGAATTTCAGTAACCAGTACTCTAAGTAGATTGTACGGTAGGATTCTTAGATATCTAATAGAGAATGATTTTCATGAACAAGAAGAAGAAGAGCAAAGTGGGTTTCGTGCTGGCAGATCTTGTAGTGATAATGTTTTTTGTCTTAAACAAGTAATTGAGAAAAGAAGCGCCAGAAATATAGAGACTCATGTTACTTTTGTGGACCTACAAAAAGCATATGATACCGTTCCAGTAGAAAAATTATGGACAGAGTTAGAGCAGACTAATATCAATCATACATACATAAAAGCGATAAAAGAACTATACAAAGGGTCAAAATCTAAAATCAAAATTGGAAATCGACTTTCAAAATAATTCCTGGTAACGAAAGGCTGAAGACAGGGATGTTGTATCTCTCCAACTCTTTTTAAAATATATATCGCAGTAGTTCTAAAAACACAAAGTACACGGCATGGGAATACAACTTAACGACCGATTTACCATATACACACTACAGTTTGCTGACGACCAAGTAATTGTAGCTAATGATAAAGAAGACATGGAGTATATGATAGAAAAGTTAACGGAAGAATACCAAAAGTGGGGGTTAACAGTGAACGTGGACAAGACACAGTACTTGTATTGGAAACGAATCAAGTGAATTAGTACTAGAAAATGGACAAACAATATCTCCATGCAATGAGTATGTATACTTGGGCGTCACATTTGATAAGACAGGAACAGACTGTAAAGAACTGGAAAAAAGAATAGTAAAAGCAAAAAAGGTTATTGGTTGTCTTAACAGTATTTTATGGAGCAGAGAGATAAAAAAGAATGTAAAATTTAACATATATGAAACAATGGTGAAAAGCACGCTGTTGTATGGAATAGAGACTTGTCGCGTAACAGAAAAATACAAAGCAAAAATGGAAAGTGTCGAAATGGATGCAATAAGAAGATCAATGAGAATATCTAGAACAGATCATAGAAGAAATGAGATTATAAAAGAAAGAATGAGAATCGACGGAAGCATAACGGATGACATCACTCAAAGACAACTGATATGGTACGGCCATGTACAACGGATGAGCGACGAAAGATTACCAAAGCAGATCCTAGAATGGCAACCAATAGGGCGCAGAAAAAGAGGGCGTCCTAAACTGGAATGGCAACGGTCAATCCAAAGTTCAATAAGTTAAAAAAACCTGACGGAAGATGATTGTCAGGATCAAAGGAGGTGAAGAATAGGAGTCGGACAACGTAGAAAAACGTTCTAAACCGACATAGTAGTATATTTACTAAAATAGTATGTTTTACAAAGCTTAGTTTTTTGTTTGTTCATAGATAGGTAATTTAAAGTTAAATATTCGAAAAACTTATTGCCCAAGAAAAAAAAATGCTACGTCTCTGTTAGTCCCTCGAAGGGGGCATGGACAGGGTGATTCAAATTGGACACTTTTTAGGGGGGTTCAGGTACTTCTAGGGGAGAAAGGAAAATGAACCCCCCTTTGCGCGCACACGGGCGGTGTTGCCTGGATCTGGAGCGATTTTGATTTTTTTTTAATAGCCCAGTCATTAGAGAATTTTAGCATGCGCGATTTTGCATATGTTGTCGACACTGGAGTTATAAAAACAAATTTGAGTTATCGACCATGTTGGATTTAGTGTGCACAAAAAGGGTTTTATTTAAATGACTTGGTTACTCTACATTACAAATTTTTTTTGAAGAAAAGTTAGTTAATACAATAAAATTTCCTAAAAAAATGCTGTTATACGTTTTTTGTCAAACGAATGGTTTTCGAGTAATGACGCTAAACATTTTGTCGCCATTTTAGATTTTGAGTCTATTGAGTTCTCTGGGTAGTGCCCTTGCTGAGATACGAACCCTGAAGTGTCAGCAGTACACCCGTTTCCTATGTATTTCTATAGTATATTGTTACGGGTTCACAACGACAAATTAAAACTCGCAATTGTTGAAAACGATACGTCAATTTATTTCCACAAATTATGTACAAAAACACGCACTTAAACTTACTAATAACTTGCTAATAAGTCACTACTATAATCGGTCTATTAACTTCGTGTTAATATCTCACGACCACTACAGTACGTTATCTGTGACTGACTGACTGATGCACGACGTCCGGCCTTATATATGAGGGCTGCCTACTATTCGAGAACCCTTCCATCCTTGTTCGATTCGGACTCATTCCAGTCCTTTTCTAGACTTTCGCATACCAGTTTGTCACAGATAACGCAACTAAAACCTAGATTAAGAATACAACCATAAAATACGTCAACCTAATACTACACTAAACCTAAATAAATTCTAACTATAAAATTTAAATACTTAAATTTGTAACACTATCCTCCTCTTCAGGTTTGATCGTCTCGATCAACATTTCCCCCGTAAGGTTTTAGTCTGTCTAGATGAACAACTTTTATCTTGGACTTCGGGCTTTTCTGGATTCGGTAGACTACATCATTAATTCTCTTAACAACTTTATAAGGCCCTTCCCATGGTGGTGTCAACTTAGGTGATCTTCCTTTCTTGCGTTGAGGATTGTATAGCCAGACTTGATCATTCTCTTTGAACCCTGAAGAGTTTGCTTTCAGGTCATATCTCGCTTTCATGCGGTCACTGGCTATTTCTATTCGCTCTCTAACCACTTCATGGATATCGTGCAGCTTTTGCCTTAAACGTTCGACATAGTCATTAACCTCTAAGTGTTCTTCTTCAGGTGAACCAAACATGATATCACATGGTAAACGCAGTTCTCTACCAAACAGGATACTAGATGGAGTAGCTCCTGTCGTATTGTGAATGGCGGTTCTATAGGCCATCAAAAACAATGGAATATATTGGTCCCAATCTGTTTGGTGCTCATCAACAACTTTGCACAGATGTTCTTCTATTGTTTTATTAAATCTTTCAACCATGCCATCTGACTGCGGATGTAAAGCCGTAGTCCGTGTTTTATGTATTCCTAAAAGGTCACAGAGATTCTGGAAGAGCTTCGATTCAAAGTTTCTTCCTTGATCTGAATGTAGTTCCAAAGGAATGCCAAATCGGCTGAAAACATCATTTACCAGAACTTCCGCAACTGTACTGGCCTCTTGGTTAGGCAAAGCAAAAACTTCTGGCCATTTGCTAAAGTAATCCATGACAACAAGGATGTATTTGTTGCCCTTTTTAGTTTCTGGAAATGGTCCGGCCACATCAATAGCAATGCGTTCGAATGGTAGACCTACGTTATATTGTTTCATTTGACCTCTGGACCTTGTTTTGGGACCTTGGCTGGCTGCACAAGTCGAACATCGGCGGCACCAGTTTTTCACATCTTGAAAGTAATTGACCCAATAAAATCGGTTTCGAATTTTGTCCATGGTTTTATTTATGCCTAGGTGCGCGCCTGATTTTCCACCATGGCATTCGGCCATTATATTGTCTACCATGCTCCTAGGAACCACTACTTGATTAACCACAGTAAGGCCATCGGCACTTTCCCAGGCACGTTTAAGGATGTTTTCCTCCACTATCAGTGAATCCCATTGTGCCCACAGTGATTTGAATATCACCCCTTGGCTTGCGATATCTTGCCATGATGGTCGTGGCTTGTTCTCTTCTTTCAATCGCAAGATAGGTCCTACATCTTTGTTGTTAAGTTGTGTGGTTCTAATCGAAGACGACATCCATTCTTCATCTGGTTCTAACTTTATCTGGCGCACGTAGTTAATTCCTTCTTTCTGGTCAATTTTCCTGCAATGTTTACAATCCTCAGGGCAAGGTCTTCTGGATAATGCATCCGCATTATTATGCACCCTTCCCGCTCGGTGCTTAATTTGATAATGGTATTGTTGTAGCTTTTCTATCCATCTCGCGACTTGCCCCTCAGGTTGTTTCATTTTCATGAGCCACTGTAACGCAGCATGATCCGTTCTAATCAGAAACTCTTGTCCATAGAGATATTTGTGAAAGTGATCTACGGATTTAATGATGGCTAGGAGCTCCTTTCTGGTAACACAATAATTTCTCTCTGGTTTGGATAACTTTTTGCTGAAAAATTCGATGACCCGTTCTTCTCCATCTTGTACTTGGGAGAGTACTGCTCCTATGCCATCGTTGCTCGCATCAGTATCTAATATGAATTTTCCTTTTTGAATGGGATATGCAAGAATCGGACTAGAACATAATGCTGCTTTTAGTCTTGTAAATGCTTGGTCACATTCGGTATTCCATTTGTAAGAAGCTTTATCTTCTGTAAGTCTATGTAATGGAGACGCTATTTTGGCGAATCCTTCTACAAATCGTCTGTAGTATGTACACAGACACAAAAAGCTTCTCAATTCATGTTTGTCACGAGGTTGAGGCCATTCTTTTATTGCTTGTAACTTCTTTTCGTCGGTATGGATGCCTTCTCGGGAAACGACGTGACCCAGGAACTCAACTTTTTCTTGGAACAGAAAACATTTCTTTGAGTTCAATTTAAGATTTGCGTTCCTGATTCTTGAGAATACTTCTCGTAAATTATCTAGATGATCTTGAAATGATTTCCCCATTACTATGACATCATCCAAATAGACTAGGCAGGTTTTCCAAGTAAGGCCTCGTAGAACGACTTCCATTAGTCTTTCAAATGTAGCTGGGGCATTGCACAGGCCAAATGGCATCACATTAAACTGATAAAGTCCACTTCCAGCAGAGAATGCAGTCTTCTCTTTATCTCTTTCAAAGATTCCTACTTGCCAATACCCACTTTTCAGGTCAAGAGTAGAAAACCAATATGATCCTGCCAATGTTGTTAATTGTCGTCTATTCTTGGCAGTGGGTAACTATCTTTCTTGGTCACATCGTTAAGTTTCCTGTAGTCGACACAAAATCTAGTACTTCCATCCTTTTTAGTGACCAACACCACAGGAGATGACCAAGGACTTGATGACTCTTAAATAACACCGTCGCTGAGCATTTTATTAATGAGATTGTGAACTTCTTCTTGCTTGGCCATTGGTAGTCTTCTTGGGGGTTGTCTTATCGGTTAGGCATCGCCAGTGTTGATAGCATGTTGAATAAGGTTTGTGCGTCCCGAACTACTCCTAGTTTCGAAGATATTACTTTGTTCTTCTATAAACTCTCTCGCTTTACTAAATTCTTCTGGAGTGAGATGTTGCCAAGTTGACTCAAATTGCTGAAGTACCTCCATTGGTAACTTGCTTGTATCCTCGGAAGTTGGCTCTTCACATCTTGTTACTTTCTGTACTGGTTCAAATAATGCTACCACCTCCCCCTTATTAATTTTGACACTATTTGGGAAAATATTGGCGACTCTAATCGGGATGTCTTTATCGGTTTTAACTAGTGATTTTGCAACGAGGTAGGTGTTGGGTGTGTTTTGTTGGCTTATGAGTCCGACGCAGCTTGATGTTTTACTTTCCAGCCTCCCAAAAATTATGGTCTCACTGTTACCGACTAGTCTTGTTGTGCATACTGCCACCACCTTAATTGGTTCTTTATTGATGTGACTATTTGACAAAATGAACTCTTCGTTCGCAAATCTTAGGGTATTAAGTTTATTATCAAACGCAAATCCATGTTTACTTATCAGGTCCATTCCCAAAATAAATTCGTCCTCTATGTCTGCAACTAATACCGAGTGGCGAATCTTCAACCTCCCCAGCTGTAGGTCTATGTCTGTCTGCCCCAACACGTCGGCGGATTCTCCAGTCACAGTGTTAAGTGTTATTTTCTTTTCTGTTGGTCGAATTTTATATCTCGTTGCAATTTTGAACTTAAGCAATGATATGGCAGCACCAGTGTCTACTGTTATATTAACTTTTCTTCCATTAATAAGTCCGTCGATGTTAAGACTGTCAGCAGTATGTTTTAAGCTCTTGATAGAGTAAATTTTGGGGGCTAAATTCCCATTAGCCAACACCCGCCCCTCTGCGTTGACTAGTTTTAGTTTTTCCTGATCTCTTCTTCGGTACTCTGTCCCACTAGATGGTGAGCGAGACCTCATTTGGACACGACAATCGCGTTGAATATGCCCTGTACGTCCGCATCTGAAACACTTTACATTTGGAGGGGATCGTCTACTTTCTTTCAAAGAATCAATCTTCTCTATCAGTGATTGAAACAGTTGGTTTAGCGTTTTTAAGTTGACCTCATCTCCAGTGCTCATTTCTTCTCCCTCCTGAATTGAAACAGCTCTTACTTTTGGCCTGGACATATTATTTGATGATTCAATTTCAAGGGCTCGAATCAACACTTCACTGCTGTTATGGAAGCGTTCTCGACGAAGTAATTTTGCTAAGTCCGTGTCTCGCAAGCCGTTAATAAAGCGATCTACCGTGAAGGGATCTCTGTAATTTTCTGGCATTTCTGGGTAAGCTAAATACATCAGCCTCCTAATATCTGCTTCATACTCTTGCAATGATTCTCCTGGTCTTTGCTGACGAATATTTAATTCTGACCAATGTAAATTTCGCAAGTGTTCGTCTCCATACCTTCTTTCTAACGCTGCCACTAAAGCGTTATAATTCTGTTTTTGTTCGACTGGAATGGACCGTAAAAGTCCCAGAGCAGGTTCTCGTAGAGCTAATAACAATGCTCTAGCTTTTTCCTCATCATCCCAACCATTTGCAGGAGCGGCAGCTTCAAACTGTTGTTTGTAAGTAGACCAGGAAGACGTACCATCGAAATTTGGAGGCTTAATGTTTTGGTTGGAATCCACAACACATCCCTGAGCTTTCATTTTGTTGTGTTCTTTTTGGAGCTGTATAAGCTGTTATGACACGTCCTGGAATTTTTCTTCCATGGTTTGAAAAATTTCTTCCCTAACATTCTGTACCTTTTCTTCAACATTATGTACCTTTTCTTCTACATTCTGCAATTTATTTTGTACCTTTTGTTCCACACTATGCATTCTTTGAGTTATTTCTTCCTTAAGATCTTCGGTTGCAGTCTTAAACTCTTCTCTCAGCTGTTCGGAGTTGCTCTTTATTTGGTCAAAGTTTTCCTGCATGTCATTCTGGTTTTGTTCCATGGTCTGTCTTATATCGTTCTGGTTTTGAGCCATTTGAGCTGCGAGAGCCTGCATCATTTTAGTTAGATCTTCCATCTTTGCCGATCCTTGTCTAGTAAGCATCAACTTCCTGATAAATCACTTAAAACGTCTATTTTAGGGCTATAAAGCGAATGTCGAAGTCGGTTTTTCAATATCTCTTCCAATTCTTAAATAGAACCTAATGGAATGTTCTGGAATATACTGGTAAATGCTACTCTTTCTGCTACTAGGCAAATGTAGAAGTCACTTTTTGATTATCTCTTTTGGTTCTCGAATAGAACGTCGTAGAATGTTATGGAATCTTCTAGAAATTCTTTCTAATTCTTACTTTTGAAATAACTAAACTAATGTCGAAATCGGTATTTGTATATCTCTTCTAGTTTTTGAATAGAACGTCGTAGAATGTTATGGAATCTTCTAGAAATTCTTTTTTAGTTCTTACTTTTGAAATTACTAAGCTAATGTCGAAGTCTCTTTTTGGATATTTCTTCTGGTTTTCGAATAGAGCGTCGTAGAAAGTGATGGAATGTTCTAGAAATTCTTTCTGATTCTTACTTTTAAAATTACTAATCTAATGTCGAAGTCGGTATTTGTATATCTCTTCTAGTTTTTGAATAGAACTTCGTAGAATGTTATAGAATATTCTAGAAAATCTCTCTAATTATCAATTTTTGGACTGTAAAGTTAATGTCGAAGTCGGTTCTTAAATATCTCTTTTAGTTTTTGAATAAAACAATATCGAACTTCTTCGAATATTCTGGAAAAAATCACTTACTGTTTTTCTGTCCAATTGTCCTATCCGGTGGTAATATGTAAGGGTAGTCTTTGCACTATTCAGTTCCGAATATTCTGGCAAAATCACTTACTGTTCTTCTTTTTAATTGTCCTAGCCGGTGGTACTGTGTAAGGATAGTCTTTGCACTATTTATTTCTTTTAATTTCACTTCTGACACCAATTGTTACGGGTTCACAACGACAAATTAAAACTCGCAATTATTGAAAACGATACGTCAATTTATTTCCACAAATTATGTACAAAAACACGCACTACTATAATCGGTCTATTAACTTCGTGTTAATATCTCACGACCACTACAGTACGTTATCTGTGACTGACTGACTGATGCACGACGTCCGGCCTTATATATGAGGGCCGCCTACTATTCGAGAACCCTTCCATCCTTGTTCGATTCGGACTCATTCCAGTCCTTTTCTAGACTTTCGCATACCAGTTTGTCACAGATAACGCAACTAAAACCTAGATTATGAATACAACCATAAAATTCGTCAACCTAATACTACACTAAACCTAAATAGATTCTAACTATAAAATTTTAATACTTAAATTTGTAACAATATGCAAAATAAACCGAAATTATTCAGTTTTATGTCATTTTCTCAAAAGGTAAGCATTTTACAGATTACAAGATAGTTCAATGAATAGAGGCCAAAATAGGGGGGTTAGCCTACAAAAGGTCCGGTAGTTCTGAATTTTGGATATGTTGTTAAGCTTAGGAGAGTAGTTAAAAATATGAGTTTTCGTCACCCTCACCCCTGTGCTCCCTCTACCATCTTGAAAAATCCATCAAAAATTGGCCTTTTTTTAGTTTTTTGCCTTTAATTTCGTTCCAGTACACTAAATCGCAAAAAGAGTTATATGAAGTTTTTTAGAGGACATAATTATCTACAATAGGGTGGTACCACTGTTGTTCTACGGTTAGCAGTAACGGAGCTAGGTAATTTTCAAAAATGACTAAAATCACGTGCTTGGGCAAATTTTATTTTTTTTCTACTTTACACGGTAATAACTCTGTAACACTTTGTTGTAACGTAAAAGTTCGAAGAACATATCTTGTAGAGAATTTAATTATCTACAAAACACTGTATTTAAGTAATTTTTATAATTATTTTGAAGGGGTGGAAGTAACATTAAACAATGTTGTGCAAGTCAGTACAGCAGTTAAAGATCCGAGTTTATACAATAATCATCATTGTCGACGTTTCGTAAAGGGGGGGTATCAGGTAAGAAAGGGGGCTGCTTTAGCCCCTAAGTCCCTAACTTTCTACGCCACTGGATTTATACAAAAACATTTAAAAAAAAATAAAAAACGTGCCGTTTAAAGCACTAAATGTTTTGGTAATTTTTGATATTAATGGATGCTTCTGGATTGTTACCCATAACATTTATTACATTGTGTGATACATCGTTTAAAAGAAAATTTTATTGTCCACCAAGTAGAAGAGAATTTTATCGTAAGAAGCTTAGTTTTGAAGAAAATTGCATAAAAAATGTAACAAAATTAATTTGTTTGGTGATTTTAAAAAATTGTTTTAAATTAAGGACACCACTGGAGCGGTAAATATAAAATATTTTTTAACGTATTATACACCGTTTGAAAGGAAATTTTATTGTCTACAATGAAGTAAAAAATACTTTTTTGATAAAGGGCTTGGTTTTTAAGAAAATGAAATAAAACCTGTGCAAAACATAATTACAAAAAAAAAATTAAATGTACGGACCTCGCTGGCGGGTTCGTTGTAAGTCAAACCCCATCGAGTTCTACACTGCTAAAAAGGGAATTTCATTGTCAATACAGTGCAGTATAGCAATTTTTCACATTCAGCTTAGTTTTTAAAAAAAATAGATGAAACTTGTAACAAAAATATTTTAATTTGTGATTTTTTAAAATTGGTTTTATTTACGGGCGCCTGTGAAGTTATTACCATGAAACCAATCCGACTTTGTTATACACCATTTAAAAGTAAATTTTATTGTCTACAATAAAGTATAAAACACATTTTTTGATAAAGGGCTTGGTTTTTAAGAAAATCGAATATGTAACAGAAATAATTTTTTTGGTGATTGAAAAAAAATTGTTTTAAATTAAGCACACCACTGGAGCGGTAAATATGAAATATTTTTTACCATGTTACACAACGTTTAAAAGGAAATTTTATTATTTACAATAAAGTAAAAACAATTTTTTTGATAAAGGGCATGGTTTTCAGAAAATCAAATAAAACCAGTGCAAAACATAATTTTTAAAAAAATTAATTGAATGGCCCCCATTTACGGACGTCGCTGGCGGGTTCGTTGTAAGTCAAACCCCATCGAGTTGTACACCGTTGAAAAGAGAATTTTACTGTCAATAAAGTGCATCATAGTATTTTGAAAAAAATTAGATAAAACTTCAAAAATATTTTAATTTGTGATTTTTTAATTTGGTTAAATTTACGGGCACCTCTGAATTTATAACCATGAAACCAATCCGACTTTCTTGTACAGCATTTTAAAGGAAATTTTATTTGCTACAATAATGTATAACACATTTTGTTCTATAAACCTTGGTAAAAAAAAATCGAATAAATCATGGAAAAAACATGGATATTTTTTTACTTTTTTAAATTACTTCAATTAACGGACGCCGCTGAAGAGTTTATAAATAGTTTGAAATGGGACCCCAAAGATAGCATAAATTATAAACAAACAATGTTTTACTCACAAAAAGCAACTTTTAAATACGATAATAACGATTGTTACGAAAATCTCTGCCACGCTATATGGGAGACTGCGGAAACTCTGAATATGGTATCTGCGGGCAAAACGCGTTCACCGAATAACCCGGTAACCAGAACAAAAAATCCCTGGCTTGACACAGACTGTTATATGGCGAAAAAACAAATTAAGAATGCCCTAAAATGTTGTAAAATTCATGGCTTCACACAGCAACTTAAAATTGACCTTCAATCAGCTAAAAACCAATATAGAAATCTTGTCAAAAGTAAAAAATTAAGCTACATAAAAGATATAACGTTTGTACTTTCTAACCTAACTTTTTGGCGTTGTATTAAAGGTTTTAAGTCATACTTTTTAAGTCCAAACCTGGAAGCTCAAGACTGGGAACTGTTTTTCAGGGCTACTTACGGTACTAAAACTACTATCCGACTCCAGTTTAGCAGCCCATGTGACCCCATACTAGACAAAGCCATAACGATAAACGAAGTGTGTCCCTGGCAAAATGCAAAAACAATAAATCGCCTGGATCCGACGGGATATCCAACGACTTTTTTAAGAACCTATAATCTAACTGGCTCTTGTATTTAACTTCTTTTTTTAATAGGATTTTGGAAGCTCGGTTTGTGCCTGCGGCATGGTCTGATGTTATATTCTCGATGATACATAAAAAAGGCAATGTAATGAAACACAAGCAGGTTTCCGGCCAAATAGGTCGGTGGCTGATAATGTTTTCACCCTTTCTGCTGCCATACAAATTCACTTGCGACTTAAAAGAAGAAAGGTATATGTTGCTTTTGTTGACTTCACCCGTGCTTTCGATTCTATAAATCACTCCTTTATGTGGCAGAAGTTATATAATCTAGGAATAAGTTCATGCTTTATTTCTGTCATAAAGGGAATTTACGACAACGCGACAGTAAGGGTCAGGGGTGCGGGTGGTCTCACGGATAGCATAGGTATCTCAAGTGGCGTTTTACAGGGTGAATCATTTAGCCCGGTTTTGTTTGATTTATTCATTGCCGATATCGACCATTTTTACAAACAAAAAAATTTGCCAGGTATTAGCATTGACGGAAAGAATGAACTAAATACACCTTGAATTTGCTGACGATTTTGTTCTTGTCGGGGACTCAGAAATCGACTTGCATCGCAAATTAAGGGCACTTGAGGAGTACTGCGAGCAAAATTACCTAAACGTAAATCTAAATAAAACAAAAGTCATGAAATTTTCACGAGGAGGAGGAAGCAGCCAATCCTATAAGTTCATATTTAATGGACAAGAGCTCGAACAGGTCAATAATTATGTATATCTTGGTGTTTTTTTTACTAGCTCGTCACTCTTCCGAGTTATGGCCGAGAAGTATGTTGAGAAATGCGCTCAGGCTAGTGGATCTGTAATGACACTAATGGCAAAATCCCAGGTAAACTCATGGCAGGCCAGGTCAAAACTTTTTGAGTCAATTGTTCTTAACACCCTGCCCGGCTGCCTTCCCATTTAGGGTCTCAGATATGGTGATGTCCTTGAGAAAACACAACAATCATTTTATAAGCGTGTGCCCAATCTACCGAGGGGAGCATCGGGTGCCTTAATTCGCCTGGAGGTAGGGGTGGTCCATCTTTCCTACTTATTGATTAAATCTGCAATAAATTTTCTTTTAAAAATCTTACAAATGGGTCAAGAAAGGCTACCACGACAGTGTTTTGACAGATTAAGATCTGTCGGCTCTAACCCAGAATATAATTGGGCCATACAGCTCCGGGATCAGCTTGTTTTTATCTCTTGGCTTCTCAGACCTATCGCGAAACCTTAGTTACCCCTTACTTAAACAACAAAAAGATCAAATTCTATTAAAACTTAAAGATAAATTTTACCACAAAGATGTTGACATTGTGGTCAACTCACGGTATATGCTCTTCTATTCGTCTTTTGGTATTACAAGAAATCCGGCACAGTATCTGTTTTTTAAAGTGCCTATCTACATAACAAGACTTTTAGCTCAAGTACGCTTTGGTCATAACTACTTTTGCACAATTTCACATAAAAAATTTAAATACCAACTAAACCCACAAAGTCTCGGCACAGTATGTAACTTGCAACAACCGGATACACTCATACATGTGCTCTTTTTCTGCCCTCTCTACTCATTTCTACGGCCCAGCTACCTTCAAAACAAGGTATCACTAGACCCACTTTCCCTATTCAAAATATAGGGGTAAAGTATACCCCTCGCAGGTGGTTCGTGCTACAAAAAATTCAAGAAGCCAAACAGTGTCCCCCTTGCAAACAAAATTGACGTGTCCGAGCGTTTCTCCAAATTCGCACGAAAAATACCCAAAAACACCTCTGTTACCTTTTATTTGAAACACCCTGTATAAAAAAGGTGTTTTAAAATTTTTCCCTAAAATGCTAAGCTTTCTGAAAAATCTTGTTATACACTTTTTTATTGAAAATAAAATTATCTCTTAAACGATACAGGGACCCAGTAATTTTAAAAAATACCCTTTTTGTGCACCCCCCCCCCCCCCCAGCTCGAAACCTCATTTTTTTTAAGAACACCAATGTAAACAACATATAACAAAATCGAGACTACACCACCTTTTGCAAGCTATGGGTCTTTTTATTCGCTCTAATGACTGGCCTATAATGGGTGGTAGGTAGCGCTTAAAAAAATGTGCCCTAGAAGTTGGTAGGGCATTTGTTTTGGCAACAGTGGCGTATCAAAAGTGGACTAAAATATCATTAGAAAATAATATTTTAATTTACCAAGAAAACATATATTTCCTTTAAAGCATAATGTAAGTCACTTTGGCAACATTTTCTCATATTAATGCAAACTTCAAATCATAATAATATAAAAACACAGAGGTGAATAACTAAGATGCCATGAAGAAAAGTAAGATTCAAGCGCGGATCTGGGTCAAAATCTAGGGAGGGGTAATAGAGAACGAAAAAATCATTTGTAATATATTTGTTTTTCTAGTGGGGTAATTCTCCTGTTTGTCCTTTAATTATTAACAAAAAGTGTTTATTTTCGTTTCTAGAGGGGAGAGGGGGTAATTACCACGTTACCCCCCTCAAATCCACGCTTGGTAAGATCACATTTTAAAAACTTTTTTTAAATATTTTGTAAATTAAGTTAAATTTTAAAATGCATGTTTTAGTAGGTAACTTATTAAATAACTATGACTTGCCAACTTTAAGTAAAAATATTAAAATGTTTGTATTTAGATTTTTAAGTAATTTAAATCCTTCAGTCTTAAGTAAGTAGCGTTTTAGTCCACAGTAAATCGGTCTATTTTTTGTTATTATTATTTATTATAATTATTGAGTAAGAGGCTTAATACTTATACCTAGCTTCATTTTGTCCAGACGCCAAACTTTTTCCTCTGCGAAAATTCTTGAAAGTGATTCCTTACAGAGTGCGCTAAAGTAATACTTCGAGATGCAAACTGACTAAACCAAGCATGCGATTTTTGGGAGAATGTTGCCATTTACTTTCAAATACATTTATTAGGCCACAGAAAAATTGCTGGTTACTAATGATTCACTGTTACTTCTCTCATCTCAGTAACAGAAAGGAATGAGTACTACTATGTTGGTCTAGAATGTTTTTCTACGTTGTCCGACGCCTATCCTCCACCTCCTTCGATCCTGACAATCATCTTCTGTCAGGTTCTGTTGACTCATTAATCTTTGACTGTTGCCATTCCAATTTAGGACGTTCTCTTTTTCTGCTATCTGTTCTACATATTTTCATTGATCTTCTTATTGCATCCATTTCAACACATTTTTGTTTTGTATTTTTCTGTTACGCGACAAGTCTCTATTAATTCGTTTCCAATACATAAGGACGAATACACGTTCACTGGTAACCCCCACTTTTGGGACTGTCTGTCAATTACTTGGTCGTGAGTGTATAGTCCAGGAGCTAGCGCAAAAAATGTGTAAGAGTTTTCTGAAGGCTAATATTTTCAAGACGGGTTCAACTTTAGTGATTAAAAGCTAGTGTACAGTCAGCAGTTACAGTTCCGGGACAACTGGCTGCGGGACGCGCGCAAAGGTGTCATTTTAATTAGTATCGTCAAACTGTTTTCTGAAGGCTCAAAATTTGTACAAAAGGAGCAAATATAATACAAAACAGAAATCTAACAGTCAGACAGCCGAATATGGGGACACATAGAGTCAGCGCTACTCCATACTTGTCAGAAAAATGTCTTGAACGAAAGTGTTTTCTGAAGGCTGAAACTCTTTTAAATAACAGTAACAACTATGAAGTTAATAAAAAATACAGTCAGACTCCTCTGCGATAGAACTACTTTAGTCAGCAGCTGATAGAAGTGTGAGTTGGCACTGCGCGCATCAGTACGTCTAGCCTCAATATATGGCAATAACGTTTCACAAAAACGAAATTCGTTAATTTTTAATAATTTTAGTTATTTTTAGAACGACAAATAATAAAATAATATGATAAATTTCTTCTAGTGATGAAGCTATGTTTTCAGTAAGCAAGTATTTATGTTGTACACTATACATAATATATGTATATACTATATATGGGGCGTATAGTCCGTTAGCTTTTCAGGATTTAAGCTTTTTAATACTATTTTGTGTCATTTCTTTTTCGATGATTACTTCCTCTCCATGTACTCCTATGTTCCTCCTCGAAGAGCCTGACAGATATTCGGATCTCGTTTTCTGCAGAAGTCCCTTGTAGTGTTCTGTCCATTGTTTTGATTTGATGATCTGAATGTTTACCTTTTCTTTGGTTGGGAAGCAATTAGTAACCGGCGATTTTTTTTCATTTGGCTTAAAAAGTCTGTTTGAAAGTAAAGGGCAACATTATCCCCAAAATCGCATGCTTGGTTTAGTCAGTCCGAAGTTCAAAAGATTTCGGTGCCCACGCACTCTATTAGGAATCATTTTCAAGAATTTTTGCAGAGGAAAAAGGTGAACGTCTCGGCAAAATAAAGCTATGTATGTATTCAGCCTGTTATTCATCACTTAAAAAATAGACCGGTGTACTGTGGACTATTATCTTAATAAGTCGAATAAATAATAAGGATAGGTTTTGTTAATTCTATGTTTTAAATAAAAGTGACATAGGGGTACATATGAGAGGTCCAGGTTATGCATAATTTTCCAAGGAATATGATATTACTTGTGTATGGTAATCATAGCAACGCAACGGAAACAAAAATATTTAAGGTAAATGCTCAAGGCTCGATTTCAGTATAATTTCTTTCCAAAGTCGTAGGGGCAGTAGTTTCTGAGATTAATCCGTCAGCCATCCCTAATGGAACACTCTGTATATTAAAAGTAAATTAATACCATATTGTGCTTTTACATACCTGAACTCCAAAGAAACTAAACATCGTACCATCTTAATACTCTTTTTTTTTAATACGTTTAATCCTATTTTTTATGCCTTTCCATGTCGCTTTCCATTTATTGTTTCAGTGGAAAACTCTTGAGAATCTAAGAATCAAGAATAATTAATATCTTCAAAGCAATTTCAATTTCAATGGCTTTTAGTTTCAATAAGTGTAATTCGTCAAATGACATTTTTGTCCTATACAGGGTGTCCCATAACTTAGGGGCCATAGTGCAGCAGGTGATAGAGGAGATTATTTACGAGGAAAAAGTTTATATAACATGGGTGTCCACACAAATCTGTTTTTAAGATATAGGATGTTTAAAGTTAGAGGAGTGGGGGGGAAAGGGTTTAAAAAAAGAAAATCTGTCACAGCCAGCTGAATACTCAGCTAATTGTGATTGAAAAATGTGGTATTCCTTTTTTTGATAAAATTACAAGTTGAGGAGATACAGGCTGTCAAAATAACCTCCAAAAATGAATAAAAAATAATATATTTTTTTAAAATTAACTTTTATTTACCCTCTCTTTTAAAAAATATCACTAATATTTTATTATTATGTCTTGCTAGAGACTTGTTTTTATTTTAAAAAAATATAAAAAAAACATTGCGTTTAATATGGCATTTATAAAAGTTTATACCAAAAAAATAGTTTTTTCTGAAAAAAACTGACCAACTAATTTTTTTCAAAATAATTTTTATTTCAATTTATTGCTCTTGTTCTAATACACGACTCTACCCAATTTCATATTTTTACTGCGGTTTTTAAAAAGTTATTATTAAAAAAGTTTAAAAAATCGCCAACTTTGAAGCTGTGTATCTCGACAAAGAAAGAGTTTTGACCCATGAATTATAGGAACTTTTTTATCAGACATGACCTGCTCTATCACCTGTTGGCCTATGGCCCCTAAGTTATGGGGCACCCTGTATAGGAAACGGATAAGCGAAAAGACGAAAAAGGAGTAAATTAAAAATTACATTTTATAACTTCTTTAGAAAAATAAAATTTGGAATACCGAGTAGAAATTTTAAAATTAGTCTTTCAATAGGATTTAAAATAAAATTGTATTTATTTGTTTGACAATTTGCTAAATAGATTACCGGAATGCAATAATTCAAAATAAAAACTATTAGAATTTCTTGATTTTTTAAATAATTCAATAATCCAAAAATAGTAAAATACTGAGAAACCATTTTTTATACGACTGCATTAGAAAATAAGGGTTTACACATAAAGCACGCGTTACTTACACACAGGTAAGTTATCTTTGGCTACGCATTTTTATTTTGGAATACCGGGTATGCCAAAAAAAACCGAACAATTTTTTTTTCATTGTAACTTCTAACTGTATCGACCATTTTAATGGGAAAAACTGCACTTGGCAGAGAATTAATCAGAGTTTTGCTAAATATATTTTATGGCGAACGAAATTAAAATGTACCCTTCAAAGATGCTCGTTTATTCTTATAGTTCAGGCAAGATTCGGGAAAATCCACTTTCTAGAAGCATTTTATATTACTTTTTGGCAAATGGGTAATTCCCCCTATTTTGACCCCGCTGAATCCGAATATCCCTGTTGCCAACTCGAAATATTGAGGGGCTGAGATATTCAAGATGGCGGCCAAAATGGCGGCGGAATTTTAAATTGCCGCTGGAAGCCCAAATTGTCACAGGTGTACATTCAAAATATATATTTGTATAATTAAAAAATAATAACATATTATTTTTTTTAAATGGCTGCAAAAACCTCCAAAAACCCCCCCAGACCCCCCAAAATCTGAAAGTTTGAGGTTCTTTCAAATTTTCTTAAAAACTAAGCTTCTAAGAGAAAAATGTATAATATACTTTATTGTAGATAATAAAATTCCCTTTTTAACACGGTATAACCTAATAAAGTTAGACTAATAACAAGCTCTTCAGCGGCGTCCGTTAATAAGAGTAATTAAAAAAAGTTGAAAAAATACCTATTTTTTTTCCAAGATTTATTTAATTTTTTTAAAAACTGATATCTACAGAAAACCATGTATTACATTTTGGTATACTCGATAAAATTTCCTTCAAAATGACGTATAACATGATTAAATCGGTTTTATAAATAAAACTTCAGGGGCATCCGTAAATTAAATTAATTTTGAAAAAACAGAAAATAAACCATTTTTGTTACAGGTTTTATCTAATTTTCTCAAAGACTAAGCTTAACATGAAAAAACTTGTTCTACACTTTTTTCTAGAAAGGGAAATTCCCTTTTTAAAAATGCGAAACTCGGTGGGGTTTGACTTATAGCAAACTCTCCAGCTACGTCCGTCAATGAAGGTGATTTCAACAAATCATTAAAAAAAACATGTTTTTCATAGGTTTTATTCAATTTTCTTAAAAACCAAGCTCTTTATCAAAAAATGTGTTCTACACTTCGTCATAGGCAATAAAATTTCCTTTTAAACGGTGTATAACAAAGTGGAAGTTATTGTATATTTACCATTCCAGTGGTGTTCTTAATTTAAAGAAATTATTTAAGATCAATCCAAACTAATCAATTTTGTGTCTTATTAGCTTTTCGGTGGATAGTAAAGAGCGGCGGATAAAAGGTCGAAAGTAAAAAAGGTCGAAAGTACAAAAGGTCGAAAAAATAAGGTCGAAAGTACAAAAGGTCGAAAATACAAAAGGTCGAAAGTACAAAAGGTCGAAAGTACAAAAGATCAGAAAACAACAGATCGAAAGTACAAAAGATCGAAAGTACGGCCGCGGGTCCACATCGACTGGACAGGTCAATTCGACTTGATACGGTAAATTTGTATTTTTAATATTTTGTTTTGTCGATTTTTTTCGACCTTTGTACTTTCGACCTTTTATGGCTTCGGCGGCGGGCCCGATAATAAAATGTCCTTTTAAACAGTGTGTCACAAAATGTGACCCATAGTATAGAAAACTCTCCAGGGGCGTCCGTAAAGTGCAAAAATTACCATCTTACTTCCTAACAGGTTGACAGGTTGGTTGTTGATCCCAATGAGTACCTAATTACCCAAACCGTTGCATATGATTCACCACTTTATTTTTAGTTCCATATGCTTAAAAAAATAACCAAAAACACCTGTGTAAAAGTTACTACTGTTACTTTCTGCACAAAAATATTGCTTGGGGGGGGCCATGGCCCCTATGCCCCCTCCCCTGATAACCACCGGTGTTTTTTTGCTTTAAAGAACTTATTTAGATAAATCAAAATATCTAATCTAATCAAAAAATAGTTTATTTTAATTTGGAAACATTTTATTTTAGTAGGTATAAATTACGAAACTTTTTGAAGTATTTATGATAACATTAAGCTCACTTTGTAATATATCATTTAAAAAGAAATTGTCTTATCCTCAATAAAGAATAAAGGCACATTTTTTTCTGAAAATCTTAGTTAGAGAAGATATTTAAATATGCAAGAAACTGATTATTTCAGTTAGCCTGAAGCCTTAAATATGGCAACAACCCGACATTTTAATAAAGTTTTTAAAAGAAAATGTTATGTTCTATAATAAAGTATACTACATATTTTTTCCTAAAAAGTGCAGTTTTTGAGAAAATTTTGAAAAACCTATAATAAACATGTTTTATCTAAATAATCCCAATTTACGTACGCCACTGAAGTGTTAGCCCGCGATTAGAAAAACTACAATGGACTGTAAATGTTTTAATTAATGAAAGCGCGAACAAACATAAATATATTGATATGAAATTAC
Organism: Aspidapion aeneum; assembly: GCA_963576565.1. Classification (NCBI taxonomy): domain Eukaryota; kingdom Metazoa; phylum Arthropoda; class Insecta; order Coleoptera; family Brentidae; genus Aspidapion; species Aspidapion aeneum. The sequence goes on along the minus strand of OY755046.1, from coordinate 31,969,827 downwards.
GAAATAATCAAACGTCTATAGGTTAATTGTTGGTGCCACACAACGGCAATCAGAAACAAAGCACTCACCAGTTTGCAGCCAATTTCTCCACTTCCAAGGGGCCCCTTTCTGGATCTAATGATGTCACCACGTAGCTGAAGGGCTGAAGTTTCTAGTTCTATGCTTCAGTACACCAAAATCGAGCACTTTCAGGTGTAGAAATTTGAAATAGTTGGAGAACGAAATTAACACGCCATTTCTCGAGGCGATTGACAAAGGATCTCTCTCATTCTTGGTGCGCATGTCCAATGCGCGAAAAATGCACTTTGTCCTTCATCCCATTGTGTGGTTTTAAAAATTTCAAAAACAACCGCGAAATTTAGCGGGAGCTAACATAACTGACCTCCAAAACACACAATTTTAGAATCTCAACCGGACAGATATAGATATAAGAAAAATGATCGACCGATAAATATAAATGAATGAAAACAGATAAGTATCGTAAGTTTATTTAGAGATAACGAAATCCCGAAAAAGGCAAAACAAACAAACAAAAAATTCAAAAAAAAAAATAAAAATAAAGAAAAACCTATTGTATACCCGGTAATAGGTAGAAAAATTAAAATTACTTTTTTAATTTTTCAAGAGGCCCAGTTTTACAACTGGCCGCTTATAAACACCGGTAACCGTTTGTACCGTCGCAACACGCACCTGACCGTCCCCGCCGGGATGCAGTTCGATGACCCGACCGACCGGCCATTTCAAAGGTGATTGAATGTGATCACTTGTTATGATAACCAAATCATTTAATTTGATATTTGGGGACGAATCAGCCCACTTGTGTCGCTGTTGTAGCGTATGCAAATACTCTATAGAATACCGTTTCCAAAAATCATTATGTAGTTTTTGGATTAGTTGCCATCTCGAGAGCCGATTTAGGGAAACCTCGGACAAATCTGACTCCGGAATTTCTGAATTAAGGGGCTCAAGGGTCAAAAAATGCCCAGGGGTAAGAGGTTGAAGATCGTGTGGGTCTGAAGAGGCAGGAGATAAAGGGCGACTATTAAGTACGGCTTCTATGCGAAATGTAAGGGTGGACATTTCCATGATGGACAACTTCTGGTCACCGACTACTCGAACAAAGTGAGTTTTAAAACTTTTGACGCCAGCTTCTGCCAGGCCATTGAAATGTGGACTGAGAGGAGGTCCCAGATGCCAACGAATAGAAAGTCTGGTGGCCGCACTTCTTGCATAATCAAGTAATTGGTTACGAAACCCTATTACTGCCTTGATCTGACCAGCATTGCGTCACGCTTCCACGTCTGGAAATGAATCGATGGAATGCACCTACGAACCCTTCGGTGGACAGTTCCATGGTTAATTCCAAATGCACGCAATGTGTGGCCGTACAGACAAACACACAGACATACGATTTGAAAGCTTTACAACCACGGTAACGATGAGGAATCACAAAGAAAGGTCCACAAAAGTCGATAGCTACACTCGAAAAAGGTTTAAGTTGATTGATTCGATGAGCGGGAAGTGAACTAATTATGGGCGGTCTATAGGGTTTAGGGTTGATTCTAAAACATTGCAAACACTTGGATATGGTTCTTTGAATTGCCCGTCTGGCAGATAATATCCAAAATTGCTGTAAAAGCAGATTATGTAATGTTTTAAACCCAGGATGAAGATTTTGTCGATGAGCGGACTCGATAAGAAGAGTAGTTAAACGATGGTTACTCGAAAGTAAGACGGGGTGTTTTGCAGAATAAGACAAAAGGTCAGATTTTTGTAATCTGCCACCGACTCTAATGATATTATTTTCATCAAGAAAAGGTGAAAGTTTTCGGAAAGGTTTCGGTATTGGTTTATCCTTAGATAACACGGAAAAAAGCTCAGAAAAACAAGAACCTTGAACGCGTTTGATAAGAAGGTATAACGCACTTTGCATCTCACCGGTGGTAGGAAAAACAATATTCTCAAAAATAACTTTTTGGTCCGGCGGCTTAGTGGGTTTTTGATAGGAATGGTTTTGAAAAAGGTTAACTATTCGAAGGACATAACAAATAATACGTTGAATTTTTGATATAGATGAATATTTGATAAGAAGCTGATCTAAGAAGTTTACATCAATTATCGCATTGCAACAGACCTTTGGCTTTTCCTCCAGATTAATATCTCCGAAATCAATCGGCATTTTTGATTTATGAAAATCGGGCCATTCGTTTTCGGGAGACCACAAAAACGACGGTGCGTTCCACCACATGTCATGTGACATGAGCTGTGAAGGGGTGGCCCCTCGTGACGCAATATCGGCTGCATTTAAAGCAGAAGGAATGTAGCGCCACGAGTTTGAGGGAATGATTTCTTGGATTCTACTGACTCGATTTCCAACAAAGGTTTGCCAGCGATTAGGAGGGGATGAAAGCCAGTGCAATACGACTTGCGAATCGCAGAAAGTAACGATATTTGTAAAAGTTATTTTTCCTTCATAGCTAGATAAAACGAAGTCAATTAATTCGCTTAAAAGAAATAGGCGCATTTCGAGTTCTAGCCTAGCCAAAGTTTGTGACTTTATAGGCGCGACCCTAGATTTTGCAGATATGGTAGAAACAGATATATTATTTTCCTCTTCTACACGAAAATATACGGCGCCTGCGTAGCCTCGAATTGAAGCGTCACAGAAGCCGATGATTTGACAGGTATTGGTTTTTGACAGATTGATTTGTCGGGGTAATTGAAAATTGGAAAGAAGCAGGAATTCAGAACGAAGTTTGTTCCAAGAGTCGATGATAGAAGAATCTGGTTCTTCGTCCCAGCCTATTTTTGATATCCACAACTGTTGCAAAATAAATTTTGCTTGTAGCAACAAGGGACAAAGAAAACCTAAGGGATCGAAGATTGTTCCTATGATAGATAAAATAGAACGTTTGGTTGGGGGTTTGTCCTTCATTCGGCATTGATAAGAAAAAATGTCGTTTTTTGGATGCCATTGATAAAGTGGGGTTCCTCCTTGTCGAAAGAGAGAGGCATTTGACGATCGGATTCTGGCAATGTTGCCAATAAATCAGGACAATTGCTTGCCCATTTTTTAAGTTCAAATCCTCCCGACTTCAACAAATCATTGAGTTCCGTTTGAAGGGAAAGAGCTTCAGAAAGCGAAGGGCTAGTTCCCAAGATATCGTCGATATAGATTGACGTTTTTAGAACAGTACTAGCCATAGGAAAACGTTCCTTTTCTCTCTCTGCCAGCTCATTTAAGGTACGCATGGCTAGAAAAGGTGAGCATGTCATGCCAAAAGTGACAGTAGAAAGTTCCCACACTGAAAGTGGGTCCTGTGGAGAAAACCTCCACAATATCCTTTGATAAGGACGGTGATAAGGACTTGACGGAACATCTGTTTGATATCAGCAATGTAGGCAATAGGATTAAGACGAAACGTAAGGAGTAAAGAAGCAATATCCTTTTGAAGTTTCGGTCCAGATAACAACGTGTCATTGAGACTAATATTTTTTGGGGTGACTGCCGAACAATCCCAGACTACCCTTAATTTTGTACTTAAGCTTTCCGGCTTTAATACGCAATGATGTGCCAAAAAACATGATACGTCGACTTTTGGTTGACTAGGTAAAACTAGACTCATATGATTAGAATCGATATAGTCTTGCATGAAACTTGAATAGGCAGTGTACAGATCAGGATTTTTGAGTAATCTATTTTCTAGAAGTAAAAATCTACGATAAGCTTGCGGATAAGTATTCCTAGGTCAGGGTTTATTTTATCTTTAAACGGAAGATCTACCATGAATCTACCGCTCGGTCGCCGTACTACACTCGCAGTAAAAATTGATTCTGCTTGTTTTTCTTCCTTTGATAAGATTTGTTTTTTAGGCAAATGTTCGATTTCCCAAGACCTAGGGAGAATGACCTCTAAAGGAGGTGAATGACTCGTTAAAAAACAACTGGTTCGTTCCGTAAGACTACCTACTTCGTCAACTTTACCCATGACGACCCAGCCAAAGATAGTTTCAAGGGCTGAAGGTTGCCCTATTTGTCCAAGAACCCTGCCCTCCTTGAATATCTGTGCGAATAGCTCGCAACCAATAACTAGGTCCGCAGGTCTAGATTTAAAATAAGATGGGTCGGCAAGTTTAAGGTTTTCCAAGTGTTTCCACTGATTATCGTTCAAAGTGAATGTAGGCATATTGGAACATAATTGTGGAACGACAATTGCTTCGAAATTAAGTAAAGGAGTGACCTGTCCTTGTGGCTTAATGTGACATTGAACGAGCCCTTTGGAAGTAAAAGAAGACATCTGATTTAATCCGAATATTTCAGTGGTGTAACTTCGCCTAGGAAGATTAAGACGCTGAATACACTTTTCACTGATGAATCCTCTCTGTGATCCAGAATCAAGCAGTGCCCTTACAGGTTGAAAATTTCCGCAACCGTCCATAACATCTATTATGGCGGTGCATAAAAGAAAGGTACCTGAAGGTCCAGAGGTATTTAATGACACATGAAGATTATTGACAGGTGGTGTGTGAATGACAGGACTAGTATCTTGGCTTCCAGACTCTTGATTAGTTTCTAAGATATGAGTTAAAGTGGGGTGCCCTTTACTATTGCAAGTCCTGCATGAATATTTGGATTTGCACGTATCTACCCCATGCAAGGGATGAAAACACGCTAGACTTAATTTTTTCTGCTTGACGAAAGATAGGCGATCGATAGGTGAGAGATCAAGAAATGTTTGACATTTCGAAAGTACGTGACCTTGATTACACCGGAAACATTTTATTCCTGTACTTGGATTAGTTGAGATGCCAGCCAGTCCTATAAAAGGCGAATTGGATGATTTATAGGTAGGCTTTTGCCCAAACTGATTTCGCATAGAATTTGAATGTTGATAGGTAGGCTTTTGCCCAGACTGATTTTGCATAGAATTTGATTTTTGATAGATAGGCACCTTTTTGGGTGCTGTTGATTGAGGAACTGATTCCAAAACTTTACATCTTTTTTCTAGAAATTGAAAAAGTGACTGAAAAGTGGGAATTTCGGTATTAGTATTGGCGTGACTCATTTCGAAATTTGAACGCGTCGGAATATCCAATTTTTCTAACAAAATGAAAAAAATAATAAAGTCCCAACTGTCAACGTCAAAGCTAAGTGATTTTAAAATTTCTAGGGATTCAGAAAAGGTGTCAATTAAATTACGCAATTCTTTAGCTGACTCGTTTTTTAAGGTGGAGTTCATAATTGTGCTTAAAGCATCATTTGCGAGGTCTCGCTTGTTTTGATATCTATTGACTAATTTGTCGTAAGCAATTTTATAATTTTGATCCGATAAGCTAATCCCTGATATCAATTTTAAAGGCTCATCCTCGAGATATGAAAATAAATATTGAAGTTTTCGGACGTTACTTAGACTTTGATTTTGATCTATAATGTTATTAAAAAGATCGAAAAAGCTTGGCCATAATTTTTTATCACCTCGAAATATGGGAATACCTAACTCTTTGAGTTTTGGAGTTTCATTTTGTCGAACATATGATCCCGAAAAGGATGGGGCCTCAACCGGAAATATTTTAGAGTAAACCCCCTTACACGCATAAAAATATTTACGAGCTTCTGAAAGGATCGCTACCTGCGTTTTAAACTCCTCGTCGTCCGCGTCGTCTATCAACATAATGACATCATTATGTGCCAGCATGCATTTATCAAAGGTTTCATCCAAATCGGAATACCTCACTTGAAACTCGTTTCTCGCTTTTTCGTCCGATGCCGCGGTCTGTGAAAACACGTAACACTCGGTGATTGCAGATAAAAAACCCTTGCGTTTTTACACGGCTTTTTTGACAGACATGATTTTACCTTTGAAATGACGAAATTGTCGGTAAATATACAATTAACGCTAAATTAATGCTTCTGAAATAGAAAAATGACGAATTGTCGAAAATATGCACTAATTTTTCGCAATTGATGAAAATTGTTTTAAATATCGAAATGATATGGAACACATCTAATCACAGAAATGTCGGTAAATATACAATTAACGCTAAATTGATGCTTCTGAAATAGAAAAATGACGAATTGTCGAAAATATGCACTAATTTATCGCAATTGATGAAAATTGTTTTAAATATCGAAATGATATGGAACACACCCAACACATAAATGAGAAATGTTGTTTGTTTGTTTTTTTTGATTGATCCTCGATTTTGTTTACTGAAACGACCACGCGGTAGACCCGTTACCATAGCAGCGGACCGAAAACAGGTACTGCGCCGACACCGAAGGTCGAACGACTTTCTCTCGTTTCAATACGATGGGAAAAATTCAAGGCCGTGATCTCGGCTTGTGAAAAAATGGACTTGTGAAATACCGTCGTATGGAGTAATTTTTTAAATAATTCGGCTCGAAAGGAACACTTATGTTAGCCCGCGGTTAGAAAAACGATAACTGCAATGGACTGTAAATATTTTAATTAATGAAAGCGCGAACAAACATAAATATATTGATATGAAATTACGAAATAATCAAACGTCCATAGGTTAATTCTTGGTGCCACACAACGGCAATCAGAAACAAAGCACTCACCAGTTTGCAGCCAATTTCTCCACTTCCAAGGGGCCCCTTTCTGGATCTAATGATGTCACCACGTAGCTGAAGGGCTGAAGTTTCTAGTTCTATGCTTCAGTACACCAAAATCGAGCACTTTCAGGTGTAGAAATTTGAAATAGTTGGAGAACGAAATTAACACGCCATTTCTCGAGGCGATTGACAAATGATCTCTCTCATTCTTGGTGAGCATGTCCAATGCGCGAAAAATGCACTTTGTCCTTCATCCAATTGTGTGGTTTTAAAAATTTAAAAAACAACCGCGAAATTTAGCGGGAGCTAACACTGAAGAGCTACTTGTTTTTCCGAACCTTATTGACCAATACATCGTTGAAAAGGGAATTTTATTCTCCACAAAAAACTGTTCTTTGCAATTTTTGATAAAAAGGTTAGTTTTCGAGAAAATTGCATAAAACTGAAAAAAACAGGTTTTTGGGGGTTTGGGGGGATTTTGTCCGTCCCTGTCAATTTTTCGAGTTGGCAACAGAGATATTCAGATTCAGCGGGGTCAAATTAGGGGGAAATGGTCTGTTGCCAAAAAGTAATATGATTTGCTTCTAGACCGAAATCGGAAAGCCTTTTAAAATAATATGCTCTGACTATTATGTTGCGAACATGTTCTAATTATTTTTTTAAATTAGTAAAAAAACTCCGTTCTTGCTACGCCCAACAAAGTACAAATCAGCAAAATTGGTTTAGTGGTTCTAAAAAAAATATTTTTGTTTTAACCATTGTTTTGCATATTATACGATTGCCTTGCCAATCATGTCTGCTGCATTTATTTCCTTATAATTTCATTACTACTGAATCGATTTTAATACAATAAAAAAGGTTAGAATTGATTGCTTTTTAAAGATAATGATCAAAACAAACGTGAAATTTAGTACCCGTGAATTTAAAAAATCAAACAAGTTTCGTGGCTAATCGGGTAAAAGGGAGTTTTTGTTTCTCTCATAGTTTTCCGTGGGTAGCTTGAAAGCTTAACCTCACGGGGGTCTAAGATCTAATGAACACCTAATAAGTGTTGACAGTTAACTGTTTCGTCCTTATGGGACTTCTCAGAACACTGCTTGGTCAATGTGACACTCTTGCGAAGTTAATTAGACGGTTTTGTCTCTAATCCTATGTAAATAGCGAGAAAACTTTCGTAAGAAGCGCCATCTAGCGTTCCTGTTTCTCTCGTATCTCGGATATATTAATATAAGGATTCTAACTTATTTTACTTACCTTGCCAAAGGAATTATTTGTTGTGAACTACATACCAAAATAAAATTACGTAGATAAAGATGATATACCCGTGTGCTGTGTCGTTTAATTACGGCGTGTGCAAAGTACAGATTTCAGAACGCATTTTTTATATGTAAACCCTTATTTCTATAAAAAAATGCTTTTTACTATTTCAATATTTTGGATGTTTTAATTGTATAAGAAAGAAAGAAGAAATTATCATACCAATAAATATTTTTGTGAAAATCTGCTTATTTTAAACAAAGTGTAAAATGCTGTAAAATGTCTTATCACACTAGTATATCCAAATATGTCCACATATAGTACATACAGTATACTCTAATTGGTACTAGAGTCCCTTTATGTTGGCAAAGGATATGGCACTGGGCCCATTATTCCTGAAGTTCATCAGATTTTGTTTATATTATAATATGCTATTCTCCTTTTCCAAAAAGCATTTTTTGTAAATGATATTTTTGTGTGAGCCTTGTTAGACATCGGCTTCAAAGTATTAACTTTTTAACATATAGATCAGTGGTTCATCAATTGCGATTGTATTTGAAAAATACAAAAAATGGTAAACTGTTTTGTTTGTAACCAGCAATCACCAAACAGGTATTAACGAAGGTAACAATTTAGATACCCAAATAAGCAAAGATTCGCAATGTTCTTTAAAAGGGAAACCCAAAACAAGTTAAAAATAGCTTCTACATTGGGTCTTAGTAGTAGTAGTGGTGGGGAGACCATTTTTGGTCTAGCGACTAGGCACACGGCGCGCCCTTTTCGCAAACCCCGATTTGTCCGTTCATATATCAAACTGAGGCACGTGCCCCTTAGGATGCAAGTTTTCTTTCTCTAAGAGGACTTAATTTTTGCCTGACACCTCTTTGTCGAGGGCAGGGATCTTTATACTGCGTAGCAAGTATACACAGTGGACCCACGCTTTTACAGCCCTTCCGAAAGGTGGTTCTGCTACATGTTAGACTTGCATCTATCTAACACCGCTATCGTCCAGCAGAGCTTGGTTATAGTTATATATACATACATTGGGTCTTATGAGCATTTCAAAAACGGTACCTAAGATGTACAATTTTAGTTAAGTGCCTTTATTAGAGAAACCCCTAGTTATTTTTAAATTTGATATGACATCTGATTCGGCGTCTTTTCCGTTCAAACAAAGTTGTATTTCAGAAATCCCCATAAGACCCAATGTAGCCCTTATTTTCTTGGATACCCTGAGCCAGAGAATATATAACTGAGTTATTTTTCGATGCCTGTGTATACTCATGTCAACGTTTTGTTGCGGTTTGTAAGATTATGTTAAACGTTATCCAAAGACAAGAAAACATTATTGTAAAAAATCGGGCAAATGGGCCCCAGAGAGAGAACGAGAAGTAGCCTTTGCGGGGCTGTGCTGGTTTTAGCACTGAACAGTGTTGTACCAATTTAGTAACAGATATATAGTACGAGGGTTTTGGACAACGCGCTGCTGATTAACTCGCCTTTTAGCAAACTTACCGTCGGCTCAACTCATCTGACTTAACCTGACCTACGGCGAATCGACCCAGCTGCGATCTAACTCGTCGGCGAGTCGGTCGCAACAAGTTAGCGGCGGCGAGTTATGCCATTGGCTTGGTAAATTAAAGAGTTTTAAATAAGTTTTTTGACAGATTATTTCTTTTTGTCCTCTTCTGAGAATGACCGATTTTTAAATGTACGATGAAATCTTTGCAAATGTGGAATGTTTGTGAAACTTTAGTTATGTTTTGTTTGGTAACGTTTATGCAAATGCATAATAGGTTTACAAACTTTTTAAATCCGTCTGACCTTAGCAAAATCGTCTTCTCAGGAGTTTGCACGGTTGGTCAGATTACATTGTAAAACACGTGTTAAAAGTTGTAGGATGTTTCTCTGTATGTATATATATATATATATATATATATATATATATATATATACAGTAAAACCTCCCATAAGCGGACACTCACGGTTCCGTCGACTTTCAATATATATTTATTAACAATTTCCGCTGCTTGAGTTTTTCCGATATTAAATTTTTCAGCGATCTTTCATGCTGATAGATGTTCCTTCTCTGAACCGTTAACAACTTCCATTTTTTCACGTAAACTAAGAAGTTTTATACTAGGCAATATTTTAAAGAGATCTATTACTACCCAATTGAACAATAAAAATAAAATACAGCAGTCCCGCCCCCGCCGAATAAAATATGTTGTAAATACGACAGAAGTATTTAGTCTCCGCAATAAAACGAAAAGAGGTAATTCCCCGGCTGCAGTGTGCAGATAATATTTGTGCCCATGTTGTGCAGCGCACCGTCTCGTTGTCAGAGGTTCGCGTCCGGTTAAGGAAGGTTTCAAAATTTTTTAACCAAAAAAAATTGTCCGCGTCCGGTTATTAGAGTGTCCGGTAATAGGAGTGAATTTTACATATAAAGAAATAGGGAAAACCGTCGTTCCAAAAAATTTGTCCGCCTAAAGGGAGTGTCCGCTTAATAGAGGTGTCCGCAAGGAGAGGTTTCACTGTGTATATATATATTAAAAACTTGACAATTTGTCAGAAAAAGGTTAGAAAAATATAAAGTGGTTAACCACATATGGCACTGTTCTATATATCAAAAATGTTAACTTAGAAGACTCACAAAAATATCATTTAAAAAATGCTTTTTTGAAAAAAGAGAATAGCATATTATAATATAAACAAAATCTGATGGACGCTAGGATTAATGGGGCCAGTGCCATATCCTTTGCCAACATAAAGGGACTCTACTACCAACTAGAGTCCCTGTATATTGACATATTTGGATATACTAGTGTGATAAGACATTTTACCGCATTTTACAGTTTGTTTCATCCAACATCCAAAAATATTAAAATAGTAAAAAACATTTTCTTATACGAGTACATTAAGAAATAAGGGCTACTTATAAACCATTGGTTTGAAATTTTTAGGTAAAACCGTTATTTGAATGTAATCTCCATCAAACCACGGTAAAACTATTCATTATAGAACCATGAAAAAAAATTCTGCGTGAAATAAAAATGTTACAAAGGTTACCTTTGTGATTTTAAGTTTAGCTTGATATTGTCTGTTGATAATTCCACGTCTGACATCTTTAGTGACGCGCTATATGTCGTGCACCACTGGTAGATGGATAAATAGGGTTTCATACAACTAACAATCGTGAATGTGTATTCCTCTCCCATCTCCATATAATACCTACCGTGTCCTCGTCGCTATCGGAAGCTTGAGAACACACACCCATACTAACAAAGAAAAATTAGAGATGACGAAACGATTTCCGAATAGGCGGATTTTAAACCAGTGCCTCGGTGGCTCAGTGGTAGAGCCTTTGCCTTAGCGAAAGGTCACTGGTTCGATCCCAACCTGATGTAAATCTTATTTTTCTTTTTTTTCCTTGTCCTTATGCCACTAAATTCTCCTCGTTGTTTAAAAATGTTACACTTTTATTAAGTTTCTATGTCGAGATTTTGAGTTTAGCTGTTAAGTTTAAAAAAGGGTTCGGTGAAGGAAACAAATATTTTTATTGTTTTCTTTTACTGCGATTTGAAATGTTGATTTATGATTTAACTGCAATTACTAATTTATTTAATGTAAAAATCTTGAATAATTCCTGGCAAAATTAATTTTAGGTAAGCAGTTAAGCACGTTATACTTCGAAGGTTGTCTTTTAAGTTTTGCATATACTACTACTATGTCGGTTTAGAACGTTTTTCTACGTTGTCTGACGCCTATTCTCCACCTCCTTCGATACTGACAATCATCTTCCGTCAGGTTTTTTTGACTCATTGATCTTTGGATTGACTGTTGCCATTCCAGTTTAGGACGCCCTCTTTTTCTGTGCCCTATTGGTTTGCATTCTAGGACCTGCTTTGGCAATCCTTCGTCGTTCATCCGTTGTACATGGCCGTACCATATCAGTTGTCTTTTAGTGATGTCATCCGTTACATACCCTCGATTCCCATTCTTTCTTTTATGATCTCATTGATCTTCTTATTGCATCCATTCACTTTCCATTTTGCTTTGTATTTTTCTGTTACGCGACAAGTCTCTATTCCATACAGCAGCGTGCTTTTCACCATTGTTTCATATATGTTAAATTTTATATTCTTTTTTATCTCTCTGCTCCATAAAATGCTGTTAAGACAACCAATTACCTTTTTTGCTTTTACTACTCTTTTTTCCAGTTCTTTACAGTCTGTTCCTGTCTTATCAAATGTGACACCTAAGTATACATAATCCTTGCATGGAGATATTGTTTGTCCATTGTCTAGTTCTAACTCACTTGATTCGTTGTCAATACATAAGTACTGTGTCTTGTCCACGTTCACTGTTAACCCCCACTTTTGGTATTTTTCCGTTAACTTTCTCATCATATTTTTTTTTTCAATTCAATTTTTTCAATTTATTTCAAATTTCAAAAGTGATATTACAATTTATTTTATAACAAAAAGCTTTAGATGCACAATGGACAAAGTCTGTGCGTGCATCTTTTGGCTATATCTTAATTCTAGCACTAAACAATGTTTTTCGTCGTATTTTAAATGGAAGGATATAAATTAATATTTTCACCATTTTTAGATTAAACCTTACATATGAGGATTTACTCAGTTTCACACCTTAATAACTCTGGAAACATAAAAATTAATCACTAAACAATGTTATATTTTCGTCAATAAGCCATTTATTTAACTCTTTTTTAATTTTATTAAAGGGTTTACCTCTAAATTTTTGTGGCAACATATTAAATAATTTTGGGGTTGTAATTAATAAGTACCGCTGGTACTTTGTTGACTTTGCTCTTAGATATGCTACATTATTCATTGTTAGTTGTCTAATATCCCTGTTATGTTGTATTTTGTTTAGATATTGAGTTTTTTTGCTCATAAGTCTTGGAACTGATTTAATATAAATTTGGTTAATGCGAAGCACTTTGGCTTCAGAAAACAATTTTTCGGTAGAGTATCTTCTTTTTTTATGAAGCATTACTTTAAGGACATACTTTTGCGTCACAATTAGGGGATTTAATATGGTTTTAAAGGTCGCTCCCCAGACAGAGATGCAGTAGGACATGATTGACTCAGCCAGTGCGTAATAAACTGACTTAAGTAACTGCCAATCCGTAAATTGTCGTAATTGGTAGAATTTGTAAATAAGTTTTCTGTTTGAGACACATTCAACATGATTCTTCCAAGATAAATTGGTATCAAATACAACTCCCAGGTACTTTACTTGATCTTTTCTTTCAATTTTTAGGTTACAGCAATCTTGGCAAGATCTAGTTATGTGTTTTGTGTCCTCTAACTGAGCCAACCCTGCCTTAGTCATAGAAAAGCATAAGAAGCTTGATTTACTGGCATTTCGTGTAAGGTAATTTTTATCGAACCAAGCTTTTATTTTGGAAATTGCGGTCTCTGCAACTTCCTTTACCCTTTGCCACGTTGTTTCTCTGATAATAATAGCAGTATCATCTGCAAAACAAATCACTTCAACATTTGGTAACAATTTTATCATTTCATTAATGTATATTGAGAATAGGATAGGTCCTAAAACCGTACCCTGTGGCACACCGAACTCCACTGTTTTTTTCGAACTTATGGTGCTGTTGATATTAACACTTTGTGTTCTTTTGCTTAGGTAACTTTTATAAAGTTTGTTCACTATGCCTCTTATCCCAATTTTTTCCAGCTTTTCCAGCAAAATTCGGTATGTCACCGTATCAAATGCTTTACCTAAATCTAGAAAAATCACCATACACTTTTTGTTTTCATTTTGACTTTGATAAATGTGATCAGCAACGCAACTAACGGCATCTTCGGTACTATTTTCTTTTTTTAAACCAAACTGATTTGATGAAATGATCTTATTTTTTTCAAGATATTCGTTAAGTCTTAGCTTAATACACTTCTCTACCCATTCGGAAACACTGCTTGTTAGTGCGATTGGTCGGTAGTTATTTAGAGATTTTCTGTCACCAGACTTATGCAGGGGAATGATAGTGGCATGTTTAAATCTTGCAGGAAAGATACCAGTGCTGAAGGATACATTTATGAGGTGCAATAGTGGTTTAAGCAGTTCAAGATGATTATTTTTAAGCACAGTGACTGGAATACCATCATCACCTGGTGCGGCATAGCTCTTAAGCGAATTGATTTGAACTATTAACTCGTTTTCACTTATTGGTCTTAAGAACATTGATTTGTCTGAATTTTAATTTTCAATGTCAAAAACCACATTAGGAGAGTCTATTTTTTGTGCCATGGTTTTACCAATTTCAGAAAAATATAAGTTAAAAGTTTCAGCTACTTCTATATCCGTATCTGTGGCATCCCTGCATGCTACGCAGAATGCTACGGGGCTACGACGAGCCCACCTAATACGGAGATGTCACAAGACGCACACTCTCTTCCAGTACTCCGTCAAGTCAAACACGTTCACGTCTTATCATGTCCGCGTCTCATAATTGTTAAATGTATATTTTATAAGTGATATTAAAAAGCTGTGATAATAATTAATAAATGATAACCATGTAACGAATCGACTTCTTTATTTAATCAATACAATTCATTATGAAAGATAATAAATCTAAATATAACAAATGGCGACGAAGATATTTTTGGATATAAAATAATTTAAAATCTTGTGCGGCACATGGCTACCAGTCTGATCTCAAGATACCAAAAATAAAAAGAATCTCACGTGCGGAAATAAATAAAAAGTGTTCGACGCAAAATTGCGAGCATTAAGGCACAGAAGACGAAATCGGTAAGATAAGACTATAGACATTTTTTTTTTAAATAATTTGATCAAACATAAAATTTTAAAGCAACATGGCGGCGGAAAATAAATTTGAAGAATTTTCAGTAACGCAAGATATTACAATTTATTTAGAGAGACTTGAACAATACTTCACCGCGAATAAAATCGAAGACGAAAAAATCAAAATTGCAAATTTATTAAATTGTATTGGCTTAACGACTTATAAACTTTTAAGAAATTTGTGTCTACCGGACCTTCCTAAGAACAAATCATTTGATAATTTAATTAATTTGTTAAAAGGACATTGCTGCCCAAGAGTAAATCCGTGGCGCGAACGTCGAAAATTTTACAACGCAAAACAAAATGAATCGGAATCAATCAGTGATTGGTGTGTAAAACTATCAAAGCTAAGTGAAAATTGCTGTTTTGGAACAGATTTAAACAAAATTTTATGCGATAAATTCGTTTCTAGCGTTCATAACGATAAAATCTTTGAAAAACTATGCGAAGAAAAAATTGACATTAACTTAAATTACGAAAAACTAAAA
The DNA here is from genome assembly GCA_963576565.1 of Aspidapion aeneum. Lineage (NCBI taxonomy): Eukaryota > Metazoa > Arthropoda > Insecta > Coleoptera > Brentidae > Aspidapion > Aspidapion aeneum. The sequence continues at coordinate 31,954,651 of OY755046.1, read as the reverse complement.
GAAATAGCAATTCACAAAGAAGATCTGATTATGAAGCAAGAAGAAGTACAATTCCAGCAGCCATTTTCTCGATCCCGCCCAGAAAATCGACGCCACTGGAACAATTTTCAACGCAACGAGGACACGAAAAATCACCAAGCACAAGAAAATCGACGCACGCAACATAGAAGAAGACAGCATTCGAAATCCCGCCTACTAAGCCGTAGCCGTTCATCTACAAGTACACAGGCGACTCGTAGCGGCGTTGGCAGCCATTTTTCTAGACCGATGACGCAGCATTCAAACGTGTCGTCACATCAATCGACGACAAATGGCGCATCGACATCGACAAATGGAAGCAGATGCCTGGTGTGTGGTAATTTCCATGCTGGAAAATGTCGTTTTAGGCATCAAACATGCACGGTTTGTAACAGAAAAGGTCATTTGGCAAAGGTATGTTACAAACGCAGAGTAAATTTCATAGAAAATAACGATAATAATGATTTTTTCTTAGAACTGGATCAATGTAAACAAACCAACAAAAATTTTTCTGATAGTTCACAATTTGAAAATTCGTTTAGTTCCAATTCGGACGATTCTTTTTATGTAAATGATAATCAAAATTATTTATTTCAAATTTCAAATGGTAATTTAGACTTTAATAATCAATTTAATATTTCAATTAAGATCAATAATATCAAATTTTCAATGCTTTTTGATTCAGGCAGTAGCGTTTCGTGTGTTAATTTTGAAATTTTTTCAAAACATTTTTCAAATTTAAAATTACAACAAGATTGTACGATTCTAAAAAGTTATAATGGTAGCATATTTGCACCAAAAGGATATTTTATAGCAAATGTTTTATATAAAAATTTAGAAAAACAGCTTAAATTTCATGTAATAGACAATGGAGGACCCTGTATTCTTGGTAGAGATTTTGTTAAGATTTTTAAATTAAAATTTCAAATGATAAATAAATTAGATGAAGATGTTAGCATCAAGAAAGAGATCGAGGGGTTGTTAAAAAAGTACCCAGAGGTTTTTAGCGATAAAATAGGTCACTATAAATATGCAAAACTTTCAATTACATTAAAGGATAATGCAAAGCCTGTTTTCTTTAAACCTAGGACAATTCCCCTTGCCTATAAGAAACCACTTGAGCAACAACTTGAAGCAATGGTAAAGGATGGTATCCTAACTCCAATTGAGACGTCAGAGTGGGCTACTCCGTTAGTACCTATCATCAAAGCAGATGGTACCCTCAGAATTTGCGCCGACTACAAGTCCACAGTGAATAAATATGTCATGGAGGAGACATATGCACTTCCCAGGGTAGAAGAGATATTTGCTAAGCTTCACCAAGGTCAGCACTTCACGAAATTGGACATGCGTCAGGCGTACAATCAATTTGAGTTGGACGACGAAGCAAAGAAGTTATTGGTATGGTCAACACATAGAGGTTTGATGCAGATAAACAGATTACCCTTTGGTATAGCTCCAGCTAGTTCTAAATTTCAAAAATACATAGAACAAACATTACAAGGTATAGATAATTGCGCTTCTTTTCAGGACGATATTGTATTGACTGGAACATCTAAAAGAGCTCACTTAGACACTTTAGAACAAGTTCTTCAAAGATTTAAAAACGCAGGTCTTACTTTACGGTTTTCTAAATGCAATTTTTTTTGTAAATCAATAGAATATTTGGGTCATAAAATCAATAGACATGGTTTAATGAAAACTGAGAGTAAAATTAAAGCTATTTTAGATGCCCCCAGACCAGCAAATCTAACAGAAGTACGATCTTTGCTTGGTTGCATCACTTTCTATGCCAAATTCATACCTAATATGTCAACAACTCTAAACCCAATCTATAATTTACTAAAAAAAGAAATACCATTTAATTGGGATGATAAATACGAAAATTCATTTAAAAAAATCAAAGAAATAATAGCCTCTGATATAGTTTTGATACATTTTAACCCTGACTTACCAGTAATTCTCACTACAGATAGCTCAGATTTCGGCATTGCAGCGGTCCTCAGCCATAAACTACCAAACAACACAGAAAGACCAATCAGCTTCATCTCCAGAACACTCTTGCCTGCAGAAAAGAAGTACTCCACCATCCACAAAGAGGCACTTGGAATTTATTGGGCTGTGTTGAGACTTCACAATTATCTAGCAGGACGTAAGTTTATTCTTAGGACTGACCACAAGCCTTTGTTGAGTATTTTCAACCCTCACAAGGGCATACCAAAAATGCAGGAGAATCGACTGCAGAGATGGGCAGCCTTTCTTTCTGGTTACAACTACAAGATTGAGCATGTCAAAGGCAAAGACAATGTAGTAGCAGATTATCTATCTAGAGCACCCATAAAAGCCACAAAAGAAGACGAAACCATCGATAAAAAGGTCAGTTATCTCTATTTCACTAGTAAATCTAAAGATTGGCCAATTGATAACAAAACAATAAAATTGGAAACGGCAAAAGACAAAATTTTAAATCAAGTTATTATCTATGTTAAATCTGAAAAATGGCCAGTAAAAATTGATAATGACTTAAAACCTTACTTTAATAGGCGTCATGAAATTTTTGTAGATAATGGAACACTTATGTGGGGTCTACGTGTATGCATACCAACATCACTGCATAGACAGCTCCTAGAAGAACTTCACGACAATGGAGGACATTTTGGCATATGTAAAATGAAGGCAAGGGCAAGGACAATCTTCTATTGGCCGTCTCTGGATGCAGACATTGAGAAAATAGCCAAATCCTGTGAACCTTGTTCCATAAACAAGCCAGATCCTCCTAAAGCTAAACTGACACCATGGGAGCCAGAGAAAAAGGTATTTAATCGCATTCATATTGATTATTTGACAATAAAAAATTGGGAAGTTTTAATAATAATAGACTCTTTTTCAAAATGGGCAGAAGCTTTTCCCACAAAAACAGCAAATTCAAATTTTGCTATTCAAAAATTAAGAGAGACTTTTGCAAGATTGGGATTATGTAAAACTCTAATATCAGATAACGGAACTCCTTTTTCTTCAGAAATATTCCATGATTTTTTAAGGAAAAATGGTATAAAACATAAAACTTCAAGTCCATATAAACAACAAAGTAATGGACAAGCTGAAAACTCTGTAAAAATCTTTAAAAACAAACTTTATACCTATTTATCTTCAAACCATGACAAAAATGAGCATATTGAGACATTAACATCAAGATATCTTTTTAACTATAGGAACACACCTCATAGCTCTACGCAGAAAGCACCAGCTTTGCTAATGTTTGGCAGAGATATCAGAACAAAATTTTCACTGCTAAGACCTGAAAACGATGAAAAGTTTGTAGACAACAATCAACACAGAGTAGAGGCATACAGCAACCTAAAGAAATCTCAAGAAAGACAAAAAAGGCAGTATAAGGGAGTCCAAAGATCATTCGAAATAGGACAGAAAATTTATGCTAGAGACCATAGAGGTATAAATAAAAGGACATGGGCAAAAGCAGTGATTTCAAAGAAAATGGGAGAATCTACCTACCTCTGCAAACTCGAAGGGGGAAAGGAATGGAAAAGACACACAGATCAGATAAGACCTAGGTTAGAAAGGGATGAATTAATCTTGGGTGGAGAGAAAACAGGACAGGCAAGCATTCCCAGGGCACAAACAACTGTAAACTCACAAATATCTTCTCCAGAAAGGCATTTAACTTCTATATTAAAAAAACCCTGCTTAAACTCTCCTAAAATTGGGTATATTCCATCATACTTATTTGAGCAGCCCCAGGTTTCCCTTGATACTAACAAAGATAATCAAAATTTTTCTTTTCAGCAAAACGAGAGCAATAAAAAAGTATATAAAAGTCATAGTAATGATATTTTTCCACAGGAAAACCTTGATATTGCACAAAATATTGACATTACACAACCCTCATGTAGTTATTCTTTACCTGATGAGGATTTGCCCTTTACTAATAAAAAATTTGAATTTCAGCAGACCAAGGTGGGTATACCTCCATTGTCTAATATTTGTTTAGATGGTAAGAGTGCATGTAAAAAAAATGTTTCCCTTGACATTACGTCAACTTCAGATCTATCGGATTTTTCTTTGAATGACCTTTTTGATGAAGAAAATCTATCTTTTGAAAATAACATCTTAAAAAAAACATGATATCCATAATTCCAACATGGAAATTCGAAAAACTGTAAATTTTTCTCCAATTCATGATTCAATCATTCAAAGAAAGGAAGTTTACGTAAAACCAAAAGTTTTTACTAACCAAAAAAAAAAAGGGGTAGGAAGTAGAGACAAGATAATTTTAAGATATGACAATAATTCCAAGAATTCAGCTATAAATCCATTAACAAATAGAACCTCATCAAGGACAAAAAAACCACCAACTAATTTCAAAGATTATGTAATGGAAATTGACTAAATTTTTATTAAATGTTTTTATTTCTTTTCAGGAAACATTGACGCAAAATTAATATTTGTAGACAACAAAAAAGTTAAAAAAAAAAAGTAAAATAAAAATATATATATATAGATCTCAAAGATCAACTAACTTTATATTTATCACAGCAGATGCTGTGTTACATAATGCAGCATCACAAATTAATTAATAATTAAATTTTAATCTTTATTAAACTTTTTAAATCTGAAAGCTAAATTCTTGGGATTCAATACACATTGTAAAATGAATTAAATTTTAAAGTTTTAAATTAAATTTACCTACAATTAAAACTATCAGATAAAAATGCAGTACAAACGTAATTTAAAGAAAAGCTTTAAAAATAGTGTAAAACAATTTTTTATTGTCAGAACACTTGTACATACAAAGTGCTCGCAGCAGCGATTATATTAATGTATATTACAGGTTCACAAGCAGCTACAACAGCGTGACTGCTCAATCAGCTACAGCAACCTGACATAAACAGCTACAGCAGCTTGACACAAAAACCGCAAACAGCTACAGCAGCCTGCCACAAACCGCAAACAGCTACAGCAGCCTGCAACAAACCGCAAACAGCTACAGCACATGTACCTACAGCTACAAAGCCAAAAAAGGGAGATGTGTGGCATCCCTGCATGCTACGCAGAATGCTACGGGGCTACGACGAGCCCACCTAATACGGAGATGTCACAAGACGCACACTCTCTTCCAGTACTCCGTCAAGTCAAACACGTTCACGTCTTATCATGTCCGCGTCTCATAATTGTTAAATGTATATTTTATAAGTGATATTAAAAAGCTGTGATAATAATTAATAAATGATAACCATGTAACGAATCGACTTCTTTATTTAATCAATACAATTCATTATGAAAGATAATAAATCTAAATATAACAGTATCAATTTCAACTCCATCTTCCCTTAAAACTGAGGTTATACTGCAATGAAGATTTTCTTTTTCATTTGTTGCCTGTTTTATTATTTTCCATGTTTGTTTTATGTCCTTTTTACATGCCTCAAGTTTCAGTTGATAATATTTATTTTTTGCTGCTTTAATTAAACGACCTAACACACTTCTATGAGATGTAAAAATCGCTCGTGCGACTCAATAGTTCTAAGGATCATACTTTGTTTTTTTAACTTATCTCTTTTTCGAATTGCCGCTATTAAAGCTGCACTGATCCATGGTTTCAATCTTCGATCTTTACATTTCACATATTTTTTTTTCTGTGGTTAAAGTTATGTGCCTTTGTAAAATATCAACAAATTTTTCCGCGCTAATATCTGGATTTTGGCTATCCAACACCTCATTCCATTTTTCTTTGGTTAATATATGCTTTAATCTTTTCATGTTAATTTTGGAAATTTCCTTATTATTTTTTCTACATTTTGTTATAGTTTTACCTTTTAAGTTGAGAAGTATTGGATAGTGATCAAATGTACCGCCAATGTGTATACCAGTAGAAGCAAATTTACTGTTAACGTCCTTTACAAAAAAATGATCTAGACAAGATGGGCGCTGCCCTTGTCTTACTCTAGTTGGCTTATCGATGCCCTTAATAAAACCTTGTGAATAAAGACAATTAAGGTATTCGGTAGCAGCAGCTTCCCCTGCTCTTAAAATATCTATATTTATGTCTCCTACAAATATTTCTGTGTCAAATTTTTTTACAATCTTTTCCTCGTATAAATTATTAAGTTGAAGTACAAATTCGTTCACATTTGTAGATGGAAGGCGGTAAGTACCTGTAATTCCTATAATTGCCTTAATCCTAAGAAAGTTAAAGCTGCCAACCTGAATTTTATAACAATCTCTTAAAATGTCACTTCTAACATAAAAAATAAAGCCATCACATTTATTTATTTGACTGTTGTTGTAAAACAGATCATACCCTGGTATGTTAAAATTATCAACACTGACTAATTTATTTGTTTCGGAGACCCCTATTACATCAAAAATACAATCAAAAGACTCTAGGTACACCAAAAGATTGTTAAAGTTTTTTCTTAAGCTACATATATTAATATGAATAAAGTTAACGTCATTACTGGGATACTTTATGCTCGCTGTCGCAATAGCTACAATTGCATGACTTATAAGTGTCTATTATCGTACCAGGATCCATTGGGTAGAAAATTTGATAAAAATAAGAGTACTAGTACCTACAAAATAAGTAACCTAAGTACCTGTTTCTAATCTTCATCTGGCTCTACATTATCCACCATTTCCTTAATTTTTTGAACCGTAAAGTGCGCATAGCATTAGTATTTTCTCTAAATCTAGCAAAAACTTTTCCTCCTCTTTGCCAAACATAACAATAGCCACAGCTTTTTAGTTTCTTTGCTTCCTTAAGTAGTATATAGGTGTCCCTGGTTATTTCCTTATTGACATAGATCTCCTGAGCATCCTGTATTTTACACACAGTTCCATCTAGGTTACCTTTTTGAAAGCGTTATTTTAGAATATCTCGCTTTTTCTCCGTATTAATCAACCTAACTTGCACTAATGCCTTATTTTCTTTTTTTTGGACAAGTTTAATATCTTGAACATCATTATTTGTAAACGTTTCATCAATATATTTAAGCACGTTCATAGTTTTGGTTTTAACGGAATTAATTTCTTCGTTAGGATTATTACATATGCCCGAAATAACCAAGTTTTCTTTTATTTTTCCGCTTTCTTCGTATCGCACGAAATTTTTAGCGTGATCTAGCTCGATCTTCAGTTTTTGATTTTCGTTTTTTACACTCTTTAATGTAGTTTCCATTTTAATAGTTTTAGATTTTTCAGCTTCAAACATTTCATTTAAGAAAGCCATGGTATGTTGTAGCTCCGAGATTTGCCCTTTCATTTCTTCCATGTCCGCATAAATTTTTTTTAAATCATTTTCACATGGCCCAAATTCTTCGTAACGAGGTTCCTGGCTATTATGGAACTGATAGGAATTTCGTACATAGCGTTTAGCTTCTTGAACTTGCTCACCTCCAAAACTTGAGCGATGATTTGATGCCCGCTGACTTTGGTTTGATTGTCTGCGGAAGGTAATGTTTCCACTGTTACGATTTTTGTATTTACCACAACTCCACGGCGACCTTTCTTTTTCAATTCGAATAACTTCATTATTTTTTACACCAACACAGCCTGGGTGAAAAAACTTATTACAAGGCCCACAGTGGAGACAACGTTTTGACTTCGGTAGGTTACCATCGCATATACCACATTTTTTAATTTTACTATTTGACATTTTTAAGGATCTTTATAATTTAAAATGTTTCCGGATGAAACAACGTATAGTAGGTCTGGTCGACTCGCGGTGGGTTATCAGACCGCTTGGTGCCAAATAAAATAGATAAGAAAAACCTTGGCAGTGATATATTTATAGATATTATAGCGAATATGTAATGAATATTATTAGGTGTCCATTAGATCTTGGACCCCCGTGAGGTTAAGCTTTCGAGCTACCCACGGAAAAATACTAGAGAAACAAAAAAACCATTAATTTTCTTTTTACCCGATTAGCCACGAAAACTTGTTTGTATATATATATATATATATATATATATATATCTTTCTATCATTGTTGCGTCCGTGTTAACAAAAATCCATATCATTATTGCTTCACCAACATTGTTGCGTCCGAATACCGGACGCAATAGTGCAATCCCATGTTATTTGCGAACAGAGAAGATTTTTACAATGACAATCAGACAGATTTTTAGCTCTTTCAGAGAGCTATAATATGCTATGTCTTATTTTTCTCTACTTCAAAATTTAAAGCATTGGCGCCAAAAAAACCCGCAAAAAATCGGACGCAATAATGATAACTAAATAAAATCCCGTGTATATTTTTAGTTTGAGATAATTCCGGTAGAGGCGACACTCCTTTTTGTATATTTTTTTTGGTTTTACTTCTCTATCATTCTTGCTTCCACAGATTTGGCAACATTGCGTTTATTATTATTTAATATATTCCTGCATTTTAGGAGTTTGCAATATCTAAATTCCTTGACCAGGATTGAAATTGTTTTCTTATTTTCATTTAACGCCAATATACAAAAAATTTATGTTTAATGTTTAAACTTTGATTTTTCTGTCTATCTATATATTTTCTCGGTACATTTTTGATACCGGATTGGACAACATTATTTTTGCGCCATTTCTTGGATATATACAGATATTTTGCGCCAAAATAATCAGTCGGATGTGTGAGTTCAAAGTGTCTACATACTGATGGATAGAAACGACCCAGTGAAGATGGTAAACTGGTAGAGGATTACCTGTCACTTAGCATGAAACTGTCTGTGTCATCGTGTGCTTAGAAAATGCATACCTATACATAAAGACAATCCTCTTCCTGTTTCCGCAATAAACTGTCGCGATCATGGGATTGACAACTTGTGGAATGGAAGGCAAACCAAGCGATTTTGTAATGCTAACTCTAAAATTTCCAATGTGGAAACGATCTACCTTTCTGAATAAGAAAGAACTAATTTCGCTAAGATGTTAATAGTGACGTATGTCTAAGTTATTTATCGTAGACAGCCTAGGATTAATTAGATAATAAAATAGAACTCCACTTAGTTTTTCTTTAAAACATATCTAATTACAATGAACCTTCTGGAGTTTTTAAATAAAGCCCAGGATTAAGTTGCCATTGGAAACAAAATTAGTAAATAACTCAAAGTATGTTATTAAATAAAATAAATAAAACCTCAAACAAAGCCTCAGAGCAATGGCCTGATATTCTCGAAGACAAAAAAGTAAAACCAAAGGACTATAGCTAAATGGAACGTACAGGGTGTCTTATTATAGTTTTCCCACCCTTTTACACCATTAATAATTGATATAGGAATATAAAAGAAATTGTGTTCGAATTCGCGAAATTTTTATTTTTAAATTGCATCTTGACCTTATTCCTGATGCTTACCATATTTGACAGGCGCTCAAATTTATAGTTTTTGTAAATTGGATGCTCCTTATATTATTTAATTGATAGATTAGGCTTGGAACATATTTTCCAAAAATTCCCGATATCCCGTAGTTTAGAGCCATAGTTTCTGAGATATTAGCAATTATTTTTTAAAATGATAAAAAGATAACAGTACCGCTTTTGTGTTAATTTTAGTATCCTTATTCCAAATTATGTTAGTCCCCATGTATCAACAGTGGCAATGACATTATGTGACACGATATATAAACTTTGTTGTCGTTACCGGTTGTCATTTTGAGCGTCATTTAAAAAAAACATTTGTCATTGTCACTGTTTATACATGGAGACTAACATCGTTGGAAATAAGGACACTGAAATTAACACAAAAGTAGTGATGTTATTTTTTTATAATTTAAAAAATTGTCGCTAATATTTCAGAAACTATTTATCAAAACTGCGCTAATCTATTAATTAAACATTATAAGGAGCATCCAATTCACAAAAACTATAAATTTCAGCGCCTGTCAAATACGGTAAGCATCAAGAATAAAGTCAAGATCCAATTTAAAAGTCAAAATTTCCCGAATTCGACCACAATTTCTTTTATATTCCTATATCAATTATTAATGGTGTAAAAGGGTGGGAAAAAATATAATGAGACACCTTGTACAGGGAGTGAACCAAAGGTTGGACATTATTGCAACCAAAGTGCAGAATAGTAAGATAGACATTATGGCACTCACAGAGATAAAAAAGAAAGGAACATGTACAAGTAGTGTCGGTAACTTTGTTCACAAAATAAAGGAGAGCAGCCAAAGGGGTATCTTTATTAATCAAGAGAAATCTCAAAAATAAGATTACCGACTACGAGTGCATTAATGCTGAAGATGCTTGGACATAATATAAGCATAATAATAGCCTACGCACCATCAGATGACGAAAGATTAGCTACAAAACAAATGTTCTTCAACCAACTTGATGAGACTATCACCAAAATCGGCAATACCAGGGAAATAATTATAATAATATATTTTATTAGTCGAACTGATAGACAAACCCAATTGTGTGAACCCACAACTTAAAAATAAATAATGGTTTTTTTAAATATATGGATATTCATCTATATACCTGGATTCAGACATCAACAAATCTAAAATCTAATTATGCTATAGGTGGACAACACTCGGAATGAAAGTGGTATGATGTGCGGTTACTTCGTGGTGATACCTGTGGATCTGACGACCATTCGGTAAAAGCAAAAATATTATTCCCTTTCAGAAAAAATAGAGGTGAGAGTAGTAAGAGTAAAGAAAATCAAAAATACAACTTTAGAAGTCTAGAAATCGAACTCGTATGCAAATATTGTATTAGAAGCGATTAGATGAAAAATTAATAACTACAGAACACTCATTTGAAGAAACATATACAAACATAGTAAAAAGCTTAATAGAAGCTGTTGTGTACATTGAGGGTCTTTCTCTGTTTGCAGGGTCGTTTTTCCGAGTTTTTCATGAAAATTTGTCAATTTTTGGGTTTTGTTTCTGGACAGCAGAAACATAAACTCCAATTTCTTCTTCAAGGGTTGAAAAATCCAGAGTCCTCGAGTGTTTGAAAAATCAGCCTTCATGATGAAGTAATAAACAAATAAAGAAGATAGAACTCAACTTAGTTTTTTCTTTAAAACATATCTAATTACAATAAACCTTCTGAAGTTTTCAAATAAAAAGTTGCCATTGGAAACAAAATTAGTAAATAACTCAAAGTTAAAACTGTTTGGTTTCCACTTTCTCCAACGTCGATCATGAGGATACGAGTGATCCCCGTCTGGAACACGTCCTGATAGTCAGGAACAAATGTTCCATGCCAATCCACGAAAGTTGTTATTAAATAAAATAAATAAAACCCCAAACAAAGCCTCGGAGCAATGGCCTGAAATTCTCGAAGACAAAAAAGTAAAACCAAAGGACTCTGAACATAGCTAAATGGAACGTCCAGGGAGTGAACCAAAAATTGGACATTAATGCAACCGAAGTGCAGAATAGTAAAATAGACGTTATTGCACTCACAGAGACAAAAAAGAAAGGAACATGTACAAGTAGTGTCGGTAACTTTGTTCACATATTTACTGGAGTCCCAAAATAAAGGAGAGCAGCCAAAGGGGTATCTGTATTATTCAAGAAAAACCTCAAAAATAAGATTACAGACTACGAGTGCATTAATAAAAACATACCTCGAGTTAACACGAAGATGCTTGGACATAATACAAGCCTAATAATAGCCTACGCACCATCAGATGACGAAAGATTAGCTACAAAACAAATGTTCTTCGACCAACGTGATGAGACTATCACCAAAATCGGCACTACGAGGGAAATAATTATGGTTGGTGATTTTAATAATCGAACTGATAGACAAACCCAAAGCAAAATTGTAACACCATTTGGAGAGGAAGTAAAAAATGATGATCGCTTCAGACTGATGCAATTGTGTGAACCTACAACTTAAAAATAAATAATGGTTTTTTTAAAATATATGGGCATTCAGGCATCAAGAAATCTTAAGTCTAATTATGCTATAGGTGGACAGCACTCGGAATGAAAGTGGTATGATGTGCGATTACTTCGTGGTGATACCTGTGGATCTGACGACCATTTGGTAAAAGCAAAAATATTATTCCCGTTCAGAAAAAATAAATAGAGGTGAGAGTAGTAAGAGTAAAGAAAATCAAAAATACAACTTTAGAAGTCTAGAAATCGAACTCGTACGCAAATATTGTATCAGAAGCGATTAGATGAAAAATTAATAAATACAGAACACTTATTTGAAGAAACATATACAAACATAGTAAAAAGCTTAATAGAAGCAAGCAAACAAGCTGTTGTGTACCAAGATAAAAGAAATAGCAATAAGATGTGGTGGACGGAGGAAATACAGGAAATGGTCAAGGAGGAAAAACGCCCATACTCGGATGGATGGCTCAGTACTAAAGACCAAAGAGACCTAGGAATCTACAGGGAAATCAGAAGACAGCTAATAAAGTGAGGAAGGGTTAGCGGGAAATAAGGACAACGTTAGAGATTTAACCCTCTTTATTTTCTGGCGACGCGTTTCGACGGTTGTTTTCCGTCTTTTTCAAGCTATAAAACAAACACAATAAAAATGTAGAATGACGTTAGAAGACAATATAGCAGTATTATTATACATTCATAAATATTATAATTATATAAAGCTAATAGGTTTTTTTTTTAAATTCAATTAATAAATAACATTAATACATAAGATATATTCTGTTGTTTTTAAGTTTTTTTATCTATTTTATTTGTTATTACCATTTATTTTATAATTTTTTTTAATTTTATTTTATAACTATTTTTATAGATTTTATCTATTTAAATTCTTATTATACTTTTTTTAATAGCACCATGACATTAAAATCAATTCGATTGTAATAGTTTGTTAGGTAATATTGACATTAATTAGTTTTATTTTTTATTTATGGATCTACTGGTATGGATTTTAATTTTAATAACTTACCCTTAAAATTAATGGGTTAACACGTAGATCTTAATAAATAGGCACAAAAGGGAACCTCAAAATACATCCCAATCAGAGGTACCACAAGCACCTATACGCTATAGGTTCCCATTTATTTCTGGTTTGTCAAATAAAATAAAAAACCTTTTGGATACTGAGAATATTAAAATTGTATTTTATAACACTAAAACATTAAATTCTTTGTATACGAAATTAAAGGACCAAATTCCTATCATTAAACAATCGAATTGTATTTATAGAATACCTTGCTCTTGTCAAAAATTATATATTGGCCAGACGAAACAATATATTGAATCCAGAATAAGACAACATAAATACGATTGTCAATTAAAAAATAAATATAAAATTGAAAAAAACCGTCTTAGCCGCTCATCATTTTGATTTTAACAATATTAAGATTTTAAACCAAGAGAAAAATCGTGAAAAACGTAACATCTCTGAGATGTTTTTTATTAATTGTTACCATGACAGCACTGTTAATTATCGAACAGATGTTCAAAATCTAGCGGTTTTGTACAACTGTTTGATTAAAAAACAAAAAGAGAACTTAAATCCATATAACGAAAATTAGCAAAATTATTTTTATCTTGAAATTAAGAAATAAAGATGTCTGACAACAATGTTTTCAACATATTAAGAAGTTTTCGGTGTTGCCAATATATGGTTTTAAAATTTTTTTATAAACAATTTGAGTTATTTTTGAATGTCTGTTTCGTATTGTTATATGTAATTTTAATCTAAAACTTATTTATTTATGACAAGTTTGGCAACATAGTTACACCGTTCAAACAGGCGCCAACAACAGACGACTGAGAAAAGTAACTAAATAATATAAATTAAAATTAATAAAAAGATATAAATAAAAATAGTAATTTTAACAGAAATTGGAAAACATATATAATAATATTAATTAATTTTTACAAAAAGTTGTTGGTTTCATAGTTATGCTGCGATTCTTGTCTTTGTGTTTAGTGTTGATCATGTACCTGACATCTTGTAATTGTCCGAAACATTTGTGCCTATTTATTAAGATCTACGTGTTAACCCATTAATTTTAAGGGTAAGTTATTAAAATTAAAATCCATACCAGTAGATCCATAAATAAAAAATAAAACTAATTAATGTCAATATTACCTAACAAACTATTACAATCGAATTGATTTTAATGTCATGATGCTATTAAAAAAATTAAAATAAGAATTTAAATAGATAAAATCTATAAAAATAGTTATAAAATAAAATAAAATAAAAAATTATAAAAAAAATGGTAATAACAAATAAAATAGATAAAAAAAATTAAAAACAACAGAAGAATATATCCTAATATAAACCTATTAGCTTTACATAATTATAATATTTATGAATGTATAATAATACTGCTATATTGTCTTCTAACGTCATTCTACATTTTTATTGTGTTTGTTTTATAGCTTGAAAAAGACGGAAAACAACCGTCGAAACGTCGCCAGAAAATAAAGAGGGTTAAATCTCTAACGTTGTCCTTATATCCCGCTAACCCTTCCTCACTGTAAATTCTAAGGACGTCAACTTTCTTCAAACAGCTAATAAATTTGATACGCACGGAAAAAAATGCCACGATACAAATACACACGTAGGAGGTAGGCAAAGTATGGAAATTAATTTCTACGGTAAAAAACCCAACCAAAGAAAAAGTAAATCAGATCATCAAATCAGAACAATGGACGGAACACTACAAGAGACTGCTGCAGGAAACGAGAGCGAAATATCTGTCAGCCTTCCCGATGAGAGACATAGAAGTACTTGGAGAGGAAGTAATCATCAAAAAAGAAACGATAAAGAATAGTATTAAAAAGCTTAAATCCGGAAAAGCTAGCGGACCCGCGGGAATATACTGATTGGAAAATGGCATTCATATCCTCAATACATAAAAAAGGAAACAAGCTGGATTCCAACAATTACAGATAAATTTCCGTAACCATTATACTAAGTAGATTGTAGGGTAGGATTCTTAAGAATCTAACAGATAATGATTTTCATGAACAAGAAGAAGAGCAAAGTGGGTTTCGTGCAGGCAGATCTTGTAGTGATAAATGTTTTTGTCTTATACAGGTAATTGGGAAAGGAAGTGCCAGAAACATAGAGACTCATGTTACCTTTGTGGACCTACAAAAAGCATATGATACCGTTCCAGTGGAAAAATTATGGACAGTGTAAGAGCAAACTAATATCAATCATACATACATAAAAGCAATAAAAGAACTATATAAAGGGTCAAAAATCTAAAAAAAATTGGAAATCAACTTTCAAAAGAATTCCTGGTAACGAAAGGTTCAAGTAGTAGTAGTAGTAGTAGTAGTAGCTCTAAAAAACTGGAAACGTAAAGTACACGGTATGGGAATACCACTTAACGACCAATTTACCATATACACACTACAGTTTGCTGACAACCAAGTAATTGTGGCTAATGATAAGACATGGAGTATATGATGAGAAAGTTAACGGAAAAATAACAAAAGTGTGGGTTAACCGTGAACGTAGACAAGACTCAGTATTTATGTATTAGAAACGAATCAAGTGAGTTAAAACCAGACTAGAGCAGAAAGATAAAAAATATTGTAAAATTTTACATTGATCGAAGGAGGTGAAGAATAGGCGTCGGACAACGTAGAAAAACGTTCTAAACCGACATAGTAGTAGTAAAATTTTACATACATGAAACAATGGTGAAAAGCATGCTGCTGTATGGAATAGACTTGACGCGTAACAGAAAAATACAAAACAAAAATGGAAAGTGCCGAAATGGATGCAATAAGAAGATAAATAAAAATATCTAGAACAGATCATATAAGAAATGAGACCATAAAAGAATGGGAATCGAGGGAAGATGACATCACTAAAAGACAACTGATATGATACGGCAATGTACAACGGATGAATGACGAAAGACTACCAAAGCAGGTTCTAGAATGGCAACCAATAGAGCGCAGAAAAGGAGGGCGTCCTAAACTGGAATGGCAACAGTCAATCCAAAGATCAATGAGTCAAAAGAACCTGACATATTGTCAGGATCGAAGGAGGTGTAGAATAGGCGTCGGATAACGTAGAAAAACGTTCTAGTATGTTATTAAATGGCAGTTTTGGCTAATAGTGTTTGTCAATATAATATTCGGCAAATTATTTTACAACTTTTATATCAAAATTTTAACAAATTTCATGGAAACCATTTTTCCCATCCATTTATATGGTGCCTTTAAGCCAAATAAAAAAAAACAAAATAAATTCAATAAATATACACACTGTATATAGGAAACATACACACACGGGACAGTACCTAAATTTTAAGTCTAATCAGTATGTTGCTACAAAACAAGGAGTTATAAGAAGTTTGTATTTAAGAGTCGTGAATATTTGTAGTAATAATGAAGAATTAACGCACAGAACTCTACAACATTTAAAAGGACTTAAAACAGAAAAACGAGAAATTAATAAACTCAACGATCTTTAAATTTAAGAACAAACAAAATGTGGGAAATTCTCAAAATAATAATCCGTTGGGTGTTATTAACATTCCATATTATTATGTTCAAGGGATTTCAGTAAACATAAGACGAAAGCCAAAAACTATAATATAAAAACAGTTTTTTCATCGGGAAATATGATAAGGCATTGGCGAGGCGTAAGGATTTTTTTTAAGGTTGACACAAGAAATGAAAAAAAAAAATTACAAAAAAAAATATATTTTTATTTTGCGTAAAAAGTACAACAAATATTTATATTAATAGTGTACAGTAACTCTCAAACTGTCTTAAAAATACTAGTCTGCGTATTTTACTAGTAGTAAAATGGTCAATAACACTTTCCTTAAAATTTGGATATTAGAAATTTTATGTACCCAAAAGAAAAATTAAACAATTAATTTTGTCTGACGTCGACACCGACACATACGTATGGAAACTATATACGTAGTATTTCCATACTCCCTGTTACCCATTTACACAATGGCTGGCATTTGATGCAAACATTCAGAAATAAAGATACGAAAAATGCACAGACACCAAATTTACATAGATAGAGTTTTTGTCAACTCTGAGCCGATGATTTGACGTGACGAATACAAGAATAAAATATGTATTCGTAAAAGTATAACCAATTAGGACATTTTATCTTAAGGACCGGAAAAAGGATAGACTTATACCCACTGACATTATGCATCATAAGGTACCGTAGGTATTGCCATAATACGTACTATAAGGAAATAATATGCATATATGTTTAAAAGCAACCAATCAGGTCATTTTTGCTTAAGGACCGCAACGACTCATATTTGCATCATGAATTGGCAATTACCGTGGGTATTGGAATATTATGTATATGATGGAAACCCTAACTGCAAAAAAAGACGTCGATTTAAATCAAAACAAAATATACACGCAGAGTCGAGTATACTTACGCTCAGCAAAATATTGCGCTTCGATATAAATTAATTATATGCGAAATGAACGCACTATCTAGCTGGCCGACTACAGTAGACAAATAGCCGAATGTCTTTTCCACTCGCTCTCTCCCCCGCCAAATTGTCGCGCTTTTGCGTTGAACTGTACCAATGTTTTCATTGACTGTACCCTATAGCAGTGATTTTAGAATACAATTTTTAATACGTCTACATCATCTACACCGTGTTTTTTCAAAGCGCACTTTAGTTGAGAGGGGCGGGCCGTGCGGCGGGACCAGGATTGTCATTATTTTTGGTTTTTAGTTGTTAAATAATAAAAATAATAAATAATATACAAACAATAAATAGCATTAAGGAATATTTTTATGTAATAATAATATCCAAAATTTTGGGTAGGCACTGTCTACCTTGTCTACCCGTACGCTTCGCCACTGCGATAAAAAGTTTTGTAACTAAAACACAACCAGAAAATCCCTCAAATAATAAGAAATGTATTTACCAACTCCCGTGTGAGTGTGGTAAATCATATGTAGGTGAAACGAAACGCCATCCTCAGGTTAGAGTAAATGAACGTTTAAAAAGTACCCAATTAGGAGATATTGAAAAATCCTGTTTAGCGGATCATGCATGGTCAAATGATCACAGGATTCAATGGCCTGACGGTAAAGTTTTGCATAAGGAGTCGCATTGGCGAAAATGGAAGTTATTGAAGCTGCGTTTATAATGCAGAATTAAGAAGTTTTCAGTCAACATGTGTACATAAGTAGTCAACAAGTGTACATATGGAAACCACTCCTTAAGGAAAACAAGCGCCTTAGGATAAAAAGGGGGAAGGCCATCACACCTGACTGCACACCAAGTAGTATAACTACTTTTATTCAAGACCGATATTAAAATTTAAAGAATTTAAACGGGTGCCCACGATCCATAAGAAATTGGCACGGTTCTTTGGTTCGGTTCAAACAAGTTCAAAGAAAAATAATCATATTTCGTAAACAAAAGACAAATTGACCAAAGAAATAATTAACTTTGTTTAGCTGACTGTTAATTTAAGCCATTAAAAGGAAATGTAAAAAATCGTGCAAGATATGGGAGCTGCAAGTTTCAACAATTTTGTCACACCAGTGTTTTGAGCCTTCTGTCAATATACCAATCCAATATCGGGCAAGAAAATATCGATAAATGAAAAGAGGGATGAAGAAGAAACAACAGGGTAGGTAATAATTTTATTATTTGTTAACAAGGTGCTTATCAAACAAGGAAATTAATATTTTTAAAATAATACTTAAGCATTTGAAACGAAAATGTCGATTATAGCCTGGAATTCTAAGTTGTTATTTGGAATTTTAGCTTTAAATTAAAACATTTGAAAGCAAAAATTGATTGAATTGAATTCTACGTAGCTCGAATTTCTAGAAATAACAAAACTAAAACTGATTTCTAATAAATATCTGGCCGTTGCGTTGACTCACACAATTTCCTTTGTTTCCTTATTAACATAAAATTTGGCAAACGCGCTGACGCAACAATGATACCAAGCTAAGCGAAAATTATACGATGTGGACGCAATTATGATAAGAAAGTGTCAAAAATTATACAAGGGACGCAACATTGAATGGCAAATAATTGGAAGCAATAATGTTTGTTTGTACAGTTTTTCGTATATTGCTATTTTTAGCCCAAAAATTACGAAAAATAGACGACTAATCTAGAAATTTCAAAAACTGAAATATATATGATTAAAACCTTTAAAAAACAGACGTTTTCTTGAAGACGCAATAACGATGCGTTTTAAATGGAAGCAATAATGATATAAGGATCTATATATATATATATATATATACTCCATGTCTTCTTTATCATTAGCTACAAATACTTGGTCGTCAGCAAACTGTAGTGTGTATATGGTAAATCGGTCGTTAAGTTGTATTCCCATGCCGTTTACTTTACGTTTCCAGTTTTTTAGAGCTACTGCGATATATATTTTAAAAAGAGTTGGAGAGATACAATATCCCTGTCTTAATTAAGCCTTTGGTTACCTGGAATTCTTTTGAAAGTCAATTTCCAATTTTAATTTTAGATTTTGACCCTTTGTTAAGTTCTTTTATCGCTTTTATATATGTATGATTGATATTAGTTTGTTCTAACACTGTCCATAATTTTTCTACTGGAACGGTATCATATGCCTTTTGTAGGTCCACAAAGGTAACATGAGTCTCTATATTTCTGGCACTCCTTTTCTCAATTACTTGTTTAAGACAAAAAACATTATCACTACAAGTTTTGCATATACAGCTGTATGTAATAAAATAGTAGATAACGTTTAAAGACTTTATTGTTTTTGAAGTATTCTCAACGAAAATTTTGCATGCGCTCAAAGCTCTAATTCCACTCGTTTGTTGGTACTGTCAAAATTGCATTCTTGAAGGCGTCGACTGCTTCCTCTGGCGACTGAAATCTTTTACCGCGCATTCCATTCTTGATTTTCGGAAAAGTATAGAAATCGTTGGGACTTACGTCGAGACTGTATGGAGGATTGTCCAACAATTTGTTGTGTTAAAAGTTTAATGGATTTTGTGCTTTTTGCGAACTTGGATTGTCCTGGTAGAGGATGATTCGTCGTTCAGGGTCTGTTTGTCAATGCTCAGCGATGACCTTCGGCAAACAAATGGTGATGTACCAATCGGCAGTAACAGTCCTTTGATCTTTCAGAGGAATTGTTGCTACATGACCTGCTTTTGATACAAATGTCACGACCATATTTTTGGATACACTTCGAGATCGGATGACTTCTGTTGGTTTTTCTTCATTTTGGAACACCCAAACAGACTGACGTTTATCAAACAGACTGACGTTTATTTTCGGGTTCATATGAGTAAATCCACGATTGATCATCACTGACAATGCTGTACCTATACGTTTTTCGAGTTTCCTGCCACAAAGCGGTCTACAGTTTTCTGACACCAGCTTCTTTTTGTTCTTCGGTTAACCGATGCGGTATCCATGCTATATAAACCTTGAAAACAGTTTGAAAACGAAAGCTCCTACAAAGTTTTTGGTTATAACAAAAATTTTTGAGAAAAATATGCTTTACTATATTCCAAAAACCGCATTTAGATGCGACGCTTTGTTAAAAAGTTATCATTTTTAAATGTTTTAACTGTCAAAAAACTATCATTAGCATAAATGAATTTTGACCAAAATCTAATCAGCTCGTCACACTATCCAACAATATTTTACCCGAAAATTTCATGAGAATCGGTTGAGTGGTTTAGGAGCTATCGTGTTACGGACAGATATACACACACACACACACACACACACACACACACACACACACACACACACACACACACACACAACACACACACACACACACACACACACACACACACACACACACACACACACACACACACACACACACACACACACACACACACACACACACACATATATATTTTCAAAGATCGCGGCCACACGACCAAGAGTTCGACCAAGTGACCAAACTTTTTTATACTCCTATGGGTGCTTAACAAAGCCCCGCAGTCAAACTGAGCGCACATATTAGGTCACACGTGACAGGAGCCAGCGCCTAGACTAACTAGAAAAATGTCAAAAATTTCGAGAAGAGGATCAGCTCGCATAAAAGAGGCCATATTCAAAATGTGCAATTAGTTTTTGTAACCATTTTTATGTAACCTATACTTGATTCAGGCACAATGTGTTAATTATTATTAAAATTTCTTAAATGCAAAAAAGAAATAACGCGTTTTATTATACTATTAAAATAATATATATTGATTCAATACAAATTAATATAAAATATCACAATAAATTAGTAAAAATGAGTACATCCATAATAATATTAGTAGAACTTTTTTGACTATGATAAAAAAATTTTATCATATTTTTCACAATGCTTATTCAAAAATATGATCAAATTTTTTTTGATGTATGATAATATTTTCCATAGTCTATAAAAATTTTAAAGAAATTATCATATTTTTATACTAAAAATGAATAAATAATTTCTAATATAATATTTTGATAAAATTAACACAAAAACATTTCAAAACATATATGTAATATAAATAGTATAAAAACTTGTCAATATAAAGAAAAATAATTTTTGATAACAATTATTACGTAGTTTTGGTCTTCAAGGATATTTGATACCTAAAAATTTAAGAATCGACTTTTATTTATTGTTTATTAGAACAAACATTAATTTCAAAAACATTTTATTCAAAATTCGAAATAAAAATTTTTAAGTTACATTTTTTCAAAAAATTATTTTCTTAATTTAGGAGATCGAAATCGGTGTTTTCCTAACCTTTCTCAATTGATCGATAACATATTCTAACCTGTCCAGACACGCCCCCTGACCTTTTTCCACCAAAAAAAAATGTCCCCAAATTGACAAAGGTTAGGATAAGACGAAGAGAATTTTGACCTTTTGCAAGGAGGACCGAAGAGCTAATTTTAGGAAATCATTTTTCAAAAAAATGTTTTTGAAGAAAATGTAAAATGGATGTCATGTATGAAAATGTAGCAATAGTCAGACATAACATTAAAAGTCACTTTAAATTTCTTATGCAGTAACAGGAAAAGAAGTTTACTGAATGCTGTTTTGACCATAACAATCCGCGTTTTGACTTAATTGTCACAATCCTTATGATCTTTGCCAAGAAGTCATTTGGTTTTGACTATGATCGGCCCCATCACAAATTATTTAAACTCAGTACACCTATTTGGCATATAAACAGACTGACCCTCAAGCTTTTTCACATAATAGAGTAGAGTACTTGGAGCGAAGAAATATTCTGCGCGAACTCGCTACCGAATAAATATTCTGCACGAACTGGCTAGTGTCAGCTTTACTAGATATGAAATTTTTTTGTTTATAGGACTTTTAACATTGTTCTAATAAAACTTACCAACATAACTTTGTCCAAAAAAATTAACAATAGGCCAAACCATAATTCGATATTATCACCATTCAACTGTCAATAAACCTATCTCTAGCTCGGCTCGGTGATGTTCCTATCATATTTTTCCATTGCTGAATTCTAAAAAAGAAAGGTTTGTGCTAAAATTCAAATTATGTATATAGTCATTTGTATTGCAGGGGGGCCACCGGTCATAAAATAATAACATTTGAAGGTGTGAAGTCATAAAATTTCATGTCGGTCAAAAAACTTTAGGCCAATTAATAGAAAATTTCAAGGACTTAAAAATCTGAGAAAATTACCCAGGTTTAATACTGGCATCAACGGTTTGGAACAAAAGCAAAATGCTTTAACAAAAAATCGGAAATACCTATTCACTTTTTTTTGAGTTCAAGTCATGAAAAGATTTTTTTTAAGTAATAAATTTTAAAAAATTGGTAATAAATTCAGTCGGTGGTGGCCCTAAGGTTAACAAAACAAAACATCGCTGTCTACCTCTAGGTAGCGCTCCATACAAATTTTCTATCGCTGAAAGCAATCTAAAAACCATTTCTGTCAACTAACACTATTGTTAAGCAGAATTTCAAAAGTTGTGGTGATTTTCATATAAATTTGTACGATCCATAAACTTTACAAAGATCATATTTTTTTATACAACAAAAGAATTATAGAGATCAGTTGGATGGCTTTGGTCGAGTTAATACCTGAGAGTTTCTCGTTAAAATTAAAATTAAAAACATTTTTTATTAAAGTTTGTTTTAGCCTATTTTATTTTTAAGTTTTTATTATTATGTTTTAGAATTTAAAGAAAATTTTTAAAAATATATTGTAGTTAAAAAAAACTAGTAAGGGAATTTGAAAAATTAATCCCAACACAAAAAATGATACTTTAAAAATCTTTGAATTTTGAGTCAATCTTGGCATCTCTTTATTCATGTCCTTGGGATTTTTATAATTCCCGGGTGATTTTGTTTCTCCACTAGAATTAACTTTCCCAAGGCACAACTTTGTGAAACCATATGGCGGTTATGTGCTCCCAAAAATAGTTCTTTTTCAAGAATCTATGAAATCAAATAAAAATAAGCCATTCCTGTTATTAACTTGCTATATATCTGACTTGAACTTAACAGTAGAAGTATTTTGTACTTCCATTTTATAAAGCGTTTATTTTTTATATTGGCAAGGGTGCTGACCGCATATTAGCATTCTAGTTTCTTTAAATATCGGGTGGGAAAAAAACGGAGAAAAAAAATTAACAAAATGTTCATCCTGAACTGTGTCACCGATTTGATTGGAAAAAACTGAAATTTGCAGGGAATCAATCAGAATTTTAAGTAAAAATAATTTTTGTTCGCCATCTTGAAATCCAAGCCTAGCCCTTTAAATTTGCTTGTTTATTTTTTTTAGATTTTTTTTTATTTATAAAAAAGTCCTATTGTACGAACGAAGTACGAATTAATAAAATCAGATGGATGGGTACCAAAAAATCAATTTTTGATTTAACCATTGTTATACAGATTATATGATTACTTTTTCAGTTATGTCTGCATTCACTTCCCAATAAATTAATTATTACTAAACCGATTTTTCTAAAATAAAAAGCATCATGGCAACAATTGATTGCTTTTTCAAGATCACTATCGAAACTTAAAATCCAAGAATTACTTGCCCCTTAAAGAGGCTCGTTTATTCTTATGCTTCGAGAAACTATTCGTTTTTTTTAATGTGGTAGAAACTTCTTTCTACGCCGGCCGCACACAAATTGGTTTAGTAGTTTCCGAAATATTAATTTTTATATCAACCATTGTTATAGCAAAGATGTTTTACAAACTTACGATTGCCTAATTCTTTCTGCATTAATTTCCTCATAAATTCACTTAAACTAAACCGATTTCAATGAAATGAAAACGATCATAGTAACAATCGATTGCTCTTTGAGTATCACTATAGCAATTTTCGGTAATTTTAAAATCCAAGATCCTTACGAAGGGTCGCTTTTTTTAGTTTTTACCCCCTATGCGAATGCAAAAAAAAGAGGGAAGCGGGCTATGCCTAAGGCCTGTAGGGCTATACCAATCGATTTTAACCATGATGCTTTTTTGTTCATTAAAATCAGTTCAGTAATAATGAATTTATAATGAAGAACTGCGAACAGAATTAAAAAACAATCATATAATCTATAAAACAATGGTTAAAACAAAAAAAACAATATACAAACGACTAAACTGATTTTAATGACTCGATCCCATTGAGCGCGGTGGAGACAGAGCTTTTCTATGAATTCCAAATATGTTCATTTTCGAAACATAAGATTAAACTAACCTATTAATGAGCATTTTTGCGTTATAAATATTTGTTTTCTACTAATATCTAAAATTAATTTTTGAGCCCCATCACCCCATGATCCTAAAGTGTCAACTGGAACGTTCAGCAAAACGTGCAGCCTTTTTCGATGTGTCTTTTAAATAAAAAGATGCCAAAGTGTGGCTGCATTCCAGATTTATTTATTTTATTTTTTGTATTTATTTATTTATAAAGTGCCATTACAAAATAATAAATCTCTTGGGCATACTAATGAACCTATAGGTTTGTGTGAGTATGCCCTTAATACCTAGTTATAGTATCTAATAATTATTACAGTAGGTAGGTATAGTGAATATCACATCACTAATAAAACTCACTAAATTAAAAGAGAAAGAAAAAGAAAAAAAAATAGTTTAATAGAAGAAAAAGTTTTGGTTTTCGTTTAAAGCTTGAATATGTTAACATTATTTCGAAAAATCAATTTTTTGATTTTATGTTTAGAATTGCTGTATTTGTCTTGTTTAGAATGTTAGATTTTAGGACCTATATAAGCGATATGCTTTTGAGTTTTTGAGTAATGCATTCTGGGGACTAATAGATGTCCTGCACTTCTATACTTGATATTGTATTAAAGTGGCACCGCGTCATCAAAACCTTGATTGGCGGGAAGGGAGTAAAGGGGTATATACAGTGGCCCGCACTTCCTGTAATTTTTTTATTAGTATTGATTCCCAAAACGAGGCACTGCAGTAATTAGTCATTGGCTTACTATTTTACTTGCTTTTTATTTATGTCTTCTTCTAAACGATTTTATTAGATAGGAACATATATACTCTTGTCTGGTTGTTACGAACATATTGATTTAGCTGGGCTATGACGTTTTCTATTCGTTGTTGTTTTGACTGTTTTAATGTCAAACAAATTGGGACCGACTTTTTACAAAACAAATTACCGTTTTTGCAACTAAATCAATATTAACGCACATTTTAATATAATTTTGGATTCTCTTTGATGTTTCGGATCTTTATTTATTAGGTAAGTACCTATTTTATATCTCCTATAAAAGCTCTCGGAATTTTATTATAGACATATAAAGCGGCACACTGCAGGTACAATGAAACAACAATTTTCAACATCCTCAACTATAGTGTTTTGTTTGCTACTCTTATTTTTTTTTTCGTTATATTTTAAAATGTATCTAACTATGACTTTTGAAACTAGGAGCTGTAGTGAAAAAACTTTAAGCTCGGCAAGTAATAAATTGGTAGGATATCTTTTATTCTTAAATGCCATGACTTTTAGTATAGTCTTTCGAATAACTTCCAGTGGTTTTAAGAATTTAGGCGACGCTAATCCCCAAACAACCAAGCCGTAACTCAGCATAGACTCCACAAGTGTATAGTAAACCATTGTTATTGTGGTACGGCTTAAAATTTGTCTTAATTGGATAAATTTATAAATAAGTTTTCTTAATTTACCCGTAACATACTCTATGTGTTTTCCATATTGCAGGTGCTGATCAACGTAAACTCCTAAATATTTAACATTATTCTGTTTTAGAATTTTTGTTGTACACCTACGATTCACTGAACAGTCACATCGTTCATCATGAATTGTCAAATTTTCCTGTTTAGGTTGTGTCAATCCCAAAAGGGTAAAAGTCACAAAATGTGTTTTTTGGGCATTTAGGGTTAGTAGGCTACCGTCTAGCCAGAGTTTTATTCTGCTCATTACTTTCTCTGCCTTGCTAAAGGTCTCTTTCCCGGAGTCAGTGCTCACTAATACGACTGTATCGTCACAAAAGCAAATAATTTTTATGTTCGTGCCATTTTGTATTTTCAAAATTTCATTAACATATATTGTGAAAAGGGCAGGTCCAAGGACAGTACCCTGTGGCACACCAAACTCCACAGACAGTAACTCACTTTTTTCATTACCTATTAAAACTTGTAGAAATAAAATTTCGGACTTCCATTGTCTTTATTTATTTTAAAAAAACGACGTTTCGGTTAGAAAGTATCTCTAACCGTTATCAAGTGTAAACTAAACAATCTAGTCTCTAGGCTACTACTTATACTACTTGGTGTGCAGTCAGGTGTGACGGCCCCGCCCCCTTATTAATTCTAAGACGCCTGTTTTCCTTAAGGAGTGGTTTCCATACGTTTCGTATGTCCGTGCTTGGTTGACTAAAAACTTCTTTATTCTGCATTATAAACGCAGCTTCAATAAACTTTCGTTTTCGCCAATACGACTCCCTATGTAAAACTTTAGCTTCTGACCACTGAATCCTGTGATCATTTGATCATGCATGATCTGCTAAACCGGATTTTTCAATATCCCCTAATTGGGTACTTTTTAGATGTTCATTTACTTTAACCTGAAGAGGGCGTTTTGTTTCACCTACATATGATTTACCACACTCACACGGGATTTGGTAAATACATTCCTTATTATTTGAGGGATTGTCTGGTTTTGTTTTAGTTACAAAACTTCTTATCGTATTTCCCGAAGAAAATACTGTTTTTATATTATAGTATTTAGCCATTCGTCTTATGTTTTCTGAAATCCCTTGAACATATGGAATGTTAATAACACCTAACGGATTATTATTTTGGGAATCTGGTACATTTAGTTTGTTTTTAAATTTAAATATTGTTGAGTTTATTAATTTCTCGGAATAGCCATTCTGTTGTAAGTCCTTTTTAATGTTAATTTCTGTGGTTAATTCTTCAGTATTACTACAAATATTTACGGCTCTTAAATACAAACTTCTTATAACTCCTTGTTTTGTAGCAACAGAATGATTAGACTTAATATTTAGGTACTGTCCCGTGTGTGTAGGTTTCCTAAATACAGTGGTTTGCATGTTTCTGTCTAATCGTTTGCCAAAAACATCCAAAAAAGGTAAGGCCAAATCTTTTTCAATTTCCATGGTGCACTTGATTATTGGTCGAATACCGTTTAAGTGGTTTAGAAAATTCAGTAGTTCGCATCATTTTCCGGCCATATAATAAATGTGTCATCCATGTATCGTAGCCATAGTTTTGGTTTGACTCTTGCCATGTTGATCGCATGGTCCTCGAACTACTCCATGTAGATGTTTGCTACCACTGGCGAAAGAGATAAACCCATTGGGAGTCCATCATTTTGCGCGTAAAACTTATCTTTCACTTGAAAGTAAGAGTTACGGAGACAGAGCTCCAAAAGATCCATCACCCCCTCCACCGATAGCGTTGTTCTCTCGTGATGTGTATCATCAGTTTGTAATTTGTTTTTGATGATACTGAGTGCCTCATTTATTGGCACGTTGGTGTAGACTTTCTACATCAAAACTTACAAATCTATCGCCGGGATCTAATTCGATACCTTTTAAAACCTCGACAAAATGTTCCGAGTTTTTGACAAAAGATTCGGACTTACCCTGTAGTGGTTGAATTATGTCTAACAAAAACCTCGACAAAGTGCTGGTCGGTGAGTCCCTGGAGCTGGTAATTGGTCGCAGTGGTATATCCTTCTTATGGATCTTTGGTAATCCATAAAAATGTGGTGCCTTACTGTGGTGTGGAGTCAGACGGGATCTAACAGCGTCCGGGATATTTTGAGCATACTTCTTCAAAGTCCTGTAGATGCGTCCTTCTATGGTGGTGGTTGGATCTTTGGGTAGTTGCTTGTAGTCTCCTTTATCCAGAACTTCTTGGATCTTTTTGTCATAAGTCTCGACATCCATGATCACCGTCGCGTTTCCTGTGTCGGCCGGTAGAATCTTGATTGATTTGTCAGCCTGCAGGTTCTTG
The DNA here is from genome assembly GCA_963576565.1 of Aspidapion aeneum. Lineage (NCBI taxonomy): Eukaryota > Metazoa > Arthropoda > Insecta > Coleoptera > Brentidae > Aspidapion > Aspidapion aeneum. The sequence goes on along the minus strand of OY755046.1, from coordinate 31,926,235 downwards.
ATTGCCCGTTGTTCTTGACTGGTGATGTTTGTCTTTTGTTGCTTCTTTCTGTCCAATGTTGTTCTTACTTTATGGCGAAATTCATCAGCTTCGGGTTGAGGTAGACTAACGGTCTCTATTGCCGCAATAATTTCCAGTGTCGGAGTCTTTGCCGGTGCAATGGCGAACTTAAGTCCCTTACTGAGTACCAATTCTTCGTTGGTGCTCAGAGTCTTTTTGGAGATGTTCACTATAGTGCTTGGTGTTGCTGAGTCTGTTCTATCTTGAGTACGTGTCTGTAGTTTCTTAAGTTTTTCTCGGTGAGTTGATCTTATCTTCTGTCGTTCTCTGTTGCACGTACTGTCAATTTTACTCAGTATCGGTACGTAGTCTTCCTCCCATGTGTGTCGTCTAATTTCGTCAAAACGCTCCTCCATGTCCGTGTTAAAGTTGGCTTTTCTCCATCGATGGTAACTGATTTGGGATCGGATTAGTGCTTGGCTGGTCCTCTCTAAGATCTTCTTCGTTCTCACTCCCGGAAAGTTGGCTTTTAGGCGGAAACCAACCGGAATGACACCACTGTCGCCCGCCTCGCACAAGAATAAAATGTGTTCTTCTTCCTTGATCACTTTAATTTTGGTCTTCTCGTAGCCTCTGAATAGATTGTTGATTCCGGGTCCATACCGTTCTTCAACTCTTTGTTTGAAACTCGTAGACAATGATTGTGTAGAAATAAAAATTCGGACTTCCATTGTCTTTATTTATTTTAAAAACACGACGTTTCGGTTAGTAAGTATCTCTAACCGTTATCAAGTATAAACTAAACAATCTAGTCTCTAGGCTACTACTTATACTACTTGGTGTGCAGTCAGGTGTGACAGCCCGCCCCCTTTTTAATCCTAAGACGCCTGTTTTCCTTAAGGAGTGGTTTCCATATGTTTGGTATGTCCGTGCTTGGTTGACTAAAAACTTCTTTATTCAGTCAGGTGTGACGGCCCCGTCCCCTTTTTAATTCTAAGACGCCTGTTTTCCTTAAGGAGTGGTTTCCATTCGTTTGGTATGTCCGTGCTTGGTTGACTAAAAACTTCTTTATTCTGCATTATAAACGCAGCTTCAATAAACTTTCGTTTTCGCCAATGCGACTCCTTATGTAAAACTTTAGCTTCTGACCACTGAATCCTGTGATCATTTGACCATGCATGATCTGCTAAACCGGATTTTTCCATATCCCCTAATTGGGTACTTTTTAGATGTTCATTTACTCTAACCTGAAGAGGGCGTTTCGTTTCACCTACATATGATTTACCACACTCACACGGGATTTGGTAAATACATTCCATATTATTTGAGGGATTGTCTGGTTTTGTTTTAGTTACAAAACTTCTTATCGCATTTCCCGAAGAAAATACTGTTTTTATATTATAGTGTTTAGCTATTCGTCTTATTAATTAAAACTTCTTGTGGTCTGTTGCTAAGAAATGTGTTTATTAAATTTAAAGGTGAATTTCTTACCAAAAAAATCTGCCTAACATTATTCGGTGTGACACAGTGTCAAAAGCCCTGGACAGGTCCAAGAAAATACCCATAGTTTTTTCTTTTTGTCAAAATTTGAAAGAATATACTCTGTAACCTGACACAGCGCATTTTCTGCTCCAACTCCCTCCTGAAACCCATATGGCTCTGCTGATATTAGAACATGATTTTTTTTTAAAGTTGTTAGTCTTAGCTTAATGCATTTCTCAACAAGCTTAGCTAATGTGCCAGTGAATGCTATAGGTCTATAATTAGTTGTCTGATCTTTATCTCCTGATTTATAGATTGGTATTATAGTACTTTTTTTAAGATGTCAGGATATTTTTTTTGTTTAAAAATGACATTAATAAGATATAGCAGAGGCTGTAATAGCATTTGATGATAGGTTTTTACTATTCGAAGGGATATTAAGTCATTACTGGTTGCGTTTGTTTTTAACGTGTTAATTTGCATTATTAATTCATTTCTCGTGATAGGACTAAATTCACAAGCGTTCTCATTTTACCAGACACTGCCTTGGCAATTTAATTTTTTCTGCAAGATTTTTTCCAACCGTGCTATAAAACTGGTTAAATTCGGTTGCTATTGCCTTTCGATTTGTTAAAAGTTGGTTCCCTTGTGTCTTAATAGATTTAATTTGCGTGTTGTTTGCTATTTAGTTAGTAATATTTTTAATAGTTTTCCTTCTTTTTTGTGAATCACCATGACATCAGCTATCTATAAGAACCCTATAAGATTGTTTCTTTGTTATTTTAATTAATTTTGAGAGTTTATCCCTATATTCGGTATAGCTATTCCGGTACTCTATATTATCAGGCTGATTAACCAATACTTTTTTGAGTTTATCGCGTTTTCTTATTGACACAAGGAGACCACTAGTAATCTAAGGCTTTAAGCGAAATGTTTTATTTGTCAAAATCTTTTGATTAATTCCTTTCCACTTCTCCAGGGAACCAACGTCATTCCATCTGCTTGCCTTCACCTGTCTAATGATATCATTACTATGCGCATGTCTGTACAAGCGACCTGCACTTTTTGAGAAACTTAGCCCATTTAGGTCAAAAAGATCGACTAATTCATTGCAAGTGCAGGTATGTTGTACACAAATAGGGAGACCAAGTCTGAAGGAGACCGAAATACGAAAACAAGTGTCATTCAGAAGAGTCCCTAGAGAAGTCGAGGTTAGTGAATTAAGCCATCTTGAACTTTCTGGATATTGTAAGGCCAACGAGTATTAGACTGAAGATTTAAAAAAATATTTTTCAAACATGTTTTACAGTGATTTAATCAAGAAATTTTTGTTTAATAAATGTATCTGCGGGATAAATTGTAATTTTGAAGTAGTCCCTAATCCCAAATTGAATGGAAAGTGTACATTGTAACCATGCGTTGTTATCTAATTTATTTACAATTTGCTATACTCTTTCTATGGCTTCCTTTAAAATTTTGTCATATTCTAAAAGAGATTTTTTTAAAAAACCCATAAGAAGCACAGCGAAGTAAATATGATAATCTAGGTATGGAAAACGCGAGTTTAAGTAAAAAGTTAAAATTTTTGGTGAAAGTTTCTGTAGCAACAGATTTAAATATTGTATAGTATAAGTATATTTGAATGATTCGATTTGTTTTTTTGATTAGATTAAAAGTTCGCATTTGTTAAAATGTAATTTTAAACCCATTTTAGGACTAACATCAATAATATGTTCTAAATCTGTAAAACTATATTTTTTTAAAATTTAATTCTTTTATTTTTCATAAAATAAACTCCACAAAATTAGGTGTATAGCAAGCATCCTTTACAAGGTAAATTTTTAATTCTGTAGATTATATAAAATGACCTATGTGCGGTAGGGGTATTTTTCGTCGAAGTAGTTGTTTCTGTTAATTGTACACAGCTTATGCTCTACATGAAGATATCGTGTGTGTCCATAAGATCGATAAGTGCCACATAGTTTCATTCACAAGGAAAAATAATCCTATAAACAACAAGTGAAATTAAAGAAAAATAAGAAAAAAGTTTTCTGCTTCGGTCGGGGATCGAACCCGGGATCAGAAATTTTAACACACGAAAAGGTGATCTCAGGCTTTTAGACGTTGATTCTTTACGTCTAATTTGAGTTATCATATCTTTGACAGTGGGAAAGAAGAATTTAGAGATCAGTTGGATGACTTGGTCGAGTTAATACCTAAGTGTCTCTCGTTCTTGTATTGAGACACCGCGGCCTGCATAGATATAAGTTTTCCGAAAATTTATGTGTGCCTTCGGTGGTTCAGTGGTAGAATGTTTGCCTAGATAGCAAGAGATCCCGGGTTCGATCCCCGGCCGAAGCAGAAAACTTTTTTCTTATTTTTCTTTCTGTAATTTCACTTGTTGTTTATAGTTTTAGGTCATTGCATTATTTGCAATTTGGTATCTGATAATTATATTGGCAAAATCGCCCATTTTGCGATCAGAAATTTTAAGAAACGAAAAGGTGATCTCAGGCTTTCAGACGTTGATTCTTTACGTCTAATTTGAGTTATCATACCTTTGACAGTGGGAAAGAAGGATTTAGAGATCAGTTGGATGACTTGGTCGACTTAATACCTGAGTGTCTCTCGTTCTTGTATTGAGACACCGCGGCCTGCATAGATATAAGTTTTCCGAAAATTTATATGTGCCTTCGGTGGTTCAGTGGTAGAATGTTTGCCTAGATAGCAAGAGATCCCGGGTTCGATCCCCGGCCGAAGCAGAAAACTTTTTTCTTATTTTTTTTTTCTTTAATTTCACTTGTTGTTTATAGTTTTAGGTCCTTGCATTATTGACAATTTGGTATTTGATAAAAATAATCCTATTACTTTTGACTACAGCATTAATAATACAATTCTTTCTAGACAATCATCCATTCAAGATTTGGGGGTCTTATTTGATTCTGAACTATTCTTTTCTGATCAGATCTACAATATTTCTCAAAATGCTTCTAAAATGTATGGCTTTATACTTCGCTGCTCTCGTGAATTTCAAAATGTGGAAACATTAAAAACACCGTTCTTCGCATACGTTCGGCCTAAACTAGAATACGCATCAGCTATATGGTGTCCTCATCAAACCAACCATATTGATACCTTGGAAAAGATACAAAGACGCTTTCTAAAATATCTTTATTTCAAAATTCATGGTTCTTAACCTCCGCTAGGATATCCTCATGACCAACTTTTAAATGAATTTAACGTGTCATCACTGGAAGCAAGGCGTACGTACTATCAGCAACTATTACTATATAAGGTATTAAATAATAAAATTGACTGTTCATGCCTCCTGAAACTTTTTAATTTTGCGGTTCCTCGATCAAATACTCGACGCTTTCAATCTTTCTACTTACCAACACTGAGGACAAATTGTCTTAAATTATCTCCTCTACATGCCATGTGTAAATATTATAATAATATTACCACTGAGTACATTGGTATGCTTGAATGTGCTTTTAAAAAGATCATAAACCCCATATCATAATTTTTGAGATAACTTTTTGACAGTTATTAGCTGTTTACCATAACAAATAGCATAGGTCAACGAAAAAAAGTTGTAAAAAGTTGTCTCAAAAATAATGATATGAACTTTACCTCATTAATATTAATATTACTTGAACCGAATTAGTTATGCTTTTTAAATGTTTAAATTATATTTTTGTTGTTTTTTTTTCTTGTTACAGCTGAATGACTGCATGTTTTTGATTTGTTTTCTTCAACTACAACTGGATAAATATTTTGGATGAAATTGTAAACAAGTACAACGCCACTGTGCATTCGACAACGGGTGTGGCCCCCAGCAAAGTGTCTAACAAAAATGAGAAATATATCTTAAGAACGTCCTACCCATCAATAAAACTTCCAGATCCAAAATCAATAAAATTTAAAGTTGGAGACTATGTCCGTATCAGCAAAGAGAGACAGGCCTTTACAAAAGGTTATACACCCAACTGGTCCAATGAGGTTTTTCGAATTAGAAAAGTAGTACAGACGAATCCCATTACATACCTGCTTGAAGACCAACAGAATTCCGAAATTAGGGGTGGATTTTATACTGAAGAATTACAACTGACCAAATATCCCGATGTTTACCTCGTTGAAAAGGTATTAAGACGAAAAGGTGACAAGGTTTATGTTAAATGGCTTGGAATGGACAAGTCACACAACTCATGGATTTTGAAAAGAGATATACTTTAGGTTTGTTTGGGCCCTATATAAGGTGAGAGGTTTGCTCCAAGTCCACATTCTACATTTCGAAATGGATTTAGCCAGATTAAACGCTGTAGCTAAATTTGAACTGCGGCAGACAAAACGCATATCAGAGTTGGAAATTGGTAAAGAATACATTATAAATCATATGAGATCCATCAAAGTTTCGTTCGGCCGCTCCATTATTGCTGTTTTGGAGAACTGTAGCTTTGATGTTTACCTACCGACACGCATATCGCTTGAAGTAGAACCCTACAGAGTAGAATTTAAAACGAACAAATACATCCTGATTTATGAAGGCCATGTGAACACGCCGTTTGGACAAATTCCATCTTTAGAATTTAGAAAAATAGATTAAGATTTTTATGTACTTACTTTTAAAAAAATTAAATATTTAAGATTTTGTTTGCTTCATTTTTTTCCCCTCCTTTTTTTCAAAGAACAAATTACTTTTTTTATTTTTTTTTTAACCTTTTTTATATTTTTCACTACGTGGTTAGTCACATTTCTAAATTGATATTTATGCTAACACGCGGTTAGTCGCTTTTTTCACAATTTCATCTAAACTTTGGGATTTTCTATAATTTTTTTATGTTTTTTTTATAATTTCAACTATAGTGGCACGCGGTTAGCTCAATTTGATGCAAGGGTAACACGCGGTTCGTTGCTTTTTCTCAATATCGTCTAAAAAACACAAGAGTTTACTTGGGCTAGAACTTCTGGATTTTTTATTATTTTGACTATAGTAACACATTTTCAATAAATTTTTCCTTCGGTTTGCTCGATTTTTTCATTCAATTTTTGCCACGGTTCGCTCGTTTTTTGTAAATTTGACTTATTTTAGAGGTCGTCGAATAGCGCGACAGCTTCGGTTTGCTCGATTTTTTTCTTCAATTTTTGCTTCGGTTCGCTCGTTTTTTGTAAATTTGACTGATTTTAGAGGTCGTCGAATAGCGCGACAGCTTCGGTTCACTCGATTTTTTCATTTAATTTTTGCTCACGTTCGCTTGATTGCTTCGGTTCACTCGATTTTTTCATTCAATTTTTGCCACGGTTCGCTCTTTTTTTGTAAATTTGACTTATTTTAGGGGTCGTCGAATAGCGCGACAGCTTCGGTTTGCTCGATTTTTTTCTTCAATTTTTGCCTCGGTTCGCTCGTTTTTTGTAAATTTGACTGATTTTAGAGGTCGTCGAATAGCGCGACAGCTTCGGTTCACTCGATTTTTTCATCCAATTTTTGCTACGGTTCGCTCGTTTTTTGTAAATTTGACTGATTTTAGGGGTCGTCGAATAAGGCCCTGCCCCCCCCCCCCCAAAGTGCCCTAGAACCCCCATAAACCCACTACTCAAGTCGTGGATTGAGATGGGTCACTGTGCGTGCACCTTATCAGGACATGTTCCAAACAAGGATGATTCGTATTCTTGTGATCGATGTTGGAGAAAGTAAAAACCACATAGTTTCATTAATTTCTCAACGAAAACATTAAACCATCGATATAATTCAATACCGAGGGGTATTTGCCCTTAAAGTAGTTGTTTCCGTTAGTTTCTTACAACTTATGCTCTACACGGAGCTATGTCCACTTGCGGAGGGCCCAAAAAAGCCAAAACGGGTCATGGATTGACATGGATCACTGTGCCTACGCCTTATCAGGGCGTGTTACAAGCAAGGATGATTCTTATCCTTGTGATCGACGTGGGAGAAAGTGAAAACCACATAGTTCCATTAATTTCCCAACAAAAACATCAAACCATCGATATATTCAATTCCGGTAGGGGTATTTGGCCTTGAAGTAGTTGTTTTTATTAGTTTCTTACAGCTTATGCTATACAACGGACCTGTCGCCTGTGTCTACCTACGGAGGGCTCAATAAAGCCAAAACGGGTCGTGTATTGACATGGATCACTGTGCCTGCACCTTATCAGGACGTAGTGTGATCGACGTAGGAGAAAGTAAAAACCACATAGTTTCATTAGGTTCTCAACGCATAATTACGATATTTGCCCTTGGGATAGTTGTCTCCGTTAGTTTCCTACAACTTGTGCCCTAAACGGAGCTGTGTCCACTTGCGGAGGGCCCAATAAAGCCAAAACAAGTCGTGGATTGAGATGGGTCACTGTGCGTGCACAGGACATGTTCCAAACAAGGATGATTTGTATCCTTGTGATCGATGTTGGAGATAGTTTCATTAATTTCTCAACGAAAACATCAAACCATCGATATAATTCAATTCCGGTAGGGGTACTTGCCCTTGGAGTAGTTGTTTCTGTTAGTTTCTTACAACTTATGCTCTACACGGAGCTACGTCCAGTTGCGGAGGGCCCAGTAAAGCCAAAAGGAGGCGTAGAGATGGATCACTGCCACCTTATCAGGTCGTGTTCCAAACAAGGATGATTCGTATCCTTGTGGTCGACGTTGGAGAAAGTAAATCACGTAGCTTCATTAAGTTCCCAACGAAAACATCAAACCATGAAAACCTCGTGATCTAGTGACCTTATGATTCCTATCCATGTGATCCACATTTTCCCTCGGAATAGTTGTTTTTGTTGATTCTACACAATTTTTATGCTGTTATTAATTTTTTGCACTGGTCGACAAAAAATGTATAAAGAGCATACGATTATTCGTGCACTAATAGTACACGACCAGAAACATTACCTGTTGTTTTTTCCCTCGCTGTTCAACGTTTCCCATCGTTGTCCGATCCCTTTGCTCTGCAGTGATGCAATTTCTGAAACCATATCGCCGCTTGGCGTTCTCGCCTCCTCTGAAACCATAAGCTTGCTGCCCGGACTTTTGAGCGTAGTGTGCTTGGGACTGTTGGTCCTATGAAGAGAATCGAAACTATAGCCACCTACTTTGCGCAAGCGTTTGACTCGCCATACACCACCGCTATCCGATGCAAGGAGCCGACAGAGACTGGAGTGCGGGCTAGTCGAACCAGAAGATCTGAAACAAGAAAGTTAACTTAAACTAGAAATCACTTGGTCACCGGGACAATCACAACTCATTGATTCTCACACCCGATTTCAACCTATACATGCCCATCCTGATTTAAAAAACGCATCAGGTGACGCTGGTGGGCATGCATGGGTGGAAACAGGGTATTACATTCATACTATATAAAGACCCCAACGGGCCGGGTCGCCAACCATCCCCTCAGTAGGTCATCTTCTTTGTCAAGCAGGATTTAATTTTGCCTGATACTCTTTGGCGACCAAAAAGGTTTTATTGTGCTAGCGCCATCTACGCTCTTCACACGGTACTATCCGCTTCACGTGACTTCTAAACCACGGACTTGTATTGATCATCAACTTTGTCTACTTTGTTGATGCCCAAACTTCGCCCAAAACCCCTACCTCCGGTGAATCTATATTCACAAACGGATAGTAGGTTTGACCTATGATTGCACACCGGGCTCGCGCGCACATACATATATTTGATGGAGATGTTTTCTCAGAGGTGGGCAAACCTTTTTTTTCTGGGGTTTTTGTCTCTGTCTTTGACGTTCTTTTGTTGTTTTCAATATCATAGGTTGGAAAATTTTGACAACAAAAAAAAGTTAACTATAGTCGTTGCCATACACTTTTGTGACTTTTGACATGAAAGAAACATATTTCCTAACCAGAAATACATTAAAAAGTAAACATGTCATGTTGGTATAAAATTAAAAGTAAAACTGTCACTGTCTCTGGATGAAAAGATGCTGACTGTAGGTTGAAAAAAAACGCACCGATAAAAACAACTCAAAGACACAACAATTTTCTTTGATGCTGTCAGAATGCATATGATAAATACAGAGGTTGGAAATGTCACAAAAGTGTAACTGCCTATGGCAAGGACTATATATGGGACACGAATAAAAGTCAAGGTCTTGAAACAATTCATGACTAGGGTCACCGGATCAAGAAAACTACGTCTGCTTCTGGAGGCGCCAGCCTTCCAGGATGCAGCGATTCTATTCATGACATTTAAGCAGCGCCATCTATTACACAGTTGAACTGTTTTTGATGCTCTGTGCACTGTATAATCTTATATTCTCTTAATTTAAGTCAGAAATATGAGATAAAACTTACCTGTCTGTATCTGTAGTAGGAGTAGAAATCTCCTGCCTTAACAACGAGGTTCTTGAAGCTGGTCTCAATTTAACCTGTTGCAACATGTTCTGTTTAGGTCTGGAAGAGGGAGTAGCGCTGACAGCACGTTCCTAAAATCGAATAATACTGGAATCCGAATATGTTTTACATTTTCTTTTACAAAAGTATTCTTTAAATAGGAGAAAAACGAGTAATCTCTCTCAAATATACGCATCAGGACGTTAATTCTTGTTTATTCGTAAGGTGAAGTGAGCGAAGTTTTCACTTTCAGGGGTGAATTTTCACCATCTTTTTACAAGCGAAAATGAATCCACGGGGTGAGCACTCACCTCATATCATCTTACAGGCCGTCAAGGATAAGCGTCCTGATTGTTTGACGCACCCAATTTCTCTCAGTTTTCTTTGTTTGAAACACGTAGACAATGATTTAGTAGAAATAAAATTTCGGACTTCCATTGTCTTTATTTATTTTAAACACGACGTTTCGGTTAGTAACTATCTCTAACCGTTTTTAAGTGTAAACTAAACAATCCAGTACTACTTATAATACATGGTGTGCAGTCAGGTGTGACGGCCCACCCTCTTTTTTACTTACTTTCAAGTGAAAGATAAGTTTTACGAGCTAAATTATGGATTTCCAATTGGTTCGTCCGTTTCGCCAGTGGTAGTAAACATCTACATGGAGTGGTTCGAGAAAAGAGTGAAGCCAAAACTATGGTCACACAACACTGCAAAAGTCAAGCCAAAACTATGGCTACGATACATGGATGACACATTTATTATATAGTCGCAAAATGATGACGAAAAACAGAATCTCAACGGTATTCGAAAAACAATCAAATGCACAATGGAAATTGAAAAAGATTCGGCCTTACCTTTTTTTGGATGTTCTTGTCAAACGAATAGACAGAACATTCAAACCACTGCATATAGAAAACCTACACACACGGGAGAGTACCTTAATTTTAAGTCTATGATTAGACTGCTACAAAAGAAGAAGTTATAAGAAGTTTGTATTAAAGAGCCTTAATTATTTGTAGTATTAATGCAGAATTAACCACATAAATCTACAACATTAAAAAGGGCTAACAGCAGATTGGTTATTCCGAGAAATTAATAAACTCAACAATCTCTACAATTAAAAACAAACCAAATGTAGTAAATTCACAAAACAATAATCCGTTGGGTCTTATTTACATTCCATATGTTGAAAGGCTTTCAGAAAACATAAGATGAATAGCAAAACACTATAATATAAAAACAGTATTTTTATTGGGAAATACGTTAAGGAGTTTTGTAACTAAAACAAAACCAGAAAATCCCTCAAATAATAAGGAATGTATTTACCAAATCCCATGTGAGTGTGGTCAATTATATGTAGGTGAAACAAAACGCTCTCTTCAGGTTAGAGTAAATTAACATCTGAAAAGTACTCAATTAGGGAATATTGAAAAATCCGGTTTAGCGGATCCTGCATGGTCAAATGATCACAGAATTCAATGGTCTAAAAAAGTAATGTTTTTCTATAAATTAAAAAAAAAACTAAATATTTTCAGAAAATAAGAATAAACGCGCCATTTTGAAGATTCAAGTATGATTCTGTCCGCCATCATAAATTTTAAGATAACGATAAATTTTGATCATGATATTTAAAAAGTAATCAATTCTTACCAGGATGTTTTTTGTTTCATCAAAATCGGTTAAGTAGTAATGAATTTATAAGGAAATAAATGCAGACATGATTGGCAATGCAATCGCATAATCTGTAAAACAATGGTTGAAACAAAAATAGTTTTTTTGAGAACCACCACACCAATTATACTAATTTGTACCTCATTGTGTGGGAGAAAAATAGTGCTTTTCTATAATTTATAAAAAACCTAAAACATTTTCGGAAAATAAGAAAAAACACGCAATTTTAAAGAATCAATGATTCTATCCGCCATCTTAAATTTTAAGATGGCGTTAAAATTTGATCATAATCTCTAAAAAGCAATCAATTCTCAACAGGATGTTTTTATTTCATTAAAATGGGTTCAGTAGTAATGAATGTATAAGGAAACAAGTGCAGACATGATTGGCAAGGCAATCGTATTGAAACAAAAATATTTTTTTTAGAATTTAATTTTGTTCGCCATCTTGGATTTTGAGATGGCGGACAAAATATATATTTAGTCAAAAGTCTGATTAATTCTCGGCCCAGTGTAGTTTGTCCCATTAAAATAAATGATATAGTTTAAAATTTATAATAAAAAAAAAATGTCCGGTTTTTTTTGCCCCACCCGGTAATTCAGCCGACTTAGCCTCTTGCAATGTTTGCATTTGAAATGCAAAATGATCCAAGAGATTATGGGTTTGTTAGTAGTAGTTCATTCTTACCGAGGTCTTCTTAAGTTTAACTCCCAAAATATCATCCACTGAAATTTTAGGTTTCTGTTCCCCTTGTCCAATGCCAAGTGTTGTTTGCGATCTTTTCACTAAAATATAATGCCAATTACTAGATAAGAAATCAGGCAATGTTTGTTTGTTTTTAAGGGAACTCAAGGGAGGAAATCTTGCAAAGACACCCGTGAGTTGTTTCAATAGAGTGGAAAACTTCTTCTAAAAAGTGAGAAGAGCTCAGAAAAGGTAGTAGTAGCCATTAAGAATTCCAATGTAACAAATTTATCAGAAACCAAGTTGTTTGTTGCCTTTCAAATTCTTTTAATATAAAAATTTAGACAAGCGGGCTCACATCGTATATGCTATTTACCTAATTGTTTCGGTCTACCAGCCGGTGTTGCCAGATTCATCATCGGCGGCGGCGGAGGAGGTGGAGGTGGGGGTAACGGTGGGGCACACGGTGGCATCGATGGAGCAGGGGGTGGGGGTGGGGCAGCCTGCATACATTTAAACTGATCCTTGAGGGATGCTAGTTCCGCTCGAAGGTCGATGAATTGGTTTAGTTCTTGTTTAACCTGCAAATCAATATACAGAATGTTAATGCTAATGTTTAAAGACATAATTTTGGGTCCATTGAAAAAAAACTACATATCAACATATCTTAAACATCATAACTATTGAGATACATAGTGTTGATTTTTTTAAAATCTTTTTTTTATTAATATTCGGAGGCAGAGATGCTCAAGTACGGTGGTAAAGTTGTAGATAACTACAGCTTTACCACCGTACTTGAGCATCTCTGCCGTTATTCCGTCTTTTCCAGTTGATTTAATATTTTTCATTTTCTTTAATGCTCTCTTTATTTCCGCTTTGCTTATTTCAAGTTGTAGTTCTTAGCTTATGTTCTTTATTTTTGTTTAGAGTTTCCTCATTGTTTCTCGCGATGGTTCCCTTTTTGTTTGGTATAATTCTGTATAGAATAGTAGTGTGATATTTATAATATCCTGTTTAATATTAGTTTCTATGCCGTTCATATCCTTTATTTATTATGTAATTTTTCCTTCTTTCTCCAGGCCTTTCCATCATTTTCTTTATTTCTTCTGATATATAATTTTCTCTCTTTTTCTCTTTTTGTGCGACATCTTTTCCTACTTTGGTCCTAGCTTTTGTCAGGGTATCATTTATTTCATCTATATTTTCATTTTCGTACCTTTAGTTTAGAGTTAGCTGTTCCTTTCGCCTTTGATGAGCATTGGCTGAAAGAAGATTCAATTCAATAATGCTTTATTGTCGAAATTTTAGCAGAAACCATGGACAAAGCAATTCTTAATCTCTACACTTATTGGTCCAGTTTCCCACACAACCTTAGCGCATTTTCTTATCATATGCAATAATAATCGAGTTAGAGTTTAATAATTAAATAATTGATTTTTCTAAAGTTAAATATTAAGTACTTTTCGAGAGCAAAACTTAAAACGACACAAAATAGACTAAAATGTTAATATTACAAGTACACAATAGAAAGTAGAAACATCATCACCAAAAACATATTATAATAATATAAAACATAACAACAAATAATTAAAAATAATAAGTTTTACTAAGTGGGTGCTAGGCTATATACCATAAAATAGTCAAAACATTTAAAAAAATACAACAAAATATATAGAACCTTTCAAAATGTTAAAAATCTTAGAATATAAAAATTAATAAAAAATTAAATTTTTTAAATAAAAGTTTTACTAAGTGGGAACCAGGCTAAATACCATAAAATAGTCAAAACATTTTTTTAAAAATACAACAAAATATAAAGAACCTTTCACAATGTTAAAAATCTTAGAATAATATTTAAAAAAAATAATAAAAAATAAAATTTTCTTACAGTAGGCCAAAATATTATAAAATAGCTAAAAAGTAAAATTTCCTACCTAGACAAGAAGAAGGATAAACAAAAACCATTTGGGACCCCACACAATGACTAGAACTTGACAATTTTATTTTTTATGAGGAACAATGATATATTATGATATAATAACAAGATTGTTATAATAAAAAACTAAATTTTACCCATAAAATTCTACAAGATTGTAGTATGCCTTTTTAACTAGGAATTTCCTTAAGAAGTTTACGAAATTTTCTCTAGACAATATATTTTCTAACATTGAGCCGACACACGAAGATTAAGGTCTCCCTGACAACACATACCAAATTTCTAACTTCAATGGAAAAAAAAAATAAACCGTCAAAATTCTATTCCAAAAAAAAGATTAAGTAAAAATAATATAAAATCATTTGCTTTTAACATCCAATCAGAAACATGGCAGGAAATGTATGCTGCAGGATCCCTTAATGAAAAATTCAATGCTTTCTACAGTAGGTTCCTATATCACTACGAGCAGGATAAACAAAAACAAAACCGGTTAAAACAACACAGAAAATCGTTTTCTCCTGTGTAAAATAATACTTACAAAGGGCGAGAGAAGTGTCGGACGGACGATGGTACAGTTTATTTCACTATAAAGTCACTTTAGCTAGCTAATTAATCAAAGACGCGTGTCACGGCGCACGTAAAGCCGAGATAAGAGAGCGATCCCGCGCAATGTGCTTGTGCGCGTAGATATGTGGGCATTGAACAGCTGATTTATCAATATATTATAAATCCCTCCACATTAAGATTTGTTCCACATAATCTTGAGACACTTAATTTACAAACATTTAGCTTAGACGGCACTAACACACTGTAATGTTTTTAGTCAATCTCTAGTGTGTAATCTTTTAGCCTGATTGGGGGCACATGTTTATTTTGTCCAGTACAGCTCGGTTCTGTCACCCCAGGTTGGGTGTTCATATGCATCTTAACACTCTGAGCATTTTCTGTGGAGCACGCCGCTTAACATGTTTGTTCAGTCTCTTTAAAGCCAAGAAATTGTTCATTTTCTTCATCAGTCCCTTGCACTTCCATTTCTTCATGAGGGCTTTGAGGTTCCCTCTCTTTGTACGTGTCTTGCACTCAATTACTGGCTCTTCAGTCTCTGAATTTTGTAACTCAAAGTTTTGATTTGGCGTCAAAGGACTTCTCGGTGTGCTTGTTACGCTTTGACCCATTTTTCTTACAGGCACATGTGTTCTTGCTATTTTTGGACTTTTCAGCGCCTCTTCTAGGATAACATCTTGTTCCTGTTCCGATCTTTTGAGAATTTGGTTCGTGTGACGCTTCCATAGCTGATTAGTCTTTAAACGACACAGGTATACTGCCTTACCCACTCTTTTCTCTATGGATGCCTCAGTCCAATTTTTCTTATTAATTACTCTGTAGTCTCTTACCATGACTCCGTCTCCCACCTTAAACTCTCTGGTTCTTCACCCTTACTTTGCTTTGCTTGCACTTCTTGTGCTTTTTTCATATTTTCACATGTTACTGGATTTTCTACTTTGTTTTCTTGTGTTGGTTTTACTAAATCCAGTAAACTACGAGTTTTTCTGCCAAAAATTAGCTCGTTTGGTGAAAACTTGGTGCTGCAATGAGGAGTATTCCGGTAAGTAAGCAAGAATCTGGGAACCAAAACATCTAAACCAATGTTTTGATTTTTTGGATCTTCTGGTAAAATATCGTCATTATCTTTAATTTAGACAATAAAATTTCCTTTTTAATAATATATAAAACAGTGAGGTACGACTAACGACAACCCCTCCAGCGCGCAGCGGCACCCGTTATTGAAAAATGAAAAAATAAACATTTTGTAAAAACCAAGCTCAATATCATAAAATTTTGTCAATACGTTATTGTAGAAAATAAAATGTTTATTTAGGATGTATAAGTTTAATACGTCCTTAAATTTAATCAGTTTTATAAAATTAACAAACCAAATAATTGTGGTTCCATATTTTTATTATCTTCAAAATTTGAATTAGTGGCGACAGTAGGCAATACTTCTCCTCCTCAGTCACATAAAACTGGCGCAGGGTGTGGAGGATAGGAGTAGTATGAGTAGAAGGGA
Source organism: Aspidapion aeneum (assembly GCA_963576565.1). Classification (NCBI taxonomy): domain Eukaryota; kingdom Metazoa; phylum Arthropoda; class Insecta; order Coleoptera; family Brentidae; genus Aspidapion; species Aspidapion aeneum. The sequence goes on along the minus strand of OY755046.1, from coordinate 31,910,027 downwards.
TCACTTTTTCTGCTGGGGCCGTACCTAGAATATTGTTTCGGGGGGGATTTCATCTTTTTTTTTGTGAAGGGGGTTCGGGGGATTTAAAGACTATCAATTCAGATGGCAGCTATAGTGTGGTGATTTATTTGGTAATTTTTAAAACAGCCATGATGTTTAAAAAATTAAAGCGCATCTTGTTATACATCGTTTAAAAGGAAATTTTATTTTCTACAATCCGCTATGGAGCACATTTTTAATAACGAGCTTGGTTTTTACGAAAATCGGGTGATGCATGTGACAAAAATAATTTTATTTATTTTATTTTTTTATATGATTCCTATTTGTGGACGTCGCTAGAGAGTTTGTCATTCATCAAACCTCACTGAATTACACACTGTTAAGAAGGGAATTTTTTTTCTAGAATAAAATTTAGGAGACATTTTTGTAAATTGAGCTTAGTTTCTGGGAAAATTTTAAAAAAGAAAATTAATTTGTGTGTTTGGTGATTTGTAAAAATTAATTTAATATACGGACGCCTGTGAAGTTTTAATTTGGAGACCAATCTTACCTCGTTATACTGCATTGAAAAGGAAATTTTATAAAGGAGGGGAAAAACATTGGACCATAAACGCTTGGCAACATCCAGATCGGTAATCTGTGACTTATTCTCAGCTAAAATCCATTGTCAAATTGCGGTCCTCATATTTTTCATACTTAACCCATGTACTCAGCTTCTGCACTAATGCTATAGTTCCTTTTTTTCTTACTTTGCTAAGAAACTGCAGCTCAACTCATCTTAAAAACGTAGCCTGTATAAGATTTTATGTCTACTATGTCCCCTCCCCAATCGGCATCCACGAAGCCTTCTAAATCTTTTTGATCTTTGGAGAAGAATAGTAATCACTAGTCCCTTTTAGGTACCTTAAAATCCTTTCTGCTACTGCAAAATGTTCTGAATTGTAGCAAGTGTTGAACTGGCTTAGAAAACTTGTTGTATAAGCAATGTTTGGCCTGGTAGAAGCTGCTAGGTACATTAGGGAACCGACTATGTTCTGGTAAGGAAGTTTTGGATCAGGTTTGAAATTTTTTTGTTCCTCAAATTTCTTATTTTGTTCCATCGGCGTCTTGACTGGTTTACAATTTGACATGTTGAATTTTTCTAAAATGGTCTCTATGTATCTTTTTTGATCAACATAAATGCCATTGTTTTTTCGTCCGATTCTTAGTCCCAAAAAGGTGTTCACAGCTCCCTTATCTTTCATCTCAAATTTTGACATAAGCTGTTTCTTCAGATTAGATTTTTGGGTGTGATCATTACAGAATATTAAAATATCAACGTATAATGTCAAAATCAGTAGTTTGTCGCCATCTTTCTTGAAATAGACACATGGTTCATTTTCCAGCCGTCTTAGTCCAAGATTATTTAAAACAGAAAGGATTTTGTCATACCATGCTCTTGGTGCCTGTTTTAGACCATAGAGTGAATTTTTCAGTAGGCATACCTTGGATTGTTGATTTTGTTGGAGAAAACCTTCAGGTTGCTTCATATAAACGGGTTCTTTAAGATCGCCATTTAAAAATGCAGTTTTGACATCCATTTGATCAATTTCAAGATCTAATTTGGCTGCTAGCTCAAAACATTCTTAGAGTTAAATGTCGCACTACTGGAGAAAATGTTTTATCGTAGTCTGCACCAATTTTAGCGAAAAACCTTTAACAAAAAGGCGATCTTGATATCTTTCAGAGTTTCTATCATTGTCTGGTTTAACCATCCATTTCCATTTGCAATCAACAGCCTTTTCGCCTTTAGGTTATTCGACTAATGACTAATTGCCAAGTTCCGTTTTTCTAAAGGGCAGCAAATTCTTCTTCCATTGCATTATGCCACATTTTGCTTTCTTTACTAGACAGTGCTTCCTGGACTGTAATTGGTTCGACAAAATGTGCTTGGTACACAACATAGTCTGGGAAATCATTCTCAGTTCGGCTACGTAGAGGATATCTAGAACTAGTAGACGGTTCTTCACTGGCAGGTTCTACGTGAACTTCAAAATAAAAATCGTCATCTTGTTCTTGCAAATTATCTTCGGGAAGAGTATTTTGATTGTTCACTATTATCTCATTTTGCTGAACTTCATCAAAAGTCAGAGGCACTTCCACTTTGACATTTTGTTGCGGTGCTCTGATATGGATTTTTGTATTTTCAAAATAGGTTTGGTTTTTATAAATACAATATCTCTTCCTTTGATTAAAACCTTTGGTTTTTCAGGATCAATTAGGCTATATCCTTTTGTGTTTTCACAATATCCAACAAAAAGTAATTTCTTGCCTTTTGGATCTAAATAGCTCGGTTAGGTCACCTGGGTTTCTTGGTAATCTGTGTGTTGTGATTTGGTTTTTGTTTCAATTATTTTGCATACATAACCGGTTAAGATTAAAGACAAAGTGTTCATTCGACATTTTAAAGATGGATATACGAATTGCCTCACATACCAGGAGTAAAATTTAAATTACATTGCAATTGTATCATCGTAAACCAACTAAATAATAAACTAAATTTAGCTAAGTTCTTTATAGAATAGGTATTTATATTATTAGGGACTTATTGCAATAAAGCCAGGCAGTAATTGTGCCGGGCACTATTCTGACAGTCTGGCATTGAAAAGTCGCAGTTTATCTTTCAAAATTGAGATACCAACGTCGAATTTATAAATCCAGTTGTTTATTTTCCATTAATAGTGGCGGCACTATTAATTCCGGCTCTTATAATAGACAAAGGCCTAATTTTGAAAGAAGACAGCTTCTTATACTGCGAAACTGTCAGAATAGTGCCCAGCATAATTAGTGCCTGGCTGTATTGCACTAAGTCCCCATTAGCATATTATTATATTTTATTAGCTCACACTACTACTATACTATAGTAGTGTGAGCTATAGTGATCCTAATTTTTTCGAGAAAAAAAAAGTTGCTCCGATTTCAAAATTTATATTATATAAAGACAGACAGACGGCGCGACAAAAAAGTTTCAAAATCATCTGAAACGCAAAGATATATAAAAAATTTTGAAATCGGATCAACTTTTTTTTTTCTCGAAAAAATTAGGATCACCATAGCTCACACTACTATAGTATAGTATATGTGTGAGCTAAAATGTTCATAAGGTTTATTAAATAGTTTGCGTTAAAAAAGCTAGCTTTAAGATACGTATAAAACGAAAAAACGATAATGAAATGAATGAATTTGCAAATTGAAAAGAAAAAAAAAGGTTTTATTTTGTTAGGCTCAGTAATGAATGCACGAGTGACAAAATTGCGAGTAAGAAAACCGCGATAACAAAAGCGCGAGTGACAAATTCGCGATGTAACAAAAGCGCGATGTAAAAAAACTACGTAACAAATGCGCGATTAACAAAACCGCGATTAACAAAAGCGCGGTAACAAAAGCGCGGTGACAAAAGCGCGAGTAACAAAAGCGCCATGTAACAAAAGCGCGAATTTGTATAACAAGCGATATGTTTATGTTCATAGTTATACCCCCGGGGATCCTAGAGGGTGTAAATCCAAACCTAACCGACCCGAACCGAATCGCACCGAACTGAGCCGAACTAAATTCGGTTTAGTTCTGTTCGGTTCGTATTCACACCCTTTAGGATCCCGAATTAATCAGCAAAGTTTTCGTTTTTGAAAAAAATATGCGGGTTGGTGCGGTGTGTTCAGTTCGGTTGGGTTCGGTTCGATTCGTTTCGGTTCGGTTCACACCGTTAAGGTTCCCGGGAAAGAATTCATGCGCTATTTTTTTGTCGCTCGCGCTTTTGTTACATTGCTTTTGTTAGATCGCACTTTTGTTACTCGCGCGTTCTACAGAGTCATATTGCAAAAGACAAATTTTTGGTGACAAGCATTTTGTATTTTGACTGATGAGGGCACCAAAAAATTGTTTGCCCCGGGGTCCCATGACTTCTAACTACGCCCTTGCCATTATATTCATATACACTTTGCCGGAAAATGTTTAAACTCTTTCTAAACGTTTTTAGACTTTTTTTGAACACTTTGAGACAAGGGGGCAGCATATAAGAATTAAAGAAAAAAATAACAGTAGTTTTTAATTTTAAAAAAATTAAAAACGAACAAAGGTTGGTAACTACATAGTGTTTTTTGGGAATTCCTTGGTCACTTTGTTGATAAAATTGTCATTAGGGGGGCACAGCAGCCGGACCGTGGCCCTGTGTGGCAACGCCCTTGTCTCCAAACTTTTTAAAATTATTTTAAGATTTTTTTCAGATCATTCTACACTGTTCCAATACATTTTTAGACTTTTCCTAAACATGTTTTTAGACTTTTATTGAATTTTCTAAGAGTATTTCTAAACACTTCCAGACTTCTCTAGAACATTTTCGAATTTTTCCGGAACTTTTCCAGACTTCTTTAAGACGTTTTGTATACATTTCCAGAACTTTACATAAAAGCAAAAGAGGGTGGAATTAGTTTACCTAATTTTTGTTGAAAATTAAATTTTCAAATTATTACGTAACTCTAGCTGCTGTACTGGATATTTTCGTTTTGGAGTTTTTGAGTTTTTCAAAAACATATATTTTTTTAATTGAATACCCTGTTTTTTATATTTTTTATAAAGTACAGGGTGTTTTAAAAATATATATATATATATACGGGTAGACCTCGTCAGATGTCTATCAGGGGAAATGAATCGACCCCTGCCCTCCGTAGATTCCAGGTACTCTCCGACCCGGAGACTTAGCACCTGTCTAGGGTCCCTTTCCCAGGGTTACGGGAGAAGACCACATCGATATGAAAGGCGGAGAGAATGGACCTCGGTACGGTGATCATAGCGTAGGTGGCAACCCTTTCTTTTAGGGATAGTATAAAAGACAGCTGTTGCCTTACAGTATGGCGTTGGCTCGTCAAAGGCTAGAGGAGGAGAAAAACCTTGATTAAAAATCCTGGCCCTGGGGTTGAGGCATTAGACTGGTTCTCTAATACTTGTAAAACAAAGCAATTACCAAAAAGCCTAAACAAAGCCTCGGAGCAATAGATGGAAATTCTCAAAGACGAAAAATGCAAAGACAAAGGACTATGAATATAGCTACATGGAACGTACAGGGAGTGAATCAAAAGTTGGACCTTATTGCAACCGAAGTGCAGAATTGTAATATCGATATCATTACACTTACAGAGACAAAAAAGAAAGGAACAGGTACGAATAGTGTCGGCAATTTCGTCCATATATTCACTGGAGTCCCAAAAGAAAGAAGAGCAGCCAGAGGGGTATCCTTATTAATAAAGAAAAACCTAAAAAATAAGATTACCGACTACGATTGCATTAGTGAAAACATACTTCGAGTGAACATGAAGATGCTTGGTCATAATATAAGCATAATAGCAGTCTACGCACCATCAGATGACGAAAAAGTAGCTACAAAACAGCTGTTCTTTGACCAACTTGATGAGACTATCACCAAAATCGGTAATACCAGAGAAATAATTATGCTTGCCGATTTTAATAGTCGAACTGGTTGACAAACCCAGAGCAAAGTGATAGGACCATTTGGAGAAGAAGTAACAAATGATAATGGCTTGAGACTGATGCAACTGTGTGAAACCCACAACCTAAAAATAAATAATGGTTTTTTTAGGCATAAGGATATTCATCGATATACCTGGATTAAGCCAACAAGAAATCTTAAATCAATCATTGACTATGCTATAGGTGGACAACACTCGCAATTAAAGTGGTATGATGTGCGAGCACTTCGTGGTATTACCTGTGGATCTGACCACCATCTGGTAAAAGCAAAAATATTATTCCCTTTCAGAAAAACACATAAGGACGAAAGTATTGAAGAAAATGAAAACCTAGAATGCATCGAAGACAATCAAAAATACACCTTTAGAAGTCTAGAAATCGAAAGTACTCAAAGATTGTATCAGAACCGATTAGATAAAAAATTAATAAACACAGAACACTCATTTGAAGAGATATATACAAACATAATAAAAAAACTTGAAGGAAGCAAGCATCGAAGCTGTTGGATACCAAGATAATAGAAATAGCAGGAAGATGTGGTGGACGGAAAAAATACAGGAAATGGTCAAAGAGAAAAAACGCACATACTTGAAATGGCTCAGTACTAAAGAACAAAGAGACCTAGAAATCTACAGGGAAACCAAAAGACAGCTGAGAAATTTGATACGCATAGAAAAAAATGAACTGTTCGAGCGCAAATGCCACGATATCAATACACACGTAGGAGGTAGGCAGAGTTCTGAAGTATAGAAATTCATTTCTACAGTAAAAAACCCAACAAAAGAAAAAGTAAACATCCAGATCATCAAACCAGAACAATGGACAGAACACTACAAGGGACTGCTGCAGGAAACGAGACCCGAATATCTGGCAGCCTCTCCGAGTAGAGACATAGAAGTACACGGAGAGGAAGTAATCATCGAAAAAGAAATGATAAAAAATAGTATTAAAAAGCTTAAATCCGGAAAAGCTAGCGGACCTGGAGGAATATATGCTGAAATGCTCAAATATGGATCAGAGAAACTAATCGAAAATCTCACATATATTATCAATCAATGCATAAACGGACATCCAGTACCTGATGATTGGAAAATTGCATTCATATCCTCAATACATAAAAAAGGAAACAAGCTGGATTGCAACAATTATAGAGGAATTTCAGTAACTAGTACTCTCAATAGATTGTACGGTAGGATTCTTAGAGATCTAATAGAGAAGGATTTTCATGAACAAGAAGAAGAAGAGCAAAGTGGGTTTCGTGCAGGCAGATCTTGTAGTGATAATGTTTTTTGTCTTAAACAAGTAATTGAGAAAAGGAGCGCCAGATATATAGAGACTCATGTTACCTTTGTGGACCTACAAAAAGCATATGATACCGTTCCAGTAGAAAAACTATGGACAATGCTAGAGCAGACTAATATCAATCATACATACATAAAAGCGATAAAAGAACTATACAAAGGGTCAAAATCTAAAATTAAAATTGGAAATCGACTTTCAAAAGAATTCCTGGTAACAAAAGGCTTAAGACAGGGATGTTGTATTTCTCCAACCCTTTTTAAAATATATATCGCAGTAGCTCTAAAAAACTGGAAACGGAAAGTGCACGGCATGGGAATACAACTTAACGACCGATTTACCATATACACACTACAGTTTGCTGACGAACAAGTAATTGTAGCTAATGATAACGAGGACATGGAGTATATAATGAGAAAGTTAATGGAAGAATACCAAAAGTGGGGATTAACAGTGAACGTGGACAAGACACAGTACTTATGTATTGGAAACAAATCCAGTGAGTTAGAACTAGACAATGGATAAGTAATATCTCCATGCAATGAGTATGTATACTTGGGTGTCACATTTGATGAGACAGGAACAGACTGTAAAGAACTGGAAAAAAGAATAGTAAAAGCAAAAAAGATTATTGGATGTCTTAACAGTATTTTATGGAGCAGAGAGATAAAAAAGAATGTAAAATTTAACATATATGAAACAATGGTGAAAAGCACGCTGTTGTATGGAATAGAGACTTGTCGCGTAACAGAAAAATACAAAACAAAAATGGAAAGTGTCGAAATGGATGCAATAAGAAGATCAATGAGAATATCTAGAACAGATCACATAAGAAATGAGATCATAAAAGAAAGAATGGGAATCGACGGGAGCATAACGGATGACATCACTAAAAGACAACTGATATGGTACGGCCATGTACAACGGATGAACGACGAAAGATTACCAAAGCAGGTCCTAGAATGGCAACCAATAGGGCGCAGAAAAAGAGGGCGTCCTAAACTAGAATGGCAACAGTCAATCCAAAGATCAATGAGTCAAAAAAAGCTGACAGAAGATGATTGTCAGGATCCAAGGAGGTGGAGAATAGGCGTCGGACAACGAAAAAGCTGACAGAAGATGATTGTCAGGATCGAAGGAGGTGGAGAATAGGCGTCGGACAACGTAGAAAAACGTTCTAAACCGACTAAATAATAATATTTTTTTTTAACTCGAAAATGCGATGCTTGATTTTTTTTAATTTGAGTGCCTTAAACAGCATCAAGAATTCTACTAGTTTGCCAATATAAACTTTTTTCTATCTTTAATGGTAACATAGTTAGCAGTGGTGGAGACTTAACTTGGAACACCCTATACAGCATAAAATTTAATGACAGTTGGTTTAATGCTGGTTAAAAACGGTTCATTAGTTTTCGAGATATTTAAGTTTTTTAAAAGTAATGTATCATAAAAAAGTAGTAGGAATTACTTGGGAAATACTAGGAAATACTAGGAAATACCAGGAAGTACCAGGAAATACTAGGAAATACCGGGAAGTACTTGGAAAATACTAGGAAGTACTTTGGAAATACTAGGAAGTACTGGGAAATTCTAGGAAATACCATTGAAATTAGAGGAAATACTGGGAAATACCAGGAAATACCTTAGGTATTTCCTTTTGGTGTACAGAAATCGGCGATCGAGCCACCCCTCGGACCTTGCCAGTTGTTTGCTCTTTACGATGCCCAAATGACTAACGTGAATCAGGTCTAACATTTCCTTTTTTAAAGAACTTGAAATCACAACTCTGTGAGACCACATGACACACTCGCTTTCTACATAAAGATCATTTTTTAATCTGAAATATGGCATCAACGCCTCGTCATTTATTCTTTTAGGCCATCCCTGTTTACAGAATTTAAGTACTTGGTTGAAAATTTTATCTTTTTTTGTTTCTTCTTCTACTTTTTTGTTGTCAATTGGCCACTCTGATTTCGTCGCTGCAAAAGTTATGTAGTTGTCCACGGTTTCCTCTCCAACATCAAAAAAACATTTATTTTTGCTGTCTGGCTTCTTCAGGAGATCGTAAATAGGTGTCATTATTGTTGCCAAGTCTTTAATAAATCTAGCATAATATTGTACGAGACCACAAAATGATTTGATTTGTGTTATCGATTCCGGTCTCTCTGCGTTCACTATGGCATTCACCTTTTTGTCACATTTACGGAGTCCTGCCTTTGAGATGTTAAACCCCAGGTATTCTATCTCTTTGCCGAAGAAAGCACACGTCCGGGCGTACTGTAAGTCCCGCCTCTTTAAGACGTTGTAAAACTGACTCTAGATTACGCATATGTGTCTCTAAATTCACTACAGTTACAGCTATATCATCTATCCACACTGCAACTCCCTCTAAGCCTTGCAACAGTTGCTCAATCTTTTGCTGAAAAATAGTACTTGCTGGTGATACCCCGAACAACATTCTTTTTGGCTTAAACAGGCCCATATGCGTAGTAAGTGTCATTAACTTTTGAGTTTCGTTTTCTAAAAGAAACTGCAAATATGCCTTATTTAGATCTAGTTTTGTGAACAATTCACCCTTATTTAGTTGAGCAAAAATCTCATTAATATGGGGTAGAGGATAATGAGTTGGTCTTTCTTAAAATCAATTTATAGAAACCGAAAAATCTGCGCAAACTCGAACTGAACCATCTGCCTTTCTAACTGGCACGATTGGTGTTGCCCACTCAGATGCTAAAACTGGCTCCAAAACATCTTCTTTAACCATCATGTTAATCAGCTCCTCAACCTGCTTTTTATATGCCAAAGGTAGGGGTCGATGTTTTAAAAAAACTGGCCTAGTTCCCTCTTTCACACTGAGTGACACTTTACCATATTTAAAAGTTCCTAATTTAGTCGTAAATACATCTGAGTATTTTTCTATTAAGTGTTCTTTCATGTCAGATAGATTATGCATTTCATTCAAATTCAACCCAATGTTAAACTGGCTTAAAAACGCCCTGCCCAGTAGTGGTGGCCCAGTTGTATTTACTACATAATATCTGACTGATTTTTTAAACTTTCTAAATCTAGTGTTTGCCTCAAAATATCCTATGGGTTTCACAATAGCCCCTGAATACCCCTTTAATAATAAGCTATCTTCATGCAATTTAAAATTTTTAAAGCTTTTCTGATACATTTCTAAGCTTAGGGCACTTACTAAAGCCCCTGTGTCAATCTGTATTTCAAACTGCCTCTTGTTTATGGCCACATAAACTTTAAAAGACTCTGTATACACTTTTTCAGAAGACAAACAAAACATTTCACAAAAGTCGTTATCACTAGGTCCCGATTCGGGTACATTTTCTCGATTTCCCTGCGAATTTTCCACATCTTTTTCTTCGAAAAAGTTTTGCCGCTGCACTGTTTCTTGGACACGCCGATTGCCCAACAGTGTTTTAATCCGACAGCAGATTAAAAGCCAAAAAAATTAAAAGTTACAAACCATGAAAATCAAAAGTTACTAACAGACCCCAAAGAGATATCAAATTACCTCAACAGATTCTTTGTATCACAAAATAAAATTAAATCCTCTACATCAAAAACTACAATGCAACAAAAAAATATATCTACACCTAAAAACCAAAATAACAATAAATACCTTATAACATACACAAAAACATTATTCTTATCACCAACAACAACACAGGAGATAAAAGAAACAATCATTAAAAATACAAAAAAATCTTCTGCCGGTATAGATGCCATACATGGCAGGATCATAACAAACATATCAAAAGTCATATCAACCCCTCTTTCATATCTAATCAATGACCCTTTCATCTCAGGGCAATTCCCAGACTTCCAACAATAAAAAACAATACCTATATTTAAAAACAAACTGAAGCAACAAACCATAGACCCATCAGCATACAAAGTCAAATTTCAAAAATATTTGAACACCACCAACACCAACAACCAAACGTTTAACAAATTTTTTAGAATCGAATAAAATATTGAAAAACTTCCAAGATGGCTTTCGAAAGGGAAAGTCCACCACCACAGCCATTTTGGAAGGTATTGAATTTATTCATAAAGCTTTAAATAACAAAGAAAAAATTGTGGGATTATTTTATGACTTAAGCAAAGCATTCGACACAATAGACCACACACAACTACTCCATAAACTATACAAGGTCGGTATTAGAGGAGTAGCATGTGAATGGGTAAAATCATTTTTAAAAGAACGCACACAGAAAGTGGTGGTGGAGTCGAATACGGAGTATATAGACCACGTACCACAGGGTTCATTCTTTCCCTACTACTACTACTTTTTATCATTTTCATCAACGACATCAATGAAACCTGTGACATCCCGGACGTCTCGGCTGTGTATGCTGATGAAGTAATCAAACTTCAAAAGAATTTTTTAACTACTGCACGAAAAATGTACTCTCTTTAAATAAAGAAAAGTCCTGCTGCATGCAGTTCCTTCCAAAAAACTCACCAACAAACCAAAGCTTATTAATCAAATAGAAGATAAAAGTATGGAAAATGTGTTCTCATTCAAATTACTAGGTCTTTACATTAATTCAAAGTTTGCTCCAGATTGAGCTCTGCCTGTTACCAGATTAAAACTATCAAAAATACAGTGGACGAAGAGGTACTAAGAGTAATGTACTTTGGGCTGGTGCAGTTCATCCTCCAATATGGACTCGTCTTTTGGGGATCCTCTGCATATTTTGATAGGGCTTTCAAAAAACAAAAAAATGTGGTCTGTAGTATGGCAGGTGTACCTCCGTCAACAAGTTGTTCAACTCTCTTTAAACAATACAATATACTCACATTACCATGGCTATATATTCTTCAACTTTTTCTATTAACAAAAAACAACGAAATCAACTTAGCAAAAAATGACAGCATACATAAATATGAAACAAAGAGCAGACTAGACATAAACCTTCCATACTCCAGACTGAGTACCTGTCAGTGCTCGCCAATTCTTATAGGAATAAAATGCTTTATTCAAACTAAAGCCCTTTTTAAGAATGAAAAGTCACACAAACTGGAAAGCTGTCTAAGGGATTTATTGCTAGAGAAGTGCTTTTATACCGTTGAGGAGTTTTTGAAATTCAGAGGCTGACTCTGCTGATAGATTATACCCACTTTGGACTGATACCTCTTGGGGAATTAAATTAATTTATATATATATATATATATATATATATATATATATATATATATATTGTAAATGTATATCTTTTTTAATAGTGAACTTGTTGCAAACTCAACAATTCACAATTTTAAGTGTTTGTCTGTGTTACTAAAGTGATAATTGTTTATTACTGTATAATAAGATCTTCCGCTAGATCTAATTTTAATCTTGGTTTTTTTACGTACTAAATTAAAGGAAAAAAATCTCTAGTCTGATAAGTTATATTTACACTGTATAACTTTAGATGAATACATGTTTTCTATTCATTCTTTGTATATAGTGTAATATCTATTATATTAGTTCAGGACATTTGTTCATAAATAAGTTTAAAGTTCAATCAATCCACTATAAAAACGTAACAATAACCAATATTGCTGCGCTTGCACTAATTTCATCTATAAAAGCCGATGCTGGACTATTGTCCGGCATCACTGATACAAAGTGATCAACCAAGTACACCACTGAAATAAGGTGGTCCCATGGGCTTCTATACCCTACGGGTAGACCCGGCATGGGCCTAAATTGCCATTATATCAAGCTTTTATCGCAATTGCCCACATACAAGTAAGAATTTAATGAGCAAGACAGGGACAAAAATAGAATTTCGGTTTGGTAAGTCCGGACAAATGCAACATCGCAAAAATATTTCTATTGGCTTGTCTTGGATAAGAAAGGTCAGTGAATTCCACTAGCATTTTTTTATCAACAATTTTCTGTTTGAATAATAAATAATTCATGAATACTTACTTGTGTATACTGTATTTACAAAATTCTCTTCAGTAAAAAAAAGAGTAAAAAGAATTTGCTGGCATGTTAAAGTGCAGTGGGTGTATTAAGATTATTGTTTTTATCTTTGAACAAGTGTCTTCTTCAATTCTTCTCTTCTTGGGTGGACTACAAGTTATGCTGGAGTCAGACGAAATTTCGGAACTAAAAATTTCAATTCGGAATGCGACAACTGGGCGCCGCCAACTGGGCGCCGGGCCAAATCGGCGCCGCCAACAGGGCGCCGCGACGGGCCTAATAGTCGCCGCGCCAACTCTGCGCCGGACTATGTTTTTTCGATAAAATGTGCAGATAAAAAACAAAATAAATATGCTATTTATACAAAAATTTTAAAATCTATTAAGTCGAGTGTTAAAATTTGGTAGATATAGTGTTCTGGTCACCTGGTAAAAATACCATTTAAGTTTTTTATTTCAAGAATGGCGGATCCAAAATGGTGGATTTCTTTATTTTTAAACCGATTTGTCTCAAACTTGAAAGTTTGCAGTGTTTGAGATCACTTAATACAGTTTTATCCTCAAACTTAAAAAAATTTTAATGGCGGAGCCAAAATGGCGGATTTTCTTATTTATGCACCAACATTTATCAAATATAGAACTTGGCAGTGTTTCAAGTCGCTGAAGATGATTTTTGACTCAAACTCATGAAAAAATCAAAATGGCGGATCCAAAATGGCGGATTTCTTTATTTTTAAACCGATTTGTCTCAAACTTGAAAGTTTGCAGTGCTTGAAAGCACTTAATTTCAAATGACAGATGGAAAATGGCGGATTTTTTATTTATTCACCGATATGTATCAAATATAGAAATTGGCGCTGATTATAATTTTTTACTCAAACTCATAAATAATTTTAAATGGCGGATCCAAAATGGTGGACTTTGCTGATTATCATTTTTGACTTAAACTCATAAAAAAATCAAAATGGCAAATCCAACATGATATACTTTTTTATTTACTAACCGATTTGTCTTAAGCTTAAAATATTACATTTCTTTCTTTAAACTTGAGTCATATTTTGTATTAAGCTATAAAAGTCTGCCATTTGCAAGTGTGAGTCACAAATTGTATTAAGCGACCTTAAGTACTGCAAACTTTCAAGTTTGAGACATTTGAGACAAATCCGTTGAAAAATAAAGAAATCCACCATTTTGGATCCGCCATTTTGAGTTTTCCATGAGCTTGAGTCAAAAATCGTAATCAGCGACTTGAAACACCGCCAAGTTATATATTTGATAAATATCGGTGCATAAATAAGAAAATCCGCCATTTTGAGGGTAAAACTGTATTAACTGATCCCAAGCACTTCAAACTTTCAAGTTTGAGATAAATCGGTTTAAAAATGAAGAAATCCGCCATTTTGGATCCGTCATTTTGAGTTTTTCATGAGTTTGCATCGATGCATAAATAAGAAAGTCCGCCATTTTGGATCCATCATTGTTTTTTTTTTAAGTTTTAGGATAAAACTGTATTAAGTGATCTCAAGCACTGCAAACTTTCAAGTTTGAGACAAATCCGTTTAAAAATAAAGAAATCCACCATTTTGGATCCGCCATTTTGAATTTTTTATGAGTTTGAGTCAAAAAATATAATCAGCGACTTGAAACACCGGCAAGTTCCATATTCGATACATATCGATGCATAACTAAGAAAGTCCGCCATTTTGGATCCGTCATTTTAATTTTTTTTTTAAGTTTGAGGGTAAAACTGTATTAAGTGATCTCAAACACTTTAAACATTCAAGTTTGAGTTTAAAAATAAAGAAATCAGCCATTTTCGATCCGCCATTCTTGTAATCAACAATCTCTATACCTACCAAAATTTCAACACTCGACTTAATTTCAAGAATATTATATAAAGGATTTTTTAAAGATGTTTTTGCATAAATAATAATATCTATTTTGTTTTTCATCTGCACATTTTATCAAGAAAATTTTTTTTAATCCAAGCGTCAAGTTGGCCCGGCGCCCAGTTGGCCTGCCGCCCAGTTGGTGGCGCCGAGTTGGCGGCGCCCAGTTGTCCTAGACTGCAACACATTTCAGGACAAATTATTATTAAAAAATAATCTTATAAGTGCGGGGAAGTGACACTTTCTGAATTAAAATGTGTCAGGGTAAAATCGTACGGTCGCAGAAAAAACTATCTATCGTGACTGACGCTACTGAACTTTCTCGTTTTTTACCAAAAACTATCCGTCAAGACGATTTACCCATGAAATGTTGTTTTTTCATCGATTTTTTTTTTCTTCTTTTGCACAAAAAACAATTTCGCACCATGGTTGAACTCAAATAGTTACTTCTAAACTTGTTTTTAAACGTTTTTAAGATTTCTTTCTGTAATATTCCCGCGCGAAATAAAAAAAAAATAATTTCCGTACTTAGACAACATTGTACTACAGTACAGTACAGTTTTCCCTGTATAAAACGACCAGCAGGTTGAATCACTCAAAATACGGCAGGTTTTTTAAAATTAGCCAGCTGCTTTTCTGTCGCACTTATGCCGTCAGTGTGAAAGAGATAAAAGTACCCATATATTATCTAGGGTATTATTAGCATGCAAAATCAGCCTATCTTTGTCCGTTTCACATGTTCAATAATGTCTATCTCTTTTTTTATTGTAAAAGAAATACCCGCCCATAGAAACCAAATTGGATAGGGTCAACAAAAAATGCCTTGTCTTTCTGTCTCTAAGGCCCTTTCAGGGCCTTATACAACTCAATGGGTGGTCCCTACTAAACATACCTAATTAAGTAAAACACCACTATGGTGGTTACTCTTTATGGCTCATAAGGTCTAATCCTTATAGTCCATTCTCTCCAATCAGCACCCCCCTTACTACATTATTTAATTATTTATGGCAATAAGCTCTATTCCTGTTAATCTTTTTTTCGTATAAAAACTATATCTATAAATGTGGATTCTTTATACTTATTTTCATATTCCCCTTAATCCCTCAGTCACAAGGGCATGAAATAAAGAACCCTGTGACATATATGGTGGAGACACCGCTTGTCACAAATATAGTTGTGACAATATAGTTCTTTTTCTGAAAATGGATCAAAGAATTACCTCCTTAAATATTAGCATGCTTGTCATGAAGAGGTTCTCTAGTACATTTTTTTTTCAAAACGACAAAAATATTTTACAAATTGTCGTAACACTTCTTGTATAAACAACTGAAATTAAAGAAAAAAAATTGTATTCGACCGGGACTCGAACCCGGAATCTCTTGCTCTGTACGCAAACGCTTTCCCATTGAGCCACCAAGGAATATACACAAATTTTCGGAAAACTTCCACCTATGTATGTGTGTGTGGTGTCTCAATACAAGAACGAGAAATTGTCAGGGTATTAACTCGACCAAGCCAATAAAAATTCTGTTTTCCCACCGTCAAAGGTATGATTTCACTTGTTGTTTATGGTTTTAGGTCCTTGAGTTATTTGCAATTTGGTATTTTGAACGCCACGTATCTTGAAGATGCATACACCTGGATCAAGTGCGGGCCTTTGGGTCGTACGATACGCATAACAAGCTGTGTATCGTTAAACCAGCTAGCAAATGATAATAGACACTTAAACTAGATACGCACTTCATATTGCGTTATCGCTGTCACAAAGAGGTAAATCCAACAATATGATTGGTCAGGCTCACGATCAATACTGTGCTTACGAGGCTGGCTGAAATACAAACGGGCGACAGAGCGTAGCTTTAAGAATCCCAAGCCGTGCGTCTGTCATGCAGCGACCTAGTGAGCTGTCATTTATTTATTTAATTATTTCTGAAATATTAACAGCCAATTACAGTAAAATCTCACATTGTGACACATTTCTAACCACTATAAATAAAACTTTAAGAAGTCCCGTGACCAGCTTATTCATATCTTTCAGCCAAAAGGTCTCAAATTGCCCAGAAATTATTTAATTATAACGTATATCTTCAAAAAGTGTTGCTTTATTGCTCCATGATAATTATTAATTAAATAGTTTAAAACAGTGACGCTCATTGAAGTAAAAAATAAGTTTATAAAATCTTAGTAGCGGTAAAACATATTACAACCCTATTCGAGTCTGACATTAACCAATAACTAACCTACCTATCAGTATTATGCCCCTTCTTGAGAGTAGCTCTTAGACTTTAATACCACGGATCAGCTAACAACGCGAATTCAAAAAGCGTATCAAGATTAGGTGTCTAATAAGCATTGTACAAAGTATGTGATGACCCGGGAAGTTGCGGAAATCTGATTCCAATTTTTATTTAACTGTTTCTTATTTTTTGTTCTGTAGTTAGCAAACACACATATAACCCGAGCCAAAAAAGTTGACTTTTTAGTAAACGATGGTGATTGGTAGACCATTTAAATGCTAGGGTTATAGGTGGATACGCTTTTTGCTCGTCCTAAAACGTAAAGAAGCGTAGCCCCAGTGGCGTATATAGAAAAAAGTTTCGGGGGGTGGGGCGAGACAGTTTAGACAGTTTCGGGGGGGGAGGGGGGGGGCAAGACCTCATGAGGCCGTATTTTATGCTATTTGATGATTGTATTCATGAAATATGTAGAAAATATCTCAAAAAGTCTTAGCTTCGGGGGGGGGGGGCCTTATATACGCCACTGCGTAGCCCATTTACGCAACGTTACGTTAACGCAAGAGCGTTACTTTTGGTCCCCGATATCAACTACAACCATAACCATCATAACACGAAATTATTTTGTTTCTGATGGCGGCACTTCACTTGGCGTAGCGTGCTGAGGAAACCAAGCGTTGACAGTCAACGCAACTATTTGGCTTGCTTGCCTCCTTAGATGTTGATTAAAAACCAACAAGTCGACGGAAACGCGTGTTTGCTCTTAGCGCTATTTGTCTTATTTGGACAAATAAAGCAAAAATATCAAGGATCATCTACACATGGGCGTTTTTGGGCAAATAAAGTTGATATGAGAATACCCTAAGCCAAGTGAACTGCCTCCGTAACAACATGTATTTAGACGAGTATTTTGTTTACTGATTTGGATGGCATAACTCACCTTTTCCAACACGCACTTTTCTAACTGCTCTCGCATTTCCTCCATTCCCAAATTCTTTTCTCTCTTTTCATTTGACATTTGACAGTCTTCAATTTGCCTTTTCACAGTGGCAAGTTCACATTGCAGATCTTCAATTTTGGCATTTAAGTTTTTAATTTCTTTTTGATATTCCTTACACTCGTAACCACCATGTTGCGGCTTGACTGTGTAGTCGAGCATAGAGCTTTCGTTGGTAGCTTTGCATAGAACTGAAGTTAGACTCTGGAAATGAAATTTTTTGTACAAGGTTAGAGGTACTGTTTCGAGTAGCGATTTTTTGACAGATGAGACTGTCAAACGTTCAAACTGTTACGGTAGTCGTTTTCAGTATTCTTTGACAATTCAAATTGTTCAGGTGTATTATGAAAATGGGCGTTCTCACCTTGGGCGCCATTGCGACGGTTAAAAAAACACGTTGGTCGACATTTGCGACGCTACCACTTTTATGTAATCACTCTACTAATTACTGAGTAATTAAATAAATATCTGGTAGCAGAACTGTATTTTCCAGCTAGGTAAAACATTGGTATGCCTGGTAACTTTTATACAGTGGAGAAGGGGGGTTCAGAAATAAGAAAAATTTAAGCGCCGCATGTGTTTAATACCAATGTCTTACAAAAGGATCTTAAATGAAATACAGTTCAACTCAAATGTCGTAGCTAAACCCTGAAACTCTACTCACTTCCGAGCCTTCCAGATTATTTGTGCAATTAAAAAAACAAAAAAAATTGACTTATTAACAAGATAAATTTTTAAAAGGTTCTAAATGAATTTTTAAACCGGAGTTAAAAATAAACCAAGTCATGAACCAATTCATTTTCAACCTGCTGGCCAAAATGACACAAATAGTGTGATGTATTGCTGGTCGCCCAACTCGAGCAGTCATATCGCGGTGAAAATTTCGTCTGCGCATATGCGCATTGTATTACATTTTCGGCCTCTCATCAAGTGCGGTTAACGTCAACGAACGTATCGGAGAAACGATCCTATAAAATTGACAATTCTACCTAAAATAGACGTCCGACCACGACTGTTCGCCAAGTGTTCGGCCGTGTACCTCGCCCAGTAGTAAGTATTTTACAAATAGATAACAATTCATAAGTAGACAGACATCTCCGACGTCTTTTGAGTCAGTAGTGGAGAGACTCGATTACCTACTTTAATGCTTTTTTACAAAAAAATACACTTCCACAATCATTCCATCATAGGGGAGATCCGGACCAAATATCTGCTGTCGTCATTCTACGTTGGATAGAATGAGACAGACAACAACCCAGTCCGAGACTTACCCCATAAGGTAAAACTATCTTTAAAAAAAACTAAAAATATAAGCTCATTCTCGTTCACCTTATCTCTCTTTTGTCTCTGCAAAGTTGGTCAATGGGTTGTACAAATAATATACTAATACAGATTTTAGTTCATCTTGTTATTTATTATAAAATCTAAGGATAATTCTAAAATAATTCCTTCCATAGGATTAACAGGACAGAGTAAGATAGCAAGGCACTGAATTTCACCGGAAAAATCTAACTTAAATATGCCGCAAAAGCCTGGTTATGACATCATACCCATTTTCCTGCGTTTACAAGAAATGTTAAAATTATACTGTAAAAATTATATAAAAAAAATATATTTAAAATATACTTGCTTCTACCTTGGTCCTTTGATTATTTTAGGGTTAAATATGGTCTTTTTTACGTGTTGTTGTTACCAGGCATTTTCTCACCACTGCACCTCCGGGTCCTTCGTTCTGCCTACGCCCTCCCTAATGATTGCTTAGCACATCATGCTAGGGCAGCACATGTTCTTAAGTATACTGGATTACTTGCCCCGAGCGTAAAACCCTGTGGAAAATGAAATATTTCAGTTTCCTAGAATTCGTCGGTTTTGCACGAGGTTCCCCTACTCAGAGCAACCCAAATAAAATAAAGCAGATGTCAACAGATGAAGTAAAACAACCCAACATACCTTTCCCAGGGTTACCAGTGCTACGGCCGTATTCCCACCAGCACAAACGTCCAGGTCGATGGAGTGGACAGCACTGTAGACAAAGGAGAAAAACAATATATAGTTTTAATCCAAAACGTGGTTTTTTTTTTGTTAAAAAAAATATATAAAATTCTAAAAAAATTCCATACGTCTTTTGTAGAAAAAATGGCTCACACAATTTAACGAACAATAGTTACAATTTGGGAGGCACTCAGAACTTAATATTATCTTAAAGAATCCCTAATTTAAAAAAATCGAACTTACCAAATTCTTTCCTCGTTGGTAGAAATATGGCGTAGACCTTGACTCCCTCAATCCAGAGGATGTGAGCCGTAACTCTCGTACTCAAATACGCCAAAACAACGGACTCACACGTTCACCGTCTTTGCGATAATACTGCAATCGCTAGCAGTGCCAAAACGAAAAAAATGGCGAACCAAAAAACGGCCAGCAGCCCAGCCAATTTCTTTGAAAAAAAAAGGGGCACACCTTGCCAAAAATTAACAAGAAGGAAGTCTTGTCTTGATTTGGGTGGGGTAACATAGTACCAACCGAATGTTCCCGGCAAAATTCAAATAAAAATACAACATTATTTATAAAAACTAGAAGCCTCTTGAATTTTGCCGTCTTTAAGTTGGCCAACCTGCTAACGTCGCATTTCCCCAAAAACCGACCAATCAGCGAGCACATTAGTAATTCAGTAAAAAGTCTGTAGGGGGCAGTATCAACCAAGGAAATATTCCAAATTCGTCTATTGCGCATTGCGGTGTTGTCGGATCTATTTCTACGGAAAACCAAAACCTGAATTTATAAACGAGGATTTCGAGGTGCACAGATCAAAACAAATGTCAAAACGGACCATTGCCAACATAGAAAGTTGGGGAAAAATAACCGGTTAGACTATAAGAAGTTTAGTATTGAAACCATCAACTGCAAAATCAATTAAGAAATATTCGAACACTCAACCAACTCCCATACGAGTAAAGCCATACTAAATATAGAATTTATTTGCATTTTAGTTATATTTTTAGTCAAAAGTTTTTCTTTGCTTTTTACACATTGTTTCTATAAGATTCATACATTTTGACACCATTTTTGTAAGATATTTTTACATTAATAAAGTTGTTTTTGGAACTTTGAACTTGAACACACAGATTGAACCACTGCTTAAACTCGGCATTAGGGTGCTCAGATGTTAAGTTTTTTCACCACTAGCCAACCCTACATAACCCTTATATCCGACTAACTGAGTTAGATATTAACTTTATTTAACTATGATTATATATTAATTTATATAATATTAAAATACGATTTTGTTTATTCTCTTATTCCTGGTTTCCATCCCTCGTTTATCCCCAATTTACAAAATTGCATGACTTGTTTTTATTCTATTTTCTCCTTTGATTAAAGTAGTAAAGATATCAAAGTGGGCGGAGCCTCAGTTGTTTCTGGTCAAACTTTGGACCTAAATATGCTTTCGTACTACCAAAACTACGTGCCTAGAAACTGTTGTTGGAACCATTGTCAATACTTTACTACTGATGTGGCAACGCCGTCAAGCCCACAGTTTGTACACGGTAGCAAAACAGCTGTTTATTTAGTTCATAAACGTCAACAGACAATTACGAAATTCTAAAGTTTTTATGTGATTTTTCCCAACCAACCTGTGATCTCAAATTCCAATTACAATGCCTAAATAATGCCGCACAGCCCTTACAGTAATAGGAAGGAGGAGTGCCTCTTCTATAAGGTAACTTTTTGGACAATATATAACCTCAAAACCCAGCTCTATAAAATACCATTAAGGCGTTGTATAGAAAAAAACGTGTCTAGTAGTGTTGGGTTATTTACAGAAACAAGACAAATATGTAACGTATGCCTTAAACGTAAAAATGACACATTACAAATGGTATGTGCTTCGCGCGATTAGAGACATTTATGGTCCACATATTCGGTCTTCAGAGCGCACTATTCGCTGTAGCATTTTCCAAAATTTGAGACCCAGTTTTCATTATTGAATAATACTCGACCAAACAAACCACACTTAGCACGAAGTGCAGAAAATATAGCGGCAGTAGCTACGAGTGTACGCTATGACTGCCTGGTAGAATCATCGGTCCAAATTTTTTCAAAAACGAGGCTGGTCAAAACGTAACTGTGATTGGCGCCCGTTATCGTACCATGTTAACAGACTATTTGCTGCCTGAAATTGAAGCCCGTGATCTCGATCACATTTGGTTTCAACAAGACGGCGGCGCTACGTGAAACTATGACATTACTGCGAGAAAAATTCGGTGAATAGTTATGGCGTATTGCATTGGGAAAATGAGTGCAGCACTGGTGGTGCACTGACACTGGAACGGTGCTGTCATAAATTTGCACCGAGTGCAGTTTCAATGGAACACGCGAAAAATGAAAAATCGCACTCATGTGGTATGCAAGCCAATATTTAACCTAATCTATGCAATAACCTCACACTTTTTGTTTTGTTATATATCGCCGTTGGTTCGATGAAGTGCTCTGTGTTCCAAATGAAATTTTACAGAGACACAAAAACTTCCTATGACTTCCATTCCCAAATCCTTTTTTATTCTTGCTTTAAGCAACGTTAATATAACATTTTTTTGCAAATAATTTTTTATAGGATATCCATTATAAATAGGGCAAATTGATTGCGCAAAAATCTCATTTTTGAAAAAAATTTCACATCACAGGTTTTAACAGACCAACGATGATATCCATTTTTATTTGTTTCAAAGTTACCCGCCCATAAATATTATCATAAGATAACAATAAAAATTCATAAAGTAAATAAACAATGATTTTATTTAAATATTTTAAAAATGCCCACCTGCTTATTGAATGCAGGATTGTGCTCGTATACCAACAGATAGAGTAGTTCTGTGTATTTGGCGCTTGTTTTTCAGAAAAACCTAAACAGAAGTGTACTTTATGCTTCCAAAATTTGAACATAAGGATTTGAAACACCTTGTATACATATATAATATTTCACAAGTGTCTTTTAACTAAACGTAACTTTCCTGCTTTGCAGAATTTGGTTAAAAACATGTTGTTTAAAAACCATTTGTTGGAAAGCAATAACATTTTCTTGAAAAGGAAAATTATTCAAAAACATTTTCTTCAAACAAAAATTGTTTGAAAACATTTTGTTAAAATTTTTTTGTTTAAAAACATTTTCTTGAAAAGAAAAATTGTTCAAAAACATTTTCTTCAAACAAAAAATTGTTTGAAAACATTTTCTTATAAATTTTTTGTTCAAAAACATTTTCTTTAAAAGTAATTTTTTTTTCAAAAGGAAAAATTGTTCAAAAAAGTTTTTGAAGAAAATATTTTTGAACAAATTTCCATTCAACAAGAACATAACCTAACCTAACAGCTAGGTAAGGGTGTTTTAACATACCATAAAAATGACAACAGATGTGCCTCAGCACTAATGAAGTTTCGTCCCCCGTGTTTTTTTTTTACAGAATTGAGACTCTTTGAACTTGTTGATGACGAATTCCTCAGTGCTCAACTCGAGCCGAAACAAAATATATTTATTTTTACTTATAATCATAGGGCCCAGTCAACCAAATCCATAGAAATAAGTAAATTTCTTGTTAAATCTGTAAACCACATTTTCAATAAAGTTTTTGATTTTTCGAGTTTCCTTTCTTATTGTTTGCCCTGTACAAAACGTTTCCTCTTCATCTTCATCGCTGCTACTACTTAGCAGCGAAGAAAATAATAAAAAATCGATCACTTCTTTATCTGCACTCATTTTAACGTCCCACGACAATAATAAGCGTTTAAAATTAATGGCGGGAAAAAGTTTTCGGTGCGGCACGAGCTCTCAGAGCCGGTGTCAAAAAAGCCGCACTCAGTGCCAAACTGAATTCATAAGTTCCTCAATGGAATACAAAAAATGAAAAAGTGCATGTCAATGGAATACAAACACCGAGCCAATTGTGCACCAGTGCTGCACTCATTTTCCCAATGGAATACGCCACTAATTTCACGCTTTGGACCTGTGAATTGGTCGCCTAGGTCATTACAGCTCTAGACTATGGGGCTTGGTCCAAAGTCTACAAGGATAAGCCGGCTACAATAATTGAGGCACTGGAAGCTAACACTAATCGCGTTATTCGCCAAATACCACTCGCTCCAACGCGTCATAGAAAATTGAAACCTGGGAATGGACCATGTTCGCCGCAGTCAAGGCCAACAAGCTAAAAGCTTACCAAGACATTGTGCATTTGAAATATTTGGTATAAGGTAAGTTTTATATTTGAGTTAGTTGATATATTTGTGCCAAAAGTGCCAGAAAATAGATTCTTACTTAGGAGGTAGGAGAAGTACCGAAAGCTGGAAAACTATAAGATCGATTAAAAAAGAAACATGCAGAGATATTTTTCACCAATACTAGACAAAGAATGGAATGAGCATTTTAAAAAACTTTTAACTGAAGATAGAGCAGAATTCAAGGAAGACGAAAGAGACAATATCATTAGAACGATGGGATCTCCAGTACCCCTCACAATCTCTGGGGTCAAAAACGTGTGCACAACCTTAAAAAGCGGTAAGTCTGCCGGATCCGGAAATACCCCAACTGAACTTACTAAATATGGCACTGAAGAACTGTTTTGGAGATTACGGAATCTTTTCCAAAAATATTTAAATGGAGCTGTAGTACCAACTGAGTGGAAAACGTCATATATATCCACAATACACAAAAAAGGAAGGAAAGATATATGTGACAATTATAGAGGTATATCTGTAACTAGTACGCTAAGCAGAATATATGGCAAAATAATAAGAAATAAAGTGGAGAGCGAATATAAAGATATGCAGGCAGAAGAACAAGCCGGTTTCAGGGCGGGTAGATCGACTTCAGATCATCTCTTTTGTATAACCCAAGTTATTGAAAAGAAAATGGCATACGGACAAGAGCTGCATCTGCTTTACGTAGATTTGCAGAAGGCATATGATAGTATACCACTAAATCTACTTTGGAAAGCGTTGGAAAACACAAACATAAGCGTACAACTAATGAAGGAAAGAGTTATACCGCAATAGTAATGCAAAAGTTAAAATAAAAGCAAAACTAACCAAATGCTTTCAAGTAAATAAAGGTCTAAACAAGGTTGCTTTATCTTGCCTACGCTCTTCAAGATATATTTGGAACAAGTCCTTAAAGTCTGGAAGTAAAAATGCCAAAACATGGGAATTCCGTTGGATGAAACCACCTTACTTTATGTTTCGCCGATGATCAGATAGTGGTGGCTCAGGATTATGACGACCTCGAATATATGACACGAAAACTAATAGAAGAGTACAATCAGTGGGGACTAGAGGTTAATATCAATAAGACAGAGTATATGTGTATTGGTGGAACGAAACAGGATATAATCTTAAATACTGGACAGAGAATGTAGTCCTGTGATGAGTATAAATACTTAGGTCTAAAAATTACAGCTGACGGAACACTAGACAAAGCTATAAAAGATAGAAACGTACAAGGCAGAAAAGCAATAACTTTATTAAATGGAATAATTTGGGACCAAAGTATATCAAAGCATAACAAAAAGCTTATATATAACACCATTGTAAAAAGTATTATTACATACGGCTCAGAAGTATGGCCAATCAAAGATAGAACAGAAAAAAATGCTTTCCGCTACCGAGATGGACTATTGGAGAAGAGCAGCAGGGAAATCAAAAAGAGAAAGAGTTACAAATCAAAGAATAAGAGAAATTATGACAGTGGGTGAACATACTTTAGTGGATGATATAAGAACAAAACAACTGGTGTCGTACGGACATGTACAAATAATGGATGATGGAAGACTACCTGAACAAATATTACAGTGGAAACCAACTGGCCGAAGAAAACGAGGAAGGCCGAGGAAAAGCTGGAGAGAAGGAATAGACAGTGAAATAAGAATAAGAGGCCTAGATGCTGAATTATGGGCAAACAGAAACGAGTGGAGATTGGGTATCGGAAGACGTAGAACGTTGTGAAACCGATAAATATATATATGATACTTGCAGATTTCCTACTATATTAAAGGCTTTTTATGTAAATGGACACTCCGAGTGACGTCATCTCCCGCGTTCAACAACTGGCTTTAGTAAGAAAGTTACCAGGTAACCTATCCTCTACAGACCTTGTGCAGGGATTATTGTAACTTACTAATTTTTGCAAAAAAGTTTAATTTTTTTGACAAATAAATAAACTAATAAGAAGCCTTCTATAGTTATCTGAGTATCTAAAGGTTTTATAAGGCTACTAATTAATGTTAAGTACTAATATAAAATTTGGAAAAAAAAATTCTATTTTAAATTGAAAAAATAGTCCATTTCTCAAAGTGGTGTTTGCAAATTACAAAGAAAAACTGAATGTATTCTCCACTAAAGTGTGTTTCGAGTCCAAAGAGACCCATCGTCAGCTAAAACAAGTTAAACAAAGAAGTGTAACTACATCCGAAGCAACTTTAGTGCATATTAAATAGATTAAACCGATACCCCCTTAAAATGTAACATACCTTTCAAAAACCTTCAAAAGACCCTTGTACCCCCAGCAAGCTAATGCGAGGGTTCAAATAGATACATAGAGGTCGCTGCGTGGATCGATGGATCATTATCATTATTTTCTATATTCAATACTCCAGTACTGGTTGAAGTTTAACTCCATTAGCTGTATAATTACACTAATGTGTGGGTTTTCATTAGATTCCCACTCCATTTTAGAGGTTTATAAGTTAACTGTTTGCCTTATAGAGATATTTAAAAAATTTTAAAATAATTTATTTACATTATTGATTGTTTAGCGTTGAAGGGAAAAGATTAATGATCTTGGGCCGGCATAGATGTCGCCTTTCTTAAGTTTGTCTTAGGGTCACTGCATCCCAGAAGCCTGGACGCCAGGCTTCCAGAATGCAGTGACCCTAGTTTGTCTACCTGGCTTCCTGCCATTTTTCCTGACATAAAATTTAAACAAAGTGTAATTTGTTTGGTTTGATTGGATTTCCCTCGAGTTGTAAAATTTTTCCCTAAGCATTAGTAATTTAATGATTAGTTTTTAGATATACCAAGATGAGGACACTCTTACCCATTGGCGTGCTGGTGTGGGGGTTTGAATTCAAATTTCGCGCGGTTAAAGTTTTGTAGGTGGTAGACGCTTTTTACTCATTGAACTGAGTAGCGCTAAGTGGTATCACCACGTTCCGCTACTGCGCTGGCAGTCCGGTTCCTACAATGAGTAACAGATAGCATGATGGCGCCTCCAGGATCAAAATATTCCGGAGGTAAAATACCCGACTACTCGGATCTCCGGGCGTCGGGTGATCCTGGGGGTCCTTCATGCAAAGATATTAAAAGAAGACCAAAAACTCAACTCAGAATTGATTTTAGGAATATAAGAGGATTAATTACCAACATGAACTCAGTTCACCAACATCTTGAAGAACAAAGACCTGACATCCTTGTTCTCACTGAAACTAAAATCAGTTCTGCAACACCTATTGTGAACTATATTTATCCCGGCTATGACCTACACCAAAGATTTTGACATAATTTTGGGATCTGTGTGTACATTAAAAATGACCTTTCATGTCATCGAGAGGAGAAGCTAGAACCAGCGAACCTCGATATCATATGGCTGAAATTTACCTCAAAGTCATCGACCAAGTTCATTTGCTGCCTCTACCGACCGCCAAGTAACACCGAGTATCAAAACTTTTTTGCGACATTATACGAAAACTGTGATAGTATACAGTCTAACTATCCACATGCGGAAATTGTTTTTTTAGGCGATTTCAACGTCCACAATATACCCTGGCTAAAACACCACAACAAAACAGATAATGAAGGCAGGGAAGCAGAAGCTTTTGCCATAAGTTGTGGTCTAACGCAGCTTGTCGATGAACCTACCCGTATCTCAGAAAGGGGTGAATTTGCAGCGCTTTTAGACTTGTTCCTAACTACAAATCCTGACTTGTACACCCTAACTACAAATCCTGACTTGTACACAATTCAAGTAGATCCCCCACTTGGTTCATCCGATCATAAACTTATAAGAACAAATTGCGAAATGTTCATACCGCCAAGCCAACAATCACTTCCTCGTAAAATGTGGCACTATAAATCGGCAAAATGGAATGACCTTAAACAGTTTTACCTGGATTTTCCATGGCAAGAGGTTTGCTTTAAAACAGCTGATCCCACTATTTGCTGTAATGAAATAACAAAAGTAATCTTATCTGGAATGGATGCATATATCCCACATACAATAAAACGCAGAGCTAATGCAAAACCTTGGTTCAACAGCCAGTGTCAAACGGCTGTACAGAAAAAACACAGAGCATATAACCTTTGGAAACGACAACAAACCGCTCGAAACCAGAAATAGTTGCATAATTACTATTGACGCCGCCAAAGAAACATACAATCAAAGAATAAAAAACAGGTTGCTGAATTGTCCAAGTAGTTCTAGGTCCTTTTGGTCTCTTGCAAAAGTCGTTGAATGACTGACTTCACCAAGTCATCCATACCACCACTTACAGATAAAAATACTCACTTAGCCACAACATCAGAGGAAAAAGCCAATATGCTGGCCAAAATCTTTTCCTCTAACTCAAACCTAACAGTGCCAAATGGAAAAACTCCACCGTTCATTGAAAGGGTTTCCCACAGTATGCCAGAGGTACCCTTGTGTCACAGAGAAATACGAAAATCCCTTAAAAAGTTGGATACAAACAAAGCAATGGGTCCAGATGGCATTCCCGCGATAGTACTCAAAAATTGTGCTAGCGAACTCACCCCAACTTTCGCAAAATTATTCAATTTATCTTATAGGCAAGGAGTATATCCATCATAATGGAAGTCTGCCGCAGTACAACCCATTCCAAAGAAAGGAAAAAAGACAGATCCGTTAAACTATAGACCAATTGCTCTACTTCCGGTGATATCAAAAGTAATGGAAAGAGTTGTGAACAATCACCTAACCAAGTACTTGGAAAAGGACAAAATTATCAACGACAAGCAATACGGATTTCGAAAATATAGGTCAACTGGCGATTTACTTACATACGTCACTCACTTATGGCAAAATGCGATTGAGTTGCGAGGTGAAACAAGAATAATTGCCTTAGATATATCTAAAGCATTCGATAAAGTCTGGCATGAAAATCTGCTCAACAAGCTCAAAGCAACGGGATTGTCGCCGAGACTTTGCACTTGGTTTGAAAGTTACCTTAAGGATAGATCCATTTATGTTGCACTGGATGGCCGGAACTCCAACTGTTACCAAATAAATGCTGGTGTGCCACAGGGAGCAATCCTTTCGCCAACACTTTTTCTGATTTACATAAATGACCTCATAGATAAAACAGTAAATCCACTTTAATGCTTTGCAGATGATGGCAATGTAGTCTCCTCAGTCAGACCACCCACATGTCTCTCCGCACGTGAATTCCATTACCTTAGACTAACTGAAATATCACAGATAAATAACGACTTGGAGATAATAGAGGACTGGGGCAACAAAAACCTTGTACAGTTCAACGCGCAGAAAACCCAAGCAGCCCTGTTTTCAAAAAAGACCAGCACCGGTGAGCCAAACATCATGCTATCTGGAAGTGCTGTCGCATTGCAGAGCCAGTTGAACATCTTAGGAATCACTGCAGAGACCAACATGTCTTGGCACAGTCACGTGGCAGATATAGCTAAAAGGGCGTCCCAAAAGCTTGGGGTGCAATTTCGTACAAGACATCTGTATACACCAAGCCAACTGCTGACACTCTACAAAGCCCAGATTCGACCAACTATGGAGTACTGCTCACATATATGGAGTGCGGCACCCAAACATACCTTAATGCTTTTGAACACCGTGCAAAAACGAGCTATCAAGCTGATCTCAATGACCCCGCACTTACCCGTAGCTTGGATAGTCTCGAACATCGAAGAACTGTGGGCGATCTATCTCTCTTCTACAGGTATTATCACGGAAAATGCTCTGAAGAGTTGGCACGTATGATCCCCCCGGGAGTAGCATCTACTAGGCGAACACGTCAAACAGACGGTAACCATCAATTTATTGTCAAAATAGAGGCACCAAGAACCTCATTATATCAGAATTCATATCTCTGGAGAACAGCATCGCTGTGGAATAAACTCCCTGCGACAGTTTTCCCTGCAGGTTACAACCTGAACCGTTTCAAAACCAACACACACCAACATTTCCGCGCACTTGCCGCTTCTCGAGCGTGATAGGGATCTCCTTGAGAGTGCGCATACCCGTAAAAAAAAACAAAAAACATACCCCGGAAGTAGAATATTCTGTCATAACCTCAAAATAATTTATTTTTCTTCTTTTCCAACAATGTGGCGTAAGAAGCACAAATTTAACAAAAAAAAAATTCATTTGAAAAAATGGAAATAAGTTAAAAATAAAAATGAAATTAAGTTAAATTAAAATTAAATTTAGTTAAGATGATAAATAAAAGATATAGTTTGATGGTTGATTAGTGCCTTCAACCAAAAAAATGTGGTAAGATATATTTGATCACTCTGAAAAGACAAATATTAAAAGTTAAAATTCCTTTATCTTTAACGCAATTCTATATCTTTTGATTTACATAATTCTCCACTTCCCACTCCTGTTCAAGATACCTCTTTTTCGCTGGATTTTCAACTAGTAATAGCATCTATTTGAACCCTCGCATTAGCTTACTGGGGGTACGAGGGTCTTTCGAAGGTTTTTAAAAGGTATGTTACATTTTAAGGGGGTATCGGTTTAATCTATTTAATATGCACTAAAATTGCTTCGGATGTAGTTACACTTCTTTGTTTAACTTGTTTTAGCTGATGATGGGTCTCTTTAGACTCGAAACATGTCCTAAATAAAACCCGAAACAATAAAGACTTTAGTGGAGAAGACATTCAGTTTTTCTTTGTAATTCTATTTTAATTACAACAAAATATAAAAAAAAAGGTCAAATCAGACGCCGGTTGGTTGGTGCGCCGGCCGTGTAGCCGCTCACTATGGATGAAACAATGATTATGCGAATCAAAAGAAAATATGAAGAAGAGGGAAATGTTCGGCGAAAACAAGGCACTGAAAATCCATGCGCTCCAGTCATATTATTAGCAAATTAAAGAAATATAGACAAATAAACAATATTTAATAACATTCATTGCACCATCCATTGGCCTGGATAATACTTGCTAGTCTTCTAGGCATTGAATTTGCTAAATTTTGTAATAAATTTGGGTTTGCCTAAATGAAGTCTTCATATGCTTATATAAACTTACTTACATTTTTTATTTGAATCCCCATCTGAGCACACATCTCTAACATTCTGATTGACCACTTCGCCGAAGTTCTGCTGTATCTTTTTAGTCTAGATATCATCCGTTCATAAATACCCAGTCGTAGCGGTGGGCTGGTCACTATGCTCTGGGAGTGTTCCACAGATGGGTGTCTGGTAGAATTAAATCTAAAACAAAGTAATATCCTATCATTTGTATCATTTTTTCTGCTAAAAAGAGGCAGTGATGTCCCTGAATAAAAGAAACGGATTAGCCATCAGTAAGTTCTCTGGGTAGGACCCTTGTATACATACGAACCCTGAAGTGCAGCACACCCGTTTCCTATGTATTGCCATAGTTTATGCAAAATAAAAAGAAATTATTCAGTTTTATGTCATTTTCTCAAAAGGTAAGCATTTTACAGAAAGTTCACTGTTAGCACTTTACTGGCATCCATAAATTGGGGTTATTTTTTAAGATAACGAAAACAAATAATGTTATTTTAGATAGCATTTTAGGAAAAAATGTTAAAACACCTGTGTTAGAGAACTGATGTCTCATTTTATAGGCAACTAATTGATTTTTATTTTATGGTATTACATATTTTCTCAAAAATAAGCAATTTCGGTTCTCCACCATCCACTAAAAAAAATTGGTCAAATTCCAAAATGGCGACGAAATGTTTAACGTCATAACTCAAAAACCATTCGTCTGACAAAAAAACGTACAAAAGCGTTTTTGTAGGAAATTTTATTGTCTTCAACTTTTCTCTAAAACTTATTTTTCTAAAATGTACAGGGACCGAGTAATTAAAAAAAAACTACTTTTGTGCACCTTAATCCAAGATGGCGGGAGGGTTTTTGTCTGCATTTTGTCCATAACTTTTTTTATGTATGAAAATTTATTTTTGGTGTAAAGTTTTTGTTATAAAAAATTTAACTCAACTTAAATATTATCTGTGGCTTTTAGTTTTTGAGATATTAGGGACCTTTTTCACGCCCTCCTTTAGTTAACTTTATCCTTTATAAATGCGACATTAAATAACAGATGTCACGTGATATTTTGACGTTTTGCACACAATTTTTTATCCTTTATCCTTTATTTATCTGTCAAAAGCCTGTTTTGTGTTCTGTAGGTTAAAAAGTTCCGAAAACAACTGGGAAAAAACTGCCGGAAATTTACTGTGCACTTCTTATTTTTTTTACGCACTTCACAGAACATGGATGACTTTTGGTTAGTTGGTGAACACTGTTGCCAAACAACACATACCTACCAGTTTTTACCCCGCATTGGTAGCTCTTGAAATAATTGCCTGGTATCAAAAATATTTAAAAGTTACATTACATTTTGACATAACGTTATATGCGCGGCAACACTATCTCTAAATAAAGGAACTAGCAGTCTACGTTATTGGAACACAAGTAAGGTTAAACACTACTCCTTTAGTAAAGGATAAGGTTCGGATCTTATATATGTCGAATTATCACGTCACCGGTGGTCCAGCTAATTTTTGTAAACAAAAGTTAGATCTGATATGAACAATTAATATTTTTTGAAGTTTTTGAAAACTAAGGTAATTTTCCTACGATTTTTTAGTATATTCTTATAAAATAATATTTTTCAGACATACCAGTGGTTATTGTTAATGTGTTCATTTCAGCTTCAAAAATCATTCGCTGACCTACATCTTTGTTTACTTCGCAAGTGCTCGGTTCACCTTTGATACTAAACGATTACATTCAGTTTGACTTGTAGTTTAAGTGTTGTGTAATAAAATACTCTGCCAATATATGGGCCCCTAAGCTCACACTAGGTATCTACTATAGTTATAGCGTACGTGTGAGCTGATATAACTAAAAACTAAAATAAATTTTATTCAACCCCAGACTAAATTACCTTTCGTTTGATACCACACAAGCCATGTTTTGGCTTAAACTCAAATTTTTGAAATCTACCCCCACCCTTAAAAAAACAAAAACTAAAATATATTTTGTTTAACTCCGGACTCAATTACCTTTCGTTTGATATCACACACGCCATATTTTTACGTAAACTGTAATTTTGAAATCTACCCCCACCCTTAAAAAAAACTAAAATATATTTTGTTTAACTCCAAACTCAATTACCTTTCGTTTGATATCACACACGCCATATTTTCACATAAACTCTAATTTTTAAAATCAACCCCCACCCTTTTATTTGGCTTGTGTTCGGTGGATTTTGTTCATTTTTAAATGGGACCATCTCTACCCAAGACCCAGCCTAGGTACCAAATTTCATTGAAATCTGGCAAGCGGTTTTTGAGTTATGCGCGTTGGTCGTTACAGACAGACATACAGACAGACAGACAGACAGACG
This sequence comes from Aspidapion aeneum, assembly GCA_963576565.1. Classification (NCBI taxonomy): domain Eukaryota; kingdom Metazoa; phylum Arthropoda; class Insecta; order Coleoptera; family Brentidae; genus Aspidapion; species Aspidapion aeneum. The sequence goes on along the minus strand of OY755046.1, from coordinate 31,876,512 downwards.
GCGCAACAAAAAAGTTTCAAAATCATCTGAAACGCAAAGATATATAAAAATTTTTGAAATCGGAGCAACTCGAAAAAATTAGGATCACCATAGCTCACACTACTATAGTATAGTATATGTGTGAGCTAAAATAAAGCGGGCTAAACAAAAATAACGACAATAGGTCTAGAAAATTACATTTTATAAGGATGTACTAGAAAACAGTAGGAAAATTGCCTTGGTTTTCAAAAAATTCAAAAAATATTAGTTGTTCCGTTGTTCATATCAGATCTAACTTTTGTTTACAATCAGCTGGACCACCAGTGACGTAAAAATTCGATATATATATAAGATCCGAACACCGGTCTATTCTATCCACCGTGCATACCAGGTAACTGCGCATGCCTCAAACAGAAGATAAGAGAAAAATTGAACATGCAAAAGGTCCCTATTAATTAAAGTTGTTTTTTTTATGGAATAACCCCAAAATGCGGTTTTTACTTTTAAGCTTCTTTTGAAAATTGAGTTACATATGTGGAACTTTTTATCTCCTAGAAACAGATAAAACCAACCAAAAGCTTCGAATTTGGGACACCCTATAGTTACCTGCAATTCAACACCTTTGAATGATTCAACATCTTGATTTTCGGTGACTTTCTGACAGCTTTTCTGGAACTCGAGATAATTAAAGATGGCTCTTTTTCTACAATCTTATCTTCCCTTGGCGTGTTAACGTTGATATGTTCTCTGTTCGTTAGTTTTTCAGATATCGATGTATCACGATTGGAGACATTTTGGTATCTGTTATTGACTTTTTCAGAAACAGGCGTGTTTGCAACAATGTTATTTTCTCTTTTTGGAGTTTCTGAGATCTTGTTGTTCAAAATATTCTCACCGTTGCCAATATTGACGTACAACAGATTATTTTCTTGTAGTTGTTTTTGGATGGGCGTGGACGAACTTTTGTCTTCAAATAATTGAGGACAGAAAAATGAATCCTCCACGGAGTCATGTTGTTTTGTATTCCAAATGTTTACTTCATTTTGTTTCACATAGGGGTTTATATTCACATCATGAACATTAAACTTTGTTAGTTTGGGTGTCATTTTGTTCCTGTTGTTAAGAGGAGCATTTTTCTCAAAATTTTTATTTTCATAGATATCAACAGCATTCGTTTGGATTGAGTTTCTATCAGTAGCCCCTTTGCTCGGACGAGGTGTTTCCGAAATGTCATTTTCACAGTTTTCTTCATCATTATCTACGGTTTGAGTTGCAGCACTTTTTAGAAGTGGTTTATCTTTTCCTGTAGAGAAAAAAAACGTTATATAAAAACATAAGTTTTAGTAGAGTAAATTTCTAGGGTATTTCAAGAAAAAGCTGCAAAAAATAGTAGCGAACACAAATTTTCATTCCAGGATCCCCGATTTTCCGGCATCAGAATCCAAGGTAAATCAATCCAAATGTATAATGGTGGCTGCCAAAGTTAAGAAAAAAATTAATTCACTGTCTTAAGAGAAATTAAATTAATTTTGATAAATTTACTTTAACTGAGACCTACTCAATTTAAAAATGTAAAAAAAATATTTAACTTTGCTTATGGGAGATAGTTATGAAGTAAAATATGGTCAATTTAATCAAATGATCAGGTATGTGACATCTATCTATCTATTTAGCCTTATTCGATCCATCTTTGGACATAGGCCTCCCCCAATATCTTCCACTCTTCCCTGTCTGTCGCCGTGTTCATCCATCCAGTTCCCGCATGTTCTTCAAATCATCCGCCTCATCCCTGTACGAAATATGTCAACTTTTTTGACATTTTTAAAATGTCTGTGTTTTGTTTAACGGGATGTCTTGTTTTGTCCAGTTTTTTTTGTTAAATTTCGAAAAAAAACAAAAATGCGTTTTCTATACTTTTTCGGCCGCCATCGTATAAAAATTATATGGATCTCCATCAAACAACGGCTGTAATCAAAATTCTGTATTGTCCGGCCAGAATAAAATGAGGCGCAAAAGAGATGGCTTTAATTAGCGCTATATTTCTCTGTCCAGTGACGTACTATAGTTTTTTAATTCATCATTCTTAGGTATTAATTCTATATTTTTTTGCTTAAAAAGAAATATTTTTTTAAAACTTTTATACTTATTATATTATATAGGTATACCTATTTCATTAGGTAGGTGCATACGAATCTAGAAACCTAAAAAAATACCAATTGACTTTCTAAAAATTGAAAAAATCCAAAATAATTCGTTATTTTAAATTAATTTTATTATAAAATTAAAAAAAGAGTAAATGATACGCCACTGTTTCTTTTTTTGGTATAGAATGGGTATGAAACGTCATCCTGTTTGAGCCCAGCGATAACAATAGAAGCCCAATAAAAGGGTGTGAATTATGAACGGGCTGGAGCCGATTTAGTTAAATGTACCAGACGAGTACCGTTTCTTCTTGTAATATTAAAATTTTGTTACATGTAAGTTATTGTCAAAAAAATAATTATTTTACTGTGAAAATTAAATATTAAAAAAAAAACGTTTTATAACTTTTCGAAGAAGGCATTAAAGTACATTTAATTTATTATTAAAAGTTTTACAGCAAAATTAATATAACAGGGAAAACATTTTAAAAGTATTTTTGAACACTTGCTTTTAAAGCACTTTATTTTAATACAAAAAAAATTAATATTTTACTGCGAAAATAAAATATTCACAAAAAAACGTTTTAATAACATTGCGAAGTTCTGACAGGTTGATGTTTGCTGGCCTTGCCTTGGTGTGAAATGTTCCATAATCTTTGGAAATATCCTCATTTGCTAAAATCTGATATAATCTGAATATTAAATCTCCTTATAAGAATCATCATCATATTTCTTTCCGTAAACATGAGACGTTAGTGACGTAATGTTCTTACAATATTTACAATAAAAGTACAAGCTTTTTGTACTAAAAAAATTAATAAAATAAATTGTTTTAAAAGTACAGTTTGTTTTGTAAAAAAAAAATAAAAAAAATCTTTAAAAAATTTCAGTACTTTTTGTACTAAAAAAATTAAAAAAATACATTGCTTTAAAAGTACATGCTTTTGTGTGCAAATTTAAAAAAAAAATGCATTGCTTTAAAAGTGCATGCCTTTTTGTATTAAAAAGTATATCTGCTGGCCTGATAAAGGCCGGTGTGCCACGCGGTGCTACTAAAGCACTTCTAACAATGTACTTTACCGTTACTGGCTGCTGGCAATGACATTACAAAAAAAAGCATTTTTTAAAAATTAATGTTTGTTGTGATCGATATCTGCGCACTATTACAACCACCCCACCCCTCCCTCTCACCAGGATCAAAATCTTCTTACCAGGTGGTGAATGTTCTTTGGAACCACTAGAACTGCTTTTGGGTCTGTCACTATTAGTATCACTATTCTGTGATACCAAATGAGTGTCAAAACGCAAGTTTAAATTCGTAACGTTCCAAGCTCCACTGTTGTCGTTTTGCCTTGTGGTTAGACTGCGCCTTTTATTGACTGGTGTATCTTCTATAAACAGAAATCAAAAGAAGACGATATGACACACGAGTTAAACTAGACTATACTTGCAAGATAACAGTTTTTTCAGGCAAGTAAATAAAAAAGTTAATACCAAATATAGTAGTTTATACAACAAGTGGCTAAAACACAGACATACTTTTTAGGTCCCTTTAGGTTCCAACGTCCCCAAACCTAAAAAGTACGTTTTTAAAACGTTCTAAGTGAAAAAAAAACGACCACTTTGGATGTTTTTAAAACATTCTTTTTACGTCTCTTTAGGTCCAGAATATTCCCGTACCTAAAAAGTACATTTTTAAAACTTCTTAAAAACGACGTCCCTTTAAGCCCTCAATTTTTGCGCACCTAAATACCTTAGGGGCCTAACTTTTGCGTACCTTAGGGCTATAACTATTGATTACCTGAAACGTACTTTTTAAAATATACTTCTTCTTTCATACCTAAAAAGTATGTTTTTAAAACGTTCTTAGTGAAACATATAAAAACGTCCACTTTGGATGTTTCTATAACATTCTTTTTAGGTCTTTTTAGGTCCACAATATTCCCGTACCTAAAAAAATAAATTTTTAAAACGATTCAAAAAAGTCGTCCCTTTAGGTCCTCAATTTTTGCGCACCCAAAAAGTACGTTTATAAAATTTACTGTTTAGGTACCTTCGGGCCTAACGTTTCCGTACCTGAAAAGTACGTTTTTAAAACATTTTAAAACGTGCTAGTCAGGAAATTTTTAAAATATACGTTTTAGGTCTCTTAGGGCCCTAACTTATCCGTACTTACACTGCACATCCCTAGTAACACACGAGCTAATCATGACGTTTTTAAAATGTAATTTTTAGGTACATTAGGACCCTAACTTTGGCGTAGGTACCTAAAAAGTACGTTTTTAAAACGTCCCGAAAAGGACGCGCAATTTAGGTCGTTACAAACATACTTTTATGGTCCCTCACATTTCTTTAACCAGAATCATCATTATTATCTACATAGGCTGATCAGAAAAAAGTAAATATTGAACTTTTCTAGAAGATTGGAGTGGAGTCAAGTTTTAGGAGGGACCAATGAAAAGGTCCAATACGTAAGGGCACAATATGTAAGGCGTTGGGCCCCGCCTAGACTTTATGATTTTCTGAAACGTTTTTTAAACGTCCCCTAAAACGTTTTTTAGACGTCCCTGAAATGTTTTTTGTACGTCCTCGAAACGCTTTAGAACGTTTCCGAACGTCACTGGAGCGTTTATTAAACGTCCCCAAATTTTGTAAAAGGTCTAAAAAAGTAAAATTAACAAACGTCCGAAAAACGTTTTTTCTGTGGGAACGTTTTAAAAACGTAAAAAGACTCACAAAAACGTTCCAGTGACCTCCGAGGGACCTCTTTCAAACCCTGAGGGACCTAGGCGTACGTTTTTAAAATGTCCCCTAGGTCCAAATTGGACGTTTTAAAAACGTTTTTAAAATGTACAAGTGTTACTAGGGATGTGCAGTGCCAATTTGTAGAGAAGACGCTGTGGAGAGGAAATACTCACACAAATGGCACCATTAGGTTAGGCGTTAGCACAGGTTGCGAGGGATTTAAAGAGATGGCGTCAGTTGCCAAGTGCTTGAAAATAGTTCCTCTCTAGCTTTCAGCGCAAAATAATTTCATATACTTGTTGCAAGTACTCGAAAAGTGTAGCCGTATCGGCGGTACATATACTTATCTTTTTTAACACCGATTCGCATCTTCAAAAAATCGTTAAGCAAATGTTTTTCCAAAAAAAATACGCGTTTTGTCCGGTCGCAATTAGAAATCTGTTTACTTAAATATATTTACATCCTACAATTCCATACTAACACGTAGAACTGGCAACATAGTTGCGAGTTTCTCTCCACAACGCCTCAAGCGTATTTACGTTTCCGTGCTGATTTCACGGCAGCGCTGTTTTGAGATAGACACGGAAATGTTGCAACATATTTGGTTAAAAATGCGTGTTGATTTTAAGGCGCCGAGGCTCGAACAAGGCACGGATTTGTATTGAATTACGCAGCGCAGGGGTTTACTTATTAGTGCACATTTGAAACTTAAATTGGATTCACGTTGTTTTATAGGTTGATTTTGAGGTTATATGTTTCTTAATATGAAAATTATGAAGCAGTTTAAAAGTATTTGTACTAGTATTACTCAAGATTTTGAAATTCGTTGAAGTTTGAAGAACACTCTTCCATTAACTATACCTGCAAAGTTCAGTTTTCATTGTCTTACACCGGCAACTACGACGCCAGATGTTATTCTGTTATTAATAAATTTTAATGATTTAAATGATTTTCACTTGATTTCTAACCACATGAAAATAGAAAGTTTCAAAAACCTAACCTAACGAAAGCTAATCAATCAAATCTAACCGAACCGAACCAAAGCAAACTGAACCAATAATTTTTTTCAAAAAAAAAACTTTCCTGAGTTCCTACCCAGGATCCTAAAGGATGTGAATCCGAACCGAACCGATCCTAACTAAACCGAACCAAACCCAGTCTAACCAAACTAAACTACAACACTATTCACACCCTCTTGGATCCCGCGAAAGAAGTCAGGAAAGTTTTTTTTAATTGTTAGTTCAGTTTGCTTTGGTTCGGTTCGGTTTGGTTCAATTCGGTTCGGATTCACATCCTCTAGGATCCCGAGTAGGAAGTCAGGAAAGTTTTTTTTTTTTGAAAAAAATTATTGGTTCAGTTTGCTTTGGTTCGGTTAGATTTGATTGATTAGCTTTCGTTATGTTGGCGTTTTAACCTGACAGTTGAATACGCTTTTGTAATAGTTTAATAAGCAATGTTCTCTTACAGATCCGTGCTCATTTCGAGATCAAAACTCTTAAAATCAACACGTATTTGAACCCAAATATATTGTAACATTTCCGTGTCTATTTCAAAACCGCGCCGACGTGAAATGAGCACGGAAACGTAAATACGCGCCCCTCAAGTAGCACGGTTTCTAGTGCGACCAAGTGAGTGATACTTCAAATTGATTTTTAAAAAAGAGTTGGTAGGAGAAAAAAAATCAAGACAAAACTAGTAAGCACCCGGGCCTAATATTTATCTTCCTAGCCCGCGCAGCAATGGCTAGAGAAGGTATTGTTATAGACGAAAATTTTTTTTTGATATACCGCTGAGAATGTGTTATTTGGGTGTATTATCTTAGCAATATCGTCGCGACGTCTGTATGTGAAAAATAGTGTTCGACACTGTAACGCGCTGATTAGATTTTGGTCCAAATCCATTAATATGCGGTTTTCGGAATATGGTAAATCACATTTTTCTCAGTAATTTATGTTATAACCAAAACCTTTGTTTTCTGAGATATTTACATAAAACTGTTTTCAAGGCTGATTTAAAAGGAGGTATCATGTATCCATTTTTATTTATTTTTTTATTGGTGACGGATAGACCTATGTTTTGTAGTTTATTGGGAGTACGTAAAATAGTATTCTTGACGAAGCTATACAAAAGAAAGTTTTTATGACATTATTGCAGAGACCTCGTATCTTAGACATTTACCTATCATAGGATCTGCGTCCTTTAACTCCAAAGATGTCCTGGTGGTAACAGGAGTGCTCATATCTAAGTTATTGACATTCGAGAGAAATTCTTCGCGAGTCTTCCTCACCCTATTTCTCATAGGGGTATCCTCCACCACTGCACCATCTCTGTCTTCTACCACTACATTATTTATACTATTCCTACAGACGTTTTTCGACTGGCTGATGTTATCTCTTCGCATAGGACTTTCTAAGATATCGTTGTCATTTTTGTGACTGACTGATGAGTGATTTGCTAGTTCCACTTGATCAACAAGTGATTGTCTTCTTCTGTGATGCTTCTTACGATGTTTGCGATTTCTCTTGGTTTTTGGCATGATTGAGATTAATTTATTTTTCTAAAAGCAAAAATTATGATTCTATACATAGTGTTACAAAAATAATGTAAAGGGTCGGGCAACCTTAAGGTTTGACGATTAAAATACTCTGCCAATATATGGGCCCCTAAGCTCACACTAGGTACTATAGTTATAGTGTACGTGTGAGCTAATATAACTAAAAACTGAAATATATTTTATTCAACTCCAGTACTAAATTACCTTTTGTTTGATACCACACAAGCCATGTTTTGACTTAAACTCAAATTTTAGAAATCTACCCCCACCCTTAAAAAAACAAAAACTAAAATGTATTTTGTTAAACTCCGGACTCAATTACCTTTCGTTTGATATCACACACGTCATATTTTCACTTAAACTCTAATTTTTAAAATATACCCCCACCCTTTTTTTAAAATAAATCAAAATGTATTTTGTTTAATTCCAGACTCAATTACCTTTCGTTGGATATCACACACGCCATATTTTGACATAAACTCTAATTTTTTAAATCTACCCCCACCCTTTTATTTGGTTTGTGTTCGGTGGATTTTGTTCATTTTTAAATGGGACCATCTCGACTCAAGACCAAGCCCAGGTACCAAATTTTATTAAAATGGGCCAAGCGGTTTTTGAGTTATGCGCGTTGGTCGACAGACATACAGTCATACATACAGACAGACAGACAGACAGACAGACGGCGCAACAAAAAAGTTTCAAAATCATCTGAAACGCAAAGATATATAAAAATTTTTGAAATCGGAGGAACTTTTTTTTCTCGAAAAAATTAGGATCACCATAGCTCACACTACTATAGTATAGTATATGTGAGCTAAAAATCTCATTGGAAGGCCGAAAAAATATCGAAACACAAAATATCGAAAACACAAAATATCGAAAATACAAAATATCGAAAACATACAAAATATCGAAACTACAAAATATCGAAACCACAAAATATCGAAACTACATTTTATCGAATTACAAAATATCGAAACTACAAAATATCGAAACCACAAAATATCGAAACTTCAAAATATCGAAACTACAAAATATCGAATCACAAAATATCGAAAATACAAAATATCGAAAATACAAAATATCGAAAATACAAAATATCAAAATTACAAAATATCGAAAATACAAAATATCGAATCACAAAATATCGAAATTAACAAATATCGAAAATCAAAAATAGAAAATTTCGAAACCTGACGTAACCTAACCTAATCTAACTAAACCTAATCTGACCTAACCTCATAAAAATAGAAAGTTTCAAAAATCTAACCTGACAAAACCTAATCAAATATAGCCGAAACGAACCGAACCGAACTGAACCGAATCAAAGCAAACTAAACCAACAATTTTTTTCAAAAAAAAACTTTAATGACTTCTTTCCCGGGATCCTAGAAGGTGTGAATACAAACCGAACCGAACCGAACCGAACCAAACCAAACCGAACGTAACTGAACCGAATCAAACTAAACTACAACATTGCTAATAAGGCGCTGACTGTGACGTAGCACGGCATCCCGACACAAAATAGGATTCTCGTATCACCATCTAATCTAATGGTGTCATTGACTGAACTTACACATTATTATCCGATTATTTACCATCTCTTTTTAAATTAATGTATTCGTAAGGGCGCCTAATACCCTTAAACAATCATGATATCAATAAACAAACAGTGGTCTACTCGTTTTAATTACTAAACTCACACATTGTCATCCAGCTACTTACTCTCCCTTTTTAACTCAAATTAGTGGGACGGGCGCACCCAATCTAAAACAGTCTTGGGATTAGTTTGCAAATAGAAGTATTTATAAGACGTCATTTTGACAATCAATGTCAATGACGTTCTTTCATCAGCACACAGTGGGCTCGCGGACCTGATTTTTCGTCAAAAAGGGTTAAATTAAATACATACTGAAACTTCTGAACATCTTTACTAAAAAATAGTAGATAGTCCTGTAGGCCTTGAAAAAACTATTATTTGAGTGCCGCAACTTTCAGAAGTGTCATATTTCCTTTCAACGGAACGCGTTAAAGTGCCATATTTGCATGGCGATTTGATCCAGATTTAAAGCCATTTTGCGACAATATTTTGTTGTATAAAATTCTCATAAAATAAATCTTGTAGAGAGAGGTAAGTAGATTTTATACCTGTACATTTTGATTTCAATTTTGATGTATAGACAAGTATGGTAATGATTTTTGCTTGGGATTTCTGAAATTCTATAAAAATATAGATTTCTTATAAATGTTGGACAAAAATTTTGCTTCAGTCATCAACCGTTTTCTTGAAATTTTTATTTCCTAAGAGTACATATCTTTCAAAAATTATATTTTAAAATCTGCTGCCACAAGTTGCCCATATGAAAGATATTATTAATTTACTAAAAAGGGATTTCTTCGAGAGTGCATGTTTATTATTTTTAAAACACTAGGCTAACTTAAACTAGAGTCCCTGTATGTTGACATATTTGGATATATTAATTAATATATCCAAATATGTCAACATACAGGTACTCTAACTTAAACAAATAAAAATAAAAAAATTATATATTAATAAAAAATACAAATAATAATGTAAAGAATATTCAAAAAATAAAAAGTTAAAAATAAAAAAAATTGAAATGTGCCATAAACCATAAAAAATACAAACTAAAAAATCTCAAAAACCAAGAATTACAGATGAAATTAACTTTAACAGGTGGATTGTTTATGAAAAAAAGGTAAAAAAACTTTTAAGGTAAACGGTTATTTTGAATCATCAGCAGTTTACCAAACCTGCCTTTTAATAAACGAATATAAAAACGTGGCTTTAAAAATATTTTTTTGTTGGACTTAAAAACAAATTTTTCTAGAAAATCATTCTTAATTAATTACGCAGTCGTTAAACTTGCAGGTTCTTATCCGCTACAAAGTCAGGATGACGTTCGTATTATTTTCTAGTTTTTGGTACAGCCAAAGAATAATATTGTTTAACTCTTTTTAATATTTTAAATTTTCAGTTTGGTTTTTAGATTTCTTATTATGGAAACTTTCATCGTTTCCAATGCAGCTTTGTTACGCATTACATGATGAGCTCAATTTAACCTTAAACAACCAAGTACCAAGTTTGACACAAATCGGTTTATAAATAGGATAGTCTATTGGATAAGGATTTTGGGTCCGCCGTGCTAGTTTTGTTTCTTTGAGTAAAAAATTATAATAAGCGACGTTAAACACCGTAGAGTTCCAAATTTGATACATATCGGTTCATAAATGTAAACGTGCTCCATTTCGGGTCCGCCATGATATTTTTTTTTAGGTTTGAGTCAGAAATCTTAATTATCAGCTCTATACACTCCAAAGTTCCAATTTTGATACATACCGGTTCATAAATAGAAAACTCTGCCCTTTTGGATCTGCCATGTAATTTTAGTAAAGTTTGAGTTCATAATTATGATCAGCGACTTTAGACACGCCAAAGTTCTAAATTTGATACCTCTTGGTAAATGAGTTTTTTTGTTAATTTAAGTCCACTCCAAAGTCCTAAATTTCATACTTATTGATTTATAAATAGGAAACTTCGCCATTTTGGATCCGCATTTTGATTTATAATTACTTTTTTCTCATTTTAAAACAAAATATTGTTACAAAACCTGTTTTTCTAATTTTGGTCAAAAATTAGGTCCGGGAGCCCATTGTGCAGCTCTATGAGTTGGACAGCAACAAAAAAATTAGCTGTGATTTAAAAAGAGATGCAAATGAGTATGTTCCAAAATTACAATTTATGTCGGGCAGTGCAGTTTTTTAGTGACGTCACGAGTCAGCGCCTAATGGGTTCGGTTCGGTTCGGTTCGGTTCGGTTTAGTTCAGTTCGGTCCGGTTCGGTTCGAATTCACACCTTCTAGGATCCCGGGAAAGATGTCAGGAAAGTTTTTTTTTTGAAAAAAATTGTTGGTTTAGTTTGCTTTGGTTCGGTTAGATTTGATTAGGTTTTGTTGGGTTAGGTTTTTGAAACTATCTATTTTCGTGTGGTTATATCAGATTAGATTACGTAAGATTAGGTCAGGGTCAGGTTAGGTTAGGTGAAGGTTCCGAAATTTTCTGTTTTTGATTTTCGATATTTTGTTGTTTCGATATATTGTATTTTCGATATTTTGTTATTCGATATTTTGTGTTTTCGATATTTTGTATTTTCGATATTTTGTTGTTTCGATATTTTGTTGTTTCGATATTTTGTATTTTCGATATTTTGTAGTTTCGATATTTTGTTATTCGATATTTTGTAGTTTCGATATTTTGTAGTTTCGATATTTTATAGTTTCGATATAATGTACTTTCGATATTTTAATTCGATATTTTGTTTTGCGATATTTTGTGTTTCGATATTTTTTCGCCCTTCCATCATTACCTAGTTTTAAACATGAAATAACCTTAATGGAACAAGTAGCTACAGAACTTTAAAAAGTATGATATCAAACATTAATCCTGGCTTTATGCTGTATCAAAATTTGTATGATACCGTTACGCCATATACAGGGTGTCCCAGATAAAAGTAACTACTGGAGATTTCGGAAACGGTAAGAGATCCAATGTTGGTTACATGGGAAAAACGTTCCAATTCCGCCCTATTCCAAGCCTATAAGCCTACTTAGATGCTGCTATAAGGGTTTTCAAAATATTGAGCAAAAACTAAAACATGTGTTTATCGACAAATTGAAATATCTCCGTCATCTTGTTAACAAATTTTAGAAAATTCGGTTATTTTGTATTAGCTACTACGGCCAATCGAATGACGTTAACAAATTTTTTCTATGCCTTTTAGTTTTTTTGTAGCCATAGTCAACCGATTATAGAAAACCTATTTTTGGGTTATGGAAATAGTGAATTTATTCAAAAACCGTTTTTCACTTAGGGCCGGTTTATCAATGGCGGGGTATCTCGTCGTGTTAGCTAGCCCTGGGCCAACTCTAACCTTGGGGTAACCCTCGAGTTGAAGAGAAAAGTGTTTATCCACGCGATTTTAACCCAGAGCTTCGAAACTCGCAGGTTGACAATGCTGGTAACAATCGACCATCTAAGTTTTCCCTTCATATTTAACAGTCTGTGCAATTTTTGACATTTTGTGGTTATAATCATGTTTTTTTGTATTGTTGGTTTCGGGTGTTTTGTTAAAAAATATTATTTGGAAAAAACTTATTCAGTTTCTTCAGTTATTGTACTCTAGCCAGTAAGTACCTACTATATGTATGATGGAAATAATTTAGCTACATTAAAATTAGCATGTAGTTCGAACTAGGTAAATTGTTTCTGTTGTACTTAACTACTAATTATAGTCTAAAATAAAAATGCATCTATAGGTACCTATCTACCTATTAAAGCTAGATAATTTAAGAGATAAAACAAGTTAAAAGCAAATGGAATAATGTCTTTGGTATTAGATCATAATTCTGCATTTTTTAAGTTTATTTTTAAACTAATACACCTATTTTATTTTTGTTACAGGTCATGTCTTTACAAGGAAACCAAACAAACTTCTACATTTTAATAAAGAAATATCAATAAGGCACATCAACAAGCAATAATGGTACTAATTTCTGACACATTAACATGTTATCCTGGAATGACCGACGTACACCCCCCTGTGCAGAGCAAGCAGAGGCTTCCTGGGTGACCAGAAAGTGTTTGATGTGATATATTATTTATTCTGTAGCTTATTTTAGCTCACACATATACTATACTATAGTAGTGTGAGCTATGGTGATCCTAATTTTTTCGAGAAAAGAAAAGTTGCTCCGATTTCAAAAATTTTTATATATCTTTGCGTTTCAGATGATTTTGAAACTTTTTTGTTGCGCCGTCTGTCTGTCTGTCTGTCTGTCTGTCTGTATGTCTGTCTGTAACGACCAACGCGCATAACTCAAAAACCGCCTGGCCGATTTTAATGAAATTTGGTACCTAGACTGGGTCTTGGGTCGAGATGGTCCCATTTAAAAATGAACAAAATCCACCGAACAGAAACCAAATAAAAGGGTGGGGGTAGATTTCAAAAATTAGAGTTTATGTGAAAATATGGCGTGTGTGATATCAAACGAAAAGTAATTGAGTCTGGAGTTAAACAAAATACATTTTAGTTTTTGTTTTCTTTAAGGGTGGGGGTAGATTTCAAAAATTTGAGTTTAAGTCAAAACATGACTTGTATGGTATCAAACAAAAGGTAATTTAGTCTGGAGTTGAATAAAATATATTTCAGTTTTTAGTTGTATTAGCTCACACGTACACTATAACTATAGTACCTAGTGTGAGCTTAGGGGCCCATATATTGGCAGAGTATTTTTTTATTATAAAAGTGCTCTAGCATGTTGCAATAATTTAAGTATTTTATTTTGATGTTACGTACTATATATATATAAACTTAATTGTTGATTATTTCTTATTCCTAAAATACCGTTGTATAACAAAAGAACTTAATAGTTATTTTTCATGGGCCGCCAAATAAAAATGTAAAAAACTCTGTTTCAAATATACATTCACTTTTTATTTTGCATTTTTAAATACATATTAAAAATTTTAAAATTATATACATAAATTAGTAATTATAATAAAACTGGTACACATATTGATGAAGATTCATATGTGAGTGGGCCTTGCAGCCACAGAAGACCACGGTTCGGTCCGCTTTGCAGACCCGAACCGAACCGAACCGAACCGAACCGAACCGAACCGAACCGAACCGAAACGAGTCAATATGTTATGCTTGCAGCCCTTCCGCTGCGACCGCCAGTGGGTCTATATTTTGTGGCTCGGTACCTACACATAATAGGTACAGCTCTGTTGGCAGGTGGGATATTTATTGGTTGTTTTTCTATTAAACATGATCTCTCTCATAGAAAAAATAATATTTATTTTTGGCTTGCTTGGTAGACTGCTCCCATTGCAAAAATCTCCATGTCTGTGGAGAATTCCATCATCTCACCCTCGCACCATAAAAAGTATCACCGCTGGTGTTTTAAAAATTTCGGAGCATCCTATTTAACACTAAAATTGAAGTACACAAGTTGAATGTTATGCTTTTGAGAAAAATCAACCAAAATAAAAAAAAACTTCAAAATAATTGGAAATTTTGACGTTGACCCACAGCTAAATACGCTACCCTGCCGTTCGAGCGCGGGTCAAGTTAGCCTAGGGTTAACCCTCGAGTTTGCATTTAACCTTGGATGGATAAACACTTTTGACAATTTTAACCCAGGGCTATCTCTAACTCGAGGGGTAACCCTCCATTGATAAACCGGCCCTTAGTGACGCTGCGACGCGAAGTCACAAAGATCTGTAGAGACAAAATGCCGTTATGGTGCAAAAGGCCAGAAAGTTTTGAAACTTGGCACGATTATACTGTTGATGGTCCAGTAAAATATTCCAGTAAGTTTGCGACCTTGAGAAATGTCCGCCCGCGCTGCCATGTTAAAAAAATGGCGCCCAAATTTAGTTTTTAAAATAACTTGGTTTCCGAAGGTTGCAGAAAAAAAGTTTTAAAAAGAAATTGAAGACAACAAAATTTGCGACAAAAATGAATGTTTTTTTGTCGGACGAATAGTTTTTGGGTTATGATAACAACCATTTTGCAGTGGCGCACCCAGGAATGTCTTGGGGGGGGGGGAGCCGAGGCCTTTTGGGTGGGGGGGGGGAGCCGAGGCCTCTTGGGTGGGGGGGCGGCGAGACCTCATGTTGTCGTATTTTATGCTATTTTATCTACTACTACTACTACTATGTCGGTTTAGAAGGTTTTTCTACGTTGTCCGACGCCTATTCTCCACCTCCTTCGATCCTGACAATCATCTTCTGTCAGATTCTTTTGACTCATTGATCTTTGGATTGACTGTTGCCATTCTAGTTTAGGACGTCCTCTTTTTCTGCGCCCTACTGGTTGCCACTCTAGGACCAGTTTTGGTAATCTTTCGTCGTTCATCCGTTGTACATGGCCGTGCCATATCAGTTGCCTTTTAGTGATGTCATCCGTTATGCTTCCCTCGATTCCCATTCTTTATTTTATGATCTCATTTCTTATGTGATCTAATCTAGATATTCTCATTGATCTTCTTATTGCATCCATTTCGACACTTTCCATTTTTGTTTTGTATTTTTCTGTTACGCGACAAGTCTCTATTCCATACAACAGGGTGCTTTTTACCATTGTTTCATATATGTTAAATTTTACATTCTTTCTTATCTCTCTGCTCCATAAAATACTGTTAAGACATCCAATAACCTTTTTTGCTTTTACTATTCTTTTTTCCAATTCTTTACAGTCTGTTCCTGTTTTATCAAATGTGACACCCAAGTATACATATTCATTGCATGGAGATATTGTTTGTCCATTGTCTAGTTCTAACTCACTGGATTCGTTTCCAATACATAAGTACTGTGTCTTGTCCACGTTCACTGTTAGTCCCCACTTTTGGTATTCTTCCGTTAACTTTCTCATCATATACTCCATGTCTTCTTTATCATTAGCTACAATTACTTGGTCGTCAGCAAACTGTGGTGTGTATATAGTAAATCGGTCGTTAAGTTGTATTCCCATGCCGTGCACTTTATGTTTCCAGTTTTTTAGAACCACTGCGATATATATTTTAAAAAGAGTTGGAGAGATACAACATCTTTTTATTCATGAAATATGTGGAAAACATCTAAAAATATCTTAGGCTTGGGGGGGGGGGCGGACCCCGAGGCCCCCTTCTGGGTGCGCCCATGCATTTCGGGGCCACCTTTAATGTATATAATAACTGGCCTAATCATACAAATTTAAATTTAACATAAAGCTACAATCAGTTTTTATGATGATGCTTTTTAAAATTTTGTAGCTGAGTTACGCTATGACGTTATAAAGATGGTCAATCTGGCGAAAATGGTAATATACCGTTCTAGGGTACGGTTTTCTTTGTAAGTTAGGATCAATGTTTGGATGATACTTTTCAAGTAGTAGTGACTTCACAACGGTATATTACTATTTTTGCCAATTCAGCAATTTTGGTGACGTGATAGATTCACCAAGCTGTATATTTGTAAAAAATATTATCTCAAACAGTAATCCCAGCTTAAATTAAAGTAATTTTTGTGAAAAAAAAAATCCAAAAATGTTGATTTTAAGTTAAAATTTAGTTTAACAAGTTTTTTGTAACATTTACACCGGGGCCCCGGGCTCTGCCCCAGTTTGCCCAACGATAGCTACGCCACTGCCCATAACGTCACTAAGCTAAAAGTACTAGGTTAAATTGAGTACCCAGAGAAGAAAACAAAACGTCTATTTTTGTGTTAAAATATGCCTGAAATAAATAAAATAATAAAAAACGAACATTATAACTAGCAAAACATTTCTCAAAAACTAATTTTTAGAGATTTGGGTTAGGTATTTCTCGTATTTCTTTCCTCAGAAATGCATGGAATTCTCTAAAAAATTATTTATTCTTTTTACTTAAGTTATATCTAAAGATCAACTTAAAATTCGTTAGCAGGATTTTGATCCAAAAATCAGCTCGTTACAGTATCGAACACTATTTTACCTAAAAATTTCAGAAAAATCGGTTTAGCGATTTAGAAACACACACAAACACACACGAAAATGAGAAGGTATCGTTTGGCATTGCTGCATGGGCTAGGAAGGTAAAAATAGAAAAGCTTACGCTTATAAAAAAAATACTAATACATCCAAGCAACAAGCAAAAATAAGTAAATCACTTATCAAAGAACAGGTAAATTAAGCAACGTAATTATTGGGAGATATTAGACAAATATAAGGCTGTTTAGGTCCTTAATAGCCCATCGCATCGACTTTATTTTTCGTTACTTAGTCTTAAGTGTTCCTTATTACGTCATATTATGATTATATTAAGAAACACTTTAAGCTAATGAAAAAAAGTCGGTGAGATGGACCCTTAATTACGTAACCCTGTAGGAGGGAGGCGGGTTCAGCGGCGTAGCGTGCCTAAAGGGGCGGGGGGGGCGACAGCTAAAAAGGGCGCCTATCCAAAATCTTGCGACCAAGAAAAAAAAAAAAGGTCATCATGTCCTGAGTATCCTTTGGCGGCCCTGCGACTAAAAGCTGAGGGCGCTTCGGGCACCCATGGGGCGCCAGTACCCTCGGGGCCGGGGGGCTACGCCACTGGGCGGGTTGCGCCTTGCGTTACACTCAATGTTTTCTCTTGAAAGTTCGTTACGAGGAGGGAGGGGGGACAAAAATACTAGATTTTTGCGTTACATAATTTAAGGACGTTCCCTTATGTACCGGGCGAACAAAATGTTTTTCGTTATAACTTTCGCACTAGACGACCTGTAAGATAGTAGTGTTTGTTCGATTAATTGTTTGCATTTCAGACCTTTGCATCTACACATTAATTTATTCATAAAATCATTATTACTGAATTGATTTTAATGAAATTCAAATCATCATGATAACAATCGATGACGATCAAAAATTGTCGCCATCTTGAAATCCAAAATTGCGAGTACATCAAATTTAACCCTACAGTAAGGATTGCTTCCTTTTATGTTAAGAGAAACATAGCTCCTCCTTGAATGGTCAAGTTTTATTTTGTTCACAATCTTGGATATCCAGATAGCGAACCGCTCAAAAGCCTTGCAATGCCTTGCAAAGTGCAGTTTGTTCCATTCAAATAAAAAAGTGCGGACCAAAAAATACGTCTCCTGCCATTAAAATCGGTGGTATTGTTCAAAGAAATAACGAAAAATATTTTGACCGTGTTTATAGATGGCGCTTTTAAATTATGAAAAATCGATAAATTAGTCCCAAATATTACCTACATCGAAATACTTGAAAAAAAATGATTATATTTACATTAAATTTCGTCATTTTTAACTGGTCTTTTAATAACAATATACACTTGTTGCTGTATGAGCAAACAGCGCAATGATGTACGTAGGTACTTGTCCTCTATGACTCACTTGCCCAACTCTCCCCTATTATATTAAAATCGGTAACCGAGTAGAGTCAATAAAAAGAAAAAAAATTGCTAATTTTTGTTCAAGAGTTTGTTGTTTTCAAGATACAGAGTTAGAATCAAAAATCAAACATCAAAAATTGTTTTTAAATGGTCATAAGTTTTTCCGGAAAATTGTTGATCCTGTCAAAACAAAAAAAAATGATTTTCTATGTAATTAAGTTGCCTACAGAATTTGACCAGTCATGTGAACTAAACTGGACGACTGTAGCTGCGTCATCGAGTTTCCATAAAACAATTGGTTTAAGGCAACCCGGTGACGTAGATTTTTTAGTTTGATTACAGTTGGCTAGTCAGGTTCAATGTCCTTTCTAATTCTGTAGGTAACCTGTGTTTAAAGTATAAAGACCTCAGTTATGATTGCTGTAACAGCTTATACAAAGCTGTTCTTAGGCTCGAGGCCTGATCCACAGTTTCACTTGCCGCTCATTTCTATTTCCCTCTTTCTTTATAAGAAAAAGATGGAAATATAAATTGTATCTTTATTTTTTTGTATTTCCCTCTTTATTAATAGAAAAATATGGATTGATAACTTGTATATCTATATGTTATTTCCCTCTTTCTCTAATCGAAAGAGATAAAGATACAATTTATAATTTCATTGTTTCTTTATCTCTTTCTATTAAAGAAAGAGAGAAATAGAAGTGAGCGTCAATAAATGATACTGTGGACCAGGCCTATGATACGGGTGTACCATAAATACTTTTGACCAAAAATTATTTAAACTTTTTTACTTCTTTTGACCTTGCCCACCACTTCCTCAAGTTTGATGGGTATTTATGTAGTATATACAGTTTATGGTTTTCCTTTGTTATTAGGGACCTATTGCAATAAAGCCAGGCACAAATTGTGCCGGGCACTATATTGACAGTTTCGCATTATAAGAAGAGCGGAATTAATGTGACGCCACTATTAATGGGAAATAAACAACTGGATTTCTAAATTCGACTTTACTTTGTCAATTTTGAAAGATCAACTGTCAGTTTTTAATGCGAAACTGTCAATATAGTGCCCGGCACAATTTGTGCCTGGCTTTATTGCAATAGGTCCCTATTAAGTTTTATGAATTTTATTTTATTTCTTCTTAGGCACGGCAGTTAAAAGCTATACCCCGAGAAACACACTGTAATAGTCGTATAATACGTATACCTGCAATGAAATGACGTGGATTATTGATGGTTTTTATCCTTCATTTGCCCAGATAAACGAGAACTGTAGAGGGCCCTGCCAAGCCCACACATTTTCTACCTAATATTTACAATATTAGCCCAGTCACGTTAGAAGAAATATACAATAAACTGCGCCTACACTACACTAAATTATTTATTATTATTATTAAAAATGTTTACATTAACAGTGGAGAAATATACCTAAAACATTAGAATAAAACAGTGGTGAATATAGGGGGAGAGGCATATGGTTTGATAATATCTAGCTAAGCCGTTTCTGAATTATTTAAGTTAAATATTTACCTACATTTAAATATACGGAAC
This sequence comes from Aspidapion aeneum, assembly GCA_963576565.1. Lineage (NCBI taxonomy): Eukaryota > Metazoa > Arthropoda > Insecta > Coleoptera > Brentidae > Aspidapion > Aspidapion aeneum. The sequence continues at coordinate 31,856,609 of OY755046.1, read as the reverse complement.
CTTGGGCCACGTCAATTTATCATTAGTGGAATTTAACAGTAATTTAAAACTAATATAACTAAAAAACATCTTATCAATATCAACAACCTATATGTTTTTAAAATCAGGGCAAAGATATTTTTAGCTTTGACTAATACTATACAGGGTATTCCCCTTTAACTTAAGAAAGTTGCTGTCAAAATTTGACATAAGGAATGACGTAGTCCAAAAGAAGATACGCAAAAAATTATGCAACTTTCGTATTTGAAGCTTTTTTCTATCACCTACTTTACACCGTATCTAAAACGTTTATTTGAATAGATATCAAAATATGATAAATACAAAAGTTTCATAATTCTTTACGAAGTTTAAGAATAATTGAGTTAGAATGTCAATAAAAAATTCTAAATGTCAAAATTTGACAGGTCAATGGTTTTTTTAAATGGAACATCCTGTATATTATTTCGTTTATTAGTTTTCGAGATATATGTGTTCAAGTTTTAAAAACTTAAATTGGTAGTCTTTAAAACATCAAGGCAACCACAAAACACAATCGCATTGCACATTACTATGGTCAGCAAATAGCCCCGATTTGTCTGCTCTTGATTTTTTTTTGTGGGGCTACCTAAAAAATAGGGTCTTTTACAACAGACTGAAAACACTTGAAATTACAAGAGAAAATAGAACAAACAATTGGAAATTCTGCGCACTCTATCTATCAAGCTATTCGCAAAAAATTACAAGAATGATTCAAAATTGTATTAATAATCAAGGAGGCTATGTAGCAAATTTCAAATGAAGTATTGGATATTTATTTTTTCTAAAAAAATTTGTATTATTTTTTGTTTTTACTGACTTGCAGCGCCACATATTACTGCGCAGAAACACCGCGGATGGGAAATATTATTATAGTGATTTACCTAACAAGTGCGGAAAGTGATACTTTACCGCAGGTGGCGGCAATTGGCCGAACGACGCGGAGCGGAATTCGGTCAAGCCGGCAAGGGTGGTAAAGACACTCTCCGCAGGTGTTAGGTACAATATTTTACCTATGAGTACCTTTTTTTTTCAAAAAATTGAATGTAATTTATAAATAAATATGTCAAATTAGATGGAATTGTAATGTAAACAAATATTGATGCTGTCTTATTGATGCGTTGCTAACATTTCTAATACCCTGTTTCCACCAATGCATGCCCACCCCGATTCAAAAAATGCATCAGGTGGCGCTGCATTTAAAACCGGTGCAAATTCATGGCCCATCACGTGATGCGTTTTTTGAATCGGGGTGGCCATGCATTGGTGGAAACAGGGTTTAAGTAAAGTAACTTTACCGCACAGTGTGCGGTAAAGTAATTACTTTACCGCACGCGATGTAGGTAAAATTATATACCTTACAAAAGCAACAGCATCACTTTTTGTGTCAATGCGATTTTCTTTTTCGTAAATACCTTGATGTTTTAAGTTTTTTAAACTTTTAAATGCATATATCTCCAAAACTAATAAACGAAATAATCCCAACATAAATATTTGTGAAATCAGGAAGAAAAGATCTATATAAATCTAAAATAATATAATGGAATACCCTCCATTTAAAAAATCCATCGACCGGTCAAATCTTGACATTTAGAAATTTTTTTTGATATACTGAACCGAAGATTCTTAAATCTCGTAAAAAATTATGATACTTTTGTATTTTTGATATTCTGATATCTATTCAAAAAAACATTTTAGATATGATGTAAAAATATAAGGGAAACCCTAAATACGTGAGACGATAAGAATACGCTGAAAGTGTAAAAAAAGTTATTGACTCAATACCAATACTGAAATTTTAAAAGGATTTTTCCCTCAAAATTTAGAAGTTTACGATTATAATGCAAGCTACAAGATTTTCATGTAAACATTTCCTCGAAATTAATTGTACAAAAATCAATTTTTAACAGAGGACTAAGCGATTACAAAAATTTTTAAAAAATAACACAAAAAACGAAAAACCTTTAAACTATTATAAAAAATTGTAGTAACATCAGTTTTATAAAGTTTTATACCTTTGTTAAAGATTAAAACTGTTTATATGTATAAATATTCAGCAATATGCTAAATAACAGCTTTAGCCTAACTAATACTAAAACAGAAATATTGAATAAAAAATTGTTAAAATTAGCTTTTTCAGTAATAGGTTATCAAAATACCGTTGTTTGATGGAATTCTCTATCAAACAACGCAAATACCTACTAAATCTCTTACATAAATGGTGAAATACTGGATCAATTGAAATGTTTAACTATAACCGCTGTATCGCTCGAAGCTGAAAAACTATGAGATCGATCAAGAAGCCGTTTTGATATTTGAAGACATCTGGAAAATTGAGCTCAGAATATGAATACTCGTTTTTATGCATCTCGGCTAGAGCTATGTAAAACCCTCAACTGCTATTAATAGCATATAAAAAGATTTTGTGTATCCTCGTGATCGACGTTGGAGAAAGTGAAAACCAAACAGTTTTAAAAAGATTTTGTCAAAAAACTTTAAAATATGTATTTCTTTTTTTTCAAAATTTTGGTGTATTACTCACCCAAATCTCATACCTTACACTGCGACTATGAAAAGTCGAGCTATTAGAAAAAATTAAAGGGTGCCTAAATTTAAATTTAGACGTTTTCTATTTTGATTGGGCTACAGAAAGATCAGCTGTGATATTGATTTTAATGCGGTGTCTGTGTAAACCTAACCTAAACACAAAGCATGTTGTGCAAAAAGTGCAAAATATACCTGTCAAAATATTTGTGATTAGTGAGTCTTTCCTAACAGTTTTTTCTAAAGAAGGCTTTTTTTATTGCCTTTGGATTGAAGTTTATGAATACGCAGTTTATACAGCAGAAAAAGTATAGTTTAGTCTCTATTATATATTATGGAAAACGATAACTGTCTTGTGTGTCGGCAACAAGGGATTAATATTTATAGTAAATAGGAATTTGTTAGTTCAAATGTTGGCTATCATCATAGCAATCTGCACTTTGCCAGCTGCTCTTCATTTAAATGCATAAACCAAGGCATAAACATAATGCATATAAGGCTAGTTTATCCAGGAACATTTACATGTTTAATAGATAAATAGAAACTTCCTATCTTAAGAAATGTGGCTAATTATTGAAGTTTTTTTTTAATAGTAGGTAAATAAAACTATTATTATTACCTATTTGTTTTCACAAGATGAAACTCGCTACCCAAGGTACAAAAATGTTTATGGCATTATCCATATAAATGAGAATGGCATTACAGCAATACATGTACAAATTGCTTGGCATTACTGTAAGATTTACATGGCATACATGTAGGTACAAATTTTGGGTCAGCTGTTACCCCATTGTTGCTACCCCAAAAATTATTATTAGTTATCAGCAGTGGGAGGTAAATCCGATGAGCCTGCCTATTTTATTTGAAATATTATCACAGTTTAATATTTCCATCGGTTTTCCAGGTGTAATCTGCAAGTTTTCCCTCAGTATTTAATACTTCAGACATTTTGATATTAGGTAGTCATAATGCAGCATTTTTTCATTAAATCCTATTTTAATCTCAAGAATTTTCAGAAAGATAACATGTGAGAGGACAATCATAAATTACAAACATAACACAAAAACTATGTTCTATGTAACACATTTTCAGGAAAAAAAAACACATTAAATAGACATTGAGTGTAATGCAAGACTAAACCCTCCCCTTGATCTCTACATAATTAAAGAATTGTCCCTGACTGGAAATAAAGACTGAGTGTTGTCATAATCCAAATATTAATTTATTTTTATTGACGATAAAATAATGGGTACCCATAGTTTCAGAGATATTGGTGACTAAGTCTGACATTTGATTAATAGAGTGAATTGCATGCACCATTTTTTTACTATTTTATTTAACTATTCAGAGGGTAGCTATAGCAAATCATAAAATTCTAAAAAAATCAGGTCTTCAGTTAATAAAATATACAACAAAAAATACCAAAAAACATGTTTCAGTGTTTGATAAAATTATTTTTTTACAACATATCTTATAATAACTAAAAATGTTGTTGGTTTTCAAGATGTAGAATAAAGAAAAGAAAGATTCATTAACTTTAATCCATTTAGAGAATTCAAAAATTATGTAAAATATTCGGAGGTTACCTATTATTTAACAAAAACATGAACATGAAATAAAAAAAAGCTTAGAAACTTATAAATTGAATAAAAAAATTCATTTTATTGCGAAAGCATGTAAGCTATTTATTTCAAATCGATTAAAGATAAGGGTTTTTATAGGGGAAGAAATTGATTACAATTTTTAAACCTGTACCACAAAAGATATTGATGTTCAAAAATTATATGATTTTTAAAAAAATTCTTTAGTAAAATGTTGCAAGAACTTAAGTCTTTGAAATATTTAAAATAGTACCTACAAATATTCTAATATACAAATGCAATGTTTACTTGTACATTTTTTATTAAATTCCCTTGTGAAGCAATGCCTTTTAGTTGGGAACATATTAAATTGATCAGGTTCCGTAACTATGACCTTTAATTTTTTTAAAAACTATATCATTTTTATGAAATTCAAATTTTTTTGTGTCTGCCAATGCTTAAATGAAACTTTTTTCAAAGTTATGTAGAATATGCATAAAGAAATGAGGATAGAATCTAAAAATGTTTAATTTTTTTTAATTTACAAAAACTATAACAAAACCAGAGTCCAAGGAGGTTGGTCTGTCTACACTAATTTTATTAATAACATTACAATTTTAAAATTAGTGGAAAAAAACAAACTTATTTGATTTAACATCATTGACTACTTTTCAATTAATTTAATAAACTTCAATCAGAAAAAAATTAAATTTTTGATGTTAGTTATTAGCTCTTATATTGGGTAGAAACTTTTTAAAAAATATGAAAATCGGTAAGATGGTCTACCAAATCTATTTTTTTGTTAATCCTGTATGTATTGGCTCCAGATTGGGAGAAAACTAAAATTTTTCTGCTGTATTAACCTTGCGAAATGTTGAAAACTAGGCAATAAAAAGAGACTGGATTTTTGAAAATAGATTGAAACTTTTGTATTAGCAAACAAGTTCCTATGATATGTTCATGATGGATATGCACTGTCTACGTCAAGCAAAAGACCCCGCAAATGCGATTCCTGACATTGAACCTATACCTGTTCTGGAAGCTGGTGATCTAGCCAGTTTACTGGAACAATTTGAAGCTACTGAACACGAAAACATCTTTACTAACAACATAAATGCAGCCTCTATGGATGCCATGACTGAAGAATATAGTGTCAAATGGGAACAAGCACATAATGAAGAAAATAACCAGATGAACAACAAGACAAGTGAACTTCCACCCATGAACAAGATACCTAAAGCTTGTCTAAAAAATCCAACTTCAAACACATTGTTAGATTATTTACCACAAGAAGTTGTAGACCGGATACGAGTGTCGGGAAAACGCAAGCCAATTACTGTGATAGAACCATTAGTATACTTTAAAAGAACAAAGACAACTAAAACGGACCTACAAGAAATAGACAAAGCAAAAAATAATGTAACAACATTTACTGTAGCTGATATGATTATGTTAGAACATAATTACTGCAGCGGTTTTACTTACATTTTTAACAAAAAAGATTCAGGGTTTGTATCATCTGAAGAGGAAGATCGTATCATTTCTGGACAAATTACCCTTAGAAACATAGTTGTTAAACAAGAACTGCAAGAATTTGGAGATACTTTAACGTTAGATCAAACTAAAAAGAAAAAGTTGAATTTGGAAGAGTACAAGAAAAGAAGAAAATGCAATTTTAAATCAGAAAATACATCTCCAAGCGAAAGTACTTGTAGTTCCCCGCGACCTTCAGATGAATGTAATAAAATGTTGAGACATCAAGAAAAACTGAAAAAGATGGCTGAAGAAGCATTGCATGCGACTCCAAAAGATGAACAAAACTTAAATATCAAAGTTGAGATCTCTCCTGATGAGAGTATTTGTAATTCTCCACTACCTTCAGATGAATATGAAAAAATGTTGAAACATCAAGAAAAGCTTAAAAAAATGGCTGAAGAAGTATTGCATGCTACTCCAAAATCCGAACGCAAATTAATGAATGTTAAACTTGAAAAGATTTCTCCCACTGAGAGTATTAGTAATTCCCCACTACCTCCAGAAGATTATGAAAAAATGTTAAGACATCAAGAAAAACTTAAAAAAATGGCTGAAGAAGTATTGCATGCCACTCCAAAATGTGAACAAAAATTAAAAAATTTCAAAATTGAGAAAATCTCTCCTATTGCGAATATTTGTAGTTCCCCACTACCTGCAAATGAACATGAAAAAATAAGACCTCAAGAAAAACTAAAGAAAATAACAGAAAAAACATTGCAGTATGCAGCTCCAAAATCTGAACAAAATTCAAAAGCTAAAAATGCAACTTTAGATTTGGTTAAACTTCCAGAAAATTTAGAGCGGAAAGTTATTGTTAGTTTTGGAGTAAACACAGCTTGGTCACAGGATAAACAATTTTTTATTGATGAATCTGAAACGGTTCAAAACTCTGAAATTGAACACGGGGAAAACAAAGAAGTTTTGCACTTGCCAAAAGACAGAGTAAGATGTCAGACCAGAGAGATAGCTACACAAACTGATATTTCACTAATTAACCAGTTCAGAAGAAGAAGGATATCATCAAGCAGTTCCTCTTGTTCTACCTGCAGTGAAGGTTCTGTAACGTCTAGAAGTCGCCTTAGCTCGGAGTCATCTACAACGTCAACGTCATCAGATTCTTCAGATTCCAGCAGCTCGAGCTGGCAAACTGTAGCAACACTGCAATCACCTCCTCAATCTCCAAAATCATATAGCAGAGGGTCCTATCCAGCATCTCGATCATCATCTCCCAGCATCCATCGCAAAAGATCGTTATCCCCCAGAATCAATAGCAAACGACTTATAGCAGATAGAGAACATCGTAATGCAGTAGAGGAGCGGCGGATAATCTATGTGGGTAGAATAAAACACAGCACTACAAAAGAAGAACTCCAAAAGAAGTTTCAAAAGTTTGGACCAATTACCAAGATCAGTTTGCACTTTCGTGAACAAGGCGAGAATTATGGCTTTGTTACGTTTAGATATAAACAAGATGCGCACGAAGCATATGAGCAAGGTAACAATGATCCAGCTTATGCCAACTTCAAAATAAGCTTTGGGGGACGAAGGGAGTTTTGCCAAAACCCATATGCTGATCTTGATAATATGGAAGAAGACAAATTTCATAATTCTCAAGGTGGTGGAGATTCCTTTGATAATTTATTGAAGGAAATGCAAGAAAAACTCAAAAGACGAAAATAACAATAATCATGCAGAGCTCTCTTAATTTAAGTTTACAGAGGGTACATAAAGGTATTTAGAACTTTTTTTAAGCTTTATATTGTTTTTTTGTTTTTCAATAAAAATTATAAAATTAAATTGCGGTTAACCTTATTTCTTATTCACCTAACGATAAACTAAACCCCACTCTAGGTAGGACTAAATCTATAGATTTAGACACAACCTGTCTACATTTTGGTTGAAGGTTTAACTAATTTTTTTCCTTGAATGCAATAGTTTTAAATATTTATAATTAATTGTTTATAATGATATTTTTGTGTGGACAAAACTTACCACTATCGGAGTCAAAAAAGTTTTTACAGAAATTAAAATATCATGCAAAATAAGCGGGATATGAAATAATAATAATAAAATCACGGATCAACAAACTGATCCGTGATAAAATCCTATATATCTTTCTTATTTAAGATTAGGATACTTTCATTATGTGGAAAGATTTTTCCTGCAACTCTTTTCGAGGAAAAAGATGACATTGTGAAAATGTTGACATAACATTTTGTTTTTGACATCCCTCATTAAAAATAGAAAATAATTTATTTCAAAAAACACTTTTTGAAATTTTATTATTTTGGCATATTGACCAGTTTAATACAATTTTTATTATGGAAATTTTTCCGTATTTAACTTTTCTATATTAAATCTCTGGCGTCGATGAATAGGCAGATAAGTCTGAAATTTTGCCAAAATTAGATAAGTGGATTTATTGATCCTACTGTGTGTCTCTGCGAATAAGCAAATTTTTTTATTTTAGTACAAGGCGCATCGACCACTTAGGGTCATTAGCGCACAAAATTTAACAATAAATTGTTTAAGCTAAATACAATGTAATAATTTACAGAAGTTGATAAGTTTATTCGTATTTTGTTCACTATTGTGTGTGCAAAAAACACATTGTTTTCCTGATCATAAACCTGTGTATATACAAACTTTTACCTGAATTTTGACATATTAAGTAGTTTTTTTTGAAATCTCTAAAATTTTACTTAAAGTAACATATCTGCTTATTCACCGACGCTCGAGAAATGACATATCAAAAACTACGCCTTCCGTCAAAAATTTGACAGTGTCATTTTTTTTCCTCACAATAAGTTGCCATAAAATAAACAAGATATAGGGTGTTAATAAACTATGTCGCCAAACTTCAGAGGATTATTCTTTGAGGGAGCTAATGGTTAAAAAAGGTTGTTAAAATTTTAATTTTTTGTTTTTTTTTTCTTTATAACCTGTGCAGTTTTTAAGATGTTTAGCTCAAATATGGAACGTAGCTATGCCAAGTATTAGGAAAAAACTGCAAAAAGGTTTTGGGGGAAAGACGGGACCCCTGAAAAAAAATATATTTCTGTAGTTTTTTCCTGATATTTGGCATGCTTAATGCAATGCAAATTCGAGCCAAACTGCACGAGCTATAAAGAAGAAACAAACAAAAAACTGAAACTTGTATCTCAAAAACTAAGCATTTGCGGAACCATGTTTTTTAAAGTATTTTTCTTAAAATCACTCAAAAAATCATCCTCGACATACGGTTTGTTAAATTTACGATCTTTTAAAAAGCTTCTGTATAATAAAAACTACAGTGTATGGCAAAAATCTGAGTTTTTTAAAGCTAAAAAAGAGAGCACGGTAAGGTAAATTCCGAGGGGTCATCAGCTTTCAACAGTACTGTACAAATTTCACAACAGGACCCGACAGTACCACGACAGGACCCAACAGTACCCAACAATACTCAACAGGACCCAACAGTACTCGACAGTACCCAACAGTACACGACAGGGCCCAACAGTACACGACAGTACCCAACAGTACTCAACAGGACCCAACAGTACACAACAGTACACGACAGTACTCAACAGGACCCAACAGTACTCGACAGTACCCAACAGTACTCAACAGGACCCAACAGTACTCGACACTACTACACGACAGGACCCAACAGTACTCAACAGGACCCAACAGTACTCGACAGTACACGACAGGACCCAACAGTACTCGACAGGACCCAACAGTACCCAACAGTACTCAACAGGACCCCACAGTACACGACAGGACCCAAGTCCTGTTGGACGCTGTACAAAATTTTAGGGTGCCGATGACCCCTCGGTAAATTCGCATATTAATACCCTAAGTCGTAACCCACAAAAAAATTAAAATTCATATTTTTGCGTCAAAGGTTAGTAATTATGCATAGATATATGCTGCTAAATCCTCGCAACCAACAAAAAAATATAAAACGGTCATTCCCGCGATTTCTAACAAGTCGTATACTGCTTACGCTCTTTAATTTGCTTCTAACTTGTCTTATACGTGTAAAATTTTGTTGATTTGGGTTACGACGTATCTGAATTTGGGTATGGATATCGAACCTTTACTAAGAACCAAGTTTCCATTTAATCCCAATTTTTTTATTGAACATTAATTATTCCTATAGTTTGTTTTAAATACTTAGATGGCAAATAATTTGAGATTTACATATATGGTCATAGTCCACAGTACACCGGTCTATTTTTTAAGTGATCAGTAAAGGTCTGAATTTTCGTATATGACTTTCTTTTGCCGAGACGCCCAACTTTTTCCTCTGCGAAAATTATTGAAAGTGATTCCAGAGTGCTTAGTCGCAGAAGACTGACCTTTACTTTCAAACACATTTTTTTACGGCACAGAAAAAATTATTTACTTTTACTTTTTTAATCTCATGAATTACAAGTTTTAAAAAGTAATGTATAGTTAGCAGAATAACTTTGGAAATTTAGAAAAATTATATTTTCATAATTTGCCGTTAATTATTCTTAAAAATCAGTTGTGAAAGCAAAAAAATTACCGTGCCCGTTTAAAAAAAAAATGGTGTTCTGCTAACTACACCTATAGAAATAATGGATTTACCTATGATAAATTAGTTGTAAAAACAAAAAATTTGCCGTGCCCGTTTAATAAAAAATATGATGTTTGCTAACTTTATATAAAGTGAGCAGAACACCTATAGAAATAATGAATTTATCTAATGGCGTACTCCATTGGGAAAATGAGTGCAGCACTGGTGGTGCACTGACACTGAAACGGTGCTGTCAAAAATTTGCACCGAGTGCAGTTTCAATGGAACACGCGGAAAATGAAAAATCGCACTCGTGTGGTATGCAAGCCAATATTTAACCTAATCTGTGCAATTACCTCACATTTTTGGTTTTGTTATATATTGTCGTTGGTTCGATAAAAAGTGCTTTGTGTTCAAAATGAAATTTTACAGGAGACACAAAAAACTTCCTATAACTATTATGAGCTGTACAAATCCTTTTTTATTCTTGCTTTAAGCAACGTCAGGATAACATTTTTTTGCAAATAGTTTTTTATAGGATATCAATTATGAATAGGGCAAATTGATTATAATCAAAATTTGAACATAAGGATTTAAAACACCTTGTATACATATATAATTTTTCACAAGTTTCTTTCAACTAAACCTAACTTTCCTGCCTTGCGGAATTTGGTTGAAAATATGTTGTTCAATAACCATTTGATCGAATGCAGTATTAATACTTCAATAACATTTTTTTGAAAAAGAAAATTATACAAAAACATTTTCTTCAAACAAAAAATTGTTTGAAAACATTTTCTTAAAATTTTGTTGTTTAAAAGCATTTTCTTGAAAAGGACAATTATTCAAAAACATTTTCTTCAAAGAAAAAACTGTTTGAAAACATTTTCTTTAAAAAATTTTTTTAAAAAACATTTTCTTTGAAAGTCATTTTTTTTCATAACAAAAAATTGTTCAAAAAAGTTTTTGAAAAAAATATTTTTGAACAAATTTTCATTTAACAAGAACATAATCTAACCTTACAGCTAGGTAAGGGTGGTTTAACATACCATAAAAATGACAACACGACATGTGCCTCAGCACTAATGGGGTTTCGTCCGTGTTATATTTTTGGACAGAATTCAGACCCTTTAAACTTTTTTATGACGAATTCCTCATTGCTCAACTCGAGCTGAAAGTGTTTCTTGAACTAAAAAATATATTTATTTTTACTTATAATCATAGCTGCCAGAAAACCCCAACTGTCGGAAAATTATACCCAGGGCCCCAGTCAACCAAATCCATGTAGATTTGTTGTTGATTCTGTAAACCACATTTTCAATAAAGTTTTTGATTTTTGGGGTTTCTGCTTTTATTGTTTGCATTGCATAAAACTACTACCTAGCAGCGAGGAAAATAATAAAAAATCGCGTACTACTTTATCTGCACACATTTTTATGTCCACGACAATAATAAGCGTTTAAAATTAATGGCGGGAAAAACTTTTCGGTGCGGCACGAGCCCTCAGAGCCGGTGTCAAAAAAGCCGCACTCAGTGCAAAACTGAATTTATAAGTTCTTCAATGGAATACGAAAACTGAAAAAGTGCATGTCAATGGAATACAAACACCGAGCCAGTTGTGCACTAGTCCTGCACTCATTTCCCCATTGATATACGGCATAAAAAAAATTAGTGCATAATTTGCCGTTAATTATCCGTAAATTAGTTGTGACGACAAAAAATTTGCCGGGCCTGTTTAAAAAAAAATAAAGTTAACAGAACACCTATAGAAATACTCTGCCAATATATGGGCCCCTAAGCTCACACTAGGTACTATAGTTATAGTGTACGTGTGAGCTAATATAACTAAAAACTGAAATATATTTTATTCAACTCCAGACTAAATTACCTTTTGTTTGATACCACACAAGCCATGTTTTGACTTAAACTCAAATTTTTGAAATCTACCCGCACCCTTAAAGAAAACAAAAACTATAATGTATTTTGTTAAACTCCGGACTCAATTACCTTTCGTTTGATATCACACACGCCGTATTTTCACTTAAACTCTAATTTTTGAAATATACCCCCATCCTTTTTTTAAAATAAATTAAAATGTGTTTTGTTTAACTCCAGACTCAATTACCTTTCGTTTGATATCACACGCGCCATATTTTCAGATAAACTATAGTTTTTGAAATCTACTCCCATTTATTTGGTTTGTGTTCGGTGGATTTTGTTCATTTTTAAATGGGACCATCTCGACCCAAGACCCAGCCTAGGTACCAAATTTCATTAAAATCACCCAAGCGGTTTTTGAGTTATGCGCGTTGGTCGTTACAGACAGACAGACAGACAGACGGCGCAACAAAAAAGTTTCAAAATCATCTGAAACGCAAAGATATATAAAAATTTTTGAAATCGGAGCAACTTTTTTTTTTTCGAAAAAATTAGGATTACCATAGCTCACACTACTATAGTATAGTATATGTGTGAGCTAAAAAACAAAAAACTAAAATGTATTTTGTTAAACTCCGGACTCAATTACCTTTCGTTGGATATCACACACGCCATATTTTCACTTAAACTCTAATTTTTAAAATATACCCCCACCTTTTTTTTTAAATAAATTAAAATGTATTTTGTTTAACTGCAGACTCAATTACTTTTCGTTTGATATCACACACGCCATATTTTCACATAAACTCTAATTTTTGAAATCTACCCCCACCCTTTTATTTGGTTTTTGTTCGGTGGATTTTGTTCATTTTTAAATGGGACCATCTCGACCCAAGACCCAGCCTAGGTACCAAATTTCATTAAAATCGGCCAAGCGGTTTTTGAGTTATGCGCGTTGGTCGTTACAGACAGACATACAGACAGACATACAGACAGACAGACAGACAGACAGACGGCGCAACAAAAAAGTTTCAAAATCATCTGAAACGCAAAGATATATAAAAATTTTTGAAATCGGAGCAACTTTTTTTTTTTCGAAAAAATTAGGATCACCATAGCTCACACTACTATAGTATAGTATATGTGTGAGCTAATAGTGCTTAATTTGCCATTAATTATCCATAAATTATAAACAACAAGTGAAATTAAAGAAAGAAAAATAAGAAAAAAGTTTTCTGCTTCGGCCGGGGATCGAAAACTTTTTTCTTATTTTTCTTTCTTTAATTTCACTTGTTGTTTATAGTTTTAGGTCCTTGCATTATTTGCAATTTGGTATTTGATATCCATAAATTAGTTGTGAAAACAAAAATTTGCCGTGCGCGTTTAAAAATACTCTGCCAATATATGGGCCCCTAAGCTCACACTAGGTACTATAGTTATAGTGTACGTGTGAGCTAATACAACTAAAAACTGAAATATATTTTATTCAACTCCAGACTAAATTACCTTTTGTTTGATACCACACAAGCCATGTTTTGACATAAACTCAAATTTTTGAAATATACCCCCACCCTTAAAAAAAAAACAAAAACTAAAATGTATTTTAATAAACTCCGGACTCAATTACCTTTCGTTTAATATAACACACGCCATATTTTCACTTAAACTCTAATTTTTTAAATATACCCCCACCCTTTTTTTTAAATAAATTAAAATGTATTTTGTTTAACTCCAGACTCAATTACCTTTCGTTTGATATCACACACGCCATATTTTCACATAAACTCTAATTTTTGAAATCTACCCCCACTCTTTTATTTGGTTTCTGTTCGGTGGATTTTGTTCATTTTTAAATGGGACCATCTCGACCCAAGACCCAGTCTAGGTACCAAATTTCATTAAAATCGGCCAGGCGGTTTTTGAGTTATGCGCGTTGGTCGTTACAGACAGACATACAGACAGACAGACAGACAGACAGACAGACAGACATACAGACAGACAGACAGACAGACGGCGCAACAAAAAAGTTTCAAAATCATCTGAAACGCAAAGATATATAAAAAATTTTGAAATCGGAGCAACTTTTTTTTCTCGAAAAAATTAGGATCACCATAGCTCACACTACTATAGTATAGTATATGTGTGAGCTAAAAATAGTCTTCTGCCAAATTTATAGGGTGTTATCTAAACATTGTCTTGTGTGAACAATTAATTCATGAGGTGATTCCTTGCATCATTGCAAGACTTTTTTGTCTCCTGACAATTTTTTCAAAACGTTTGGTTCCCGAGCTACATTAAGTTTTAGAACCTTTTAGTTTTTAGCTCACACTACTACTATACTATAGTAGTGTGAGCTATGGTGATCCTAATTTTTTCGAGAAAAAAAAAGTTGCTCCGATTTCAAAAATTTTTATATATCTTTGCGTTTCAGATGATTTTGAAACTTTTTTGTTGCGCCGTCTGTCTGTCTGTCTGTATGTCTGTCTGTGTGTCTGTCTGTAACGACCAACGCGCATAACTCAAAAACGGCTTGCCCGATTTTAATGAAATTTGGTATCCTGGCTGGGTTTTGGGTCGAGATGGTCCCATTTAAAAATGAACAAAATCCACCGAACACAAGCCAAATAAAAGGGTGGGGGTAGATTTCAAAAATTAGAGTTTATGTAAAAATATAGCGTGTGTGATATCAAACGAAAGGTAATTGAGTCTGGAGTTAAACAAAATCCATTTTAATTAAAAAAAAAAGGGTGGGGGTAAATTTCAAAAATTAGTGTTTAAGTGGAAATATGGCGTGTGTGATATCAAACGAAAGGTAATTGAGTCTAGAGTTAAACAAAATACATTTTAGTTTTTAAAAAAAGGGTGGGGGTAGATTTGAAAAATTAGAGTTTAAATCAAAACATGGCTTGTGTAGTATCAAACGAAAGGTAATTGAGTCTGGAGTTCAATAAAATATACTTCAGTTTTTAGATATATTAGCTTTCACGTAGATACACTATAACTATAGTATCCAGTGTGAGCTTAGGTGCCCATAGATTGGCAGAGTATTTTTAAATTACTCCTGTAGTTTTTTGAGATATGTAGCTCAAATTTGATACAGTACCCTTGAGGGGTTAGATGATTTAACAAGCTAACCGCTTTTAAAAATCAACTGGGAGATATTAGCTCACACATATACTATACTATAGTAGTGTGAGCTATGGTGATCCTAATTTTTTCGAGAAAAAAAAAAGTTGCTCCGATTTCAAAAATCTTTGCGTTTCAGATGATTTTGAAACTTTTTTGTTGCGCCGTCTGTCTGTATGTCTGTCTGTAACGACCAACGCGCATAACTCAAAAACCGCTTGGCCGATTTTAATGAAATTTGGTACCTAGGCTGGGTCTTGGGTCGAGATGGTCCCATTTAAAATTGAACAAAATCCACCGAACACAAACCAAATAAAAGGGTGGGGGTAGATTTCAAAAATTATAGTTTATGTGAAAATATGGCGTGTGTGATATCAAACGAAAGGTAATTGAGTCTGCAGTTAAACAAAATACATTTTAATTTATTTAAAAAAAAGGGTGGGGGTATATTTTAAAAATTAGAGTTTAAGTGAAAATATGGCGTGTGTGATATCAAACGAAAGGTAATTGAGTCCGGAGTTTAACAAAATACATTTTAGTTTTTGTTTTCTTTAAGGGTGGGGGTAGATTTCAAAAATTTGAGTTTAAGTCAAAACATGGCTTGTGTGGTATCAAACAAAAGGTAATTTAGTCTGGAGTTGAATAAAATGTATTTCAGTTTTTAGTTATATTAGCTCACACGTACAAAATAACTATAGTACCTAGTGTGAGCTTAGGGGCCCATATATTGGCAGAGTATTTTTCCAAGTATCATGTTTTCTTTTATCCCCCTGCAACAGATACATTCTTTAATATCTTTAAAAACTTGGAAATTAAAAAAAAAAAGATGGTATTCTGCTAACTTTACATAAAATTTAATAAATAATCTTTAAAAATTTTATAACTTTAAAAAATATATGGTCAAAATGTCCTGTTAATTATCCGTATTTTTTTTATTTTTACAATTAATTTACCGATAATTAACGACAAATTGTGCACAATTTTTTTTTTGCGGATAATTAACGGAAAATTATCAACATATAATTTTGTTTTAAAAGTTGTTCTGCCAACTTTATATACATAAAAAAGTAACAGTAAATAATTAGTAACCAGCAATTTTTTTTTCTGTGGCTTGAAAAATTTGTTTGAGTTAAATTAAATTTTTGTGAGATAACACTCACTAAGAAACGATTTGATTTGATAAGCAAAAAAAAGTTATTAACCTTTTAAAAAAATATGTTCTCCTTTTTTTAATGCATGGCAAGTATGTTGCGCCAAGTAGCTAAGTACCTCGTTAATACGTAGTGCTTGCTATAATTTTATTTTTTTAAAATATGTACTTATATTTTAACAAAAAATCTTGGTTTACAACTTACTAAAAAAAGGGGACAAATCGCGACTAACGCAAAAATGTTTTTTTTTGTATTTTCGGAGTTAATTACTAATTATTATAAAAATTGGTAATTTGAAGCCTTTACTTATTTAGTTTCACTTTATCGAATGTTGGTTATTATCAGAGCAAACAGGTGGCCCATAAAATTTTTGGATCACATGTAATATTAACTTTTTTACCGCATAACCGAAGTTATTCAAAAAAACGTAGCTGCATAGTCAGAAATTACTACCGAAATTCCTTTGGGGTGGCCCACCGAAAACATACTGGAGGCTGGAGGCCATTTCGAGTATATAAAGTAAATTTTTGAAGAAAACCTTTACATGTCCATTTTGTTCTTAAGGAAGACACTTTTTCTTGATTTAAGATAGGGAAAGTAAGTCAAGTGATACTTCATTCGAAAGGTGTTTTAATTCCTTCACAGAGTTGATATTATTTCAAAAATGTATTAATTAGTTTTTGAAATATTTGCTTTTAAAAAATATAAACTAATTATTTTAAATGCAAATATCTTGAAAACAGATCGGTTGAAATTTTAAAAAAATACAGAATTAGAAATATGGAAACATTAGGTAACATGCCCCTAAAATCAAAATGGGGAACATGTGTTAAGTGGCTTGGAAAGGTCAGGCTCTTTCAACTACTGCGAATATCTCAAAAACTAATCAATACATTTTTCAAATAATTTTAATGATGTAAAGGAATTTAAAAAAACTTTTGAACAAGTTATTTCCCTATCTAAAATCAATGGATTAAAGCCACCCCAGCTAGGGGTTGATAGAATGCAGAGGGTTTTTGCAAAAACCCCGGTACGTTTTCGGTGATTGATTTATAAAAAATTTGGGATTTTCTCATTTACTTACATCTGAAACGGTTTACAAACAATAATTGATTTATAAACAATTTGGGATTTTCTTATTTACTTACATCTGAAACGGTTTACAAACATAAGATTTCACTCCGGGTCTTAAAATACCCCTTGATGAATAGAAATGCTTACCAAAAATCGCAAAAATATCTAGACGAATCTGTATCCATCGTCGCGTCGTATTAAATGACAAAAACAAAATCGTCCAAGATCATAAATGAAAATGATATAACAATCCACGGAAATTCTTAATAACCGGAGATTATACAAAAACGTCATTCATCAAAACATGACAAGAGCAAAATTGAAGTTTAGCACATAGCACAATCACGTGTTTAACACGTTAAAAACGCATGAGAAAAAAAAACGTTGATTTTAAAAGCGGCTAGAAAAAAAACGTTTATTTTATATAAGAAAACAAGCTTAATAGATCATTCATTAACGTTATAAAAAGTAACGTTGCTAAAAACGGCGTTGTAATAACGCCATTATCAAATCAAAACAATGTTTGAACGTTATTTTTAGGTGAATTCTAAGTAGCTTTTTATCAACGTCAAAATCACATTAGGTTCGTACCTTTTCTACACGAATTTTAAAACGCGACATGGCTTTTCTATCGAATATTTTTGAGATTTTACTAGAAGCAGCGCCAGGTATTGGCGACATTTTTCACTTTGACGAAATCTTTCCGGGAGTGCTTTGGCCTCTAAACTCCAAAAACCATTTAATGATCTTGATCCTTTACGATCACGACGCATCAGTACTTGATCAAGACACATTAATATTGTATGAAAGTGTTTACTGTTGAAAAATCTTGTTTAGCTTTTAAAGAAAACTTAAGCATGTAGATTTAAAACAAATATTACATGGTATGAGGTTGTTTTCTAGTAAAAAAATAACTTTATTATTTTTGTTCACGTTAATTTAACGTAGAAGTGATTTTTATGCTATGTGGGAAGTCTTTTATCAAAACCGAACAAAATCATAAAAAGGGGCTGGGCCATTGAGTAAATAACCCATAAAAAGGAGCCACCGGCGAGCTTTACCATATTGCGGGGTAGATGGCGCTGAAATAAATTCGTCTGGTACGCAATATTCGGAGACTACTATGATCTAATGGCATTTGTATGATAGGCATGAGCCTCGGAACTCGCACATTTAGCTAAATCGTATTAGCAGTCCCTGAATATTGCGTACCAGACGAATTTAATTCAGCGCCATCTGCCCCTCAATATGGTAGAGCTCGCCGGTGGCTCCTCTATATGGGTTATTTACTCAATGGCCGGGCCGCGTATTTACGTTTCCGTGCTCATTTCACGTCGGCGCGGTTTTGAAACAGACACGGAAATGTTACAATATATTTGTAAGAGAACATCGCTCATTAAACTATTACAAAAGCGTATCATAACAAAAACATTTCATGTAAAAAAAGCCAAGTACGCGAAAATGGCATTCCATAAAAAGAATTGAGATAAAAGTAAAGCCAAGTTTTCCAACACAAATTTCAAAATGAAAGGTTCTTACTAATTTGGAAATGTTTTTTTAAACTTTGCTATTACAGCCAAACTTCTTTATGTTCAATTTAGCACTGTGCCTAAGAGTCATTTACAGCCGTAATACCCAAGTTTAGAAAAATATTTCCAAACTAGTAAGAACCTTTCATTTTGAAATTTGTATTGGAAAACTTGGCTTTACTTTTATCTCAATTCTTTTTACGCAATGCCATTTTCGCGTACTTGGCTTTTTTTACATGAAATGTTTTTGTTATGATTTCACTTCTTTTTTAAAGGAATTGGATAATACTTAATTTTTAAAGTAGTGGAATATTGTTCAAAACTTTTGCAATGCCTTACTTAAATTTTTGAGATTTTTTCATTTTTTTCCACGGTTTTATCGTAGTTCCTATCAGCCTTCCAAAGCTCAGCTCTCTAGCGTTTCTGAAAGTGCACAATGTTACTTTTACATAACTTTACATGTATAGGGGAGGGAAATAAATTAAAATTGTCGTGTTTTTAAATTTTGTCCTATAGTTTTATCATAGTTCCTATCAGTCTTCCAATGCTCAGCTCTCTAGCGTTTCTGGAAGTGGGTAATGTTACTTTTACATAACTTTACATTTATAGGGGAGGAGAGTAAATGAAAATATTGGACTTTTTTAATTTTTTCCCATGGTTTTATCATAATTTCTATCAGCATTCCAATGCTCAGCTCTCTAGCATTTCTGGAAGTGGGCAATGTTAGTTTTATATAAATTTACATTTATAGGAGAGGGAAGTAAATTAAAATGTTGGTGTTTTTAAATTTTTTCATATAGTTTTATCATATTGTCTTTCAGTCTTAAACAGTTCAGCTATCTAGCGTTTCTGGAAGTGGGCAGTGTTACTTTTACATAACTTTACATTAATAGGGGAAGGAAGTAAATTAGAATTTTGGGGTGTTTTAATTTTTTCCTATAGTTTTATCATAGTTCCTATCAGTCTGCCAAAGCTCAACTCTCTAGCATTTCTGGAAGTGGGCGATGCTAATTTTACATAACTTTAAATATATAGGGGAGGGGAGTAAATTAAAATTTTGCGGTTTTTTTATTTTTTCCAGGGGTTTGGTCATAATTTCTATCAGTCTGCCAAATTTCAGCTTTGTAGCATGTCTGGAATTACAGTAGAATATTGATGGTCTATACATGAGTGAGTCAGTGAGTGAGTGGCACTTTAAACGTTTTTTGAAATTTCGTAACTACTTTACTACTTTATGGAATTCCCTGAAACTTGGAGGGGTTGTTAACTCCATGGAGATCTACGACTGTGCAAAGTTTGAGATTCGTAGCTCATTCCGAAGTAGAGTTTTAGGTAGGTCAAATATCGGCTGAAATGTTTCCAGAAAAGATGGTTACGGCGCGCGAACTTGGCGAGGCACTGCCGTGCCCTCAGATTCAACTGTCAGGTTAAAACGCTAACATAACGGAAGCTAATCAATCAAATCCAACCGAACCGAACCAAAGCAAACTGCACCAATAATTAAAAAAAAAACATTCCTGATTCCTGACTTCCTACCCGGGATCCTAGAGGATGTGAATCCGAACCGAAACGAACCGAATTGAACCAAACCGAACCAAAGCAAACTGAACCAACAATAAAATAAAACTTTCCTGACTTCTTTCCCGGGTCCTAGAGTGTGTGAATAGTGTTGTAGTTTAGTTTGGTTAGGTTAGGTTTGGTTCGGTTTAGTTAGGATCGGTTCGGTTCGGATTCACATCCTCTAGGATCCCGGGTAGGAACTCAGGAAAGTTTTTTTTTGAAAAAAATTATTGGTCCAGTTTGCTTTGGTTCGGTTCGGTTAGATTTGATTGATTAGCTTTCGTTAGGTTGTGTGGTTAGAAATCAAGTGAAAATCATTTTAATCATTAAAATTTATTAATAACAGAACAACATCTCGTCGTAGTTGCCGGTGTAAGACAATGAACACTGAACTTTGCAGGTATATTTAATGGAAGAGTGTTCATCAAACTTCAAAGAATTTCAAAATCTGTCTGTTTTTTCCTTTAATCCTGTCCTTCTTTTGAGAGGTCGAAATTGGTGTTAACCGAACTGAACCTCTTGGTCAATTAATTGCAGATGAATCCTAACCTAGGGTCCAACACCTGACCTTTTTTAAGGATGAGCCTTGCCTGATGAAAACGACGTATGTGCAATCCCTATGTAGATACGGCGTTTTCTTTAGGCATGGCAGTAAATAAATTGCAGTGAAGGACGCTTCAATTGCATAGCAATATCAGAACCGCTCTTCTTTAGTGAATCTCACAAGCTAGGCCTGACCCCTTTTTTATGATTTTGTCCGGTTTTGATAAAAGACGTTATATGAACTTCGATTTTGCTCTTGTCTTGTTTTGAAGAAATGACGTTTTTGATAATATCCGGTTATTAATAATTCCGTTTTTAACATAGGACTAATATGCCATTTTCCTTAGACAATTTTTTACTTTATGATAAACTATTGGGGCGCATCTGGACCATATATTCTATTTTTTAAACCTTTTTAACACCATGATGAAGTATTTTTCTCAAAATAAACCCAAGAATTACCTCCTTTAATATTAGCATCTTATTCAGTAATACTCATATAAATATGAATCCATCAGTGGCATATATAAGGGGGGGACTATTTTTCACATATATCATGAATGCAACCATAAAATAGCATAAAATACACACAGCACTTGTGGATAAGGCCATTAAATTTTTTTGGGAGGCCAGTGGAATTACCATATTTTAAGGCAAAAAAAAAAGAAAATTATTAAACAGACTTGAAGCATTGGAAATTATAGAGCAGCAAAAAAAGAAGTTAAAAAAATAAATGCGCGAGCAGGGGCGTTGCGAATAAGGTGTGGGGTGTAAAAAGCGGCAGGGAATCGTATTATTGCGATTTCCGGCAAAAGTTAACGTCGGAGAAAAAAGTGATATACAGAATGCCTAAAACTTTTGTAAATGTAATTTTTTACAAAACCTCAAAATTTTCGAGAGAAATTAAAAAAACCGTAATTTTTTTTATTTTTTGTTTTTTATTATTTATTTTTGCAAAAACTTGGTAAGAGTAGAGCTCTTTGGGTGCTAAATGTCTACAATATTTTACAAACAAAAAAATTAAGATGTTTCTAAGATGTTTGGTATTTCTGCTGGTACTCAGTTTTTGGCACTGAGATATACTTTTTGGCAAAATAAAAAAAGATAATATGCATAATTTGAAAACATGTGCAAAAAAGGAAAAAATTGTTTTTTTTTTACGGGTATGCGCACTCGCAAGGAGATCCCTATCACGCTCGAGAAGCGGCAAGTGCGCGGAAATGTTGGTGTGTGTTCGTTTTGAAACGGTTCAGGTTGTAACCTGCAGGGAAAACTGTCGCAGGAAGTTTATTCCACAGCGATGCTGTTCTCCAGAGATATGAATTCTGATATAATGAGGTTCTTGGTGCCTCTATTTTGACAATAAATTGATGGTTACCGTCTGTTTGACGTGTTCGCCTAGTAGATGCTACTCCCGGGGGGATCATACGTGCCAACTCTTCAGAGCATTTTCCGTGATAATACCTGTAGAAGAGAGATAGATCGCCCACAGTTCTTCGATGTTCGAGACTTTTTTGCACGGTGTTCAAAAGCATTAAGGTATGTTTGGGTGCCGCACTCCATATATGTGAGCAGTACTCCATAGTTGGTCGAATCTGGGCTTTGTAGAGTGTCAGCAGTTGGCTTGGTGTATGCAGATGTCTTGTACGAAATAGCACCCCAAGCTTTTGGGACGCCCTTTTAGCTATATCTGCCACGTGACTGTGCCAAGACATGTTGGTCTCTGCAGTGACTCCTAAGATGTTCAACTGGCTCTGCAATGCGACAGCGCTTCCAGATAGCATGATGTTTGGCTCACCGGTGCTGGTCTTTTTTGAAAACAGGGCTGCTTGGGTTTTCTGCGCGTTGAAATGTACATGGTTTTTGTTGCCCCAGTCCTCTATTATCTCCAAGTCGTTATTTATCTGTGATATTTCAGTTAGTCTAAGGTAATGGAATTCACGTGTGGAGAGACATGTGGGTGGTATGACTGAGGAGACTACATTGCCATCATCTGCAAAGCAATAAAGTGGATTTACTGTTTTATCTATGAGGTCATTTATGTAAATCAGAAAAAGTGTTGGCGAAAGGATTGCTCCCTCTGGCACACCAGCATTTATTTGGTAAGAGTTGGAGTTCCGGCCATCCAGTGCAACATAAATGGATCTATCCTTAAGGTAACTTTCAAAGTGCAAAGTCTCGGCGACAATCCCGTTGCTTTGAGCTTGTTGAGCAGATTTTCATGCCAGACTTTATCGAATGCTTTAGATATATCTAAGGCAATTGTTCTTGTTTCACCTCGCAACTCAATCGCTTTTTGCGAGTGAGTGACGTATGTAAGTAAATCGCCAGTTGACCTATATTTTCGAAATCCGTATTGCTTGTCATAGATAATTTTGTACTTTTCCAAGTACTTGGTTAGGTGATTGTTCACAACTCTTTCCATTACTTTTGATATCACCGGAAGTAGAGCAATTGGTCTATAGTTTAACGGATCTGTCTTTTTTCCTTTCTGTGGAATGGGTTGTACTGCGGCAGACTTCCATGATGATGGATATACTCCTTGCCTATAAGATAAATTGAATAATTTTGCGAAAGTTGGGGTGAGTTCGCTAGCACAATTTTTGAGTACTATCGCGGGAATGCCATCTGGACCCATTGCTTTGTTTGTATCCAACTTTTTAAGGGATTTTCGTATTTCTCTGTGACAAAAGGGTACCTCTGGCATACTGTGGGAAACCCTTTCAATGAACGGTGGAGTTTTTCCATTTGGCACGGTTAGGTTTGAGTTGGAGGAAAAGATTTTGGCCAGCATATTGGGTTTTTCCTCTGATGTTGTGGCTAAGTGAGTATTTTTATCTGTAAGTGGTGGTATGGATGACTTGGTGAAGTTTGATCCAACGGCTTTTGCAAGAGACCAAAAGGACCTAGAACTACTTGGACAATTCAGCAACCTGTTTTTTATTCTTTGATTGTATGTTTCTTTGGCGGCGTCAATAGAAATTTTGCAACTTTTTCTGGCTTCTATAAATTCTGTGTGGTTTTGAGCGGTTTGTTGTCGTTTCCAAAGGTTATATGCTCTGTGTTTTTTCTGTACAGCCGTTTGACACTGGCTGTTGAACCAAGGTTTTGCATTAGCTCTGCGTTTTATTGTATGTGGGATATATGCATCCATTCCAGATAAGATTACTTTTGTTATTTCATTACAGCAAATAGTGGGATCAGCTGTTTTAAAGCAAACCTCTTGCCATGGAAAATCCAGGTAAAACTGTTTAAGGTCATTCCATTTTGCCGATTTATAGTGCCACATTTTACGAGGAAGTGATTGTTGGCTTGGCGGTATGAACATTTCGCACTTTGTTCTTATAAGTTTATCGGATGAACCAAGTGGGGGATCTACTTGAATTGTGTACAAGTCAGGATTTGTAGTTAGGAACAAGTCTAAAAGTGCTGCAAATTCACCCCTTTCTGAGATACGGGTAGGTTCATCGACAAGCTGCGTTAGACCACAACTTATGGCAAAAGCTTCTGCTTTCCTGCCTTCATTATCTGTTTTATTGTGGTATTTTAGCCAGGGTATATTGTGGACGTTGAAATCGCCTAAAAAAACAATTTCCGCATGTGGATAGTTAGACTGTATACTATCACAGTTTTCGGATAATGTCGCAAAAAAGTTTTGATACTCGGTGTTACTTGGCGGTCGGTAGAGGCAGCAAATGAACTTGGTCGATGACTTTGAGGTGAATTTCAGCCATATAATATCGAGGTTCGCTGGTTCTAGCTTCTCCTCTCGATGACATGAAAGGTAATTTTTAATGTACACACAGATCCCAAAATATGTCGAAATCGGTGGTGTAGGTCATAGCCGGGACAAAGATAGAATAGAATAGAATAGAAAAATACTTTATTGTCAAGAATACAAGTTCTGTAGACAAAGTAGGCTATAGACTATTTTGGACTAAAACTACTTTACATGATTGATCATATTTTTATCATTATTTTATCAAAAAGAGTTAAAAAAAATTTTTAAAGCCTAAAAAAGTTGAAGAAAAATGACTTTATTCCTAAAATAAACCATTTTTTAAAAATCTAATACTAACATGAAATCTGTAAAATAACACTAAGAAAACATTGTTTACATTTTTTTTTCTTAAGTAAAACTGAACAAACACAAATAAAGGTGCTTGGCACCCAAAGAAAATACTCAGTACAAGAATATCAAAAAATAGATAAATAAAAAACAAGGAGTATTAAGGATATATGAACTACTTCGGACTAAGACTAAGTTACATGATTCCTATTGTTATTATTATAAGTCCATCAATAAAAAGAATACAAAAAAAAAACATAACAAAATAAAAAAATAAAAAAGTTCAAAAAAGTTAAAGGACACAACATCATACCTATGTAACAATATTTTTTTTACTATAAAACAATATCACCCGTCAGTTTAGACATCAATCAATATATAAAAAAAAAAAACAGAAAACAAGCTGACCTAATTATTAAAATTTTGTCAAGACATGCTTTGGCTATAAAGATAGTTCACAATAGGTGTTGCAGAAATGATTTTAGTTTCAGTGAGAACAAGGATGTCAGGTCTTTGTTCTTCAAGATGTTGGTGAACTGAATTCATGTTGGTACTTAATCCTCTTATATTGCTAAAATCAATTCTGAGTTGAGTTTTTGGTCTTATTTTAATATCTTTGCAGGAGATCCGAGTGGTCGGGTATTTTACCTCCGGAATATTTTGATCCTGGAGGCGCCATCATGCTATCTGTTACTCATTGTTGGAACCGGACTGCCAGCACAGTAGCGGAACGTGGTGATACCACTTAGCGCTACTCACTTCTGGCATGGTGGTATCTCACCGGTCGACGCCCAATGAGTAAAAAGTGTCTACCACCTACCTGTTATGTATTTTGTATTTATCATATTTTGATATCTATTCAAATAAACATTTAAGATATGGTGTAAAAATATACGGAAAAACCCTGTACATATATCAGCAGCTTAACTAGGGGGTGACAGGATGCTTCGCTTTAGGCGGCACTTTTTGGGGGCGATATAACTCAGAAAGAAATTAAAAATAACATACATAGCAATAAAATTTTTTATTACAAAAAATTAAATTTTTGTCATAATGTATTTATGTACAATAATATTCCAAAAGCAAGGCAGGTAGCCTAATTTTTTTTGCCATAATAATAGCCATTTTTCTTGCGTAGAATTAAGTAATATAGTCAGTTTTAAAAAATATTTTAAAACTTATAAAATAACTACAATAACTTAAAAAAATATTGTGACAACTTTTTTTTAGTTTTTTCCTTTTTCAGACATGTTTTTAAATGATTTTTTATTTCGCCAAAAAGTATAGCCCAGTGCCAAAAACTGAGTACCAGTATAACTAGATACAATGATTTTCTGAAGGAGAAATTTCATTTAAAAATAGTGTTTTTGAGTGGAAAAAACAAATATCTTAGAAACTTCTTAATTTTTTTAATTGTAAAATATTGTAGACATTTAGCCCCCAAAGAGCTTTACTCCTACCCAGTTTTGTTACACTGACATTATTTTTGCAAAAATAAAAAACAAAAAATTTTAAAAGTTACAGTTTTTTTAATTTTTCTCAAACATTTTGAGGTTATGTAAAAAATTACATTTACACAAGATTTAGACATTTTCATGACCTATAACCTTTCTGTATGTTACTTTTTTCTCAAACCTCAACTTTCACCCGAAATCTGAATAATATGATTCCCTGCCCCTTTTTACCCCCCCAAACCTAACCTGCAACGCCCCTGCTTACGCATTTATTTTTTTTTAATTTCGTTTTTCGCCGCTCTACAATTTCCATTGCTTCAAGTCCTGTTAATAATTTTTTTTTCAAAAGTGTAATTTGACTTTGGTTTGGAGAATTTGAATAGAAGAGGAGTTCAAATATTTTTAAAAATCATAATTGGAGAACCACAGCAGCTAGCTAAATGAGGTTTCCAAAGTTAGATTAAGGATTTTATTTTCAAAAATACTTTCCAAAGGTCAAAGTTTCTCTGAGGTACAGCTTTTGAGATAATTTTTTGTTAATCTCATAAATGAAATGAAAATTTGTCCAGTAACCAGTAATAATTAAAAAACAAGAAAATTGTATATATCTCAAAACGATAGCAGCTAACAAACATATAGTTAGGCAGTCAATTTCAACAGAATTACAAAAGAATGTATTCCTAATAGGTTTTTTTCTCAGCAGTGGGACAGAGAGACAGACAGATATTCCAATATCCAAATATCTGTAACATAAAGGTACTCTACCATAGTTGTGATCTAACTTTTTAAATACTTATTATTAAAAGCCCTTATAATAAAATAATAATAATTTAGCGTAATTAGCAAAATACAGGTAGGTATTTAGGTGAAGCCATTTTTGTACCGATAGACATCTTAAATATATCATGGATGGATGGACCATCAACTTTTAAAAGTGCTCATAAAATTTACTGAATCAACCATATAATCACAACCAAAACAAGATAGGTACCTACTTACCTAATAAAATTTTAACAAAATTTACACTGGCACAGAAAAGCATTTTTTTTTGGGCCAGGGTCACCTTTCTGTACATCTCATCAAAAAAGGTTAACAAATAGGAAAAAAAAACCAGCATTCTTTTTTAATACAGATCATCTCATCTAATGCCAAAAGGTCAAAGCAAAGATTAAAACATAAAATTCTGCATTACGAATTTAATAGAAAATTTCGGATGGTGGAGAGAGTTAAACAGTGCTTATCATCATGACTATTATATTACAGGCTACAGAGTATTTTCAGTTTTCTTATATGAAACAGGTTTATTAGCTTATTACCCGAAATGCATAAATTGTGCAAAAACTTACTCACTTTTCCGTTGATCTTCTTCAAAAAAATTTCGTAAATCAGTTAATATTTATTTTAAGAAAAAAACATTGCAAAAAGTTCTTGTCAAGACAAATCCGTTTTATTTGAAAATAGTTGGCTATTATGCCGTGTCAATTCGGCCCATCGTCTATTACGTTTGCAAAACTTAAAAGAAGAATAGAAAGTTTTCGGAAAATTTAGGTAATCCTGTTTAGGTTGTTGCAAGCAAAGTTTTTTTAAAAAAATTGCGAGTAGTACCTTTCTAAAAATAACCGACAAAATAGGGTAATGAGAAAATAGAGTTATCATTAGATCTCGTAACCATACATTCGCTTAAGCAAGGCCAACACAAAAATAGAGGCCACGACCCTGAAAAAATCAGCTGTTCTCCCGGAGCTGAATTTAACATTGGGTCTTATGGGAGGTCAGACGTTTTTTTATGATATTTTCAAAATGGCACTACAGATTTCCGCAAAATTTCAGTGAAATATTCTCAGACACCATCCCGATATTCCACCAAAGGTTTGTAAGGAAGCAACATGATTAAAAGGTTTAAATCTTCAAGATTTAGCATTCCTTATTTTGAATTCAAATTACCCGCCATGTACCACATGCCAACTGTTATATTTGACCAGGGCTATCAAAATGGACGGGCCACGATCCTCCACTTTGTTGACGTCACATCCGGGGCTGATTTTTTTTTGATGGTCACGTTATGACACAGCTGATTGTCTTTAAAATTTTGAGGTTGGAATGACGGTTCATGGATATTTGATTTTTTGTTAAATAAAGCCGTTTTTGAGATTGTTTTTACTTTATTCTGGCAGAACAATTTTTTTTAAATGTATTTCATATCATTAATTTTGAGACAACTTTTGACAATTTTTTTTCGTTGGCCTATGCTATTTGTTATGGTAAACAGCTGATAACTGTCAAAAAGTTATGTCAAAAATTATGATATGGAGTTTAGTAAGCCCTAATTTTTCATAGCCGCTTCATTACCTCACACAAAAATTAAGTTTAAAGCAGAAGCAAATGTGACAATCACATATGACAAAGTCAAATACATGTCAAATATAACAGTTGGCATGTGGTACATGGCGGGTAATTTGAATTCAAAATAAGGAATGCTAAATCTTGAAGATTTTAACCTTTTAATCATGTTGCTTCCTTACAAACCTTTGGTGGAATATCGGGATGATGTCTGAGAATATTTCACTGAAATTTTGCGGAAATCTGTAGTGCCATTTTGAAAATATCATAAAAAAACGTCTGACCTCCCATAAGACCCAATGTAAAATTCAGCCCCGGGAGAACAGCTGATTTTTTCAGGGTCGTGGCCTCTATTTTTGTGTTGGCCTTGATTTGACATGTATTTGACTTTGTCATATGTGATTGTCACATTCGCTTCTACTTTAAACTTAATTTTTGTGTGAGCTAATGAAGCGGCTATGAAAAATTAGAGCTTACAATACATTTAAAAAAAATTGTTCTGCGAGAATATAGTAAAAACAATCTCAAAAACGGCTTTATTTAAAAAAAAATCAAATATCCATGAACCGTCATTCCAACTTCAATATGTTAAAGACAATCAGCTGTGTCGTAACGTGACCATCAAAAAAAAAATCAGCCCCGGATGTGACGTCAACAAAGTGGAGGATCGTGGCCCGTCCATTTTGATAGCCCTGGCTTAAGAATAGAAAAAGAAACCCACCCTTTAATTTCATTGGGTAGAAAGCCGCATTTTTTCCGGGCAAATTAGGCATTAAAGAATTATTAAAATAAAGCCAGGCTACAATAGGGACCTATTGCATTAAAGTCAGCACTATATTGATAGTTTCGCATTATAAGAACAGCTGTCTTCTTCCAAAATTAGGCCATTGTGTATTATAAGAGCCGTAATTAATAGTGACGCCACTATTAATGGAAAATAAACGAGTGGATTTCTAAATTCGACTTTGGTATGTCAATTTTGAAAGATCAACTGTCAGTTTTTAATGCGAAACTGTCAATATAGTGCCCAGCACAATTTGTACCTGGCTTTATTGAAATAGGTCCCTAATAGTGACAGGCACAACTTTGACACCTTCACATTGTAATATCAGCTGTGATCTTTCAACACACGGCCTTTGTTTACTTGAACCGGAATAAATGGTGACTTCTTTTATTAATTAGGGACCTATTGCAATAGTGCCAGGCACAAATTGTGCCGGGCACTATATTGACAGTTTCGCATTACAAACTGACAGTTGATCTTTCAAAATTGACATACCAAAGTCGAGTTTATAAATCCCGTCGTTTACTTTCCAATTATAGTGGCGTCACTATTAAATCCAGCTCGTATAATACACAAAGGCCTAATTGTGAAAGAAGACAGCTGTTCTTATAATCAGAAACTGTCATTATAGTGCCCGGCACAATTTGTGCCTAGCACTATATTGACAGTTTCGCATTACAAACTGACAGTTGATCTTTCAAAATTGACATACCAAAGTCGAATTTATAAATCCCATCGTTTATTTTCCATTAATAGTGGCGTCACTATTAAATCCGGCTCGTATAATACACAAAGGCCTAATTTTGAATTTTTTTTGTTCTTATAATGAGAAATTGTCAATATAGTGACCGGCACAATCTGAAAAATCAGAGGCAAATTCTCGTGCTATATGTTTCGAAACAGTGTGGTTCA